>OZ024740.1:303051544-303174044 GCA_964016885.1 Eledone cirrhosa
ATATCTTTTATGTTTTGAAGTAAGACTATTATCATAGCTTATGGCTTTCCTGGATTGGAAAGTTGTGGATGAGAGATGTGATTATTGTCTTATGCTTTATTTCATATTTTAAAAAGTAGAAATACATTGCCAGTAGCTGAGTTTCAGAGAAATAAGTTTTAGTGGTAGTATGCTGCTTAGCAAAAATAGTGTAGAGGTGATATGAAATTTAAAAAAAAAGAAATATATAGTATGAGACACAGCAAAAAGGATACCTGAAAGTTTATAATGCAATGAAATAAAAACTTCTTTAATTGATGATTTCCTCATCTATAGAAATATCAAGGCTGTTATGTGTGTTATATACCATCTTGCAACAAAAATATGAGAGATGATTCATTAATACTAGAATGAATATAACATAGACACACAATGATATTTATTACATGAAATAAATTTTCTATAGTCAGTAACTATAAATTATCGTTTCTAAGGAAATATTTTGCCTTTTTATTTCTATCTTATATATATATCGATATAATTTTTTAAATCCTTCAAAAATATAAAATCTGTTTATTTGAAATGTTTTTAATTCTAATTTTTATTTCTATTTTATTTTATTTATTTATTTGTGATTAGAAAGCACAACATACCATTTCGGCCCCAATCCTGGCCTTCTTCAGTATACCTATCCATCGAAGAAACGTAAAGACAGAACGGAAGACCTCCTTGCTTTCGGATTAAAGACAAAACAAAAAGATGCCGTTCTTGTTCGAGTTCAAAGTAAAGATTCAGATGACTATTTGGAAGCAGAATTGGTAAGATCATCATGTAATTCCACTTTCGTTTATACAAAATCTATATATGATAAAATAACTAGTTTACTGCTTAATAACAAATTTCAGTATCCCCAAATATCTTATCTTCTAGCACTTGTAAATGCATCTAACAAATTCTACCCACATGCACTGGAGAAACCAAGACTTCAGTAGAAAATACTTTTTAGTCAAAGTGGTGTGGTGTGGAATTCATACCAGAAACAAAAGGATTTTAATAAAATGTTCTTAATAAATGGAATCATTCCAGATCTACTCTGATCAATATATATGTATATATTGAACTTAATTAGCAGTAGCACTAACACAGCATGATTTGTAATAGAGTTGTATATGAAAGAGTATGCAGTACACGCATAATACTTCCTCTATTAGAAGTAGACAAACTCAACTCCTTTCCTTATTCCCAATATGCCTGGAATTAAAATTATAACAGAATTATTAATATACCTAAGAACTTTAGCACAAATCCATTTTGACTTGCAATATACAGAGGTGGAGTCATTTGTCTACCTGAGAAATGTGGTTGACCGATGTGGGGAACCAACCAAGACGGCACAGCCAGGATTGGCAAGGCAAGAGCAGCTTTCATCATGCTAAAGAATGTCTGGGCATCAAAAGAGATCTGCCAAAGAACTAAACTTTGTATCTTCAACTCCAGCATGAAGGCAATACTGGTGTAAGGATGTGAAACTTGGAGGAAAACAAAGAAGATCCAGACATTCTTCAACACCTGTTTGAAGTGCATCTACAACATCAAATGGCCAAAGGTATGAAACGAAGATCTGTGGTAGCGGGTGGGGCATGAGAAGTGGAGCTGGATTGGACATACCCTCAGGAAACCAGCATCCAATACCACACACCAAGCCCTGACCTGGAACCTGTAGAGGAAGAGAAGCTCCACGTCAGCTGGAGGCATGACACTGAAGCTGAATTAAGAAAACTAGAAACCAACTGGAGTGGAGTGGTAAGAGCAATCCAAGATCGTGTACGATGGAGGAGGGTCATCAATGGCCAATCCACAGAGAGTGCCGGGGCTGAATGAATGATAATTGCATTTAATAAATTGAGTTAAAAGTCCCCTATAATAAACATTTTTACTCTTTGATTTTCCTTAGACTAAGAGGGCCCTCAGTTGTGTCAACGGTATGACAACTTCTCCTGAAATATGAGACTTTACATATGTGAGACACAGGTCCCTGGCTTGCCTGGGAGCTCAGTGACTTCACTTCAGTACTGACTTGGTCTATATGAACCTGTCCAACCCTTGCTTCAAGGGAAAGTGGATGTTAAAAAGACAATGATTATGATTATTATTACTACTTACAAGACATTAATTTATTTCAATGATTATTCAGTTTATCTCATATATAATTTACTTATTTCAGGTGGATGGAAACATATTTGTTGTATATAACATGGGCACGGCAGACCACCCAGTTGGTGAAGTCTACCATAAGGTAAATGATGGGGAATACCATGTAGTCCGTTTTACACGAAATGGTGCAAATTCAACCATCCAGGTAGACAACTATAAACCGCAGCCAAAACATCCAGACGGTAAGTGACACAATTCTTTTCTAATATATATGTTTGTCTTGCTCTCAATATATAGTAAATGAATATTCCATTTTTTCCCCATATAAGTAAGTCTATATGTATACATATAGATATATGTGAAAAAAACCTGTCAATATGTATGCATATATATATATATGTGTGTATATATGTAATATATACGTAATATATACATCATATATATGTGTATATATATATAGATATATATATATGTTATATAATATAACATATATGTATGTATATATATATATGCATATATATATATGGTATATTAAATATATATATATATATATATATATATATATATATATATATATATATATATATATATATATATATGTATATATATATATATATGCATATATATACATATATATGTATGTACATATATATACATATATGTAATATATATGTATATGTGTGTGTGTAATATATATATATTGAACAACTATTTTAAAATATTTAAAAGAACGTTCAACTATTGCCTGTTTAATCAAATTCCTGATAGCATCATTCATTAAACCATCAATAGTCAATTTTTTGTAGCAAAATATTAAATACACATACATATATATACATTCACTCACATAAAATCCATATACTTCCAAGCATATATGTTTGTAATCTAAAAGACATTATATATACATATATACATATATACATACATATTATATCTAATTTTTTTTTAGAATTTAAATTAAGATCTGCAATTTTTATTATTCAATTAAACATATTAATTTGCTTTATTAAATTCCTCTACTTGTTTCCACTTCTAATTCTTAAAATCATTTGTGAAAAGAAGAAATTGAAAATAATAATCAGGTTAATCTTATATAACTTAAAATATATTTTCAGTGTAACAAAATAAAAATTTAAAAGATAGATTTAATAGTGTATTGTTTGATTTGAAAACCTCTATAGAATTGAAATACCATGTATTATGACACATCTTTGTTTTATAGGCTGCTGGTTTAAATTGTTTAATATTTAGTTGTGTGTATTCTGACATTTTGCTGATCACACATATCTGATGAGAAATGAAAAATAGAATATTTATATTATATCTTGTTGTTGGTTTTTAGGAACAATTGTTAGTTTCTTAATTATTTCTGTAAAATTAATTGATATTTAATTTCATAAAATTCGCATAATAACATACTAGAAAATGGATAAATAACTAAATCAGAATATATTTATAAAGACAGATCTAAAGATTCCCATTTACTTGAGTATGTTAGGTTTATTTTATAATGAATAGCATTCCAAAATATATCTGGTTTCATAATTCTAGATTCTGTTACCCAAAGAACTCAAAATGTTCTATCATGCAAATTTGTTGGTTTAACAAACTCACAAACGTTATGGATTTGGTTTTAAACAATTTCAAAATTATAAATACTTTCTCAGAAAAATAGTATACTACAGATTATATCTATGGTGTAGTTTCTTTTCTTTCTTTTTTTCTAGAAATCCTTATTCTAATTTCATAAATTCTTTTCAAAAGAAACTATAGTTGTAAATTAGATATTTTACTTTTAGTAAATCAATTCACATTATATAAATAATATTACAAATATTGATGGAAATATAAAAGACAATGAAAAACTAAGAAAAAAGAATAAAACAAAAACCAAGCAATGAATAGAGTGGGGAAGGGGTAAAAAAGGGCAGATCTGACTGTATAGGAAAGTAGGAGAAAGAGGCTATAATTTGTAAATTGAACATGATATTAAAAAGCATTAACAGCAGTTTATATTTTGGCTATGTAGTATATGATTGGAAAGTAGTGTTTTACTATTTTTATAAATGTTAACAAACTATATTTCACTGCTGCCTCTATTAGAATTTAGAAGAAATTTCTTCTAGTTGGTTCCCTGACCAATTTGAAAAGGCAGAATTATTAGTGCATTAGATTATTTGTTCTGGTACACGTGCTCTGGATTTTGCCTTAAATAAAGTACCAGGCCAGTGGTTGTGGATGAGGGAATAATCAAATGGCTAGATTTGATGCTTTGCGATATCTGATCTCACTCTGTGCATTCTGAGTTCTGTCAGGTTTGCAACTAACAGATAGTATCAGCAATGTAAACACAAATGGAAACATTGTTTCCTTGGTCCAATCTGACGATCAGCTCCATTCCTTTCCATTCTTTCCTTAATTGGAAATAAATCTAAATATTAATTGTATCTGCATATGTCAACTATATACATACGTTTGTCTGTATGCATATGTATACACACACACATATATATATGGCAATACAACACCCAAGGTAAAGGACTGTGAAAACCTCAGCTCTTTTACTGTTATCACTATAATTAACTCTACTTTATGTATTGAGTAATTTTGTTTTGTCCTTGTATGGAACGGAATATGAATATTTCGGTTTTGATGATGAGTGTTCTAGTTTGTCAATCAGAACTGCCTGCTCATGAAATTAACGTGCCTGTACCTGAGCATTCCAGAAACATGTATGGTTTTCACCTATTTATCAGGGAGATTTCATGTGACATAATGTGTGACATAACAGTTTCCATTGTGTGACATAACAGTTTCCATTGTGTGACATAACAGTTTCCATTTACCCAATTTCACTCACAAGATATAGGTCTAGCCTACAGCAAATTACACTTGCCCAACATATCATGCAGTGGGATCAAACCTAGGACTTAATGGTTGTGAAGCAAACTTCTTAAAATACGGCAGCCACTTGTTTGTATAAACAGAGATAAACACACACACATACACACACATATATATATATATATATATGGAGGGGAGGGATCTGTCTGTATATATATTTATATATATATATGAATATGCATATATATATAATGTATATATATATATGTATATATATTTATTTATAAATATATATATATTGTATATATATATATATATATATATATATATATAGGGAAAATAGGCAAGCAAGGTATATTAAATGTTTTGTGTTTTTACAAAAACGGAATTAGAAAATGATATATCTTAAAAGTTTGAGAGGGGTACAGTAAAATTTGATTGTATTTTACTAAAGTAGAAAATAAAAGAAAACAAAATAACTGGGATGAAAACAACATTTGTAACTCAGTGTCATTAATAAAAGATGTTATTCATAATAACATTTCTTTTAATATTAAAAAGCACTTAAATATGCTGTTCTCTTCCTATGAGCACAAAAATATGAACAACCAATCAATTAGGTTTTAAATAAATTGATGCCCAAGTATACATAATATATTTAAGTAATATTTTTTTCTTCCATGAATTTAACAACTAAGACAAAAACGTTTAAAACATCAAATTTGGAGTTTCTGGTATGTTTCTTTGGGTTTTCTAGTTATTTTTAGTCAATACAATTTTTGTTCCAAAGATTATTGTTGTCAGTGGTATTGCGCCGGTAGTCATTTTTAATAAAAGGTAATAGAGTCCATTGAAATGTTTCTACAAGGCTACGTCTATAATTTTACTTCGTTTTTTTTTTGGGGGGGGGGGGGGGGGCGGAGGTTGATAGAATTAAATTATTGGATCAGTTAAGGAGATTAATTTGTTTTATAGATATATCAATTTTTTTATATTCTGAGAAAATTTCTAATGGTAAATTCTCTCAACAGATATTTTTCCGATTGCTCCCATTAATGCTTTTATAGCCAACATTTATTACATTTAATAAAATTAACAACTAAATATGAATTATTTAATTTCCTCATAATTTCTATCTTTAACATTGTCATTGTTTTCTTCTGAGAAAATCATAGTTTGATGTTTAGAAAATAATATAGTGCATTAACTTAATAGAAACTTCAATTTTGATATTTCAATAATTGTCAATAAAATTTGGCAGGAATTAAATTAATTTCATTATATTTTAAGTTCTTAAGATATATAAAAGTATCTCTACTGTCTTTGTATTTCAATTTATTTCTTATCTGGATGTTAGCAACACAGACTTCCAGTTATTCTAGCTCAATGCCTGTCTTCCTTATTTGTCTGAATTCAGTATACTCTCTCTGCTATTCTCTAAACTACTTCAAACTCCAGTAGTTGGATGACTATCCCCCATTTTGAATTGTGGGCCTTTGTCTCTTAATTTAAATTTCTCTAAAATAATAAGCTTTAGTAACTTCAATTCACACAATGTCTTTTAGTTCTGAAACTCCTCCCAAATTGATTGTTTCCCTGATCTGCCATCATCAATTCGTATCTCTGCACATCCATATCTCTAAACTGACTCTTCAAATAATCTTGTCTTCTATCTTACCTTTAAACATAGCCGTAGCCATCTCTGCTTCTACAGGACTATCTTATTATGTCCACATGAAGTCAATCTAGTTCAAACCGTCCTTCTGTATAAAAACCCTGCTCCCAAACTATTTGGTTTTTCAAGTAACACCTGTTCTACACTGTTTCAGCATTAGCTCTATGCTGACTTCTTTTGTGAGCAATGTACATCACCTTTAACCTATGTGAGACTGAGATTGAGAACTTCAGCAAAATCGTTGCTATTCTCCTTGACTTGAGCAAATATTTTAACTGTTTGACATGAGAACCTCAAAACAGAGCTGCTTGTCTATTGTCTTTATTCATTTCTCACCACTTAGATCAGAGGTTTCCTGTTAGACAATTCAATGTCAACATATATTTACAATGATCTCTCCAACCCATATTTTCTCAACACTGGTTTACATTAGAGTACATTTATGCCTTATAACTTCTTCATTCTATTCTGCTTCAGGTTCTTCTTGTTGAATACAAAGTTGAAGTAGATTCTAGTCTTTCAATCTCTTATGATTATTTACAGTAACCTCATGTAAAGAAAATTGACATACTGAATCCAAGACTAAGCTTTCACTTTAGGGCCAAGAGTACTTTATCACTAATTAATAGCTCAAATATATTCCACATTGGTGTACTGCTCATGTACCTTAGACAGTGCTGTTGCTCCATACAATGCATTCTAGACTGCATTCCCAAAATGGCCATCTGACTAATTGGCAAGGATTCACTCAAAAACCTAAAGTTGCATTATTTCCTCACTCTCTGCCTCATATATGACTATTACAATGACTTTTATTTTTCTAAGATAGTGAGCTACATACCACCTCCTGTCGTCTTCCTTACTGTGTCTTACACAGTAAATTCCATACTAAACATTTCAACCCACTAACATCCTCTTTGTGCCCAAGTTCTTCCTATATACATCAACCTGCAGAAGTTCTGGTTGATCATTATTTACATAATCTTAACCAGTTTTGGATCATTTGCATTAATCATGAATGTTTTCTCTCCTTCTTCAACCAAATAATAATAAAGCAAATAGTTTTGGTTTATTCATTTTAAGAATTATTAATAAAAGAAATCATTTCTCTTTGTTATATATTTATAAATATCAAACAAGTATTATAAATACTTTAAACACTAAGTATTCGTTCTCATTCAACTAGTGCTGATTAAAACCAATGTAGAATTTTAAATGCAATTTTATTTAAAGTTGATATTGTTTTTGTTGTTTCTTACCCACACTTTCCCATTAGTTAGTTATTTCTGAGGTATTAATTCAGGGTTAGGTATTGATTAATGACATTCAATTCTTATTACTATAATATATTAGATATATCAAAATAATAATTATGTTTGCGAAACATCTTGATAACAATTATTTATGAAAATATACAATTAGATTATTATACTTCTGAAAATACAATTGCCATTTTAAATGCAATTTTGATAAATTTAGAATTATTACTTAAACATGACTTTTCTTTTAAAGGTAAACATTGTTTCAAAAAAAGTTTTTGAAACACAAAAATGTTAAATTTGCTACATTAGTCTATTACAATAGCTTACAGATTCAATAATAGCTTTACTGAAAATATCTAGAAAGTTCTTTTGTCTAATAAGATGCTATCATAAATTTATCTATTTAGAAAATTCTTTAAATTATAAAAACATTAGCAATTTTATGAGGCTTTTTTCAATAGAAAACATTCAATATTTTTTAATATTCTAACTCCTTCTAAACTCTTATCTTCTGATTTATGTACTGTTGAAATATTGCTGAATTTTTAAACCTAAAATGTAACTGTTTCTTTATTTCACAAAATAATGTTAATCAATGTACTAATTAACGTTTGTAACAATGAACATTTTGTATAATTTGTTATTATTTAAACCTTTATCTCACATAATTCTATCCTAAAATCTTAATACTGATGTACTTTTGGAAAATTAATTCATTCTTACAATCTTGAAAATGATTAGATTTTGTATATAAAATGCCAGTTTTAATAATGTAGCATATCTAATTTAGAATAATATTTTTTTAAAATGCTAATATTCCTGAATGAATTTTACTGTTGAGCTTGACCATAAATCTAGTCTTAAGATGATGTGAAACTGAATTTAATCATATATTGTCAGTTCTGTTCAGATAGTAGCACACCAGGATAGAATTATATTAAATTGATTTTTCTTCCCATTATTATTACCCAATGCAATGTGCTTACAATCTATGTAAAATGTTTGATGCACATATCCATTATTGTAACAGTCAATAATAATTACAACATACAGAATAATGAGTCAAATATGTAAAAATGAAATCAGAAACTATATAGATATTTTCCTTTCATGTGTGCTAATTTTATTTGAATATATTTAAATATATATATATATATATATGTATATATATATATATATATATATATATATATATATATATATATATATATATATATATATATATATATTTATTTATTTATTTCTATATATACATATATATGTATTGATTTGTTTGTGTTTTATTGATTATTTTTACTGTTTTTGTGAATAAAATTTTATATTTGAAAAAAAAAAAGAAAAAAGTTAAATGAAAAGCAAATTGAAATAAACAAATGCATTTTCCTAAAATTTAAAAATTTTTGTATTCTTAGTGATGTGTTTTATGTATTTTTTAACTTTGATTGGTTGATATATATTTTTATTCAAGAAATGCAAAATTAAAACAAAACAAGAGTATAGTAGTTAATTATAAAATTTGTTAATTACATTCCTCAAACTATTATTTTGAGTTCTTATTAATAATAACTTTGCATGTCATATTTAATAGTGATTAAACTTCTAATAAGTAATTAGCCATGTTTTATATCACCATCAGCATCATTAGTATAAAATATATTTCACAATATCATGGGAAATAGAAAATCACTTTTTTCTAGTAACAACAATATTAGGACAGATTGACATTTCAATATGAGTAGTAGAAGATATTAGTTATACCATTAGCACCAAACTGATGAAATCAGAACACTTATAGCTACTATTGATAGAAGCTACTGTATTTGCACTAGTATTAAATAAAGTCAAATGTTGACTTTTAAACCATATGTATATCTAAGTATCTTAAAAAAACAAAGCAACAGCTATCTTGTTTGGCTATAAAATATGAAGCTTGCAATTTAAGTGTCTAACACAAATTAAATGTAGGGGATATTAACATATTTGACTTTAGAGTTAGCACACTGAGACAAGTTTTTCTTGATACACATTCAAACCATATTTCATTGAGTGAGTAATTGTGAGCAAACGAATTTATGGTGAATATTTCCTATATCCTCGTCAATATATACATAATATTTAATATATCACACATTATTTATTTTATGTGATATTTTAATATAATGCTTATTCAGATAAAGCATTTGAATATTTTCCTTCATTATACACAAAGGCACAATATATGAGTATATAACAATATATATGAAAATGTAGATTTTTTTCTAATAGCTACATATAAGTAAAGACATATCCACTAACATTTGAAGCATAAACATTTTTTCAATATTCCAAAAATGTACACTTAGATATACATAAGTTTCAGCATTCTGATTTCTGTATGCATAATTTATAGAATATATGTATATACATATACACACACACACACACACATATATATATATATTTATATGTGTATGTGTGTGTGTATATATATATATATATATATATAGAGAGAGAGAGAGAGAGAGACATACATACATACATACATACATACATACATACATACATACATACATACATACATACATACATACATACATACATAACACAACTAGTTAGGAAATTACAAGTACAATCCATTAATGGAACAGTAAAAATATGTAAAACATTCCAAATATGTTGCATCTAATAACTGCATATACATATGTACAGATACAAAGCATATGCACATGCACACATACAACTCAAAACATCCACATCCACACATACAATAACATCCATATCTACACATGCAGACATGCATACATATCTACCTAGTTGATGTTGTGTAAATTCCAATGAGAGAGTCTTGTAACTATGTTAGAAACCGACTCTCTCTATTGGTAACAATTTGTGAAATTATAAAACCAGAAGAACATACATACATAGGTATCTATTCCTATTAGCTTGTGCACTAAGCAGTCAGAGTATATGATGAACCTATATTTGTATATATACAGCTTAGAAGTAACTGAAACTGTGTAAATGTGTATATAAATTTACACATTTTTAGTACATCCTCATGTAAACATACCAAATATGTGTATATGACTGATTTTTTTTTCAATCGGTAGAAGATCGGATACCATGGTTTGCAGCATAGAGTTATGCACCTTTACAGTCTGATTTCAAATCCCGGCGAGGTTAACTTTGCCTTTCATCCTTACAGGGTCAATAAAATAAAGTTACCAGTATTGTACTGGGATAATTGCTGGAATTGTGCCAAAAGTAGAAACAATTATCTGTGTTTGTGAGAATACATAGGCACAATAACATAAGAAGATCTGAGAGTAAAGTTGTTAGAAGATCGATTCTTACCATCCATATACATATATATATATATATATATATATATATATATATATACACACACTCACATAAATATATGCATATTCATATATATATAAATACACATACAGGGCGCAACCAAAATATTTCCTAGATTTTAGAGGTTAACAAAAAAGGCATGGCAAATGCTATTGAAGAGTTTTTACACAATCTAAATGTATATAGAATGGAGCTTAATTTCAGTTGATTTTCATTATATCACCTAGATGGTGGCCTTCATTCTCAATAGACGTGTGTAGTCAATTTCTAAAGTTTTGCATCATTGAACAGGTCATATTTGCTGTCATCACTGCAATTTCTTAGTATAAAGTAGCCTTCAATTCATTAATGATTCTTTTTGAATGTTTGTAGACCTTAGGATTCAGATGACCTCAAATAAATAATTACAAGGGGCTAAATCAGAGGAACCAGCAAACCTGATAATGGACTTAAAACTTCTATTGATGTTCTCACAGTGTGAGTCAGAGACCCATCCTGTTAAAAGCACATATCTAAATTTCTGAATTCAATGAGTTTTGGTTCCAAGAAATTTCATAGCAACTGCATATACCAATGATAAGTTACTGTAACAGTTTTACCCTCCTCCTCAAAACACCAAAGTCCTTGATAAAGATGGTGAGGATTGTTTTCCACCCAGTTACAAAAATTCTGCTTGTCAATGTAGCTTGACAAATGGAAGTGAGCTTTGGCACTTATAAGCAAAATATCATTTACTGGAACATTTTAAAGGATACCACCCCAACATGCCATTCAATTCTCACAGTCATGTTTATTAAGTCTCTGAACAACCTTCATTTTATATGGATAGAACTTAAGATTGGCATGTAAAATTCTCCTGACATTTCAATGGAACAACCCCAAAACAGAACCATGTTTTCAGGCAGAATGTTTGGGAGATTTTATACATGACTATTTCACAGTGTTGACATTTTTTGATGTCTAAGTATCCTGTACTCTTCCAGTAGGATAGCAATTAAGTGACTTACTGCTGGCTGATATGGTTGGCTTTATATTGATTGCTTCATTTCTGGGATTGAAGCTTTTTACTTCTTTATTAGCATCATAAACAGTTCCATCAGTTAGCAGCAAAGGGAAGTATCAGCCTGAATAAGCTAGATCAATTTATAATATATATCCAAATATGAGCTGACCCCCTATTTTATGTCTGATTGCTATATGGATTGCTTCATTTCTGTGACTGAAGCCTTTACCTTATTGTTAGAACCATAACAAAATCCCATATCACTTTTGATACAATAGTGTTTCAAACAAGTATGAAGTAGAAGTAAAGGAGATCTCTGTATGGCAATTACAGATCCATTGTCAAATAAAGAATTAAATTACAAACACACAGCATACACCCATCCATGTTATGACCATAACTGAAGAAATAATTGAAAGATATAGATAAATGTTAAATGCTGTACAGAATTTAAGAATTATATTTATTATGCAAGATCAAAATCCATCAAAAATAAACTGCATGCCATGCAATTTTAGATTATGTAATAACATTTTATATAACCTTTTATTATGCCTTTTTTGTTGACATTTAGAATCTGGGAAGTTAAATTTGCTGCAACTTATATATACATATATATATTATATATATAGTAATAATAATAAATGTGAAGACTAAAATCTGAAGAGGGCTCGATAAAGATTATATATATAAATATATATAAAAAAAATAGAGCAAATATTTATTAAAATAACAGATTAAAGTTTAAGCAAAGAATCGCTGCTTTCACCCTTAACCTTCAGAAGATCCCATTAAGTGTGAAAGTAGCGATTCTTTGCTTAAACTTTAATCTGTTATTTTAATAAATATATATATATATATATATATATATATATATATATATATATATATATATATATATATATATATATATATATATATACATATACATACAGAAATACACTCACACATATACACACACAGATATATATATATGTATATATAAAGTTTTATCTGTATAAATAAATGTATATATGTACTAGTGAAGTATCAGTCAAAAGTGATGGTGCCTTTTTGTCTTCTTTCAGTTATTCTGTTTCATTTACACTGAGCTTTGCTTCTGTTTCATTTTCTCTCCATTTCACATTGAGCATTGATTTCTGCTGATGATAATCTTCACCTTCTATCTGCAGCCAAACAGTTTCTCTGTGTTTGAGGATTTCTTTTATACTTTAACTTTCAATTACCTATTGTATATTTGAAATGTGATAGCTTCACTTCCTTAGTTTTATTCTTCCATTCCCTTGACCTCCTGTATTATTCTTATTGACTTACATATTTCGTTATTTCTTTTAACCCACACTTATTTCTCTCTCTCTCTCTCTCTCTCTCTCTCTCTCTCTCTCTCTCTCTCTCTCTCTCTCTCTCTCTCTCTCTCTTATATATATATATATAGGAAAATAGTCAGGACCCCGATGGCTTAGCTCCGGCCATTTCGACAGCTAGATCCGAAATGTTCGGATCTAGCTGTCGAAGCGGCCGGAGCTCAACTGTAGGGGTCCTAACTCTTTTCCTATCACCCACTCTACTAACCTAAGTATTGAGTACTCTGGTGTGTTATGGTCCAGCCAGTATCTTACCACACCCTCTTCGTTATATACATATATATATATATATATATATATATCCCACCTATGTTTTATAATTTTAATCTTTTTATAGTACTCCTCCACCTGTCTCAAATCAGCCATTGCTTTCTCTTTCACATTAATTTTCTCACTGTATAAAAGGTGGATTGGCAGTATCGGTAGAGGGTCAGACACCATGCTTTCCAGCATAGTTACGTCCCTTAACGATCTGAGTTCAAATCCCGCCGAGGTTAACTTTGCCTTTCATCCTTACGGGGTCGATAAAATAAAGTACCAGTAATGCACTGGGTAATTTGCTGGCCTTGTGCCAAAAAGTAGAAACGATTAATTTTCTCACCGTATTACTTTCCTAATTTCCCCACTATGCTGTTGAAAGCTATCTTTCTTCTTTCCACCTTTCCTATTTTACTCATACAATCTCTTTCTTCCTCACCCATTCCATCCCTGTCTATATTTTCTCACTTTTTGCAAGCTGATTACCTACTAGCTCTCACTTTCTCTTTCACTATTTTCGAAAATCTTAGTCTCTCATCTATTTATTTATCCTTCATACATTCTTTGTCATTCTTCCATCTATCTCTGTACAGCCTCTACTTGCTATTTTAACAATCCTTTAGTATAACAGAAAGAGGGATACCAGTGAACAAAAATGGAGCCTGTGATTTGGTGTTTATATATATATATATGTGTGTGTAAAACTATATATATATATATATATATATATATATATGTGTGTGTGTGAGTCTGGAATTAGCTGTGAACATGGCAAGAGCTCAGCCACCTAGCACCAAATCTTTTTAATATAGTCACACTCTACTATCCAAAGTATTGAGTACACTGTTGAATAATGGTCCAACTAGTTTAATAGTGGTTTAATCCTTATATATATATATCATCATCATCATCAACGTTTAACGTCTATCTTCCATGCTAGGATGGGTTTAGACGGGAATTGTCCTACTTGAGGCAAGATTGGTCGGGTGACCATGTCTTGCTCGTATAGGGCTGCCTGGCAGGTTTTCTACGGCTGGATGCCCTTCCTAACACCAACCACGTTCAAGAAATGATAAAACAAATACATATATATGTGTGTGTGAGTGCATGTGTGTGTGTGCATGTGTGTGTGTGTGTGTGTGTGTGTGTGTGTGTGTGTGTGTGTGTGTGTGTGTGTGTGCATGTTTGTATGTGTGTTGTTGAAGACACAACTATGTTCCAGTTTAAATTTATTCATTAGAATATTCTCATATGTTCTAATAAGGTCTCTACAATTTCAAGGGAATAACAACATTTCTAAATCTATAATTTTTTCAAAGTTTTCAGATTCTCATGGTCTCATCATCAGTGTGTTTTGCTCTATATACATACATCAAGTTGGTGCCCTAGCATAGCTCATGACTAAAACCAGTATAAGAATATATATATATATATTTCTGGTGAATTTCAATTTTAGCAGTTCATGTGACTCATAAATCAGCCTCTGGCATATAGAACTAACACCTTACTGTAGAGGATGATGAACCCACCATTATATATCTATAATAGGAATCCTGACTCTGATATGTGAGTTGGTATAATCTGCTTTTCTCATACTTTTCCTGCTCAAATCAAAGCTCATTTCATAAATACTATCTGATGGAATGTGTTGCACTATGTAAAGTTTTATTCTCTTATTTGTACTATTTGGACTGTTCTTGGGAATCTCAGCAAGGGGCAGACAGGATAAAGTCAGAAACAGTAGGATAGCAATTAAATGCTGATATGGTTGGCTTTATATTAGTCGCTTCATTTCAATGACTGAAACTCATTACTTCATTATTACTACCTTAAATATAGAACAGTTCCGCCAGTTAGCAGCTATGTGAAATATCAGCTCTAATAAGGTAGATCCATTTACTGCATAGGCTTGAATATAAGCTGTTCCAAATATAAGCCAACCCCTACTTTATGTCTGAGAAATAGGGAAACATCCAAACCCCATTTATAAGCTGAAGTAAGCAATCAACACATTATGTTTAGATGGTGCTGTTTTGAAATTGTCATGAAGTTTTAATATTTTGATATTTTAGTATTGTTTAAAGTATAGTGTTTTTGTTTCACAGCTCCATTACATAGTAATTTTTTACCAATTTCAAAGGCTATATTCATTCAAAACACATTAAAAAATACAATAGAAAAAATAAATTTCATGTAGAAAGTGAAACCTCCAAAGTGAAACCACAGCACAAAATATTTCAACACCTCTTTTACTTAGAATTTTGAAGTTAGTGATAAATGACAAAATATTGACATCAAATATATGCCAACATCCCAATTTATCATAGATTTTTTTGTAACATATTTCTTGGCTTATATACAAGTATATATGGTAACACTCTGCTTACATATGAAGAACTATAGCATGATGTTGAAGAGCAAAGCACTTGGTTCATCTTGGTAATTCTTTACCAGTGGCATATATATATACAAGCATAACTACATCACACAATTGTATAAGCTTCTGATGATGTCACATGGAAATTTTCAAAGATGTGACTATTGCATGATTTCTAACCATGTCACTGAAATATGTATTATGCAATAAAACAATTATTGTAAAATTAACTCTATCTTAACACCATTTCGTGAATCGAAATCCATCACACTTAATTGCCACCATTTCACTGGGGATATATATGTATATATATATGTGTGTGTGGGGGGGGGGGGGTTATATATATATATATTTATATATATATATATGTATGTATATATATATATGTATATATATATATATATACATATATATATATGTGTATATATATATTATTATATATATATATATATATATGTATATATGTATGTATAAATATATGTATATATATAGTGTACTAATTTGATAACCAAATATAGATTACAACAGCACTTGATACCATTATATCAATCAAGCATATATAATGTTTACAATGGAAGTCACTTCATGCTAAAGCTGGAAGTTTATTGCTTAGGGAGAATAGAATACATAACTGAAATTGGTTGAAGAACATTCAAATACTGCATCATTATATGCACCTCAAATCTATTTATCATATATGTGGCTTATCTTTCTCCCGTCATTATTAATCACTACATGGCGGTGGATTGGCAGTATCGGTAGAGGCTCGGACGCCATGCTTTACAGCATAGTTACGTCCCTTTATGATCTGAGTTCAAATCCCGCCGAGGTTGACTTTGCCTTTCATGCTTACGGGGTCGATAAAATAAAGTACCAGTAATACACTGGGTAATTGCTGGCCTGGTGCCTAAAGTAGAAACAATTATTAATCACTACATGGGCGGTGGATTGGCAGTATCAGTAGAGGGTCGGACGCCATGCTTTCCAGCATAGTTACGTCCCTTTACAATCTGAGTTCAAATCCCACTGAGGTTGACTTTGCCTTTCATCCTTACGGGGTCGATAAAATAAAGTACCAGTAATGCACTGGGTAATTGCTGGCCTTGTGCCTAAAGTAGAAACAATTATTAATCACTACATGTATAGTCCTCCACCACTAATTCATATCACTTTTTTTCCTAGATTTTATCATTCACCATGATCATTTTTGTACAGTTACTTTGCCCTTTAGTACTCAGACTCTTTCCTAGTTTACATTTCAATATACTTTATATAAACTGCCTTTTGCATGAAGAGAGATATTCATACTCTTTGTTGCCAATATAAGTAAGAATTTCCAAATTGTCTCACATACTTTTCATTATCTGTAGCTAAACATTCTCATCTAATTAATATCACTCATTATGAAGTATCATTGAAGCAGTATAGGGTATGATTGTATAGTCACAAAAACCGTCAGTAATACTAGTGCATCTGATGTAGCTAAAGTTCTAACTCCATATGACATATAATGATAGGGAAAAATAATTGAAGTGCTATTAAAATATATTTCTTAAATTCTTGTTTATGTCATTCAACCACATATACAAACTAGCATCTTAGATCTTAGCAACAAACATCTTGTAACTGTTTACTCAAACATACTTTTCTCAGTATTTGACTTCAGCATTTCTAAATTTAGAATTGTAGGCTTAAATCACCTATTTTTACTAGCTATGCTATTTCTGCTTCAAATTATTTTTACTGTTTTTATCCATCATTCACTCCTACCATGAGTGAAATGAGTTTAAAAAATATGGATATCTGCCAACTGTTTGGGACTAGTTTTTACACCTGAATGCCCTTTTTACTTCAATCATCTAAATTTGATATAGGAATGGTATCTATTTTTGCCAGGAAATATGTGTCTCACTAAGGAACACAACTTAAAATATGCACTAGGTTTGAACTCTTAACTGCTTAGTCTGTAGTGCAAATTGCTTTACAAATTTTATCTACACAGCCACATTAAAATGTATGTAACATCAAGTAATTAATGGAATACTTTTCCCACAAAACATTTTTAAATATACCCAGATATGATAGATCTAACATTGAATATCTTTTTTTCTTGAGGAAATAAAACTTGATTTGGTTTACTTTTACCTTGAAAACAATGATATTATATTAGAATTAATTTGTTTTACATATCTTTTTGTGTATTATATTGTGTTGGTTATAATGTAATTTTACTTACATTTTATTTTAAATAATATATGATTATGCATAAAATGTATCATGTTTTTTTTTAACCAACAAAATATTTCATATTTTCATTTAATGTAAAAAAAATTGTAAATAAAATGAAATTTTTCAAAATTTTGTTCCTAAATACAAGAAGTTATTTTAAACTATCTTCTTCAAAATTAATTTTTACATTGACATATTTTGTTTAATAAAATTTTTTCCTTTATTCAAAATACTGTAATGAACTGGAAAAATTATATTTTACACCAGGTTCCCTGAAAAAATCTGTTTAAATGATACTATTTTGTAAACACATGAAAGTTGTAGCTAATATATATTTTCCATCAAGATATTCTTTTCTGATGTTCTTATTTACTTCAACAATATTAATTTATTAATTTGATTTATGAATATATATATATTTCATGAAATATTCCAATAAAGCATGTTTTATATAAATTATATCTACTAAGGTTATCTACTTGACTAACCCAAAATATTTCAAATTAGTGAAAAATAAGAATAAATTAGTGTCTTTTTTATATACTAATTAAATTTCCACAAAGATAGTAAAACATAATCACACAAACATAATCAATTTAATGATCTCTGTCTATTTCCAATTGCCTGAGCAAAGTATAATTTGATTGAAAATTAGATTATCATAGGTTGCCTACAATTGATCTTAGATTATTGATATTTTGCAAATGCTGAGATAAATCTGCATGCATGCAGGCTTCAAAATATTAAAATTTTGTGTCCCAGCATAGTCTCAGCCTGTCGGCTGGACCACATAATGGAGTACTAGACTATCCATGGCCAATTGCAAGTAATAGGCATAAGTCTATGTGAGCACATTTGTGGATGTCTAACTCAACGTTTTTAGATTTTTATGATTTAACTTGACAAATACCATATATCACAGTTTGACACACTAAGGTTGTAATATACAGCTGTCATAAATACTGGTTCAGGATGTGGATGAATATATTCTCTCTCTCCTAATTCCAAATTCTCTCTGGTTTGTTACATTAGAGAGATTGTAGTATTACTTCCTAAAATGTTATATCAATAATGCATTTGGGGAAATTAGAGACTGCATGTGCTATACATCCCTGAAGATGGCTAGTAACTATTCTGTTGGATTTGACATTGACAACTATCATATGATCAAGTGAATACATACTCTTTACTAATATTCTCCTTTGATAAGTTTCTTTTTTATTTTGTTCGTTTAATTTTAGAATAAATCTTACTAGACATATTTGAGATGCTGGCCATCATATTTAGCTGCCAAACAAAATATTTTAAAGTTCACAAAACTTAGAAAAGTGTGAAATTATGTGTGACACAATCTCACTCTTTTGTTAGACATGGACAAAAGTGTATGTTAATTAATTGTCCAGTACTTTACTGATACATATTTTGTTTTGACTTTTAAGCAATAAAAGTCAATATTAACAACAGCATGACTTATCATTCATTTTATTACTTAACTAATCTGATCATCTCTACTATCCTAACATATGTAATTAATACATCTATTTTGTACATGTATAACAACTTATTTGTCCTGTTTGCACCTAAGAAGCTATAATTTGTTGCTGGTCAAATTCAGAAAACAAGTCAAATTATAGAGAGATAAGACAGTATGAATATTACAGTATTACACTTACAAGTTTGATAGCATAATTGAAAACATGCAATGTTGGCCCATGCTTTTTAAAGAAATAAAAATTGTATAAAGGAAAACCAAATTTTTCAGTTACATAAGTTCCTATTTGCAAATATCACCCAAACCATGCTGGAAATATGGAAAATTGGAGAGATAGAGTTTATGTAAGTTCATATTGGAATTTACATATTAAAAAAAATGCACCCTGTAACGAATCTCACAAAAGCTTAGTCAAGATCATCTATAAAATGATTTTTTTGCAACCTTGTAAAAAAATAAACAAATTGATATTGTATTGCAATGTATAGAATAGGCATAGGTTCTTTGTGAGTGAAATCTGGCACTCAGTTTTGAATCTAAGTTTAAATTATTTTTCTTCACATCCTTAATCCTTTTGATAAAAAGCTGGCCAAAACCAGCTCTAATTCTTTGAGACAAAATTACTTTTCAAAGTGTTCCTATTTAGATTAAAATCTTCCAACATAATTTTAGATGAGAATCATATGTTAAATTAATTAATGTTAAATATTGATAATTAATTAATTAACATGATTATAAATAGGGTCACAAAAGTGTTAATGTCTTTGGAAAAAGCATAACCATTATAATTTGCATCTTTCCTCCTTATGAGCATCATATAAGAAATAATTATTTTGTTAAGCAAATGTGATTTCTTTATACATATACAGATGTGAAATAATTACAGATACTAATTTTAATATATATGCTTAAACAATAGTTTAAGTTTATATTCATTAGATTACCAAATTTTACTTATGATGAATAATATATTTTTCTTCAAGGGTCTATTTAAAAATATACCAATAAATTTAACATTTTACCAAAACTTTAAATTTGGAATGATTTATTTTTAATTCAGCAAAATCAGTAGGCCTTGTTCATAATGCTATAAATTTGTTGAGATATTAACAAATGTCACTCCCATAGAAATGGCTCAATGATTAGATACAGAAAATTTAATATATACATACTTAAACATGAGCAATACTCTGTATATGCAGATATCTTTATTTTTCTAAATGGAAGGTTTTGTGATATGAAAAATGAAATAAATATATAGTTGCAACATTTATGTGTAATCTGTGATAATTTTGTGTTTTTTCAAGCAACGATGTTAAATTATATGTAACTTGGAGTGAAACACTTCATTTATGATACTTATGTAAAATATATATCTGATTTTTCTGCAATTTATTTCAGTTTAATGATTCACCTGTCATCCTAAATAGCTTTATAAATAAATCTAAGGTAGATATGTTTGAAAACATGAATTTAAATTAATAAAGGTTAAACTTTAGAACATTTTAAAATATAAATCTCATGGGGGAAAAAAAAAGTTAAACTTCCTTGATAATGTTTAAGTTCACAATAAATGCTATTCTTCTTCTTCTTCTTCTTCTTCTTCTTCTTCTTCTTCTTCTTCTTCTTCTTCTTCTTCTTCTTCTTCTTCTTCTTCTTCTCATTTTCGTCCCCTCAGAGGGTCATGGGGAAGAATCCTCAAACACTCCTTCCAGCAGGTCCTGTGAGATGCAGCCAACTCTAATTGATCTGGGTGAATCTCCAAGCGAGACCAGCTAGGCTTGTGGATATTATCCAAACATCTTGCTTGGAATCCAGCAATTCTTTCCTGAAACATTCTAAACACACACCCATAGTATCAGAGCTCTGATCTTTTAATTCGAAGAAGTATCAGTTCTACTTGGAGTAATTCTCTAATCTCTGAGCTACACACTCTATTGAGTAAAGATACTCCTAAGACCCTTTGGAGGAAACCCATTTCAGTCACTTGTATTTGCAATCGTATTCTTTTGGTCATTACTAAAGATTCAGGACCAATACTGAATTGAAGATAACAGGATTTTGCCTTTACATCTTCTTCTGATGAATGAATGCTAAAGCTGTGTCATTACTACATCAGCTCCTACAATTCTTGCAATTAATTCAGTCTCTTGCCTTCCATCACTTGTGAACATGGCCCTAAGATACTTGAATTTCTCCACCTGATTCAGTGGATCTCCACTCACATGTAGAGTGCACTACACAGACTTCCTTGATAGGATGAGTATTTTAGTTTTTGCAGCACTGATATTCATTCCTGCCATGCAGCACTTGGCATCAAACCTATCAAGTGCAAGTCAGAGATCACCTTCTAATGAGTTAAGTAGAACCATGTCATCTGCAAATTTCAGCTGACTGATCCTACACTCACCAATCTCGATACCACTTACAACTTGGCTGCACATGTCAATCCTGTTTATGAAAATTATGAACAAGAGATCTGACACTTACTTTGAATGATTTCGATGTAGCACTATTTATCTAAACACAAATACTAGGGTATTCATACAGAGACATTAAGGCAACAAGAAGCCATTCATCGATCCTATACTCCTGCAGAACCTTCCCAAACAGGTCCCATGGAATGCAGTCATATGCTTTTTTAAGGTATATGAAACACACATACACCTCATGGCAATAATGACATAATTTCTCAAAGACCTGCTACAGTGTGAATATGTGGTCAGCTGTGCTGCATCCAAAGCAAAAAACACACTGTTCATCAGCATTAGCTAATGTGAACTTAACAATATCCCTATATCTCTGTGCCAGACTTTACCAGGGAAGCTTAACAAGGAGACACCTCTATAATTGGAACTCTTTTTTAAAAATTGGGATTATCACCTCCAGTTGCCATTGCTTAGGTGCCTTTTCAGCGATGCAGGCCACATGGCACACATGAGTCAGCCAGAAAATATATTCTCTATTTAAGGCTTTTAATATACTACCCAGTGGCCCTGCCTCATTTGAACTTTTTAATTGCTCTTTTGACCTTAGCCTCTGAAAGGTTATTCATCACTCCCAGATGCACCTCATATACCTCAGAAGATGCTGAATTCCTAAACCTAGTCACAAATGCTATTATAAGCTAAATCTTTCATAGCTATCTTTTATGTAATATCATGGTTCATACTAAAATATGTAATTACTAATAATTAATGGGTGTACTCAGTGAGAAAATTAGTAAACAATAGTTACATTTCCATATAGAATACATTGATAGACATATATATTATACATGTATTGATTCAGTGACCTAATTTGATAGAAAATATTCATGCATACATAATAAATAAGAGTGAGATTTTTTTCGGAATTGTCTAATTAATAAATCTCTAAATAGATTTGTTTACAAAATTCAAAGCTGGCACCAAAGCAATATTCTCCCTAAATTTTATATTGGAGAAATGGTAAAAAATGTACTAGTAGCCAATATATATGTGTTTCATGTCCATGAATCTGTATATGTTGACTAACTCAATTCATCAACACATCAGCTGGATGAGAAAATTTGAATAGTCTCCAAGTCAAATTGCTAGACTGACTTCAACCACCTTTACAAAACATATATTATGAACACTTTTTACTAATAAATATATTCTTTGGTTATGCTTCTAATTTTGGGGCTGGATGCCCTTCCTATCACCAACCACTTTACAGAATGGACAGGGTGCATTATTTGTGCCACCAGCACTAGAGAGGTTGTAGAGTCCTCTCTACTTGGTATCAGCTTTTATTTAGGAGAGTAGACATAACTGTAGTGAAAGCCTTCACTACAGTTATTGTAGTTGGACATAAAAACGATAATGATATTCAGTTTCAAACCAGGTTGAAACATTCATTTAGTTTCAAGAGAATTATGAATACATTATGATTTGTTTTAATCACATGCTTTTACAGTTTTAATACAACACTAATACAACACAGATTTTCTGATCATCAAGTAAAAGTTAATAAATTACATATCATTACATATGCTTTTCATATATCATTTGTGGAACAAATTTTTGATGAAAGTGTGTTGAATATGCAGCACATTCTAGAGATAGTCTCATATCCATTGAGATAAGATAAGATAAATACAAAATTCGCTAATATGAAACATTTTCAACAATTTTCAATAGAACATATATAATTCTTAATAATGATTTCCACATAGTAATACAAATAATATACTGTGTATTCAAATTACAAAACATGTCATATATATCTCACTGTGACAGAAATTATTTGAGGATTGAAAGATTTAAAGCAAAGAGAGAAAATGCAATTAACAATGAAATTATAATTTCAACTTTATTCTATTTATGTCAGCTTTAATATATCCAAATTCTGGAGTGCAATAATTTATTATTCTATTTAAGATTAGGAAGTGGTATAAGGTTGATAAAATGCTCTTAGAGAAATTACATAACCTATTAAGGTTTGTTGACATAAAAATCATATAAAGGGATACAAACATTCATTTTATTTCATTTTTATTAATTAATACATTATGTAATTATTATCAATATAAAAATTTCAATAATCTGTCACCCAAAAATATTTTATGCACATTATTTCAAAATAGCCAAAATAGTAAATTTCTTTGTTTAAACTTATTGCAGAAAATCAGTTATATATTACCAAGAAATAGTCAGTACCGGTACTTTTTTACAGCCGTCATGACTATCGACAATTGTATTATTCTTATATATATTCCTCAAATATTAAACTCATATTTCTATATGAAATTTTTGTCATGTAGAATATATTGTCAATACTTGATTCATTTCAAAGATTTTATTGTATTAATCTTTTAATTAAATTTCTTTTTATTCTTAATTCTATCTCAAAACATACTAATCCAATTGTTTGCTTTCTTCAAATTCAACAAATTCACGTGGTTTTGCATTAAAGATATTTGAGGAATATATATAAATCTATTGATATTTTCTTTTTTTTTCTTTTTCTTTACTTTCTGTTTTCTTGCTTGCCAATTTGCCCAGTATCTTCATGGTATATTGGGGAAATTCTAGATCCAGGTAAATCTACTTCCTCCTCAGATATAAGATGTTACTTTTTAACATTGATAGTTGTATTCATCTTCATCCTTATTATCACCACCATCCTTATCATTATCACCATCATCATCATCATATAATTTTTTAAATTATTATTAGATACAAATAATTATAATTATTCTTACCAGAGTGTTTTCACTATCAACTTCTTATATCGATATCATCATTATTACTTTAGTCAGCTATAGGCACCGTCATTAATTCCAGAGCTCTTACTATTATTCTCTTTAAAATTATTTATCAAGGTTATCATAATTCATTAGCAATGCATTATTTTCATTTTCATTAATAAAGTATTGTTTCAGTTATCTCAATTACAGTTTTTTTATTATCATTATTGGCTT
The DNA here is from genome assembly GCA_964016885.1 of Eledone cirrhosa. Taxonomy (NCBI): domain Eukaryota; kingdom Metazoa; phylum Mollusca; class Cephalopoda; order Octopoda; family Eledonidae; genus Eledone; species Eledone cirrhosa. The sequence continues at coordinate 303,076,970 of OZ024740.1, forward strand.
ATATTTAACAAAATATTCATTAACATTCCAATTTGTTTGGAATTTTATTATCAATCAACTAAAGATAATAGCTAGGAGTTCAATAAGAATATTTGCTAAAATCATTTCATTATAATCTTTTTAATTCAATGACAATGCTCCCTCTTCTGATGATACTTATCTGAAACTATATATTTCTCTCAAATGCTGTTAGCTTTTTCTTCTCTAATTAACCATATTATCACCACATAAATATAAACAAAATATATTTAAATACATAGATAAAGCATAAGCATGATATTGAGCAATACTAAAACCTTAAACATTTGGCAAGTTTAAGCAAGTGAATTCAAATAAATGATAATTTTTATTGGTTAAAAATTCTGTGAGTTGATTCAAGATTGGTTTTTTTTGTTTTCCATATTAAGAATATAGTTATTAGTAAATGTGTAGGAATTGAAAAGGTGTTTTGCCTTCAAAGCAAACAACAAATTTTATTTTTGTACTAAAAATATGGAAAAGTATATAGTGTACATTAGCTGAATTTTTTAATAGGTGCTTGTTCCTCCACTTTATAAATCACCAACTAGATCAAAATAAATCACTGAGGGATCACTTGATCTGTTCAAAATAGGCATCAAAATTCATTTAAATCACATCCTACCATCTTTAAAAAACATATAATGTAATTCAAGATACAAGTTTTAAAAAACGCACAGGATGGTCACAGAAGAAACATGTTTTATTACATGTCTACTTAATCATAACTGATTAATGTTATTCATAACTTTTTGATAGTTAAAAGGCCTTAAGTACTTAGTAATCATTTTTGTCTCACCCCTTAACTTCAGTACAGTCAATTTTAGGTTTACCAGGGTTTCATAGAAAGAGTTTCGTTCATATTTATGTCATGTAAACAAAAATGTTAAGTTGTGGGTTTAAAATGTTTATGGAGGTATATATAACTAAGACCGTATATGCCGCCACTAAAATATAAACAAATCCAAATCATATCCATGCCTGCTGCAAACCCAAACAAACACAAACGACAAGGGCACAATAAACTCTACCACCAAAGCCATACTGCATCAGTCATAAATTAAATTCAAGCACATCATTCAAAATCATACTTCAGCCATTTCAGCCAAATAACACCCAGGCTGCTCCACTTATTAGTATAAGGATGGTGGATGCCAGCAGGCTGCAGCCTCTGTATTACATATTTTCTATATTGCTCTATATGTATTTTAATAACTGTTGATCCTGCTAACTTTAACCAACATTTCCTTAATTAAACATAATAAGTTATGAATCTTTCTGATGACCTCAGATTAGATGAAGTACATCACATACTTTAAGTCCACTTTGTGGAATGTCGGGTCAATTACTAATTTTCCTGTTGTATGTATCTTAGATCTTTCAGTTTCAGTATAACATAGATAAGCCTATTGGGTTACACTTTAAAAACCAAGTATATCAAATTATATTACATTTATAGTGATTTTCTTAATATCTTAGTGTTCCTGGATATAAATTTGTCTTTGTTTTTGTTTTTTGATCATCATAAACTTAGCCTTCTATCTCAGGTAATTAAATATATAGCTAAATCCTGAAGTCAGTCTCATATTCTCTGCATATAATGCATATTCTTACTTCACTTTAATATTAAATTTGTTAATTAGAGAGTTTTATTATATATATATTCTTCTAAATTATCTAATTGATCACAAAAAGTAGTTCTTTATTATTATTCTAAATTTTAAGACATATAACACACTTATGTAAAACATGGTTTTAGGAAAATCGATTTGAGCACAACTAACTACTCTATTTTCAGGTTCATCATTATACTGATTTATCAATTAGACGAACATTCAAAATAAATTGTTTAAACAAAATATATCAAATACATATTAAAAAAATGTTTAACTACAAGTTATGGGGAGTCCTTATAGAAACTCCATATATTTTATTAATAATGTATTGGGGATTTCTTTTTTGGGGTCTTCCATGAACCTTTACAAACATCACCTCACATGTGAATGAGATAAAATACAAAAGAATATGATAATTGATTTAATCTGATATATCATTACAAATACTTAAGTTTAAGTTGCAAAAGGCAGAATTTAAAGAAGGAGAAAGTGAGATACAGAAAAAAAGTACATTTGTTGTGTGTTACTTTATGGATATATCCAAACATTGTAAGAAAAAAGAATAGCAAGAGAACAGGTAAAACAAAAAACGTTTATTTATAGAATTTACTTAAATTTTGTTTCTGTTTTAAAACAAGTGTCTATAACTAATTTATACATTTGATCAAGTTGATGTAACAATTCTGAATACATGTTTGTGTGTGTGATTGATATAAAAAGGCAAAAGAAAATGAGAGAAAATCATTGCAGTAAGCTTATATATTTATAGTGATAAACCTCCTCAAACTTGAACAGACTTAAGTTAGTTTTCCTGATGCATCATCATCAACATTAATATCATTTTAACGTCCACGTTCCCTACTAGCAAAGGTTGCACAGGTCTATATAGACCAAGTTCATACTGAAGGAGAGCAACTGATCTCCCAAGCAAGCCATGGATCTGTGTCTCACTTATGATGGTCTCACGTTCCATTAAGTAGAAGATAATTGACAGCTATTTTCTTTTACATAAAAGGATTGCTATTTAGTATTCCAAATCAGTCCTGGATCTGAACAATACATGGCTACATTTCAAAATATATACCTACTTTAACATCATGAAAGTATATGTCATTCCACTCAATGTATACACATGCATACAGTATTTATGCACTCACATACATATATATATATATATAAGAAAGAGTGTATGTGTGTGTATATGTGAGTGTATGTGTGTGTTATAAATTTAGTCATAACAATTAATAGACAAATGATAGAATTGTTTGGAGCGAATCCATTGAAAAGCTCCACTCGAAACATTGGCGTCAACTTCATCGCACATTTCAACACCTTCTTCTATTATATATGTCTGAGTATATATATAATATATATATATATATATATATATATATATATATATATATGTATGTATGCATGTGTGTATGTGTGTGCGCATGCATGTATGTGCATATGTATGTATATATGTGTGTATTTATGTATGTGTGTCATTGAAAAAGATAGTTGGTATGTTCATCTCTCTTCCAAAAGCTGACCAATAAATGAAGTGAAACAATTATAATCATGAACCAAGCCAGGTTGTATTTAGAGATCACTTGAAATTTAACTTTAATCTAAAGTGCTTACTGCAATAAATATAGTAAATTTAGATTATTTTACACAAAAGCATAAAACACCATCCAGTTCGTATATTTTCTTCTAATATATACGCATTATATATATGCATTATATATATATATAGAGTGGTGGATTGGCAGTATCAGTAGAGAGTCGGACACCATGCTTTGAAGCATAGAGTTACGTCCCTTTATGATCTGAGTTCAAATCCCGCCGAGGTTAACTTTGCCTTTCATCCTTACGGAGTCGATAAAATAAAGTACCAGTAATGTACTGGGTAATTGCTGGCCTTGTGCCTAAAATAGAAACAATTTTATATATATATATATATATATATATATATATGTATGTATATATGTGTGTGTGTGTGTGCAGATAGGCAGTTAATGAGTCACATTGCTATAACTCAGAGTTTAAGAGGCATAGAATCATATGTCTAATTGATCAGTATTTGCTAACATCTGATCAATTAAACACCTTTGTATATGCATATGAAACTCTCAGTAATGATTGAAATTACAAATATATCTTCTATGTGTATATGAGTGTGTGTGTGTGTGTATATATGTATGTGCCTGTGTGTGTGTCTGTGTAGGTCTGTGTGTGTGTCTGAATGTACACATGTGGGAACATATATTAATATTTGGATAAATATATATACATTCACATAGAAATATGCTTTATTATTATATATATAAAGGGCAGTAAATTGGCAGTATCGGTAGAGGGTTGGACGCCATGCTTTCTAGCATAGTTACATCCCTTTACAGTCTGAGTTCAAATCCCGCCGAGGTTAACTTTGCCTTTCATCCTTACGGAGTCGATAAAATAAAGTACCAGTAATGTACTGGCCTTGTGCCTAAAGTAGAAACAATTATTATATATATAAACTATATGCAGCATAGCTATGGCCCTTTGCATTCTGAGTTCAAATCCGCTGAGGTTAACTTTGCCTTTCATCCTTACGAGGTCAATAAAATAAAGCACCAGTGGTGCACTGGGGTAATCGCTGGCCTTGTGCCAAAAGTAGAAACTCTTTAGGGGTGGATTGGCAGTATCGGTAGAGGGTCGGACGCCATGCTTTGATGCATAGAGTTACGGCCCTTGCCATTCTGAGTTCAAATCCCGCCGAGGTTAACTTTGCCTTTCATCCTTATGGGGTCAATAAAATAAAGTACCAGTAATGTACTGGGTAATTGCTGGCCTTGTGCCAAAAGTAGAAACAATTATTATATATATAAACTATTACAGCATGCAGAAACCACATTGACTATTTAGAATAAACATATACTGTTACTCTTGAAATTATATTACTAAGAGTATATTGTTGAAAACTATACTTCCATAGATAACACTTATTGAATTCTATTCTGATATCTCATTTTTAAGATAAATTAATTCATAAAATATCCATGTGTTAATTGCTTTGGTTGTTTTCTTCATATACTCACCAAAACAAACCTATGACTTTCACAACTGATGTTTCTCTTTGGTTTATGTTGTATGTATATGTTAGTCAGTATCAGTGTTATATTACATTTCTCTTGCACATGGCCATGTAGGCTGTCCTATTTGCACTGCACCATAACTATCTTGTCTGTGAACTTAGTTCAGTGTAAAAATGGATGAAAATTACTGACTAATTACTGAAATCCAGTTAACAATATAATCATTTTATAAAGGGCATCAACATAAAACCTAAAGATTTGTTTGCAGGAGATTTAAAATTTGCTTCTGTTTACAACGCTCCAAAAATAAAAATTTTGTCCATAGAACATATATTTGTATTGTAGTATATTTCCATCCTATACAGTATTTTTCCATCCTTTCTTATGTTTCTAAGAAATCATTCGTTTTACCACTAAGAAATCATTCGTTTTTCTTCATCTTGTTCCACATCTTTCCCTGTTGCTCATTTTATTTTATTTTATTCTCTTAGTATACTTCTTACATATTAACATTTTTATGTAGATTATTTTCCTGCCACCCATACGTTATCATAATTTTAATATTTCACTACTCATAGATTAAATATGTATACTTAAATAACGGCATGCTCTCTTTTTACTTTCCTTTGGTCTCTTTCACACGTTCAAATTATCTTATGATTTTGACATAGTTATACAACTTTACATTGTAGTTCAGATAATTAGCTTTCTTAGACATAAACCACTTCATATTAACACGTATCAAATCAGCTTTTTTAATAAAATCCTTAAATGTGTGAGATTATTGAATGTCACAAATAGTTTACTATTTTCTTTATAACACAAGGAGCTTTGATAAAAATTTAAACTACTGTAAACATTAGTTTTTAGTGGTAATTTTAAATTTGGATATCAAAATTAACTTGTTATTTCAGTCCTGATTTAATTATATTTCAATACTGATCAAGAGAATACACAAATGATTTGTATCTGCTAGATAATTGTTTTAAATATTTCTTTTGGTTAGTATCTAATCCAAATTCCCTTTCATAGTAGAAAACAAATTACAGTTAATAATTACAAATCATTATCGATCTGGTTTATACTTAAAATTAATCCTTTTGAAGACTTCTTCATTTACAAATTATCGAAAATTGCATACAATAAAATTAACTAATCAATTGATCTATCAGCCAGAAGGAAGTTCATAGCAGAACTAGTAAAAACAATTTAAGAAAAAAGAGAAAATAAATTGGCAGAAGAATTATATGAAAAAAGAAATCCTATTCAAAATTAATTCCTTTGAATTTTAAATAGCTGATGTGGCAACATATTTCTCCATATTACACCATACCTAATATTTCATATATATTTCAAGAAGACTTTGTTTTAAAGTGTTCATGCATGAGAATATTTCACTTTACATCTTTAATTAACTAACTTGATTATATTTACAAATATGATGTCAGGGAAATATACTTCAGATATCTAATCATGAAATATAAATACCCCATTTTAGTCTATAGATCTGGGTTGTTTTCTCTTATTATATTTAAATTTTCAAGAGGAATACAGTATAAAGCCATCCACCAAAAAAACAAAACTTCCATTCTCTAGATTCATAGCATTTTAAGGAAAAGTATTATTTTCAAACTATACGTTCTCAAACGGTTGAAATTCATCATATTGGTTCTGAAATCTAACAAACTATAACAGAATGTATCTCTTGATTTTCTTTACTTTTCAATATTTTTATGAATATTTTTTTTATAATTTGATTTATTTTCTTTGCACCTTAAACACGAGTTTCGCACAACACATATATTCTATTAAGTTCAATGTATGAGTGATTTATTTTTCACCCATTTTCATTTAATTTTTTTTTCATTTGATAAGATTGTAATATTTTTTACTTTCCTTTGGTTTCGATCACATATATATATATATTTATATACATAATCTATATATCAGTATAAATGTGCAAGATAAATAAAGATTCAGAGTGGGAGTGGTTTCAGGTCAACCACTAGATATATATACTGACACAAGCATGCACACATACACACACGTGCATATATATATGCACAAATACAAAATCTTATTAGTTTCATGTTTAGAAATAGATAAATGAGGTTTTTAATGTGGTTGACATAAGTTCTTCATCGTCATCACCGTTTAAAATTTTAACATCAACTTTTTCTTGCAAGCATAGTTGGACAGAATATATATATATATATATATATATATATATATATATATACATATATGTGTTTATGTATGCATATTTATACACACACACATATATATACATATATATATATATATATATATATATATAGAGAGAGAGAGAGAGAGAAATAGATATATAGATATAGCTGTAGTTATGTAGATATAATTCTTGGTTTTTATTTTTTAATCTTAATAGGAGATTGCCAAATTAGTTTCTAAAAATATAACCTTTATTTTAATAAAGATTTAAAATATGATTCATTAGTTCAGTCCAATTAGCATTCTGTCTCAATATGTTTTAGAATTTATCCTTTCTCAGTGGAATTCATTTTTATAATTCTTTGCTATATTTCTATAGATATTAGTTGTGATCAAAAATAGCATTTTTTCATCTTAATTTTTAAATAAACATATACCAGTGATATTTATTATACCTCTGTGTATTGTTATTTTTCTCTACTGTTCCAATCACTTTTACAATTTAAGAAATGTTTATAGTGGTAGTATTGTACTCTGGCTCTTAAGATCTGTATTTAGGATTCCATGAACATTGGGTGTAACTATTTTAAGAAATCAGCCAACACATGGACTGCAAAGCTGTTCTCAAGCCATGAAGGAATTCCAGACCCACAGAAAAAATGTCACTACTACAAAGAAATACATCACTATTAAAAAATAAGAAAACACCAATGAAGACAAGAAATCCAGCAGCTGTGTATATATATATAGTGCAATTTCCTACTATCATTTCTGTGCTGATCACTGCAAACTAACTCACATACTAACTTTTCTTTCTTACTTGTTCATTTGAGTGAAATAAACTCATATATATATATATATATATATTCTTATATATATACATATATGTATATATATATATGTATATATGTATATATATATACATATACGTATATATATATACATGTACATGTATATATTTATACATATATTTGTGTATATATACACATATCTATATATATATATATATATACGTATATATATATATGTATATATATATATGTACATATATATGTATATATATATATAATGTATATATATATATATGTATATATATATGTATATATATATAGGTATATATATGTATATATATGTATATATATATATATATGTATATATATATATATGTATATATATATATATGTATATAAATATATGTATATATATATTTATGTGTGTATATATATATATATGTGAGTATATATATATATGTATATATATATATGTATATATATATATATATGTATATAAATATATGTATATATATATTTATGTGTGTATATATATATGTGAGTATATATATATATATACATATATACATATATATAAATATATATGCATCATATATATATACATATGTATATGTATATATATATATATATATATATATATATATATATATATATATATATATATACATTAGCTTGCATCATATTTTTAATAGAAGTCAAATGTGTATCTTGATGAAAACTTATAATCAGTCTTTAATGGCATTTTGCCATTTCATATTTTGTAGTTATGTTACTGTAATATGTATTATCATAAACGCAACAATGATTCCTTTAGTTGTTTCATTAGAATATTTCAAAAGCCAAAATATTCATGAATAAAAATAATAGTATGGTCATAAAGATTTTGAGATAAAAATTACTTAAAATATTTATAAATAAATTTATATTTGTTATAAAAATTAGCTCACACTTTTAAATAAATGGTATTTTTATGAAAATAATAGTAGATAAATAATAGTAGAAGAGAATAGTAGATAAATATTAGTAAGATGCAATATCTAATAATGCTACTTCCATAGGAAAATGGATGACATTTCACAATTTCGTATTCAGGAGTAATATTTCATATTTTTAGTGCAAAAAGCTGAGATAGTATTTATTATTCATTTTATAATTATTCAATTTAGTCTTTAAAGAAATTCCTATGAGACAAATTATGATACGTAATGTTGCTTTAAAATGTTTGTTATTTTTAAATGTTAATAGTCCAATAATTACCATTGCTCTTCTTTTTTTTAAATATAAATCTTTGAAGATACTCAGCTGGTTGACAGCTATTTTGAAAAGATACTATAATATATTTGTTAAGCTATTACTCTATTATCTGTTCCAGCCGACCGGCTGATGCCATGCTGGGGCACCGCCATTACTATCATAATAATATTTTGAGGTTTTGGTTTCATTTATCAGCCACCAACAAATTAATTCGCCCTATCAATTCAATATTTAGTGAGGTTGTGCCATTACCTTTGTTACTACTACTACTACTACTGCTACTACTACTACTACTACTACTACTGCTGCTGCTGCTGCTGCTACTACTGCTGCTGCCGCTGTTGCTGCTAGCATTAATACTAATATTAATACTACTGGTGCTGCTGCTACAACTAATACTTCTACTATACTACTACTACTACTACTAATAATAATAATAATAATAATGATTTCTACTATAGACACATGGCCAGCAATTTGGGGGAGGGGAATGTTGATTAAATTGACCCCAGTGCATTACTGGTGCTTTATCTTATTGACTCTGTAAGGATGAAAGGCAAAGAATACATACAGACATATACTACTAATACTAATACAACTACTAATACTAATACCAATACTATTACTGCGCCTGCTACTATAACTACTACTATTGTTGGTGTTTTTGCTACCCATTCCTGTGCCATCAAAGACACTTGTAATATTATTGATTTATGCAATATATTACCACCATAGTGGTGCCTCAAAGCTGATTGAACAAAGATCATAAAGAGGAGATACTGGCTCTTGGTATCAGGGTAATTCAGGATCTGTGCAGTTCTCTGATTGACATTAGGCTGATGCCTCTCTTTCATAGCAAACATACTTACATTTTATTTCCTTTCATTGTATGATTTTTGTTGTTGTTGCTATTTTCATGCCTGTTTTCCATACTCCATATAAAATCCATGCTGTTTTGTAATGTCTTTCATTTGTCATTCATGTGGCAATAACTAAAACATTATCATAATCATTATTGCAGTGGATTGGCAGTATCAGTAGAGAGTCGGACACCATGCTTTCCAGCATAGTTATGTCCCTTTACGGTCTGAGTTCAAATCCCGCCGAGGTTAACTTTGCCTTTCATCCTTACGGGGTCAATAAAATAAAGTACCAGTAAAAGCACTGGGTAATTGCTGGCCTTGTGCCAAAAGTAGAAATAATAATTATTATTATTATTGGAGTCATTGATGATATTTAACTGGAAAGTTTGTTCAGATGAACATCAAGCAGCTACCTGCAGCCTCAGATATTTAGGATGTATCGGAGGGTTCTTGCTGTTCCCAGCATGCATGCCTTTTGAAGTGTCCCAAAAAAGGGGCTGACTAATGTTCTTTAACCATCCTTGAAAACTCTTTGAGATAGTACTTAGTGCTCCTATGACAATCAGGATGAGCTTGATCTCATGACAGTCCCAAAGTAGAAACAATTATTATTCTCATTAGTATTAGCAATAACATCATCAGCATCCTCAGCAATATCATCAACATTACTACTATTATTATAACTCTGGTTTCTCCTCATCCAGAGCAGATAAATCTTTCGCCTTTTACCAAAGATTTCCATGGGGAGGAACATTTTAATGAGTCTATAGACTCATCACCAATATTACTACTGGATTGGCAGTATCAGTAGAGGGTCGGACGCCATGCTTCGATGCATAGAGTTATGGCCCTTGCCATTCTGAGTTCAAATCCCGCCAAAGTTAACTTTGCCTTTCATCCTTACGGGGTCGATAAAATAAAGTACCAGTAAAAGCACTGGGTAATTGCTGGCCTTGTGCCAAAAGTAAAAATAATAATTATTATTATTATTGGAGTCATTGATGATATTTAACTGGAAAGTTTGTTCAGATGAACATCAAGCAGCTACCTGCAGCCTCAGATATTCAGGATGTATCGGAGGGTTCTTGCTGTTCCCAGCATGCATGCCTTTTGAAGTGTCCCAAAAAAGGGGCTGACTAATTTTCTTTAACCATCCTTGAAAACTCTTTGAGATAGTACTTAGTGCTCCTATGACAATCAGGATGAGCTTGATCTCATGACAGTCCCAAATCCTTTTTAACTCCCACTTCAAATCCTGGTATTGGTTAATTTTCTCCTCCTTTTCTTGCACTCTTGTGTCAAAGGGGAAAGCTACATCTACAATCAGGCATGATCTCGTTTCCTTATTATTATTATTATTGTAGTTTTGTCCTAAATATTCATATCCATTTTCAAGAAATAAAGTCATTGCATATTAGTATCACTTCCTACACAAACTTCAGAATTCTCTCCACTTCTTCAGTTCAACTTAATCTTCATTTCGATTCCCATTATACTTCCATTGCAAATATTTTCATAAAGATATAAAGATCATAACCTTCCATACACCCTATATAAAAGTCCCGAGGTTCAAGATCAGAATATCTTTATTATCATATACATGTTACATTTACTGAAATACAGTTTACTTGAACTCAACATAGAAGATAGCAATGAGCAACAAGAAAAAACATGTTAATATGTAATGTTGTTTATAACATAAGTAGAATTTATATAATAAATATGATTAATAACAAAACTAATGCTTCAAAATAAGTCAGAAAGAAAGGAAAAAGATATTTAAACTTCCCTCACTTAACCCTTTAGCATTACTACTGTATTTTCGGCATAAAGGTTTTATCTTACATAATTACCTCACATAATATTGAATCTATGAGATTTTGATATTATTTATTTTGATAACAATACCTTAACATCAGGATGAGTGACCAGTTTTGGCCAGTTTGAACAGAAAGAGGTGAGAGAATTCTGGCCGGATATGGTCGGTTTAAATGCTAAAGGGTTAAGGAGAGCTTGTGTTATTCTCTAAACATTTTGGGACAACCCAAGACACTTGTCATGAGTTATAACAAAACTGATAATAGAATAGGCAAGCACTATTATAAACGTTGTTGATTCTGCAACGATGACAAAAATTTAGCCCATCTCCCCCAAGTATCTCAAATGCCATAAGCTACAAATTATTTATAAGTAGCTCTCTAGATGAGTAACCATTAAGGGTGTTTACAGCATTAGGGACAAAGTTGTTTTTCATCTTTCAAAACTGGAATCTCTGACCTGAATGAATGAGAACAAATATATTTTAGCAGAATTGCTTGATTCACAAGTAATGTGTAGAACATGGAAGAGTACTCATGTACAATAGATATTTTGCAGGTTGAGTAAAGTAGTAATGCCAATAATCTTTCCAGAGGTTGGCATAACTTTTTCAGGGACTGAGTTCAATTCAACCATGTAGTGGTAAAGTTTCCTTCATCAACATATCATTGCTCAAACTAAATTTCCTTAATTTCCAGTACATATAAATACATATTGTGCATATTTTCTAGCATCTTTGCTCTAGATTTTAACAAGGTTATGATTATCTCTGTGCTTTCCATAGTTAAATATTATCGTCTTACAATTCACAACATTAAGTCCATGCTGTTGTCATATCATACATTTATGGAGTGACAGATGATACCTCATTGTTTCACTAGCTACAAGAGGTAGTAACTCTCATTATTATATAATTTTCAGAATTATAATAAAATATTGCATTCCTCTAAAACAGAATTATATATTCATCATCAATATACAAATGAGCATTTTAATTTCATCTTTACCAAATCAATTGCATTAATTTGGCTAGCTTTGCTTTATATGGTATCATTGTATCTCTGCAAATGTATGTTTGGGCTAATAAATCAGATAGTTGATTACTACTACTAAAGTAACTATAATATGTTTTATAAAGTTATATAAAGTTCTCATCAAACTCGGTCTGCTATGTAGGTTTTATTCCAGGTTAAGCTGTATATTTCACATTTTCTTTATGCATTCAATTTTGGGTTATAGTCATAAGCTCAAAGAGAGATATATACTCTCAGCTAAGCCGAATGTTCTATTATACACCATTAGTGTTGAATATTGACTTATTAAGGGTTACAAAAGATTGCAAATATATTTCTAAGGTCTTTTTTAACCCCAAAAGTTGTCTGATATGTTCACATCAAGAAATTTGAAACAGTTTGTCTAATGTATATTTAGAGTTGTTATATCATTTTATTTCAAATACCAAACCTTTGGTGATGCTAATAAAAAGTAAATATTCGTTTAAAGAAGCAATAACAGTTCAGTTGGAAAGCAACACTAGAGGAACATGTGATCATGACAATAATAAAATTCACAAAAATTAAACAAGCTATTATTTGGATATGATTATAAATTGTAGTGTAACTAGACTTTGTTTTGGTAATTTATTGTTAGTATGCCGTTTGCATTTTACTATTTTAGTTTTTATATAACAATTGATATTTATAATGTTCTTTAAAATCAGAATATTACATTGATTTTAGTTAGCATTTATTTCCAGAGAAATTTTAGAATATGCGTAACACTTAATAGCTAGTAACTTTGTTTCATAGATACAGGAAATTTTAAAAAAACATGGGGAAATATTATAACATGCTTTATTATATGACCTAAATTTGATCGCAAAATGCACTATCTTGAAAACAATACTAAATATGTCTTTTGTTGTTATTGTTATTACCGTTTATTTTGATTTAATAAGAAAATTCTCATGTTACTTTTGTTGTTTTGTCACTTCGTGAATTTGCATGCCAGTTCATTTGCTTCATTTTATTTTATTTTTCTGGAACTACTCTGACTTCTTTTTATTTAATGTAAATCATAGAATTTCAACAATATTCCTTCACAATGCAAATGGTAGTGAATCAAACTGTAAACTATATGTATGCAGAGCTTTGAGAATTTTTCTAAGATTTGTACTTTAGAATATTTATTTTCAAATACAAATATATAAATGTTCTATTCAATTGACATTTTCCCACCAAGACAATTTATTTTTACTTATAAAATATTCATAATCCTATCCAAAAGGATATAAAAAAAATTTTGGTTTCAATCTAAATATAATGCTAAATATGTCTCTATCACATAGACAGCATTTCTTTGCTTAGATCCTGTAAATATATATTTCTCTTGCAATATAATTAAACTTGGTGAAATAATACCTTTACAACAATACTGAATCTTCTGTAATCATAATATATTTAATATGTTATATTTATCTTCTTAATTCCCCAAAAAATCTAAATTTGCACCATCAAAATATATCTCTTCTTCCTCAACAAACCAAATAACTAAGTAATGAAACAACATTTATATTATGCATACACTAATTAGGCAACAATGAATTCTGTTTTCTGCACTTAATGCATAAACCAAAACATGCACACACACATGCACACATATCCACTCATATGCACAAACACACACGCACATACATATATATAATATATATATATAATTTTACATCTGCTTCTTCGTATTGGCATGGGTTGGATGGGTTGAGACAGGTTTTATTTAAAGTTAGTGCCCTCCTAGATAGCTTAGGTGCCACAACTAACTCTGATATTTAATTTTTGCCTTGTTCTTTTTATACCTTTAACCACTTTATAGTCTACTGAATGCATTTTCTAGTGACACTAGTATTAGAGAGGTGGTTATATTCTCAGCAAGTCTAAACATTACTCTCTACTACACATTGTCTCTGCTCATTTGCTCATCACATTACAGAGTGTATTAGACATATTATCATATTACTAACACTGGAGACATTGTCTCGTCCTTAACAATACTAACGAGTCCTCATTACCATATGTTGTTTCCATTCACTCATCCAACAGTACCCATCAGATGGTTTTCTCATCCCCAGTAGATAAAAGAGAACTTGACTGAGTTGGGGATGACAGATGAGAGAGAAAAAGAAGATAGTCAGAATGATAGGAGTGAGAATGTGACAAAGGAGAGATTAAAGAAGAGAGCATGTGATAGGAGAAAGAGAGAAAGAAAGAGAGAGAGCGATGGGTTGCAGTAAAGAAGGGTGTGGGTTTTATAGATCTGATGGAATGCTATTCCTTGTTACACAGGCAGCATGAGGGGGGAGAGACAAAATGATAATAATAAAAATAATAATTATATATATATATATATTTATATATATATATTTATATATGTATAAATATATATATATATATATATATATATATATATATATATATATATATATATATATATATATATATATATATATATATATATATATATATTTGTGTGTATGTGTGTTTATGTCCTGTTAAATTTTGAAAATACTTCAAACTATGTGTAGGATATATATATATATATATATATAGTGTGGATTATTTTCAAAATTTAAAAGGATATAAAATGTTTTTATATACAATAAAGGTGAAGTACATAAACATTTATTAGCAGCTCCTTAATACCTTCAAATATATCTTGATCACAATCCTCTTTTAATTCTTATAATTTCAAAACAAAATGGTGAGTAATAATGAATTTTGTAAGAACGTTATTTACATATTTTACATAACTTTACCTTCTTTAAAAATTTATAATTTCATTTATTCCTTTATTAAAATAACCCTACTATGCTAGTTTAAATCTTTCTAGGGAAAGTATATTTGTGGTGGGGTATGTTGTTGCTGTTGTATTGTTTCTCTTTTTGTAATTACAAGTGCTTGAATGTTGCTTTATACTACTGTTTTGTTCTATTTATTATAGTATTTTGCTCTTGCTCTTTAGTGAATTATGTTAAATGTTTGTGCTATGTTTGGTGTTTGCAATGGCATGCTACAACATTAGATTGCACTAAAAAATAATATTGAATTTTTCAGAAGGACAATTTAGTAGTTTTCTCTTTATTTTTATTCTATAACATTTGAATAATCTAAAAGAATTACACTAATCCTATAAAAGAATTTTGATACACAGAAATATTATAACTTAATATCAATTATTTTCTTTTAAAGTAGAGCTGAAGAAAATTAGCACATTGTCTATAATCTAAGGATTTGCTTCAAATCAGGGAAATTGAAGCTTGAGTAAAACATACAATTAATGAAACACTTAAAGGAGTCATGGATTGTCTAATGCATACAGAGAGAGAGAGCATAAAAAAGCTGGTAGTCTTTAGAATGAAGGACGGCTTTTATCACATAATACTGGGGATAAAGATAGAATATTGTTAACAGAAGGTGCAGAAATTATATTGGCTAAGTTCAATTAATTTGGTTGTAGCTAATAATCTCTAAAGATAAGAGAAAATTATAATAGCGACATAAGATGCAGGCAACTTCTTTATAACCAAGAGTTATAACAGGATTGAAAAGTTTTATAAAAGGGTAAATCACTTGATGGATTGCCTTCCTCTTGATGTCAACAGTATTAAAAGATACTACACTATTTCTGATATGAAAAGAGTACTCCGTTTGGAAGGTATGTTTGTGCCTGTGAAGAATCAAAACATATTTTAGTCTAAAATATTTCTTTTCCTAAAAAGGAAGCCAAATCATTTTGATGCAATTTAGAATATGAAGTTTCCAGAAAAAAATGTATAATTATTACTAGTCTTAATATGTGTTAATCAAGACAAATAATGAATTTGAAGCAGTTATCCTACTTTAAATATGGCACATGTTATTAGATAGAATCATAGGTATGAAATAAGAGTAGAAAAGAGTAGAAAAGAGATTGTACATAAGAATACAAATGCATAGAGTTGTGTCTACATATGAGTAAATGGCATAATTTGATGTAGAGATGAACTTAAGATTGATTATAGATACATTGGGACCATGGAGTTGTGAGAATAATGGATTAAGAAGACATCATTAACACAAACACTATAGTCAGTAATTAATATTTTTGAAACAAGGATAAGCTGCAGCCTAATGAGGAGCTAGACTTCATTGATACTGATTTTAAGTGACAAAATATACTTATGAGGGAAGTTTGTTTACATGTATGTATTCTGTTCTCTGCGATATGTTTTACTTATATCAATAGAAGATAAAAAGAAAATAGGAGAAAGTTTCAAATAGTTGTTTATGATGGCCATTGAAAATGTTTACTACAATTTTCAATTTTCAAAAGTAGAAAGTACAGTTGACAGGATGACAGTTGTTATATAAAATGTTGTTTAGTTTCTTACAGACATGTTTTAAATAGTACTGTAGTATTCTTAACATTCCATGTAACCAATTTAATAAAACAAACACTAGTTATATATTTTGGTCAAACAGATTAACTGTACCTCTTACCTTTAGTAAAAGTATCTGACTCATCAAGAAATTACTTATAAATTTAGTTTTAAAATGTTGTATTCAAGTTTATACTCACCAGCTCATAATGTCGAAGAGTTATGGTCATTAATTTAAATATTTGCTTGACTTACAACTCTTTCACAAATAAGTAGTTATATATAGGAACAACATACAGCTAATAGCAAAATTCAGCGAAATTTTTACTTAGTCTAGATGTTGAATATCTTTCAAAATTTCACAGACATTGGCTCTCTTAACAGTTTCCTACTGCTCTCTCTTAACAGCTTCCTATTTTATCTCAATATAAACTTCTGGATAGATATTTAATATTCCATTAAAGATGAAAGAGATAACCTTGGATAGCTTAGAAGTAACTTTTTATAACCAGACTTTTATTAAGGACCTACCATTCAATATATATATATACCACAGTACACACAGAATGTGTATGAGAAAGAAATATGGATAGATAGATAGATTGATACATAGAATGATAGATAGATACATACATACATACATACATACATACATACATACATACATACATACATACATACACACCTTTATATGTATAAATGTATGAATTAGTATCATTAATTTAAAATAGCTTCAGTTCAGTGAAGTTTTGTATGAGATATTAAAGCAGAATAAATTATACCTACTCTTCAAAGTCCTCCTCAATTTATATTCAAGGTTTTTATAAACACTACATCAATCATCTTTCTTCCTATTTTATTGAACAACAGTAATTGAAATTTGTAATAAAAAGTTATTGCAAACACGACGTTACAGCTGTGTTTTCTAGTCATAATTAAGAATTACATTAGCATCTAGACTTAGTATTTCTCACATATTAGTATTCCTCACATTCCTTCTCTTTTTCTTCAAGTATTTATTTATAAACAATTTTTTATAACTCAATATAACAAACTAACAAATGTTATTCATCTTTCATTTCTATTACTTTGACTTAATTATTTCGTTCTAGAAATACAAAACTTAGTTTTATTCCATTGTCCTTTGGTACATTTGGAAACAGATACTTAACAAGAGATGGCTTATCAAAGTAGGACTATTAGAAAGGTTCCTATTTTTCAACAAAAAAGTTTTTTTTATATGTATATATATATATATATCCAAAGATGTGGGTTCGACTCCCATGTACGGCAACACTCATCTTTTTCCATTTCTCCGAGGGTTATAAACCCCACTATTGGGCTAGAAATTTCTTTAGTCTAAAATACGGTGAAAGCTTATAATTTCTAATTTCTAGTTTCAAACTCGCGCACCGCTTCAAAAACATACTTACATGTTTACGTTTATAATTTGCTTGTATATATATATATATATATATATATATATCATAAACATATATAGCTTCTGTTTGGAAACTTCTACCAAACTAGCAGTTTATCAATTTATAAAGGATTTTTCTTTCGTGTAAATATCTAAAAATGTTATTCAACATCGATCACTGAATTTATATAAAGTAAAATGCATTTTAGAAATCATTTTGTCTTGGAAATATTTCTGGAAGTTTCATATTGTTTCCGTGGAATTTTTCTTGCTTTATTTTTAATTTAAACTGTAGAATGAAAATAAAACGATTAAACAGTGACTATATTAATTGTAATTATAAAACATGTCTATCAAACACTCAAATATACACATAAGACTGTCTCGAGCCCAGAAGCTCATAAGGCTGATGCTTATCCTGGTTTCCATGGTGTGAAGTGACTGAGAGTATAAGACTCTCTCCAGGACAGTCCAACATGAGGTTCAACCCCCAGCTATTACTGGTGCTTGTTTTCAGCTGAGTATACTGGAACAATGTTAAATGAAGTGTTTTACTCAAGAAGAAAACACACAACCCAGTCCAGGAATTGAGCCCATAACCTTATGATTGTAAGTCCAACACCCAAACCACTAGGTCATGTGCTTCCACTTTTCAAATACATATCTATGGAAGTGTAATAACCAGAAGGATATATTCATTATATACATATTTCGTAAATTTTATACAACCTACATACTATCAATTCCAATTCAACTATATCTGCATTATTTACATCATATATAACATTCAGAAGATATTTTTTCATATGATGAATAAATCCTGTTTTACAGAAATCTCCTGGGGCTGGTTTATCTTTGTGCAGTTTATATAGCATCTCATTTATCATTATGACAAAAGACTGCTCTGCCAAATTATCCATTTTCCTACACACATGTACTCTCTCGAGAGAGAGAGTGCATGTGTATATATTTATATATATATACATTCGCTACCTGAAATGTGCGTGATTCTTTAACCAAAGAATAATCAAGACTTTTTAAATGTTGCGCAAAAATATACTAAGATCATTCATCTCACTTTTCCTTCTTATCTGAGATATAAAGGATTAAAAATCATACATGCCTTAGTCAATATAGCTGAAAATAGATAATATTCTCACATTATGTTCCCATAATTAACTTTAGAAAGTGCTTCAGTTTGCCAGAAAATACATGAATTTACAACATATACTAATAAAGCAGATAATATGCCTACAAATGAAATGTTATGTTACACTATATTGATATAAATTATGTACTATACATTAATATCGTAATTATCAAGATGTTATGATATACACATTCGTTTTAAATATAAAAGTCCTATTTTTAACCAGAAACTATCACAAACTAACTTTAATGATGAGTTCAAGAACCAAAACTAATTAATTCTACAAGAAGAAAGATTTATGAAGCATTAGAAAGCAAAGTTTGAAAGATCAATCGCAAAGTTTGACAAAATAATTTTACAAATATTGCATTCTTTTATTAAGAGTGTGTTTTTAATTTTATTTTATGAGAAACAGTATTTGAAAATTATTAATATCACTGGGTAACATTTGACTACTAGACCATGCGACATTGAATAATTTCTGTTACAGACAGAATGTGTCATTGAACAACCATCGATACTCCTGTTAGTTTATTAAGCTATACTATATTATAGAATCAATAATGATATAGGCATCAAACAAGATTTTGCACTTCTTGTGATAATATGCAGATTTTTCAGTTTGAAGACTTAGCCAAACTGAGAAGTAAACATGATATATGAACATAATCTTGAAAATTATAATTACTAAAATATTACAACTAGATACACTAAATTGTTAATATAAAAATAAATGTTAGCATTTAATTTTTCTCTTGCAACCTATATTTATTTTTTTATTTTATAAAAAATAGAAGTAAAGATATTTTCCTAATGACAGTTAAAACATTTCAGAAAATTATAGAAATTATTTTATATTATTCAATCATATCAATATCAGATAAACATTTGAAATATCAGTTATATAATTTTAATAATAGCAATACAACTTAATTTAAATTTATAGAATATATATATATATATATATATATATATAAGGAAAAGAAATCGAAAATGCAACTAGTCTTTTTAAGAATATCTTCTTATTTCTTTTACCAGTTTCACAGTTTTTATGCTTTTCAAAAGTAAAATTGAGATGGAGGGTTTGTGGTTTGTCTCACATCGAAAGTTCGGTCTATTTTATGTGGAAAGAGTGGCTCGAATTACTGGGGGTTTTTTTTCAAGTAATTTGGTTAGTTGATGACTGTCACATGAATAAGAACAACAAATTTTGCACCAAAAGTATAATAAATGTTTCATACACTTAACATATATGAAACATTTTTTATACTAAATAAGCTATCTTGAGAATTGTTTCCCTTGGTCTTTCATCTACAGATATCCAGTATATATATATATATATATAAGAATAATATTAAGAAAGATGCTGTGATTACATTAAGCGTTTATTCCTCATGATTATTTCTATGGTGACTCATATGCTATCCAAGATGCAGTATTTACATTTGTTGTTGGTATGGGAGTGATTTCCTTAGATGAATTTACGTTTATGTGATATACTGCAGGCAAAAACATGTTCTTATTGTGTGCCTGACAAGAATATCATAACTACGCACTACAAATGTAGAGAGTTTTCTCCTGCTTACTTCTGTTTTTACCAAAGTGGATAAACAAATTTTTACTAGGCATATATATTTATATATATATAGTAGTAATAGGTAGGTAAAAGTATTCAAGGTGTAAAGCAACTCAAGTCTCTTGGGTGAGTTTGAATATGATCATTAAGGCCAGTTACTACAATGGCACCATACCAGGTATGTATGTTTCATTAGCTCTGATGACCAACCCATGCTGATGAAAATGAACCAGTTCATTTTCATCAGCACGGGTTGAACAAGTTGCTCTTCATGGCTAATGAAATGTTCACACCTGGTATGGGGCCGTTGTAGTAACTGGCCTTAATAATTATATATCTATATATCCTGTTCACATTGAGTCCCTTAATTTATTACTAGTCTAGATAATCCTAGGATAAAAGTCACCTATAAAACTAAAAACAAGCATCAAATGATAATGATGATGTATATATATATGTAATTATCATCCTCATTATTTTACATTTGCTTTCCATGTTAGCATTGCTTGGATGAGTCATTATGGCTTGAGAGTGTATATGTCAAAGGAACTCCTCTCACTCATAATTTCCATTTTGGGCATGATTTCTACTGCTTGTTGCTGTTCCTAACATCAGCCACTTTACAGAGTGTTCTGAGAGCATGTTATTGTGGCCTCACCACTGAATATACTGCTATATCCTAACCAAGATTAAAGGGTGTTTAGTTCTCTCAATGCTACATTGTTTTTATTTGATTGTTAACCACTTTACATGTATACAATGTATATATGCATATAGCATATGTAAGATTTATATAAAGAACTTCTTTTAACGGCTTCTAACTCCTTCATTCATTTGCATATATATACATATATATATATATATACATATATATATATATATATATATATGTATATATATATATATATATATATATATATATATATATATATAAAGAATCTTGCTAAACAAATTCAAAAATGATATATATATATATATATATATATATATATATATACATATACATATATATGTATATACAAGATGAGATTTTGGTTTTGCTTCATTAACAAGCCTGGTGGGCATATTGGGCAAGAGCTGGGTCTATAGCATTTACATGGATCCTGAACCACCCATCTGTGAAACGGTGCATAATCAATAAAGATTTTATGTGAAACCTCGTTTTGTACTTAACACACGCACATATATATATATATGTATGTATATATATGTATGTATATATATGTATGTATATATATATATATATATATATATATATATATACAGTATTTTCCGTTGTGTTGTAATATAAATATTACACACAGTAGATTATCAGCGCACGTAGAGTTTGCTCGACGGTTCCAGTTGTATTATTCTGATGAAATGACAGTAAATAATAACATTGAAATATTGAATGTCTGCATAACTAAAAGTTTGTAGATAGCAGCTGTTTTAGGTTATGTAACTGTTATAGAAACACGTGTCAATAAATTCCTTTCAACTAAACTGTATCCATTCAAATCTTTCTATATATATATATATATATATATATATATATATATATATATATATATATATATATATATATATATATATTTATAATTATATATAAGGCTCATCTTTATACGTGTTTTTTTATGGATATATATTATTAGATGATGGGGTATATTAAAGGATAGGGAATGGAGTGCCAAAATTGCTGAAGCTAATTATTTTGTAGCCGGATAGTCACTCTCAAACAAACCAGTGAACAACGACTTAGGACCTGTTTTGAGTTTGGATCATTTAAGCACATTGAGAAATGACCCTTCTAACAGGATATTAATGTGATATCTGAGGCATCATCTGAAACATATCTTTATTGCAACTTTTTTTATTCATTAGTCACTAAATATTTTCACAAATATTTAAGAATATTCTCTTATTACCATGGCATAAATCTCATTCTAAAAATATACTGGCAGATCTGTTTGATTTCTTTATAGAAGTACTCTAGATTTTGAGGTTCAAATAAATTTATATTTCATCTGAAACTCACCTAACTCTTACAAACACATTACCTATAAAATAAACAATTAAATGGAGAAAAGATAAATCATTAAAACACATAGAAAATCACTAAGGAATGCAATCTATGTTGTTTCAATGTTGTCGGTTTTTTTATTTTATCTCTTCTTCTTTGCTTCCATTTCAGAAAAGTTTGGTCCAATGCATGTTTTTCCAAGTACGTATCTCTGTTGTTACATCTTTTGTTTAACCCTTCTCACCTTCATTTGCAAATTCTTTACTTTATTTTGTTTTATTATTTTTTTTTTTTTTAATATCTGGAAACTCTGCATGTGCACATATCACAGACTCAAATTCATTACCAAATTTCATGGTTATGGTATTCAATAATTTTAGATAAAGATGTTCATTCATCTGTCTGTCCATGAATCCCATTTCATTACTTTGCTCCCATGAAGCTTCTATATGTCTTTAGCATGTGCTAAAAGCTAAGCTTGGGATTCTATCCTCACTACATATCTACTAATTTTCTTTTTATTTTGTTGTTGTTGCTATTATTCAAGCAAAGTTGATTTAAGAAGAAACTCAATGCGATTCAAATCATTTCAAATTTTCTTTACTGTATCATTTCTACACACAATCACTCCATCAACTCTAAAATCAATCATATTTGAGTCTTATTATTTCATTTTTGTAAGGGCGGTGGATTGGCAGTATCGGTAGAGGGTCGAACGCCATGCTTTGACGCGTAGAGTTACAGCCCTTGCCATTTTGAGTTCAAATCCCGCCGAGGTACACTTTGCCTTTCATCCTTATGGGGTCGATAAAATAAAGTACTAGTAATACTGGGTTATTGCTGGCCTTGTGCCAAAAGTAGAAACAATTATTTCATTTTTGTGGATGGCAAGTGGATTGGCAGTATCGGTAGAGGGCTGGACTCCATGCTTTCAACTCCATGAGTTCAAATCCCGCTGAGGTTAATTTTGCCTTTCATCCTTACGGGGTCAATAAAATAAAGTACCAGTGATGCACTGGGATAATTGCTGGCCTTGTGCCAAAAGTAGAAACAATTATTTCATCTTTGTAGAGCAGTGGATTGGCAGTATCTGTAGAGCATTGGGCAACATACTTTGTGGCATATAGTTACAGCCTTTTACATTCTGTGTTCAAATCCTGCTGAGGTAGCTTTGCCTTTCATCCTTATGGGGTTGATAAAATAAAGTACAAGTAACACACTGGGATTGATTTAATCGACTTTCCTCTTCCCTTCAAATTGCTGGCCTTATGCCAAATGTAGAAACAATTATTTCATCTTTGTCAATTTTAAGTATATTATATTATATAAATAAAATTCCCTACAGTTTTACATATTTCAATTATGCGACTATAATCAACATTGGGTAGATGCATAGACAAAAGAATTCAAAATCTGCTTCATCCTATGATGGGAAAAAAATATAGGTGAAATAAAAGGTGAAACAATCAGTTTTATTGTATTAGATTTATAGTATTAGATTTCCAGCAAAACGATCAGTGGTTCATATTTTAATATATTCGGTGCTATGTTGACAACCAAGACACTTACTCTCGGGTCCCAAATAAAAGAGGGGGTTGGAATAATCAGGCGGGGTTTGAAAATCGATAATTTAATGTTGACTCTCTTGATTTCTTTAAAACCCAGAATTAGTCATTTAGTTTACATATTGAGACCCCCAACCCATCCTATTTATTTTATAACAAATGGGATTTCTTGTAATGTTCTTTTTTGTCATATATAATGGTTTCTTAATGTATAAAGAAAATTGATTGTTGCAGGACTGCTACCACTTAAAATAAAATTTTGCCAGAGATAGATTAACAGAATTTAATAAGTGGGGATGGGAGTGAAATAAAAGAAAGGTTGGAGGTGAAAAAATCTGAAAAATGAATAAGCTGGGGGAGCAATTATTCAAGACCTGAGAATAGCTCCTAAATATAGATGTCTATTTTATATCGAAATAAACGACGTATATGAAATTACATAATAGCTAAGTTCACATTTTTTTAAAAATAAATATGCTAACAATATAGATAGCTTGAAATATTGTTTAAAGATTGTGTTTTTATTTAAACAGATAATAAGTATTTAGGATAAAATTACATAAAAATTATAAAGAATTTGATATTTAGTCAAACAAATTGTCAATTCAGATTGCTATAAATAGCCACAGAGTGGAATGGCAGAACTGTAAGGTTAAGAAATGTTTTAATTTGCATCCTACTGAATTCAATTCTTTTCCTGAGTAATGGCAGAAGAAGAGATGGGTTCTAATAGCCTTTTAAATGATAAAATCATGTACCATGTCTTCAATTCGCATTGTTGGTGATTACAGTGGAACATTCTGAGTAGAGGAAAACCAACTAGCTTAGAATAAGTTCATCTTTAAACTACTGTTTAAAAAATCTCTTATTTTATTTTGATATCTGTTATACAGAAACATATTATGTCAACTATATTTTACGGACAGAAGTTATACAATGATGGAAATATTTTAAAAAAAGATAAAAACAAAATTAAGTAATGGAAAAAAGAGGAAAGGGGGTAAAGAATGGCAGATCTGGCTGTATAGGGAAGTAGAGGAATTCTTGAAAGTAGTTTCCTGAAAGGAGCTACTACAGTGAAATTAAGTTTTGTATGAAATCATGAAAAAGCTATCAAACACTGACTTCACCTTGGACAGCCAACTCTGCTCTGATAGCAGTGAGGAGGGATGTGGTCTGGGGGCCAAGAACACCGGAAGTCTCTACTGCTACAGGCTCTATCGCAAACCCATCAGTGAGTGGCCAATACGTGACAGTTTTCCCTCATCAGCCTGGCAGGCAGCAGAGCCTGGGTTGTAATTGCTGATTTTTAATCAGAATAAAATATATTTAATTTGCCTCAATACCTTTTCTGAAACATTAGTTGACTATGACAGTATTTGTATCTGCTTAGTTCACATCAAAATTATTATCAACATGGCACTCCATTTGACATATTTTGAGACGTTCACTATATGTTGGTACTAATGGTTCAGGTTCTAATTCTCTGGTGGATCTTTTATTACATGCACACATTGTTAGCTTTCTTTTCCATTGTTAACATTCCTTTTCTCGTTACATTATTCTTCTTTGCTAAATAGGCATTTCAAAATTATACTTCCTAATTTCACTATTTCTGACTCTCATGCATCTCATCTACTTTCATCCTGCTACTTTATATCGTATCCTTTTAACTCCATTTTAAAAAAAATTATATTACCTACTTTTATATTTTTACCAATGTTTTCCATATGCAAAATAATCTAAGAAGTTTTACTGTTACTCATCTATAACAAATCACCTGTTTTTAATTAGGCTATCATCACTCTCATTTAAATATGGTGAATAAATCACTGTGGAATCTCTCTCCACTTCAATGATACCTTCTAGTAATTTCAATTTATCTAACATAATCATTCTGTTACTACAATTTCATTATGGCAAACTTTCTATCATCCTCATAATCATTATATATGTCCACTTTTCCACATTAGCATGGATTGGATGAGATTTTTAAGTATTCTACAGTCAGGTGACCAACACTTACTTATTTTTGAGTAAGGTACTTTATTCAAGTGATCTTTTCCTTCTACTCAAGCTGTGTCAGTGTGAAGACATGCAGAAACAAACAAACAGACACACACACACACACACACATATGTACGTATATATATGTGTATATATATGTATATATATCATCATCATCATCACCGTTTTACGTCCGTTCTTCCACGCTAGCATGGGTTAGACTGGTTGTCCTGTTGTGGGCAGTGTCCAGTCGGCTGACCTTGTCTTGCTCATACGGGAACTGATTCTGGCTTGATTTCTACAGCTGGATGCCCTTCCTAACACCAGCCTCATTTAAAGTGATTGCTGGGTGCTTTTTTCCGTGGCGCCTACATGTCCACTTTTACAGTGTGGGCTGGGTGCTTTTTTGCCATGGCACCTCCATGACCACTATGCAGTGGAATGATAGGGGCCCCAGTCCTATCATCTCATTTCTACAGCTGAGTAAACTGGAGCAATGTGAAATAAAGTGTCTTGCTTAAGGAAACAACACATCACCCGGTCCGAGAATTGAACTCACAACCTTTCGATTGCATATATAATATATATCATCATCATCATCATAATCATTTTACGTCTGCTTATCCCTGCTTGCAAGGGTTGGATGGGTCCCATTCAGCACAGCATCTCTCCACTTGTCATGGTCCTTCGTCATCTCCTCAGTGAGTTTCAGTGATTTGAGGTCTGCTCTCACCACCTCCGCCCATGTTTTTCGTGGTCAACCTCAACTGTGTCTTCCTTCGACTGGGATTTCTTGGCACACCTTTACCCAGCAGTCATCCTCCATGTGCATCACATGTCCATACCATCTCAGCCTTCTCTCCTGCACACCACAACTTATCCCTCTTATACCAGTTTCTTTCTCAACTCGTCTATGCTTGGTCGTTCACGCACATTGACATTGCACATCCAACGGAGCACACTTGCTTCATTTCTCTCCAGCCATCGCATATCCTCTGCAGTTGCTGTCCATGTCTCACTACCATGCAGCATCGCGCATCTCACACAGGCGTCATATAACCGTCCTTTCGTACTCAGGGAGAAACCCTTCTTTGTCAACAGAGGAAGCAGCTCCCTAAATTTCTTCCAACCTGTCCTTATTCTAGATACTATGGCCTCAGAGCACTCCCCGCCCCCATGCTAACCTGATCACCTAGGTACCGGAAGCTATCAACCACTTCTATAGAACCCACCTGCATTGGAAAAATATGTCTATCACTGCGATTACTACTGCCAACTTTCCCTGCACATCTACTGCATACATAGTATTCCCTACCTGTTAGTTTGCCTGCTATCCCACTACATCTCTTGTGTACCCAAGATCTACATTGCGCACATTTTATGGAATTTATGCCAGTTCCTTTCCTACATATCGAACATGGCCATTTCCCTGATGGAATCAGAGTATTGTCCTCTCTTCTACTTATCAACACTTTTGTCTTAGCTAGGTTCACTCTCAGTCCTCTTGATTCCAACTGCTGTTTCCATAGCCAAAATTTATTCTCTCGCTCCTCTACTGATTCTGCTATAAGAACCAGATCATCAGCATAGAGAAGATCCCATGGGCAGCCCGTCTTAAACTCCTCTGTTATGGCTTAGAGGACTATAATGAACAAGAGTGGGCTGAGGACCGAATCCTGATGTACACCTACTTGTATCTGGATTTCCTCACTAAATTCCATTCCTACCCTGACTTTATTGACAGAACCCCTGTACATAGCTTGCACTGTCCTCACAAGCCATTCCTCTACACCTAGTTTCCTTAGGGACCACCAGTTGACATATCAGGGTTCCCTATCAAAGGCCTTCTCTAGGTCAACAAAAGCTAAGTATAGTGGCTTATTCTTCTCTAATAACCTCTCTTGTAGTTGCCTCACTACATCTGTTGTACTTTTCCAAGTAATAATAGATACAAAGACCAAAATCCTAAGAGGACTTGATAAGGGCTGTATCATCATCATCAGCAGCAGCATTTTACATCTATTTTTCCACACTAGCATATTTATTATTAATACATATTAAAAGTTTAAGCAATGAATCCTTGCTTCCACCCTAAGTGGGAGCAGCATTTACGCATGTATGTATGTTTATATACATGACATGCTTCTGCACAATTTCTGTTTAACAAATTTCATCCACGAGGCATTGGTCAGCCCAAGGCTGTATTAGAAGACACTTGTCCAAGGTGCCATACAATGAGATGAAAGCCAAAGCTATATGGTTACAAAGTGAATTTCTTAACCACACGGCCCTGTCTACACTTCTTAGTTTTGTACAAATCATGTTTCCTATGTATTAGTCTTAGTGAATCTACTTTTCTGATCTCCACTCATACTATACTCCTGTATCAATCTTTTTCACCAATGGTTCTATCTCATACACTTTGCTCTTTATATTTTTATACTCTTTTTCTTTTCATTCTCTCTATTCATTCTTGTAGACCACATGACATCATAAGACAGATATCACTGAATTATTTTACTTATAAAAAAACATTTATTTACATAGAGATAGGTTTGAAGAAATCATTCGCAAATATATATTCACACATACACATATACATCTGATGTACACTACATATAGCAGGTTCTTTTTCCTTGGACATTGCATATCATTTATGGTATATTCAATGGTGTACTTCTTGAACTCTCTCAATTTAATAGGAAGAACATCCAGCCATAGAAAACTTGCCAGACCTACATGATAAATGCACCCAGTACACATTGTAGAGTGGTTGGTGATAGAAGGGCATCCAGCCATAGAAATCTTGCCAAATAAAGGGTTGGGAGGACCCTCAGTTGTGTCAAAGGCATGGCAACCTCTCCTGAGCACTCAATGGAATGTAAGACTGTACATAAGTGCACAGGTTCCTGGCCTGCCTGGGAGATCAGTGACTCTGCTTCAGTCTATATGGACCTGTCCAAACCATGTTAACGGGGAAAGCAGACGTTTAAATGGCAATGACAATGATGATGATGATGATATGATGATGATCCTTATATCAATTAGCAATGATATTTAACTTAGAAAATGACCCAATGAAGGAGTCCCTATGCGGTGAGTGAATTTGCTAGAAATAGTAACCAAATCTCTCTCAAAATAGATGGAATAATCAAATTTTGATCCCATCGATCATAATTTTGCTCAATAAAGGATGGCCTGGAACTAAATTAAAACAGCTTAAGAAATGATACCGACAACAGTTTGGGCACAGATGTTCAATATGTTTTGGTGAAAATACAATAGTGTTATAGGGACATCATTCCAAACTTAGAGCCCAAATGTTCAGATCTTTCACATTGGTTACCTGTTTTACAAAAAAGAAGTTTTATAATCTTCCTTGCTATTAGATAAGGCCTAGGCTACTTAAAAATCAGTGTCATGAGAAGTGGTCTAACTTAAATGATTTCAAGAGCATAGATACCATACTTGGGTTCTTTAAGGAAACTTTTAGCACCCAGCGTTTGAGTTGACAAGTTGTTAAAACTTTACAGATGAGTAGTTGAAAATGATTGAAATATAGACTTTGGTATTTCATAATATTTCCTTATTTTGGCAGGATAAACTGGTTTGTCAAGTTTTCTTTGAATACCTTAGATTGGCATGTGCATTTGTATACTCATGAAGATACAGTTTAATACTCACATGGAATCCCAGTATTGTATATTACTGGAATTCAAGATGCATAATTCTAAAGCTTTATAAGGAAACTGGTGTTAAACATATTGGATTCAGTAATGCAGGGGTGATTCAGTAATGCATCACTATAACTACTGTTTATGTTTATGGTATCCAATCTTCTGAAATTTCTGTGTGTGACTACATGTCATCATCATCACTGTTTTATGTTACTTTCTGAGGCTAGATAGGTCTGATGACTGCATTTCATGCATACATTCCATTCTGACATGGTTTCTACAGTTAGATACCCTTCCTAATGCCAATCACTTCATGACTTGTACTGAGTGATTTTTATCATAGCACCAGCACTACCGTTTTAGGCCTGAGTGCATTTTATTATGGCACCTGCACTACAAGCTTTCAACACTAGGGGTGGGGTCATTGTTTTGTTCTCAATCAGCCTGGGGAAGCAGTGGTGGGAGTGGGGGTGAGAGCAAAAGTCAAGCTACTTGTTACTTGCCGCTGGGGGGGGGGGGTTAAGAGAGATAGCCGTCAAGAGAGTAACATTTGGTGGTATATTGTGAGGAGCTGGCATGCTTGGATGAGGAATTGGGATGTAAATAAGGGGAGAATAAGTGTTGGATTATGCCAGTGGTCTTGGGGAGTCAGGCATGTGAGTAAGGGGAGTTAAGTGTTGGTTGACATCGGTGGTCTTGAAGAGAGGGAGTGAACAATCAATGTCTAGCATTGCACTGTGGAGGTTGATCCAGCTCTCCATTGCTGATATGGGTTGGATAGTGAAGTAGAAATCAGATATGTGAATGGGAGAGACTAGAGTGGGCTAGATAGTGAAAATGGGGTATTGGGCGGAAGCATATTGGCAGGGGGGACCTAACAAGTTGTATTACCTCTCTACCTCTTAACTACCTTTTTTCCTCCCATTCATGTGGGAAGACAAGTCTTCTGTAGTCGACTTGATCCAGCCATCTCCTTCATCTGGTCAACCTTTACCTCATCATCTCACAGTTTTCATCAACTTTAACTGCCCTACATGTATGTATTTAATTCTTTTGTTTTGTTAGTGTGCATAGACTATAGATACTATGCCACTCTAAGATCTAGTAAATATTAAAGTACAACTATCAAATAACAGTCTTTTTAATATATTTTTTTATCTGTAAAGATCTTGGTTTCTGCTTTCTTTTTAAAGTTTATTTCTAATTTCTTAACATCTCAGCTCCAGCCATCTTTTTCTTTTTTGCTATTACATTTTTCTTTTTTATATTCTCAAAAACTTACTCTTTAGTTTTACTTAAATTCCTCTCTATTGTCATGTATTTGGTGACTCAGCTCCATAAAACAATATAGACAGGATGAGGAAGTCAAAGAGTTGTAGTCTTAAAGTTATAGAAATACTGGGTGACTTTCATGTTTTGAGGTTGCCAGAATTTTATGTAAAATATTTAAAATTATGTTCTAAACACCAGATAAATAATGAGAGAGTTAATTATATCACTAAATCTCTTCAGATTCTTAATTATTTTCAAAATTATTTGAAAATCACAGGCAGTGTCTTTTATTAGAAATTAGGGAACAATGTTATGGTCTTTTTTGTAATGCTCAGACTATATAAATCTAACCTGAACAGTAGCACTAAAGAATAATATACACCCTTCAACAATGCCTATAACAATTTATTTGTGCCCTCTGCTTGGCTTTAGTTTTAGGATGGTTAGATTTTTTTTATTTAATACCTATGTGTATAACTTTTAAATTCCAATTACTTGCACCAAACTGACTTTGAAATGTAAAATTGGGGGTTTGCTGTGAATTGTAATTTTTTTGTGTATGAGCCCCCTCCCAACATGAAATACCCAGGTCCCACAAAGTCTAAATCTGACTCTGGTAGAAAGGGGAGAAAATGATTATGAAAAGTCCATTCTTAAGGTCACAGTGGTTTATTTACTTAACACTTCATATTTTGTATTATATGAAACTATATTAGCAAGACAGTCTTGAAAAGTACAAAACAACATTAAGATTGCATTTCATTAAAAATTAGCCTTCATTCTTATAATGCAAATTTCTACCAAAATCTCTCTTCTAGCAAAGTTACTATAAATATATGAATTAACAAACCCATTTTTATTTATTAAGAGTTAAACTCAGATTTGTTCATTAATTTATTGATTTCAGAAATATTTCTCCTACTCTCAGGTCCCAAATAATAGTGGGGTGGAATAAGCAGAGGAGTTGGAATAAGCAAGGCATTGGTTGGAAAATCGATAATTTATCTAGGTTGTCTATGTTTAGTTTACATATTGAGACCCCCCACCCATCTTATTTATTTTATAAAGATTTCTTGTAATATACTTTTTTTTGTCATGTAATAATGTTTTTTCAATGTATAGAGAAAATTTCGCCAGAAATAAATTAGCATAATTTAATAAGCAGAGGGGTTGAAATAAGAGTGGCAGGGGAGAGTGTCTGAAAAATGAATAAGCTGGCAGTGGGGAGGGGAATTATTCGAGACATGAGAGTAATTATTGAGTCCATTTTTTTTTTCTTCTTTTATTATTTTCCTGTTTTCTACTTCATTATATTTGCCACCTACTGGTAATAACAACTTTTTATCTTATCTCTTGATACCTATCGATATCAGATTTAGAAATATTCATGAAGATTCCTATTATCAATAGAATGGCCAGTATTATCATTAGAAACTATTCAATCTTAATGCTAAAGCTAAAACTATTCATATGTCATCATTTTTATTTTCAATATTATCAGTGGTTATCCTATTAAATCATTGAATGAGCTAATCTCTTCTTTTCTTTTTTTCTTTTGTCATATAAATTAATTTCATCTCCTAATATTTAAAAAGAAATGCACATACATACATACATACATTTATTCATACATACATACATACATTTATTCATACATACATACATTTATTCATACATACATACATGTATCCATACATTCATTTATTCATACATACATATATTCATAAATATATACAAGAATACATTTATAAAGCAAGATGGTGTCTATTGTAAGTAATTCAATGTCTTAAGTTTTAAGATTGTCAGCACGAAATCTCTGAGATAATATATATATCTTTTAGATTGATTTGCAATAGTAATTTAATGCTTTCTTTTTCAATTCAAAGCTATTGAATGACAATATTTTAATAATACTATTACAAACTCTTGAGAGGAAAAATAAAATAAAAATAAAACTATGAATCCTCAGAATGACTAATTTCAATTATTGCCAAACTCCAAACTAAACATTTTCAACATAGTTGCATTTGAATGATAAATATAATTTTGTAGGATAACTTCAAGTATTAAGTTTTTCATGAATAGAATTTAAAAGGTATATTTATCCATGCATCCAACTAACTGTCTGCCCATTCATCAAACTGTCTGTCCATTCATTGATTTGTTCATCCATCTATTCATCTGTCTCTCCGTCCATTCCTTTATTTGTCGGTCCATCTGTTCATCTGTCTGTCCATTCATCTGTCAGTCTATCCATTCATCTGTCTGTCCAGCCATCTGTCTATCCAGCCATCCATTTGTCTGTCCATCCATCCGTTCATCTGTCAGTCTATCCATTCATCTGTCTGTCCATCTGTCCATCCATTCATCTGTCTATCCATCCATCCAAGGAACTAATTCAATAATTAAATATAAATGATAACGGAAATAATGACCTTGTTCATTTAACATTAAAATATAATGTATGTACAGATAAACACACTTATATCTCGTCAGATATATACAGGTGTGCATATTCAAATATATCAAATATATCTTAATATTTTGGCTAATAAAATATTTTTTAATGCTATTTTACTCTCTGAGAGAAAATTATTCTTTAACAGTAAGATAAATTTTATTGTTTTCTTTCAAGTTACAGAATATCAATTTTGTTTTTACAAAGTTACAATAAATTTTTTATTTTTTTACTTGATGTTAAGGATCAAATAATGATCCTAGAAATTTAATAAGAAACTCAATGTAATATAGTGTGAAAACAATACCATTGGAACAGATCTATTTCTATGATTAACATTTTCTGTGAATGAGGAAAAACAAACTCTAGTTATGGTTTACAGACATTCAAAATACTTTATTTTCCTGTATTACATGTATTAAAGACAGTTAAAATTGATTATAAATTATTGCTAGTAAGTAAAATACATATACAATACTTGAATAGATTTACTTAACAAGAATAAAATGGAACACTATGGAAACTATGTTGTCACTTTTAAAAAAGATTCAATACAATATATAAATTGATATTTATTACTGTGTTAAGGAATATTCTAACAGTAGATTAGATATGGATATCATAATATTCAAGTTTAGTGCAAAGAATTTGATGTTTTGCAGAGTCAAAGTTTTCTTCAGATCAATGAATATTCCCACCATATTGTTCTGTGTTTAGTTTTTATAACATTTTGTGTATGTCTAATAAATGTATGACTAGTAGAATAATATAAATGACATTAAAAGAATGTGAAATAAAGAGAAGAGAAGAAAATGAAAAAGAAAAAAGAAATTAAGCAATGACAGAAAGGGAAGGGGGGAGGGAGTGACAGATTCTAGACCCCTGTCTGAGCAGTACATTTCAGCTGTGCCCCACAGACAGCAAAGGCATTGCCAGACTGTGTGGCCAGTAACACTTGTTTCAACAGCTACCTCACCACAAGGCTCCTTCCTCAGGTGGGCTGCTCTCTTTCTGATTTTACTGAGAAAATCAGCAATTCAGGGACCAAGGACACCAGAGGTCACAATTGTGACCAGCACAAAATGGAAGCAGTTGGTTAAGCCTTGGTATTTGGTTATCTTCTTCTCTGCATTTGCAAGCAGTAGTACATTGATTTGTCGCCTTAGGGACAGGGCTGGAGGTAGAGTTGCAGTATGTGGCATTCCAGAGTAGGGATTTACCTCTCTCTAATGGGAAAAGAATTACTGTGTCTGAGTTCTTACCATTGCCACAATTGAAGCCAGCTAGCTCCATCTGCCCACTACGGGAGTGTGTGAGTATACAAGATTAATTTTTATTAACCCTTTTGTATATATTTAATACTAACATCTTCCTGTGAATTGGATACAAAGTGATTATTAGCCAGTGGTTGAATTTACTCAGTCTGTCCTCTTTTCCTTTAACAGAGACTGAACCCTTTCATTACTATATTTTTAATGAAAGACAATATCTATGATTTTCAATAATTTTGAAAATAAAGAATTTGACAGAATTTAGTAATATAATTTCTCAAAATCATTGTTTGCTTCTTGTTTTCATATAACATATGTACAATGGTTAGAGAGACAAATCAAGATTGGTGAGGCACACTAAGGCATCGTTTTTAGTGTTATGGATCGCCTCCAGTCTGCCAGGAAAACATCTGAAGGGGGTAATGCTAGTCAGAGTCCCCACATTCACCTGCTGGGCTGTCTTTCATTTTCCATCGATGGAGATGATGGGCTGCCCTGGCATGTGTTGGGCAGATCCAATTAAGGGACACCTGTTGCTTTCTGTCTGGTTTAGATGTGGGGTCCTGAATGAGGTCTTGGTTAGCAACTTTTGTCTCATTCTATGATCTTTGCCACTCTTCCTTCATATCAAAGTTATTGTCTTGGAGTTTCAGAATAGTTTGCATGATTTCATGCGCACATTGGGAAGGTTTCCAGGTTTTCTTGGATGGGAAGATCAGGAGTAGACATGATAAGAAGTGCTGCCTCATGGATCACCTCCTGATGCCACATGTGAAGGAGCTGTATGAGAAAAGGTAGGCATCCACTGAGTAGGTGTAGATTTCAATGTACCAGATACTCTTCTCATTACTGAGTTGAGGATGGTGTTAACTTGCTTCGCATAGCAGCTCCCTGCTCAGACCAGGGAACAATACTCTGCAACTGAGTATATAAATGCTAGGCATGCTGCTCAAAGTGTGTGTGAGCAACAGATCCCCAGCTGTTCCCTGCTCACTTGCAGATGATATTAATCCTGGTTATTGTTAAGCTGGTGTTTGGAGCATAAATTAACAGGATGGAAGGGATTCAGCTAAGTATAAACACTTTAAAGTAAACCATTAAAAAATAAAGCAGACAGTATATTTGAGAGAAAGAATAGGGTGAAGATGCTGGTGAGAAAATGGAAGGAATAACTTTTCATTGTAATATTAACACAAAGTCTATTACTTATAAACAGTATTAAGAGGTGATATGTTATGAAACATCATCACAAAGATAGGGAGATGTTAACAACATATGATTTGATATGTGGAAAAAGAGAAGGTATAAGCTGTAGAGAAGGTATAAGCTGTAGTAGAAAGAAAGATCTGTGTGTGTATTTATTTATATCTGTAAACTTCTAAACAGATGAATGTTGAGTGATGTATGTGTATGTATGTGAAGATGTGTACATGAGTAGATTTTTCGCAGTCACAAATTCCAATACCAAATTACCATCATCATTGTTATCAACATCATCATCATTATCATCATCATCATCATTACCATCATCATCATCATCATCAACATCATCATCAACATCATCATTCTTATATGTTTCCATGTTAGCTAGGTTGGGTGGGTCTGCATGATATTTCTCTGAACAGACTTAAAATTTTCTAATAATGCCTTTCTCCATCAACCTATGACATATCTTCACTCATGCTTTATCCATTCATATATTCAAATCAGTACAGTTGTCTTTCCTGCTCACATTCATCAATATTTCTAATGAAAACTGTGTTTTTTACTTAAATTACCATACTAAATTCATTCCTTGCCAATTGGGTTTTAACTGCATTTGTTTCCCTGGAATATAATTTACAATTTGTTTGTCTTACTTCATACAGTCTGTATTTCATGCTGAAACAGAACACTTTTGTTGACAATAGAAGAAACATTTCTTTGAACTTCTTCAAATGTCTTTGGAGTATAGTGACTTCAGGACTTATTATATCATTTAAAGAGTAAAACCTTCCTTTTACTTCTAGTAAATTATCTGAATCATCTAATGTCTTCAGTTTATGACTGCTTCTGCAAGTTATTTCTGTCGCATTTGGTGCAGCTGAAGTTAAAATTGTTCAGTCAACTAATTAAATGTACCTCTGCATTTTCACTGCATACATTTTCTGCAGCATTGTTAAGTTAAGTTGTAGTCTATATCCATATTCATACTGATGAAGGTCTCTTCCACAATGCTGCCAGTACTTTAATTTTCACCAAGTAATTTTATTCTAGACTCCACTTCAAAGATTCCCTTGGGAACTATGAAGTGAAAAGATCTGAGAACAGGGCTTTATTGGATACATATTTCCATTTTTATTTATTCATATCCCATACTGATCTATTGGTACCCTTATATCTGGCATAAATCTTTTTGATATAGCCTTTGTCGTTAACTATTCTTCTCATTGCTTATCTAAATACAGAATATGAAATCCATCAAAGATCTTCTTTTGATCAATAAGTGCAAAATTTGGGGCTCGGGACTTTTCTTGCAGTTATTTCATTTGAAATAATGAGATAGAGTATCTGGATATGCACCCATGAACATTGTAACCCACTTAAACTAACTCTATTTCGCATTAACTTAAGTACTATTCTTTATAGATTGGCTCCAGCCCCTTTAATATCACCTATCTAGCACACCTTCATTATCTACGTTACAGTTGATGAATGTGCTACTAATGCCAATTTGTTGCTGCTGAAATCTTCCTGAACAACCAGGTTAATTAAGCAAATGACAAGTAAAACTCAAGTTGATATTTATAACATCCTCACAAAATTCCCAGATGAATCTGTTGTTGAATAAAGTAACTTTCTCTATTTCAATACTAATTTCTAAAGATAAACTATCTAGGTTCTTATTTATCAATATGCTTATTTAAAATCATTCCAGTCTTTTATAAATATATAACAAAATTTTGCTCTTGGTAGTTTTTGTTTCTTTTTCTCTCAAGATAAGATATACTGATTATGATTATTATTGTATCTTCATACAATAGCTGACTGGATAATTGTTTTTCTGATTTTTTTTTGATTTTTGTCTCACTATCTCAGCCATGGTCTTCTCTCAATACACACACACACACACACACACACACACACACACACACACACACACACACACACACACACACACACACACACACACACACACACACACACATACACATATATATATATATATATTTATGGATTTGTACCAGGCAAAAGCACAACTCATGCCCTATTCCTTGTGAGACAGTTACAGGTAAAGTACCTAGCTAAAAGCTAGCCACTCTGTCAAAAGTTTCTCCAGATCAATAAATGCCAGCATTTGTTGATCTGGAGAAACTTTTGACAGAGTGCAACATAACATAATCTGAACGTAACATAATCTGGTGGGCTCTTAGAAAACTATTTCATATTTTACCTTTCTTATATAAAATTATGTTGGATTTTAATTTAAAATGGAAACCTTTAAAGTAGGTAGTTTTATTTCATAGAACCAGAGCCAGTTTTGGTCAGATTGGCAACCAAAGGGTTAAATTAAATGTGTATTCTATTGTCCAAGAAATCGGTGGAGTTATCAGAAAAAAGCTGTTCAGCTTGGGCATTATGAATTTTTGATAGGCATCATTTACCTATTTGTGTAAATAGTCAGTTTAATGTATTTTAATTTTTGTTAATGGTGTGTCAGGAGGAAGAGTGGATGCCCATGGCCTTCATAGACCCTTCAAGACTGTAAAGATTAATACGATTGATGTTCCTTCCATTCAAACTGCTGCTAATCCACTCCACTTTGAAAGACATAAGCAAGTTGGGAGTGCCATATGTACAACGTTCTGGGTGGGATGAACTAGGCATAGTGGTTAATGCAGAGCTTGGGTTAAACATAACATAGGTATTGAGAATTTCATGTGTTGTAATAATGATACTAACCAATAAAAAACAAAACAAAGGATTCTCCAATCTTTTCTATTCCTGCAGCTTAATATGTGGTAGAGCAAATTCTGTGTTTCAAAACAATTTCAACTATTAGCCAATTGTTCCTCATATTCTGTTTCTTTCCTTCTTTCTCATTTCGGCTTTCTATCATTCCTTTCATCTTCCTACAACTTGTAACAACAAAACTCCACCTTTTCCTCAAACTCAGTTCTACCAGATAAATTTGTGATTATTTTCAAATGACCCTTATGTTCTAAAGAACTGAAAGGTCAAATCAATGAATTGTTTATTCAGCTGGAATAAAGATTCATATTTTACTCTCCAATTTGTATCAAGTTATTAGTTTAGGTTGTTGTTTTGTTAAAAATAATAACATTTCCATCATCATTACCATCATCATCAATAGCATAATGATCATCAACTTTATGCCCATTTTTTTCATGGTGGCATGGATTGAATGAAACTTTTAAGGTAGATTTCTATGACTAGATAGCCATCCTGATGCCCACCTTTACTTGTTCATATATGTAACTTTTCAGTCACTGTGTTTCTGTTTGCATGGGACCAACAAATATCCTTGTCTACATTAGCAATATCATATACAAAGTGAAAATATATATTTGTGTGCGTGTGCATGCATGTGTGTATGAGCGTGCTTGTGTGCATTTGTGTGTGTGTGTCTCTGTGTCAGTGTGAGCATGCATGTGTGTAATTTTGTGTGTGTGTCTGTGTCTGAGTGTATCATCATCAACATCATTAACATTTAACGTCTAATTTTCCATGCTGGCATATACTTTACATCTTGAGGTTACTGAGACTCTGAGTTTTGCATTCTAGACTCGATGAAATAGGCACTAAAGGTATAACTCAGTTAATTTAAGGAGTACATTAAATTTATAGTACTAATTACTGTACCAGTTCCTCATCATTTTGCTACAGCTGGCTTGTGTCTTGGAAGGGAACTTTCAGGTGCAAAACCATGGTCATTCATAACTAAAAAGGCCTACGATGACAGCACCTGCCTAATGTGATTATCATTTATACTTATAAATGATTAGGTATATTTATTTGCATAAATGAACTTGCATAAATGTGTGGTTGCAACACCAATATTACCCTATTACAAGAATAAATACATTCTAAGTAAATAAATGTTTAAACATTGAAATATGCATTAATATATTGAAGCACCATTCTATTCTTTGGTAACATATTTCACGTACACTTTCATTAATTTAATGCCAGTGATCATCCTTTAGAATTTGTTGTTTATTAGTAGTTCTAGTCTGCCTCTGGCAAGGCATGTAACCACCTGCATAATAGACTGAAGATAACAAGACGCTTAAAACTTTTTGCCTTCTTGTCAGATATGCTTAAATCTAAAACAAGTTTAAATGTTTTAAGATGTAAATAATTTAAAAACTAAATATACTTTCTGTGTGTTTCTGTATATGCATGCATATGCATGATGAAAGAAATTGAGAGTAAAATGTTTCTATTTTATGAAACAAATCCAAACTGAAATTATTTGACTGTTATAAATGTTATGCTTCATCAAACATAGAAATATATATGAATTGTTCAAACAATATTTTACAGTTAGATATTCTGCGTAGCACCAATTAGTTTTCCTTGAAGCAGGAATTGTAATTATTTTTCTTGTGAGGCGGATTATATAAATTCAAATACATTTATTGTCAATATTTCAAACCCTAGCCTATGAGGGTGATTGTTAGAGTTTTCAAATTTTGTATATCTTATATGAGTATACTATATATATATATATATATATAATAATAATAATAATAAGTTGATGGGACTAGCATGGGTTGCATCTCTGTGTACTCAATAGGTAATGTTACGTAAAATCCCAGAGTAGACACATAGTTATTCGCTTCAATACAACACATGTAAATAGGTACCTTCAATCTATACCCGTACTGAAGTTCTGGCCACACTTAATGCAGCAATAGAGTTCACAGCATCCACTGTCTGTATCTATTATGCACCAATGCACAATTGGTGTATGTGGCTTCATCAGCGGGTTTCGCCTAATCAATAACCAATCGATCAACAGAATTTGATTCCAGCCTGTGCCAGTTATGACAGTGAATGTGACGGTCAATACATTAGCAACTGAAATCCCTATGCATCATCACAATGCCATCAACTGATTGGCTACTGGTTCAGAAATTTACATGACGGTAGGAGATGAAATTCAAATAGTTCCGCTCCTGCCATAAGCACTCAGCCAACATATCTCAAATACAAATTAACAAGCGAATGAAAAATTGGTTATTAGAGAAAATCAGTCTCCAATCGCTGTATAATAGAATGGTAGCATTCAATTCCAGTCTCCAAGTACCGTAGGGAGAAATAGTGCGACAGTAACAATGGTAGTTCCTAAAACCTTTCCGAACATTAAATGCGAACAGGCAATTAGACATCAATATAGAGTTAGTGCGTTGGTTAGAATTCGAATTCAAGATATTTCGACCAACCACATGCGTAAACCTGTTAATATCACAACTTGCACAATTCAATAGGTGAGTGAGAGAGAAAGATAGAATATGTATTAGAGCGCATATTAAACAAAACACAATAAAAAAAATTGGAAAATTGTTCAAGTTACTCTCATTGTTAATGTGCTAGTTGAGAGAAAATAATAATAATTTAATGGGACTAATATATATATATTAAACCGAGCTGATGCTTCATTAGGGTGAAACAAATTGTCCTCGGAATTAGTTTACTAACTGTTGTAGAACTACTTATATACATGTATATATGTGTGTGTGTATGTGTGTGTATGTATATATATATACACACACACACATACATATATATATATATATATCTCTGTGTGTATGTGTGTGCAATAAAGGGTCAAGGAAAAGCAATGCTCAATCTATTGCAAGAGACCTTATTTAGTATAAATAAAGTTTTATACACTTAACATGTATGCGCAATCTTAGGTTTTGGGGTTCAATTTTGAAGAGTTACTATATGGATTATTAGTTTGACTCTTACCTCTTCTGATGCTTTTAGCCTCTCAGCAACTATTTCTGATGCTCTCACAGTTTTATCTCCTTGATTGTGTCTTTGGCTCTAAAACTATCAACTTCAATAGGTGGTCTTTCCTTTGGATAAGTTGGGGGTAGTTTCTCTTCCTCCCATTCATTCTCTACATTCATCAATCTCTCAGTCACATTTCCAGGCCTCTTTCTTTGAAACATCAGTGGTGTTAAGTGCCTTGCAATATGGAACACTTCATGTCTCTGATCCTCACATCTCAAGACATTGGCAAATTTACTTTCTTCAGCCTCTCTCTGAGCTGTGTATACCTGTCACCTAGCTTTTTTCTTAGCTACTTGGTACCGGTCTCTGCTACCCTCATTTTTCCAGTCTGTC
The DNA here is from genome assembly GCA_964016885.1 of Eledone cirrhosa. Lineage (NCBI taxonomy): Eukaryota > Metazoa > Mollusca > Cephalopoda > Octopoda > Eledonidae > Eledone > Eledone cirrhosa. The sequence goes on from OZ024740.1 coordinate 303,119,749, forward strand.
CATGCCTGTCTCTTGGCGTTAGTGGCTGTATGCTTGTGCTGTTCCACCACCAGGTCACCCTCTGTCCAGCTGGGGCTTTACTCCAGCCACAAGTCTCACCAGTAGTTCACAAAAGGTTGTCGTATAAAAATTTCTAGTTGCCCTCTACTTTATATGTATCTAGTTCGTCATCCCTCTCATCAAGTGCAACCTGTAGGGCCTTTCTAAACTGATATTTAACCAAGAGGTCCTTTAGCTTCCACACCTTCCATCTCCATATTTTCCTGCGTATCTTGTTCTGTTTTTTGTTTATTTTGATGTCATTAATAACTAACTTGTGCTGGGCAGTGCATTCTTCCCCAGGGAAGGCCTTAGTATTTATTACAGTCCACTTGTCATGTTGTCTTACAAGTAAGTAATCCATTGGGCTTTTGTGATCACCTGATTGATATGAAATCAGGTGGTTCGTTGGTTGGTTTCCTGAAATTTTTGTTGCAGATGGTTAGTTCATTTGCATCACAGAGTTCCAGGAGTCTCAGCCCCTATTCATTCCTTGAGCCATAACCATAGCCACCATGAACTCCACAGAGTCCATCCTGGTACTGTCCCATAGATGAGGTCTCTTTCATCAATACCTGAAGTTGTCTGTAAAAGTTCCTCATAGAACATGTCCTTTTATTCTTTAACCAGTTCTGCCTGCAGGACATAGGTAGTTGTGATTACCTTCAGTCTATTTCCTACAGTTAATCTAAGCTTGATGATACTGTCACTTACTCTAACAACCTCTATCACCTTATCTATTCATTTCTCAGCTGGTACAATACCTACACCTCGTACTCCATTGTCATTTCCTACCCAGTAGAGTTTATATCTAAGTTGCTTGCCTATGATTAGTCGTGCTGAGGCACCCCTCCTAATCATTTTGTGTACACAGCATACATCTACTCCTCTTCTCTCTAACAGTTTGACAATTTCACTTGATTCGCCTTTCAGGGTACCAACTTTGAGGATAGCAGTCCTAGGATTTGTACCTTGATAGTTGTTATTACTCCCTTGGTTAGAGGTTTTATGTACCTGAAAGGGAATGTGATTGTGCAATTGCTTGATGGCATTCGAGGGGTTCTCACACATGGTTACTCTAGCACCCTACACACACACTACTGTGTGCAGCACTAACATTACTAGTGCTAGCCCTATGTTTGCAACTAGTGGAAATCATATTGATGATGCTTTTCATAATTTTGGGTGAGTTTCACTGGCTGGATGCCCTTCCTATCACTGCCCACTTTACAGCGTGGACTCAGTTTGTGAAGATCTATCTAACCCTTGCTAGCAGGGAAAGTGGACGTTAAATGATGATGATGATTATATACAAGTTGTCCCAAAATGTAAACACACTTTGATTACCTGTACTGGCAATATTTATTCCCATGCTAGCGTGGAAGATGGACATTAAACGAAGATGATGATGATATATATATATATTCATATATATGTGAGTCATCATCATCATCATCATCAAGGTTTAGCGTCCGTGTTCCACGCTTGCATGGGTTTGGATGGGGGTTTTCCCACTTGAGGCAAGAGTGGTTGTCTTGCTCGCATAGGACTGTCTGGCGGGTTTTCTACAGCTGGATGCCCTTCCTAACACCAACCACATTTACAGTGTGGGGCTGGGAGGTTTTTACCGTGTTGCCTACACGGCCACATTACAGCGTGGACTGTCTGGCGGGTTTTCTACAGCTGGATGCCCTTCCTAACACCAACCACATTGTGAGTGTGTATGTATATTATTTATATGTGTCTGTGTGCGTACCTGTCTGTGTGTATGCACTTCTGTATGTGTGCGTGCCTGTGTGTGTATGCATCTGTGTGATATGCGTGCCTGTGTGTGTGTGTGTGTGCATACCTGTGTGTGTATGCATACCTGTGTGTGTATGCATCTGTGTGTGTGTGTGTGTGTCTGCCTGTATGTATATGCACCAGTGCATGTGCGTTTATGTGTACAATATTTGTTTTATATTTATATGTATGCATTGCTATATATTTATCAATAACCAACACACATACAACATACACATGCAAACATAGTTTCAATACTGAATCTGTGTGATCCAGTGTTTGGAGTTTCTTGTTACTTATATTCAGTTAACAAGATACTATGTGTGTCATCAAATCATACTGACTCAGCTCTCAGTAAATATTATTCTATTCCACCTAATCCAGAAGCAGGTGTGACGGGGAGTATTGTCCCCCCTCAGAGAACATAACTCTAGCCACGCTTCTAATTTCATTATTCTGACTATTTTTAATATTTCTTTGCAATTCATACCAGAATGAAATCTTGTGTGTGTGTGTGTGTGTATATATATATATATATATATATATATATATATACACACACATATATATCAGAAAGAGTCATGGTACAACAGTTGAACTCTTGCCATTTCAATAGTTAGTTCCAGTCTCGAACTAGCTGTTGAAATGGCAAAAGCTCAGTCATCAGGCCCTGACTCTTTCTGATATAGTCACACTCTCCTATCCTAAGTATAGAGTACTTAACTTAAGTATATATATATATATATATATTTCTATTAGTTAGATAGCTCTGTATTTTTTTTATTAATTAAATAACTCTGTATTATACATAGAGCACTCTTTTTCCTTTGCTTTTTCTTCGGAAATACTTAACACATATATATGTGGCATATAAGAGGCTGCTTTCATTTATTTATCAAATATTTCTTCATAGGAGCCTTTATTCTTATAGCCTGGTCTAATTGATTTTTTTATGTGGTTAATTATGCTAATTGGGAGAGGAAATAGTGTATATATTTTATCAAATGATTCTATGGACATAATTTATGATATATATATATATATATATATATATATATATATATATAACGAAGGAAATGCGGTAAGGAACCAGGTGGACCATAACGCACCAAAGTACTCAATACTTAAGGTAGTAGAGTGGGTAATAGGAATGAGTAGGACCCCAACGGCTGAGCTCAAGCCATTTCGACGGCTAATTCTGGACTGAATTAGCCGTCGAAACGGCTTGAGCTCAGCCATCGGGGTTCCTACTCGTTCCTATATATATATATATATATATATATATATGCAAAAGTTTTATTTAAAATTGTTGGGTTACAACGAGTAAATATTTTATAACTGATATAAAAGCACTCAACAGTTTTTGGAGTAGGTTTACGATATTAAACAAATGGAAACTATATTTATAAAACCATATTTATTTCGTTATATATATTTCTGGGATATCATATTAAAAATATGGTATGCCTTCTTCAGACAAAATACAATATATAAGCTGTTTTATAAATAATTTTGACATACTTTAGAATAATGCAACTTCCATTTAAAAAGTTGATTTGGTAGTGAAACTGTTAAGGACAGTTATAGAAAAAGAAAGACGAAGAAAAACGAAGATAAAAAGAAGAAGATGAAGAGATGTATGTAAAGAAAAACAACAGAGCGAGATAGAGAGAGATGGAGATATGGGAGAGAGAAATATATTGAGGAAGTGAAAAAATAGTAGGCAGCTTGGGGACAGATGATCAGCGTACAAGTGAGAGGTTAAGGAGGGAAGGGATACAGTTAAAATAGCCGACACATAAATCACGTCCAGTGTAGAGGAGAAAAAGAAAGAAAGATGATATATTTAAAATATATTAAAAATATATTATGTCTCATCCGTTTGAGTTATCAATTTTTATGAATTAGGTATTATAATGTAAATATCAGTATTCATGAATGAGACACATATCCATAATGTGTGAAGTTGCATAAATGGAAGTTGCATTATTCTAAGGTATGTCAAAATTATTTATAAAACAGCTTATATATTGTATTTTGTCTGAGGAAGGCATACCATATTTTTAATATGATATCCCAGAAATATATATAACGAAATAAATATGGTTTTATAAATATAGTTTCCATTTGTTTAATATCGTATATATATATATATATATATATGTATATAGGTAAAAGTGGCTAACTGAACACACACATGGTTTCCTCCTGGAAATTGTTCCTTTACATTTCTTCCTCTTCTTACTCTCATCTATCTTTCTATTTCTTCTTCTATCTCCCATTGTATCTTCTGATGAAGGACTAACATCCAAAACATTCAGATTCTTTACCTACTATATCAACCATTAAACTAATACATATCATCATTGTATTGTATTATTCTGCTGTGTTGTTTTCCTCATTGACTTTTCTCACACATACACACACGCACATATATATATATATATATATATATATATATATATATATATATATATATATATATACACTTGGTTTTTGCATTTACTTTGCAAAATTCTTGATATGAAAGTGTGTGTTCAAACAGACATTGTCATACTTTTGAGGGGTGGGATGTCATGCTACCAATAAAACATGTAACTAGTTGAGTTTCGCTTCAGTTCTTTTCATAATTAATCAGGTAGCTAATCCATTCATCAGCTCTTTAGCATAGTGGTTAATGCATTCACCCATCATCCAAAAGATGCAATGTTAAATTCCTCTTTATCAACTTTTCCCATCTATAGGCATATTTTACCTGATATTTTTTTTAGCTATTATTTATAGAGATTGACTATTATTATGGTAATTTCCTCATTGGAATGACTACATTATCCAATGTTTCATAAGTCAGCCAATTGTTTGTCATGACAGATGTTATATGGCAAAAGGCCTGACAGTTATTTAAGAGATTTGGAAGTATTCATTAGTCTTTACATAGATTTTTGTTGGATGTATGTAGTCAAGTATATATAAGTATATATATATAAGTATATATATATATATATATATATATTTATATTTATATTTATAATTATTTAAATGTTTGTATAAATATTAGTATATATATATATATATATATAAAAATAACAAAAATAATAATACTGATGTTACATAAATCGTTTAATCATTATCATTATTTCCATGGTTCCAATGCAATCGAGAAGTCCTTCATGCATTTGTTGTTGTTATGAGAATGGTATCCTCAGATGAAAACCGATTTATTGATATGCTGCTGGCATATCTCCATCATAACTAAAAACTACAAATGTTGAGAGCTTTCTCCTGCTTTACCAAAACAATCTCTTTGGAACACACATACATATATATATATATATATATATATATATATATATATATATATAGAGAGAGAGAGAGAGAGAGAGAGAGAGAGAGAGAGAGAGATCCAACTTTGTTTACAGCTGTTTGAAAGATAGCATTGCATCCTTCTGTGCAAATGCCAAATCTAGCATGCATGCATTGTTTGAAACTGAAGGTAGCAACTTTTATGTTGATGACATTAACCATAATATTTGTGAGTGTGTGTGTGCGTGTGTGTGTGTGTGTGAATGGGAAGATATGATATGTGAGCAGTTTCCTCCATTTTGAGAGGAACATATATCCTATAAATGACTATCAGCTATCCAAAGCTGAGGCATACTTCTTGCTTGCCAAAAATATGTGCTATATTTTTAAACAGGAAAATTATTAAACATGGTGATATATAGACATGAATTTAGTTTCTAAAAATTTATTTTATATCTGAACATTTCATAACAACTTGCCTACAAATTTCACTAATTTAAAATGTGGTTCTGAAAATTCACTAATCCAAGAATATACTTTCATTAATTGTAAGGATATATATCATATGTACAGAGATAGGATAAGTCAATTTTTAAAATAATTGTTCTGTTTATGATATTTTCTATTATGTGTATGCATGTGTGTGGTTATATATGAATTATATAGCTACTTTTATATAAATACTTTATTTTAAAATGAAAATCTAACCCCAAAATAGAGATATTGATTTTCTCTAGTTGTTACATTATTACTCTACACAGTATTAAATCAATTTTCTTCTACCTTCCCCTTCAGTTGACTTGTATTTCTGAAGAGTTTGCTTAGAAATAGCTTCAAAATATTTATGATATATATATACAATGCACTCTAATCCTTAGATTTGATATAACAAAGAAATCATTTTTTTCCATACATGATAAAAGGAAACTGTTTTTAAAAATCTTTAATAAACAATTTTCAGTGTTCTGGATAGCAGTTTCCATGTTTTTAACTACAGTTGGTGTTTTTTTCTACTTCAGAAGACTTATCATGTGTGGGTGATTGTGTGTGTGTGTGTGTGTGTGTGTGTGTGTGTGTGTGTGTGTGTGTGTGTGTGTGTGTGTGTGTGTGTGTGTGTGTGTGTGTGTGTGTGTGTGTGTGTGTGTGTGCGTGTGTGTGTGTATGTGTCTTTTTTGATACCTGAATTTTAGAAACTAAGTTTTTTGAAGATATTCATTTTATGACATTATTCCTATAAAAATATAGGGTATTTTGTTGCTTTTAGTTTGTTTTATCTAACTTGGATTTCAGTAAAGAGGAAGCATTGGTTTTGGATTAACTTAACAAAATTTCTACTGTGTTAGCTTCCAGTTTCGCTATGTGTAAAATCTTTCATTTTGCTCTTGTTGTTGTTGCTGTTGCTGTTATAATTCTTATAACAGCTGCTGCATTCAACAAATTTAAGGCTCATTATTAAATAAGTTATCTGAATATTAATTTTAATTTAATTTCAACAAGAGAAATTCGTATATAAGAATTAAATTATCTTGTATTTAATATTTTCTAAATTAAAAGAGAATATCTATTTAGTTGAAAATAAATAAATATTATATTTTAATTTAGAGAAAAATAAAATATTTCCTAATTCTGCCTAATAGCCCATTTTGAAGTGGTAGATAACAATAAGTAGTGTAAAAGAAGGTAACTTATTCAACTAAAGAATAAATAATAATATTTGCTTATTATGATAAAAGAATACTACCTACTATATATATAATGAAGCATCACTACCCAAATTGTGAAATAGCTTAATGGATAAAATTAGCAAGTGAACAAATTATAATTTACACTATGATAACTAAGACTAAAGTAAAATAGTCGATGAGATGTACCATAACTGTTGAGACTAAATCTATAACAAATAACCTTAACAGTTTGATATAAGGGTGTCGTTTGGGGACTACGTGACAGAAAAATTGATAACAAATAATCACAATACTTTGATATACGGATGTTGTTTGGGGACTATGTGATAGAAAGATTCATAAACTAATTGGAGTGTAAATAAACATGACTAGAGTCTAAAACTTAAATCATTCAAGACTGTTTGCAGAAACTTCAACTTAACATTATGAACAGCAATCAAATCAAAAGAATTAATACACAGTAGTGATTCAGTGAGAGGATATAAGAGTCTCATTTTTAATCCCTTTTTGCTTTAAGACCACCATAAATGAATCTCATACATAAATCAATGTACTTAAAATCTGTAATTTACTTACAATGATGAAGTTTCTTGTCCAACTTTCATTTAGCCAGTAATTTAAGCCATTGTGCAAAGATATCTCGCTGTTCATTATTCAACTAATAATAACAAATTTACGGAAAAGTTCTTAGACTAAAATTAGAAAGCAACTAAATTCATTTTCAAACTGTCACAATAGTAATAATGGTTCTAACAACAACAATAGCAATAATTGATAATAGCAATAATGATGATATCGATATATTATTTTTAAATGTATTATTTATTACATTTCTAAATAACAGTCAATCAGCAATGACTTTATATTCAGAAAATGGTGCTTAAGAAAACAAAAGAAGCATCAACAATAAATATAAACTACATAATTTATCAGATGCAGAAGCAAAAAGACTAACATAAAATTGGAAAATCCTTTTTTTAAAGGATACTAGTATTCATTCTTTTAATTCTTCACACCTCATCTGTATACACAGCATGCCATATTCTTACATTTATGTTATCTAATTATCTCTTTCAGGTGAGCAAATGAGTATATTCAACAACCAAGCTTACATATACATTGGTGGAAAGAAAGATACAAAAAGCTGGGACACACAGATTCAGAAGGCATATCGTGGAGAAATATCAGGTATTTTCAGATATCTTTTAATGTTATGTTGTTTTTGTATTATTGTTGTTTAATCTTAAGCTGATCAAAAGTTTTTTTCAATCTATTTTGAAACATAATATATTTAGAACCACATTATCTTATGCAGGTGTGTCAAACTGAGGGTCGCCCAAGAGTCACATGGGTCACATATGTGTTATCTGAGGGCCACACATGACAACTAATTGCGCATATATAACTAATTTTTTATATTTTATATTACTAAGATAAAACATGCTCGTGCTGTAAAAACATTTGTATGGGCTGAATGTTAGACATGCCTGATCTAATGTGTCCATCTTTCCCTATGATAGTATGGTGTAATTTGAGGAAGATTTGTTTGCTGTTTCTGGCCTGTCAAGTGATCACAAAGAGGTTCCTTAACTGGCTTGTGTTTGATTGCTACTGTTGTTATATCTGTTTCCTCACTCAGAATGTATTTCTAACTCAATCTCTATTATTCTTGGTTCTTTTAACTTCTATTCCATCTTAAGTCTTCTTTGTCTGACAGTTAACTACCACCAAGCTTACATTCATAAAATATTTCCATTTTTACATTCACTATAAGACAACACTACCTACAGCTTATTTCTTGAATGGAACACTTAATTAGGTTTTAGATTTAATGAATTTATTCAATTTATTTCCTTCAAGCTAAATAATATCATTTTCTTTTACTAATCCTGGCCTATAACTACTGTTACATGAAAGTATTTCTCATAATATATGTTACATTATTTTCCTTTTATCTACAAAAGAAATTCTTTTACTGAAAGCATTTTCTGGATTTTCTTCCAGCTTCTGCTTTGGCCAGAGAATAACTTTTTATTCTGATTCATCTCTATGATATAATAGTGTCACACATGAAACATTTCATGCTGATGTAATAAGTATTACAAGTATTATAAGATGTAGTAGCTTCAAATATATTTTTGAGAATCTTATTGTTTCTGAGTTAAAAGGAAATTGTTTTTATCATTGCATTTAATTTGTATATATCTTGGTATATCTTATTCTATCTTGAGACTATGGTTATTGGCAACCACAGTTTGAAGGCACTTGGCCTAGTGGTTAGGGTGTTGGACTTACAATTATATTGTAGTGGATTTAATTTCTAGACCAGGTTGTGTCTTGTGTTCTTGAGCAAAACACTTCATTTCATGTTGTTCCAGTATACTCTGCTGAAAATGTGTACCAGCACTAGATGTGGATTGAACCCTGTGACAGACTGTATTTCTCTTTTTAAGATAGTAGAGTATTATCTAAAGAAGATTTTAGCAACTAGATTGATGTGTTTGAATCCCAATTGCCTCTGATATGTGTTGATGATTGGCGATCTAGCATGAAATTTGTGCCTCATGCAGCAATCATATTTTCCTATGAGTTTGACAAAAGCTGAGGAATAGTGTTCATGATATTTACAACAACATCCCATATCTGTAATCTATACTGTAGTGTAGTGTTTATTTGAGCTTTGTAGATTAGTAGCTGATGAGAAATACTAAATCAGAATCATAGTCTTTGTGATGTGGCTTTGACAATGTTATTTGTAGCAACTTTGAGGTTTTTACCTGTGTGTTATTCATCTTTAGAGTGTGGGGTATAAGTCACCTTCCTTTATATGTGTAGTGAATGACTCTTTGTGCTGGTGAAAGAGATAATGTTGTTATGTTTTCATTAAAAGGTTATTCTGAGGGTCTCTAGCCATGGAATCATTGAATGTATGGTGTCAGCTGTTTAGGTTTTGTGTAGATAATGTCAGGATGTAGAAAGTTAGGAAAGATTGAAGTATAGTACCATCTGCATAGAAGTGTGTGTAGAAGTGACAGTAAGTAGCACATTAATAAGAATAGTTTGAACATTACTGAAACTGAGAATATACCAGAGTTACTAGAACACAGATTAGAGAGAGAGCTTTGCCTGCACTTGTAGCAAACAGATGGCCTACCAAGAAATGAGAAATGGGATGATAGGTGAGGAATTTTTATGCCAAACATTTCTCAGGCTTTGCTAATGTCAAGTTCAGTGCTGCAAATGTATCTCTTTTAATGATAACATGTGTTGTATTTGTTTGCACATTGAAGGTTTTCCAAAGGATACATTTAGTTATCAATTTGTTTCATGTCTTTTAATGTCCTCAGAGTTTGTTGTTTTTGTTTGTTTGTTTTTGGTGGGATGGGTTTATATGGGAAATGTTAATTTGTTGATTTTGTTGTGTTTAATCTGAGGTAAAAGATGAAACTAGTATTGCTAGTGAATATGTTTTGTTTTAGAATTAATCTATTTTGAAGGATGGCATTAATCAGTAATAGAGCATCTATCCATAGATATAATACAAGTGTACCATTATGGGATATATATGCATATAAATAGCCTTAATGATTCAAATAAGTTTTACTCTAATAATGTAGATACTTAAAACAATGTTATCTGTATATATATATAAAATTAAGTGTGTGTGTGTGTCTGTGTATTACCTACATCTTACGACCGATTTTCATGAAACTTTACAGGCTCTTAGATTAGTCATTGGGGAGTGTTTTCTATATATTAGCGCATCGTTTTTTTATTCCGGGGTCATTCTGCAGATAAATGCTTTTTTTAGGTATCGAAAAATAAAATTTTTGGCTCTAGCTCCCACATTTTGCCACCAATTTCGTTCAAATTTTAAAGCAAAATAGAATTTATCATTGCACATCCGGTAATGGCTTTATATTTTGCATTTGTTGTTCAGGAACGGCGTGGCAGCTGCTTAAATATTCAAAAATATCACTTTTAGACTCCAATTTCCACCTTTTCGGCTCTAGTTCCCACATTAATCAACCTACTTTGTTCAAATTTTACACTACGCTAGATCTGATTATTTCCCGTCTTAACGTGGCTTTACATTTTGGATTTTTTGTTCAGGAACGGCGTGGCAGCCGCTTAAATATTAAACAATACCACCTTTTCGCTCAAATTTCCGCCTTTTCGGCTCTAGCTTCCACATTTTTCAACCGATTTCGTTCAAATTCGAAACCCCCCCCCCCCCTCCCTAGCATGCCCCTTCGTCAGTCACCCGCGTTTCTCAGTGATAGAAGTCATCACCACCCTCCCCCGCATGTCCTGTGTGTGGCCATAGATGAGTCATCGAGAAGCAGTCGCTAAGATCAACACCTTTTCATCAAAGCAGATATTATTCTACCTACCCAGGCAACGCTGGGTACTGCTGCTAGTACCATATAAACTGAGAGGACTAACATAACTGAACTTTTATGACTTATTCTACAAATATTTTCTATTTCAAAATTATCTTTTAAAATTTATGTCAAATAATATTAATTTTCACTCATAGTTTTTATAATTTGATTACACTTAGAATCCCTTTCTAATCTTTATGCATTCATAAATCACAATGTTTAATTTTCTTGTGAATTTGAATGATTTTTATCTTAAATTGTTGCTAATTATACTCCATCTTTTACTGCCTGTCTCTGCTTGTGAGCATTTATCCACAAAATTAACCTTTAGCCCTGTATGAACTATTTAGAAGCATAAGCTAATGTTTTATAAACAGCTTCTGACCCTATGAATTTGCCAAGCCTAAGCAACTGATTGAATTTATATTCCGACTTCAGTATGCCCTTCCCTAGAATAAGCATTAATGGAACATTACAATCCTCTCTAAAACAGCATTACGCTAAAACATACTTATTTTTGCTTATTTTTATCAATTCCTTATCTTTGATAATTCTGGCAGATTATTTAACCTACCAGTTTACCTAACAACTCCAGATTGTTGTTTCTAAAGAACCAATGAATTTAACTACTTTTTTTTTTTTCTTAAATCATAAATTATTTCCGTTTTCCCTAATTTTCTTTCCAGCAGTTTTATTCGACCTTTTCCATTTAAGAATTAAAACCTACATCCAAACCTAATACATAGTTATCCTTTGCTAGATCATTGCTTATTTCTATTTAAGAAATGATTAAAAACACAACCATTAATATTAAATAAAAAGAAAATGTTTTTCATTGTTCCATGCTCCATTAAATTTGATGAAAATATTTCATTTACCCTTTGTATTTCATTATACATTATTCTACATGTTATATCCACCTTTAATTCCAGGTTTAGTCTTTAATGGACTCAAAGTTCTTGACCTGGCTGCTGCCAACAACTCCAGAGTAACCATAGAAGGGAATGTAAAATTGGTGAAGTATGTCTACTAATTATAAATTTTTTTTCTTTCGATGTTTTATGTTTTAAATACTTAATTTCATTTTTCAACAGTTCACTTCATATCATTACACCAGTTATATGGAAAGATAATGATTCCTTTAAAATCATTCATATTGCCATTTTAGTTACATATTATGAGACTAACATGGCATAGCTCTCATCTCTTTGTTATGTTATAAAATGAAGTAATAGATATATTTAAATTCATTTCATTTATAAAAGAACATCTAAAGAAATAATGTACACATTATTGCTGTGGTGTATAGAGAAACGTTTCACCTTATGAAGGTAAGCAATAAAACAAAACAAAATGTTATCTGAAACAAGTTCTCTAAAATATGGTACCTTTGATGATGAAAAAAAATCAAATAAGAAATAAAATACAGATTTGTATTTTCTGCTCTCAAGGAAGTTGATTATATATTGTACTCTGTTCATTATAACTTATTTTTTACAGTAAAATCAGGTAATACAAGGTCCTTGATCAAAATATCACTAATAAATATTATTCAACTTTTTCATTTATTTTCATACATAACTTCATTTCTGGATTTCTACAACAAAAGAAAACTTTTTTAATAATGCTGAAAATTTTATATAAGACAAAGTGTATATTGTACTTGTATATTAATTATGTGTATATACATATTATGCATATAAATATATGAAGTTTCTTTACATATCTGAATAAGTATATACAAATATACATATATGCATATATTTGTGCCTGCAATTGTATGTATGTGTGTTGATATATGTGTGTCTGTTGTTATGAGAGTGTGTATGTGTGTGTGTGATTGACTACACTTAATATATTTCAGGCATGCTTGCATCTAAATATATTTTTATGCATGCTTGGTTGGTGCTAGGATTTATCTTGACATCTTCCTCAAGACATTGTTCACTTTACATGTGGATTATTTCTCCATATATCCTCAGAGAAAGTTCTCTTCTCTAACGTAATTTTGTTTCCATTTTCCACATGATAATTGATAATTAAAAATCAAAAAGTATCTTTTGTTATTTTAGTTTTGTATCTCTCCTCAAACATGAAATTTTATAATTATAATTGACAAGATTCTTCATTCATTTTTCCCCACAATTCATTTTATTCTTCCCTAAATTGCAATACATAATAATAAACTCATTCAATTCTTACTGGTGTAAAATTTCTCATAGACATATTTTCTTTTGGATATGATTAAATATCACCACAAACTTTTATTTTTTTGGTTATGCAATGTCACCAAGATCTTTTTGTTTTTGTATGTGTGTTTCAAGAAAACAAAAGGCAGTATTTATTTTCCTTTGTTACTCTGATACTATTCAGAGAGATGTTGAATACAAACTTGTTATTAAAGTTTGATTTATTAAAGTTGTTTTCAAAGTTTGGCGGATGGAATTTTTTATTGATGGTACACCGTACTTTTTGAGATTTTTCAGTATCTTTCCTTTATTTATGAATCAAATAATCAACCCATTTAAAAGCATTTACTATATCATTCTGTCTGTCTGTCTGTTGGCCAAAAGGGAAATTGAAAAAAATGAAAAGAAAATAACTGAAATTTTGCACTAAATATTAAAGAAAATAGCCCATGACTGCCAGTAAATCTAAAACCTCAACATCATTCAGTTTTATTGCCATTATCATCAACTTCATCATCTTATATTTATTTATTTATTTCAATTTTAAAGCCAAAATTTTGTTTGCTTCTGTTACAGATTATACACATCACTACAAACATAACTATTCCACTAGATAGAAATTCTTTTGAAATGAATTCAAATAAAGATCATCCATTTTTACTTTTCTTATTTTATTTCATTCTTTAACTGTCTTACTCATTCTTTCCTTCACTTCTGGATATTGTTTCCTCTCTTACTTTCCCTTCATATCTCACAACAATATTCCTACTTCTACAAATCTTTCTTCCGACCATTTATTACTACTTTTCTCCAATAGAATTCTTGCAGTGTTTTATTTAAAATTATCCCAAATCCTCTAATATTTACCACCATCAAAATTTTAATAAGTTTTTAAAAAAGTATGTTCTTAGGAATCATGTCAGTTTGTACTAATGATTTGACAAAAATTAATAGAAAATGTTTAATTCGTAAATAAAAGAAAATATAAATTATATAACTAACAGAAACGTCAAGAGGAAAATGTTGCATGTAAATTAATTTCAACCCAGCATCACCCAATTATTATTATGGGGTTTTAATTTCACTTCCAGGATGCCTTATACTTGTGTTAGTGTCACCAGTTCTCATTTAAAAAAAATAGATTATATTTTCTTTACAGATACTATTTTTCATTAATTAGATTTAAGTTATATTAATTCAGAAATGTTTCTCAGTAAAGGATAATAAAAAAAAAAAAGTGGTTTGAAGCATGACTAATTATTGTATATTTTAGAAGTAAGGATACTTAAAATATTCCAAATGGTTTCTAGTAAGCACTGTTATGAAAACTATAAACATAGCTAAGAGGAACATCCAAACTTTTATAATTTAAGCCAAACTGTTCTTAAAATAAATAAGATTGGAATATTTTATGTGAACCTTATATGCATGTGAATAGACCAAACAATATATTTGTATATATAAATAATATGTATCTATTTCAAGCATGCCTATCTGGGTATCTAACTATGCATGTAAATGAATGAGTGAGTAATTAGTTTCAGTCTTACATAGTAAAGGTTTATTGAGAAAGCAGCCTTTTCACATTTAATGTAAATATATGCAAAAATGTCTCTGAATAATTAGAAATTTGGAATATGTGTACATATGACATAAGGATAAGTTAATAAATAACCAAATTGTTATCCTTACTATGTATATGTGAATTCGTACCATAAAAGAATGAATGTCTTGTTCACAGTTATTCTTTGTTTAACTGCATACAATATTTTGCTAGAGCTTTTACTTTTCGATTTCTTTAATTATTTTTAATAATCACTCTTTGTATTACCTCCTTTTTATAAGCCCACTCAAGTTGAAAATTTTTCAACAGTGAAATATATGTTCTTGTTCTACCAGTGTCTTATATATTACATCCAATACATCATATACTCTATACTTAGAAGGAATGTGAATTTCATAATATAGTCATGTTATAAATTAAATCCTTGATAAGCATTGCCCAATGTTCCTTCCGTAAAAGTTTTTTCCATTAGTATTCCTTCAGGAACATTCCTCTTTTAAAGAGATATAGCATAAATAGAGATCCAACTTCTAAGACCCTAATAAATTAAAACAAATCTTCATGAATACAAATTTTTCTGATTCTCGTATAATTTTTCTGATTCTGGTATATAATTTCCTTATCTATATCTAAAGACTGCACAGACTTTGTGCAGTGTTAGTTAGAAACTAAATGTTTTTATCTGAATTCTCACTATCTGTTTTGTAGCTAGTCAGTGGCAACATTTTTTCTAAATTGCTGTAGTCACAAACAAACATGAAATTATATTTTACTATCCATAAATTAACCAGTTAAAAAATCTATAAATAAACTAAAATGTTCAAAGAATGCATTTTAACCATATGATCAGATGCAATTATTGGAGATATAATAAACTTCTGTTTATTGTTCTGGAAAGTCATGCTTCAATGCTACATACATTCAAAATCTGTAAACTTGCCATGGCTAATTAAATAGGATATGATCTGCATACAAAGGCACTACTCTAAAGCCACAATTTTGGCGTGAATTTCTTCGCTCACTAATCTATTAGGCAAAAAGTTATAGAGTGTTATATATATGCAAATTTGGTAAATATTTTAATATGCAGTGAAGTTAAGATGCCTTACTACTTGACCAAATGGGATTTGCAAAGCATTATGACTGACAAGAGGTTTCACTTCTAATTCAATGTTCATAGGAGGAAAAGTGTTCAATATTACAAGATGTATTTAGGTAGCATGAACTTATTGATTTCTCATTTATGCACAAGGCCAAAGTTGATTAAATCTTGACTGGCACTCTATTTTGTTGACCTCAAAAGGATGAAAGGCAAAGTTGACCTTGGTGAGAATTAAACTCAGAATATAAAAAAGTCGAAACAATTACTGTAATGGCATTTTATCTGATGTTCTACAAATAGAGCCAATCTACCACCTTATTAATATGCAAATATTTAAAAATATTCATCCTTGTTCGAGTGAAAAGAGATATCAAACAATAAAAGAAAAATATTACAGAACTGAGGAATAACTTAGAATTTATTAAAGACTAAAATTTAAATGTGGCCATACAAGGAGTGGACACAATATGAAAAAAGGAAGTACAAGTTGGAACTGAAGCCTAAATTTTCTCGTAAATACTTTGATGCATTTTCACTTATATTATTTAGGCCTTTATAAATTTAACCAAATCCTTATAAATATATTTCAAGCATCTGAGTCCTCATTATCAGCTGTTTACCAATTTGCTGAGGTCTCAAATAAACACACACACACACATATATATACATAAGAAGTGTAAGTTGGTAATTAAATAACACATACTCGAATTAATATATACATATATATGTAAAGCCTCAATTTGTCAACCATATAGTTGTTTTCTCAACTTGTCTGAACTTTTATATATATATACATATATTATTTATAATCCATAAATTAGCCAATTGATATAATTATATATCAAGCAAGATCTTCAAAGAATACATTTCGATATTTTGAAACTAAGTAAATAAATAGAGATTTTTAAAATATTAGAACTAGCTGTCACGCAAACCTAAATCTGTTAGTAGGATTTTTAAAGTAGGTTTGACATCCATCTAATGCTTACCCTTTAATTTCTTATGTCCTGTCTTATCACAGACTTAAATTTTTTTTAAATAATAAAAAGAAAACTAAATATTAACATAAGTAGATATCTTCTGTAATGCTGAATTTGTTGTATATAGTTCTATATCCGCTTTGTAAATATATTAGTAGTTTAAACTCAAACCTCCTCATGCAATGTTATTTGCAATAATGCATCTAATTCTATTAATTTGTTCCAGGCTGTGTACCTTAACTATATATTTATTTATGTTACCACTGTTTTTATAATCATTACAAGCTGTTTTCTCTCTCCCTATGTAAAGAATATATAAGTAGATGGAAATGTATGCGAGTTAGGCATTTCCATTGTATTTCTATTTTACATTTTCTACACCATTTATAAACACAATATGTAGTCATTTAAACATTTATTCTATTAAACAGTATTCAAAATTACCTTATATTCAACACACATTCAAATTACTTTAGAAAGACATGAACCCCATAACTTCTATGTTCATTCTATGCAGAAGTATTTAACTGATAAAGTTAATCACCTTCATTATGAAACATCAGGTGGTTACTTCTCTATGCAAGAAACAAATGTAATAAATATGATATTTCTTCATGCCACTATATAGATGTGAATGTGTGCATGAAGGTGAAAAAGTAATACTACATTACTATAACTTTTGTCACCTGTTAATCTAAAAAAGAATTGCCAATAATTTGCTTCAAGGTTCATGACATAAATAAAGGCTGTAGTAGTTAATTTAAGATACATTTGATGGTGTTTCCCTGTATGTGGTTTTTCAGGATATTTAAAGCAAAGCTTATGATCTATGTATACCCTCCCCAGTTAGTGATTTATTTGAACTCCTGTAGGTTAATTCCTATAGGGAAAATGTGGGCATGAAGAAATTCCAAGTGGTTGTTTCTAGGTAGAAGAAATTGGGCAAAATGCTTAGTTCAGAATTCATATATGTGGAAGAATAGAGAGAGGATGTTTTCAAGGTTTCCTTTCATGAAAGCAATGTAGATGTGTTTACATTGTATGAAGGCTAATATTGAAATGCATAATGTTGATTATAAGTGGTATAAACTACATAAGAGTGCCTGTTGTTTGAATTAAGATCATTAATGTATAATAGAAAACTTCTATTCAAAAAGAAAAAAATAACATGATTTCATAAGTCATGAAACTGAACTAGGAGGCTCTTTTACTAGGTACCTATAAATATATATATAATTAGATGAATATATATATATGCGTGGGATGTAGATATTTTTTGTTGAATCATCAGTCTGAAGAGCAGATTGATAATGGAGTCAGGTCCATAACTTCTATGGGTGACTCTCTACCAAAAAAAAAATTCTACTAAAGAAACTGCTTGAATATGTAGTGCAGGAGCCTTCTGAGGGTGTATCCAATCCAGTACCACATTCTCCACTTGATCTCTGCTGGGTTTGCTCTCATAAACCTTTTCTGCTGATCTACTTCGATTTGCTGATTCTAAGTATCCCCTTAAGGCAGAGTTGATGCTGGTCTGAATGTTTTTAAAGTGTTTTTCACATACCTTCAAGTCTCAGTCCCATACAATATGACTGACATCATGTTTGTATTGAAATTACAAATTTTAATGTTCTTGACGATTAGTCTCAACTTCAAAATGATATTTAGCAGGAGTAATGTGAGGCATATAGGCCGCGAATTGGCAGAGTCATTAGAACATTGAATAGAATATTTTGTGGTATTCATTTCACTTCACTGCTCTCTGAGTTTAAATCCTGCCAAGGTCAACTTTGCCATTCATCCATTCAAGGTCGATAAAAAAAAATGTACCAGTCTGGTTCAATTTCCTCTGTATCTCTTTCTCACTTCCATTCTCACAAACTTTCTATTCTTCTCTGGACGAAATCTACTGTATTCAAACCAGGAGAGGGATGGGTTCTGTCAGGTTTAAAAAAAGCCCTAGAAATGCCATTTGTCAATACAGTGCCCCTACAACTCCTTCAGGGCTTATGGGACTATGCATGCAATGTGAGGCACGTGAATATATAACCAAGCCAAATAGTGAAATATAAATATCTATAATATACACAATCTCCAAATTATATCTATAGCAGATAGCAATAACACAATGCCTATGTTGTGAGTTGTGGAAATACACAGTAGGATGTAAACCAATGATATGTAAAAACAGCCAGAATACCAATAACAAACAATTTGCTACAAAAAAATGAACTTTTTGCAAGTGATAAAGTGCATTGAAATCAACTTGATTTCAGAAAGTTTGTGCACTATGTTATATATATAAACAGCAACACACAACTTATGAATTTCTTTGCACAGTGCTGTTGAGACATGAAGTCATCAAAGACTTTTGTGAACTTGACTACCAGAAAAAGACTGTGTCTGGAAATTAGTTATATTGTAGATATTTCTATTTCAATATGAATATGTGGTTACTTTGATAACTTTCGGCCAGTATTGGCACAGGCTATGTCTAACTTAAAAGCAAACTCAAGTGCTTTTTTATTTGAACATTATCTATACACATTGGGGGTGAGGGAGACAATACACAGGCATATGCAAGTGTGGAATATTAAAGGAAATATATTTAAGTACTGCATTTGACTACTAACTACATAGACATGAATTCCAATCTTCCCAATATAGCCATTGGATTATGTCTTTGGTAAGCACATTCCACAGCATGATAGAGTTTACTAAATTAATATGTTCACTACTACTTCATGGATAAATAGGTAATATTTAGAGGGGCATTTAGCTGTAAAATCATTTTCTCCACAGGCTTTCTCATTCATGTTACAATGAAGAGGTTAATGTTAACTACATACACACATACATTCATACATACATATACATAAACACATGTATATATACATATATATATATGTGTGTGTATGTATGTATATAGTTCAAGGAAATGAAAAACAGAGGTACAAAAAGTCTTATTATTTTCATGCCTTATATGGAAAAGGGGATATATATATATATATATATATATATGAATGCATGCATGGTCCTGCTTTTCCAGAGGTCATTTTTATATCTGTCAGAACCCATTTCTCTCCTGGCAGATTTCTTCCAGAAAAGGATAGAGAGATTGAGAGAATAGAAGTGAGAAAGAGATATAAGGGAAAAATATACCCCAGTACTTGACGTTAATTCTTTTTACAGACCTAAAAAGAATGAAAGGCAAAGCTGGCCTCAAATATATATATATATATATATATGTGTGTGTGTGTGCATAAAACATGCTATTAGCTAAATATTACTAAAGTGCTTTGATGTCTCTACCATATTCAAATAAATTTCTGTATAGCATTATATGTTTCTATGTTAATATATTTTCTCACTGGCATTTGCTTTGATTAAATATTTTATTAGATTGCTAGCATTAGATTAGATAACTAATATTACATTATTAGTTGTATTGAATTACTTGTCCTGCTACCAGATATAGAATTTTACAGACTTTTGAATTATTCCAAATATTGCTTTCCATAGGATTAATGATCTATCATATCTCAATTATAGAAATGTTTACCTCCCACCTGTTCCATTTCCATTTCCCCATATCCTTGACCATGTCTGATCCTTTCATTCAATAAGTTCAGGATTAGGAATTGCTGACCACAAGTCTCTGGCATTTAATTTGGTTTCCAATAATGAACAGTATACAATTTTGTAAACATTTGGAAATTGCACATATTTACTCTTTTAACCAAAGATACATTATATCCCTTGCAAAAGGAGGCATATATATGTATGTTTTATTTATTAGTGAAAGTAAAAGAGTTTCCTATAGCATTTTGAGTCACTTCTAGACTATGTAAATTTAGAATTGTTAATATAAAGAGGAATTACTGAAGGTGAAACAAAACATT
Organism: Eledone cirrhosa; assembly: GCA_964016885.1. NCBI lineage: Eukaryota > Metazoa > Mollusca > Cephalopoda > Octopoda > Eledonidae > Eledone > Eledone cirrhosa. The sequence continues at coordinate 303,140,680 of OZ024740.1, forward strand.
TGATGAGGATATAGTTCTTGCAAAAATTAATTGGAAAATATTTCCATGCAATGTCTGCTAGTTAAAAATCTCGAGTTGGTAAGCAGATGCAAGATGGTTACATTGAATGAATTTCAAAGGGGCCGACTACTCCTGTAATAGAAGAAGCAAAGAAGATCCAATGAAATACTTAGCTCAGTATTTGGGTGAATGGTTATTGCATGTATGTATGGTCCTGTAACTTTAGAGGGGGTCATAGGGTGTCATATTGACATACAGCGTTTCTATGGCATGTTTTAAACCTGATGGAGCCCATCTTCTCTCTGTCTGAATACAGCAGATTTCTTCCAGAGAAGGATAGAGACAGTAAGAGAATGGATGTGAGGAAGAGATTATAGAGGAAGGATCGACCTCAGTAGTACCATGGTCATTAGAGTGTTGATAAATGGAAGACTTACTATTGGTCAGACTGTTTTGATAGATAAATGAAAGTCTTGCTATTGGTCAGACTGGTTTGAAAGATAAATCTCAGACTTCGTTAAATTTGAGCTATGTAAAAGTATGGAATATTTTAAGATATGTATTCAGAATATAAGAGACATATTTAGTGATCATAGTCTCAGGTCAGTTCAAGTCTTGTGTGGGAAATTGTGTTGATGATGAAAACTCTAGAATATAAACCATCAGGTGGATTATATTTGCATTTTACACTGATTTTTCCTGGGAATTACATTAAGGATAAGCATATATTTGGAGTACTCAAGCTTATGTGTGGTTGAGTACTCCACATGGATCAGACATTCCGTTGGTCAAACAGCTGAATGTTCAATAATGAAACTAACAGAGGATCCATCCATATTCTCATCATCAACATCCTCATCATCATCATTATCATATATTTATGTACATGTTGCAAGTAAACACAAACACTTGAATCATATACCAAATATAATTTTACAAATGAAAATGAAATGCAAAGTAAGAAGAGTGATGTAATAGCAATAATATATTGTTTGATACATAATAGGCACTAAATTATTTTATTTATATACCCACAGACATATATATATATATATATATATATATATATAGCTATGACTACTGTCCAATGGTTATATATATATATATATATATATATATAACCATTGGACAGTAGTCGTAGCTTTCAAGGGTTTTAGTTGATCATATGCTTAATTTATCACTCCCTATTTGTTAAACCAATGAGTTTTGTGACATAAAGAAACAGAACATAAGCAACAGTAAATGGAACATTGGTCAATTTCTCTTAGATTTTGAGGAATTAAACTCCCCTGAAGAGAATGGTTGATTCTTCAATTATTGGTGGTTTCAATAAAAATTCTTCCCCATATGAAACTATGGTAGGTAGATCTATGTATAGGCAAGTTTAGATAGACTATTTTATTCTCATCTATCTTGTTTATACTCCCATGAATTGAGTTTTTTCTCATTTAATTTTAATATGTATATTTTCCATGCTTGCATGGGTTGGATGGGTCCTTCTCAGCATGGCATTTCTCCACTCATGTTCCTTCATCATCTCCTCTGTGAGTCTCAGTGACTTGAAGTCAGCTAGAGAGAGAGAGAGAAAAGGAGGAGGATGGGAGGCATGACTGTGTGGTGACGAAGTTTGCTTTATGACATTGTGGTTCCAGGGTTGATAGTTGAAGCCTCATCAGGCCGTTGCTTATCCTTGGTTTCCTTAGTGTTAAGCAACTATCCTCAGTTTTCTTAGTGTTAGTACAAGTCTCTCCCTGGATAGGATGCCAGTTTATTGCAAGATTAACTCACCAGCTACAGCTGGTACTCACTCTCAGCTGATTGTACTCTAGCAACTTGAAATAAAATGTTTTGCCCCAGAGTCCAACACACAATCTGATCTAGGAATCAAATTGATCATGCATCAAGCATCCTAACTAAATATTTTCTATTCTATTCTTGGATTGATTTATTCCATATGAGTGGAATTTGATAGATGGATAGATAACATTTTTAGACATGTCTAAAAAATAATGTTGTTATTTATATTGTTTATATTTTATAAATATATATGTATATATATATAAATCATCATCCTCCTCATCATCATCCTCATATTTTAACATCCTCTTTCCCTGCTAACAGGGCTTGGCTAAGTCTTCATAGACCAAGTCAGTACTGAAATGGGGCTACTGACCTCCCAGACAGATCCTCCCAACCCCTTATTTGGTAAAATTTCTATGGCCAGAGCTCAGCGATTGGGTCCCAACTCTTTATGATATAACCATACTCTACTACCCCAAGTATTGCGTACTCTGTTGAGTAATCGTCAAACCAGTTTCAAACTGAATCCATCCTGATTTATATATATATATATATATATATATATATATATATATATATATATGTGTGTATATATATATATTTATTAAAATAACAGATTAAAGTTTAAGCAAAGAATCGCTGCTTTCACCCTTAACAGGATCTTCTGAAACTAAAAAATCAATCTGTGAACTCAGAAATAAATGTTTCAAAAAACGTTGCAGCCGAAGGAAAACAGGAAGACAATACTTTGGTTTGTGAAGACGTTCCCTGGCAATGAATGGAAAAAAGCGAAGATGATACGTTGTTATGTGGAGCGATGAGAACAATTACACGCAAAGACAAACCCCCGTTTATGGTATAAATGGAGTCATTAGACTAATATTCCATTTAGGAAACCGAATGATTCTTGGCTTCAGAGTTAAGAATAATGTAAATAAATTAGTTGAACGAAAATGGCAGAGGTTATTAAAATCATAAACGCAATAATAATTAAATATATACATACATGCATCTATATACGTACATACATGTGCATACACGAAAACACCTGCCATGCATGCATATACATGCATGTACACATAAACACGCACACACATACATAAATCCGTGCGACACATGTACCCGCACACATACGAACATATACACCAAATACACATAAAAAAATATATATGTGTGTGTATATATACATATAATTATATAAACGTATATAAATATACACACATAAATACGTATATAACACACACACACACATACCTAAAGGTAAATCCACATATGTTCACCAAACGTACGTCAACCAAAACACAATGTACACATATACACACCTTACATAAGTGCAAACACACATACACACATACACACACAAACACAAAATACACACATACACATATACCAGTATATATAATATAATATATACACCTATAACAAATACAAGCATATATACGTACGAGAAAGTATACGTACCTTCACAAAACATACGGGTAAGGTATACTTACAAATAAGTAATGGTATAAACATAAAATATACTTAGCTAACACATCAAGACGTAAATTATCCACGTATTGTTCGTACTATCCGTTAGGGTATAATGTGGAGCTGTAATACAGGAAGGTTTTATGCAATTTGTGTTTACAAATCATCATGTTTGCTCTAGGGTTCTTATATATTTGAAATATATTTATCCTTATCGAGCCCTCTTTGGATTTTAGTCTTCACATTTATTATTATTACTATATATATATATATATTATTCATATATATACAACATATATAATATATGACATATAGTATATGTCATATATTATTATATGCATATATGCCTAGGACATCTTTTTATGAAGTGTTTGCCCAATGAAAGCTGAACAATTACAGCTCTTGCTAACTAACCACAGTGAATCAGTCACTTTGGATGTTGACTATGCTAGTTATCACCCATTTATAGTGTTGGCTAGTCAGCTATTGCCTAATTTCCTGTCACACAGTTACTACAGAACCATATATTTCTAATCAACATAATACTCTCTGCAATACAGAAGTAAATTTAATTCCTATAGTTTTAGAGATTGCTACAGTGGAAAGTATATATGATAATAAACCAAAAGACATTATTTATCATTTTTATTTATTAATATGGGAGAAAGATGTAGTGCCATGGTTTCTCTGGAATTTTTAGACTATGAGATTGAGATAACTGTATAATTCTTGCTGAAGAGTATTTGAGGCAAAAATATGGTTAGATTTGTAATGATACAGCTTTATCGAAAAATGTAGAGTTATTTGGAAAGTATTTTGATATGGGTTTAGATATTTAACCCTTTCATAACCACATTTCTAAAGAAATACACTCTATTTTAATTAATTAATGAAGAATTTTGAGGGATTTACTAAAATTATCATTTCATTAGTAAGATAGTAACTTAATGTAAGGTTCTTATATAAAATTATGTTCTAAGATTTTAATTTGAATTGGAAACATTCAAAGTGTGTGGTTTTATTTCATAGAACCAGAGCTGGTTTGGGCCGGGTTGGTAACTAAAGGGTTAATGACCTAACAAATAGCACGTGTATTAGATTTAGGATAGCATTACTTTCCACTTGTCTATATGAAGTAGATATCCTCTCAAAATACAAGAAGTATTTGAATTGTGCATGTGTTAATATAGTAGTACTTTAGTTGCATGATGCATGTGTCAGATGTTTACAGATAATATATTAAATAGTTTGAAATTACCATGAAATATTGAAGAAAGAGATAAGTGAACTACAACTAAAGACAGTTCAATGGAAGAGAAAGGATTTAGGTGATAAAAGCATAAGTGTAATAAAAACTGTAAATAGGGCTTATAAGAGAGCCAGGGAGAGCCCCACGTCCCATAAATCTTATGTAAATCCCACTCACCTCCCCAAAACTTCTAAGCCTCCTTGAATTTTTAGGGGACCCCTCCCCTCTTTGGAGTCTGAAGGAAGTCTTGTTCTGTCTTGCAAAATTTTTTTGAAAGCCTTATGTATATGTGTCAGGAGGGTGTCATAAGAATTTTAGCCTAAATACCTGTTAAAGAAGAAAGGATTCATATAGTTCGAAGTCAATTAGAAAATTTTAAATAAACTGAAAAAATAGTTATGCTTAAGAAAAACACTTAGAGAGGTTCTTTTGCTGTACTCTTTTGAATTATATGTAGTGCATGTGCTTGCTTCAATATCTTTATATAGATGTGATTCTGAGTGTATTTGTGTGTATTTAGAACTATATGGCATACTGATATGTATATGTTTACCCACATGATACATGTATAGACAAACTGTCACTCTGTTATACTTCCAACCATTATGTTATTGCAATCTAATAAACCTTTTAAAGAACTTACCTGTTTAGATGGCTTAATGAAAATTTACCAATAAAATTTATATATAACTTTATAAAAACAACTTACACTCGATAGCCTTATAAATTTTAAAAGGCTTTCATTTAACAACTCCTAAAAGTCAACTCCTTTCCCCTTCAATTTTATTAATTTGCTTTACTTACTACAGGCAGTTTGTTCCCAAGAAGAAGGAAAATACAGAGGTACAAGAAATGCAGTCGACAATGGGTGTCCGAGTAAGTAGTACTGAAACAAACAAATGTACTGTGGTATATGTTTGTAACATTTTCACATGTAGAAACCAGTTAATAGCTGTCAGCAAGACATTTTCATAGAATAGCTATTTGTCCAAAGTAGTTTACCCATTAGTGACTGTCTATCAAGTAGACACTAGTTTAGAAACATAAGGATTGGTCACTGACTAACTTGGAAATTTCCTCTTTTTTCCATACCTTCTCTGCCTGAACTTGATTCTATTTAGATTCCCTAATTCATCCAAAGCCCACCCTCAGCCCCATTAAGAATTGTCATTTTGAAATTAATTCCACTTAACAGGTAACTCCACGCCAATCACCAAATGATGACATCATATATTCTGGAAATGATGCTGAATGCAACAGTGATGACGAAGATGAATGCAGTTCTGTTGGATCTGGACTGGTTGATGAAATCATCACTCCAACAGTGATAGTCATCACCACACCACGCCCAATTGACTCGTCTCCCAGGTAGGCTACACCCAATGCAAGCATTCCCTTCAGTCACTGCAAAACAATCTGGCTGAAACCTTAAAACATTTTCTTTATTTTCAAAGAGCAAAAAGATATTGAACATTTTTTTCATTAATAATGTGTATCACGTGGCAAGTATTTACCACATAAAATTTTAAAAGTCAAATTATATTTTTTTTAATTATCATCTTGCCACATAGGGGTTGCTAATAAACAGACAACCAGACAGACAGACAGAGGTTGTGCTTTGAGGGTTGATTACCATCAGTTTCTGTGTATGAAACTGGTTTGCTCTTTGTTCAGAATTGAATTTTCTTAAAAATACAATTATTTTTCTCCAGTATGGATTATGGCAAATACTGTCTTTTATTTTCATTTTCTCTCTCTAAAGATTTTTTCCTTCCCAAACACACGACTACATACATGTTTGTATGTGTTCTTTTGTATTTAAAATGTATAAATAACCTGGACATTCAGTTGATAGGATTTATTTTTATGTTGTAAGTGCTGGTGTTCAAAATTAACATTTAATTAGCTGGGTGAAACTAATAGAAAACTTAATTAGATATCAAACATCAATTCTAGAAATGAATCTATAAAATTTTTTATAGAAAGTATATTTTTCATTGAATTTTCATTTACTAAACACTTTTTAAAAATTAGTAGGATGTAGTTCTCATCTGACTAATATGTTTGTTTTAGCTTATGAAAATAGTAATCTCAGTGTAATTCACAATTAACGTTTTTTTTTTAATCTTCAATCAATATACACTCAAAAGACACTCTTTGTACTGTAAGTAGCAGATATTTTCACTGATCTGTATGGATAAAACAAATAACTGCTTGCATTCAGTATGATACAATATAGATTTTAAGGGAAATATATATATTTTTTTTATATTTTCATTTTCCAATATTTCTTTGTTCAATACAAATCAAAGGTTTTCACTACACAATTCATACACTCTTTTCTAAATGGACTGTGAAAATCCTATTTTTATGTATTTCTTTTGATATTTAAGTCTATATTCTGCTTAATGTCTCATTTGCTTGGCTTTTAGGAAAATCATTCAAACTATTTCACCTCTCCTTCGACATTTCTACATATCTTCTTTTTGTTTTGTTTTTTAACATTAAAGTTAGACTTTCTTGGAAAACAAGCTATAGACTTTTGAAATATGTTTCATTTTCTACAGCATTTCACTAAAAATATTGATTTTACAAAGTTTGGGTTATTTTCATTTTTTTTTTTTTTTTGTACCATAAATTATATGTATGTGTGTGTATATTTGTAAATTTGATTGTTTTTGTTGCTAGAATGTTTCTGAAAATTCCTACTTTTGCAGGTTTTGTTAGAAATGTTTTATCAAACGATTCCTAGTCACTGACTCCCCAAGCAAGGAGCTTGTAATAATTTGTAACAATAGCTATTTGAGGCTAGAAAGGAAAGGCAATTCCTTCTTTGACTAGAATGTGATGCATGTTCCTTGTTTATTCTTTCAGTCACAATCTCAGTATATCATTCATAGTTATGAGTTATATGCATGCACAGGGAGGTGGTTGGAATGGATACTATAGAAACCCTGTGCATGTGCATACATTTTTCCAACATATAGACCAACTAGGGAAGAAAAGTCTGAAAACTCTGATCACTCGTTTGTTTTGTCTGGACTGTTTCAGCTTCGCATCTGATAAAAGGGTAATAGCCCTGAAATATATGCCAAAATATACTGGGTAAAACATTACTTTGTTTTGTTTCATTTGTTATCATTTTCCCTTCGTATTTTCTACCACATTGTACCGACATGAAAAAAAGCATTTATTGGTCTTTTACTACATATCTCACATTACTTTGGATAAACTCCAGTATATATATAAATATATTAACATATATGTTAACATATGTTATAAGAGATGACTACAAGGGTTAGTATCAAGAAGAGCATCCAGCTATAAAACACTGCCCCAAAATTCCTTTCCAACATAAGCCAACATGGAAACTACCCTTCGCACAAGTTGCTGGCCTTGTTTTTACATCCATTTTTCCCTGCTTGTCTGCATTGGATGAGACCTTTTCAGCACAACATCACTCCACTTGCTGTATTGCTTTGTCATTTCCTCTGTGAGATTTGGGGATTTGAGGTCAGCTCTCACCACTTCTCCCTAGGTCTTTCTTAGTCTACCTCTACTGCAGTTTTCTTCCACTGGTATTTCCTGACACTTCTTCACCCATCGATCATCATCCGTGTGCATCACGTGTCAGTACCAACATAGTCTTCTTTCCAACATCCCATCTCAGATTCCTCAAATTAGAAATCATTATTTCTTCCTGATGAATTTTGGCTCTTAGCATTCTGAGTTCAAATCTAATTATGACCTTCTTCATTTGTAGACTTAATCTGTCACCTTGTTCAACCCCACAACCTGTCCCTCCACTGTAATAGTAGAAACTATTATATTATTAAGAGGAATAGTATTTTTCTCAAATACACCTCTAAATGAAGAAAATTGTTTCAGATTTAAGCTATTTTGCAAAGAGAAATTCATCACTTTTGTATTTTTTCTTGGCCTGCAGTAATTTAGATAGGCCATAAGAATATTAAAACCTCTGAAATTAACTCAACCTTCTGTATAGAAAATGTACACAGTTGAATTTCTGAAGTTATTCTTTGTTTTAAATCTTCTGTGATCTCATTAATATGGCATTTCAAGGAACTAGTACTCAGAAAAATAACCTTAAGAATAAGTTCAGAGCCCTTCATAACAGCTGGCATGACAATATCCCTTCGGATTGTATTTGACATTCATATCTTTTCTTGTTATGTTAAAGAATATATTGTGAGAAACTTTTATTTCCCCTTTAAATATGAGAGAGATGTTGACTTAAGAAAAGATGTTAAAGTTGGATATTTTTCAAAACATCCATTCAGTCTCTTAAATAATTGAAAATATATTTGTTTATTTATGTGAATTCATACTCTCAAGATATTTTATCATCTTCAGAGGTGTTATTGCATCATTTCCAAATGTCTTTTCACATAATAAATGTATAGGTATTGTCTTATGAGTGAAGGAATAAACAAAACCAAATTTTTAATATTTCTGTGAATATTGCCAACACTTTCCCAATATTTGGATGTGTGCGTTGCCTCTGGACATGCGAATTTCAACGTGTTATAAGGATGGTTTTATTTTTAAGGGTAGTCTACTTCCCTGTTACTAGTCCCAGAGACCCTAGAAATGATCATGAACACAGTTCTTTCTTTGCTGACTAAACAATGAAAACAAAAAGAATTTCAAGTAAAACTTTTATACAATTAGTATTTAAAATGAAGCAGAACCATTTTCACTTTCACTTAATCATGTGTTTTTATTTAATATGCATGAATTAAATATATGACAACTACTAATTTATGGGTAATTATGAAATACCCATTTATATTGAAGGCATACTTGTGGCACTAATATAAGCTGTGGTCCATTAATAGATACTTCACAACCTTGGCAATACAAGGTATTCTAGAAACAATAGAAAAACGCCCAATACAAACACATGTGCATGCACACACATGCGCATGCACACTCATGCACAAAAAACAAAGAACTCACAGACATACACACACATACACACACACATCAACACACACATCAGTGTGCACACACCAACAATATAAGACTCTGAGACACCCACATTTTCACATACGCACACACTGACTGAAACAATGCACACCTACCAATTTCATCCCTTCAGCACACACGCAACCACACCCATAATACCTCTGGACCCTCCACTTTGGCCCCCAGTCCCAATGCCAGACCTCTCACTTAGCACCCCAACCTATCAATCTCTTCCCAACACCCTTTTCCCAACTTCCTTTCCTAACTTTCATACACTACTTGCTTGTTCTCTCCTTATCCAAACTTTCCTGATGAAGGACTTCTCTCCGAAACATTGAACCATCCTCCACTTCCTCCAATATTATGATTTTCTGTTTTTGCATCCCTATATTTGTGTTGTTTCATTTATCAAGTATTCTATATATATATACATACATATATGATGGTCCAGAAAGAAATTGGGTATAGAGGAATAGCTTGTAAGAGCAATGCAAGCCATGTTGAAAGGAATTGTTAGTAAAGTGGGAGAAGGTAATGAATTGCGTGAAGAATTCAATGTATGGAAAGGCTCCATGGATACTTAGGTGACCTAATTAGTAGTGAGGGGTGCTCAGAACAGAATGGAAAGAATGCGGGAGCTACTATGTCTGTTGATACAAAATGTTTTGGCTCTATAAACAGAAGGCCTGCTATATAATTTCCGTTCATGCAAAGTGCAATGCTGCATGGTAGTAAAACATGAGCAGTGAATGCAGAGAATGTGCAATGGTGGAGAGTAATGAAGTGAACATGCTTCTATGACTGTATGAGGATAATGTACATGAACAGCAAAGCATGCATGAGCTGAGAGTAAAACTGGGTATAAGAAGAATCACACGTGTGCATGTAAGACAATTGAATTGGTATGGACATGTGATGCATATAATTGATGATCATAGGGTGAAGAAGTGCTAGAAGTTGCTGATCAAAGAAAGCTGCAACAGAGTAAGACCAAGGACGACCTGGACAGAAGTGTGAGAGCTGTTTTCAAAATGTTGAATCTTACAGAAGATATGATGAAAGAATACAAAGATAGAAAGAGGTTGTTTTGGAAAAAATCCATCCAACCCATGCAAGCATGGAAAGGCAGACATAAAAAGCTAATGATGTGATGGTGATATATTACATGCACGTGAATGTATGTCTGTATGGATCTATTTAGCTATGCAGATGGACACAAACATATATAATAACAATATTCATCATTATCATTGTTTTTACAGACCTCTTAAGAAGCAACCTATCATATCAATCAGTTCTTTTATTCCATAATGTTATCTTGAAAATATTCTTCTTTCTGTGCCTAAGTATGTTAATAACAGTTCTTCAGGTATCTACAATCCTTTGATTACCTTTTAGGTAATTATTAAATATCAGAAAGAAAAGTGTGTCACAAGAAGATAGTTTTGTTAAATACTTCAAATTCAAAAGAACTGAAAATTGTTTAATAGCCTAAAAGATAATGATGATGATGATGATTGAAGAGCATTGTAATGAGGGCAGTTTTAATTTTTAGCAATTTTTGGTTAAATTTTTAGTGCCACTGAACATCTAATAAAACGTTAATTCACAATTTGATCTTGATTCTTCAACCTTATTGTGAATACAACAAAGAATAATTTGGTTTTTTATTTACTTATTTAAAATTTCTTTCAATAGAACACACAAGAAGTAAACAGTTCTTAACTTTGACAATTTGTTTCTGGATCATACTCAAAAACTTGGATTGCGTCACTTGCAAAAGAAGTATTGATTCACTTTCAGCATGACTGTAAGGTCATGGCTAATGCATATATATTTCTACGTCTATTTGTTAGAATGATTATCTTGTATAACTTTCGTGCAAATGCTCATTTTGTTAAAAAGACATGAATGGCTTCATAACTAATCAATTATTTTATCATGAATCTTGTTTCAGTAAAGAAAAGTTAATTGTGATTATAACTACAATTTTCTTCATTGCAACTCTCATATCATCTTCTATATCTCCAAGTCAGTCACAAAATACCTTTTTCTTGCTTTAGAATTGTAATCAATGCTATAAAAATTTAGCAAGTTAAGCATTTATTGACATAGCAAGAAGTGATGGATAGACAGAGCTGGGAATCAAATATTTCAGAAAACATCAACTTTCTTTGTGAAGAGTAGATTACTTCTAAATCTCCTTTATTTATTTTAGTGGAAATATATAGAGAAACAGAAGACTCACAAGCGTTCTAGGGTTCTCTTTTTGATTGTTATCAAACAACTGTATGGATGTAAAAGACATCACAAGTTGTATTACTCTTTTCTGAGTCAAGGTTTATAATTAAATTGTTAGTCATAGAGGAAAGGAGAGAGAGACGAAGGCAGAGCAACAGACAAATGACCATTATGCCACAGTCAGTGGGTATCTGTTTTTCTCCTCAGTCCTCAACCATCCACTTGTTTCAGTGTTAGTCAGTTACCATTTATTATCTTATTACTAATATATCTTCATACATACTATATTTTCAATTATATCGTGTTATGGAAAAACTTGAGCTTAGTATAAACCTTCTTTCCATACACTCTTGATAATTACCTGTGACTGATATTAAATTAAATATATAACATTCTAGTCAATTATATTTCCAACTTACAAACACTGTAATGCCAAAAATTATGTCAAATTATGTCAAATTATGTCGTTCAAAATATTCTCTTAAATATTTATGAGAACATTCTAAAATAAAAAAAAATTGATTGACTTAAAGATTTGACAAGGCTATCAAAGTGTATTGTATGTTTGTGAGCACATGTGCACATGCAAACAATACATTCATACATACATGCTATATATATATATATATATGTATATATATATATATATATATATATATATATATATATATATATATATATATATATATATATACAGATATATACACACACATGCACACTTATATATGTATTCACATATGCTTAGATGAACTGAAAGAGAAGCTGAGTTTAAGGGGAATCCGAGTTGGTGGGCAGGAGAGAAGATTGTGTTGATATGGACATGTGATAAACATGAATGATGATCAATGGGTGAAGAAGTACTAGGAAATGCCAGTAAAAGGAAACCGTAGTAGAAGAAGACCGAGAAAGTTCTGGGCAGAAATGATGCAGCATTCTTCAATGGATGTTAATGTGCATGAACAGTGAAGTATGAATTACCTGAAAGAGAAACTGGATATAAGAGGACTCAAATGATGACTGTGTTGGTAAGGACATGTAATGCATATGATGGTGAACATTGGGTGAAATGCCAAGAGTTTGCAGTGGAATGGAGCTGCAATAGAGGCAGACAGACCTATGATCAAAGGCATCCCAGCTTTGACTATGCCATATGTTTTCCATCTACAGGAAATTCAGGACCACATTATCCAATGGGACTTTTTCTAATACTGTGTGGTGTGATTTGAGAAAGATTTAGCTGCTATTTTTAGCAGATTTAACTCTGGTAGAGTGCTATACAAAACGTTTGAGGTTTTTACTTATCTGTCCTTATGTTCTCATACTAATCCTGCCAGAGCCAGCTTTACATTTTATCTCTCTAGATAAATGATGTACTAGAGCTATTTCAAATTACTAAACCCTCCTTCTACAATTCGTGACCTTGTATTACTTTGAGAGACCAACAATATTACTAAATTAATGATGATCTGAGCCAACAGTAGATTAAATTTGAATGTGTGAATGAATGTGTATGTATAGACGTATATGATAACATGTGTGTTCATGCTTGCTGAACTTCTAACAATTATTTATTCCAACACAAAATCATATATTTCTTACTGATGTCTCAATAATAGTATCACAATTCTTCTCTGTACATAAGTATTCTCAGGTCCCAAATAATAGGGTGGTGGAATAAGCGAGGGAGTTGGAATAAGCAGGTGTGGTTGGAATAATTGGGGTGGTGGAAATTTTTCTATGTTGTCTCCATTGATTTTTTAAAAACCAGAATTGGTCATTTAGTTTATATATTGAGACCCCAACTCATCCTATTTATTTTATAATGTATGGGATTTCTAGTAATGTTTTTTTTTTTTGGGGGGGGGGGGGGGGGGTTGCCATATACAATATTTTTTAATGTATAAAGAAAATTAACTGTCACAGAAATGCTAACCCTTAACCCTTTAGCATTTAAACCGACCATATCTGGTCAGAATTTACTCACCTCTTTCTGTACAAACCAGCTGTAACCAGCTGCTAATACTGAGGTTAAGGTATTGTTCTCAACATAAATATCAAAATCTCATAGATTCGATATTATGTGAGATAATTATGTGAAGTAATGCCTTTACCATGAAAATGTAATAGTATATATAGAGTAATGTAAATGCTAAAGGGTTAAAATAAAATTTTGCCAGAGATAAATCAGCAAAATTTAATAAGCAGGGGTGTTGAAATAAGAGTGGGGCTGGTGGGAAAAATCTGAATGATTGATAAGTGGTGAGCGGAGACGATTATTTGAAACCTGAAAGTATTTAAATAGGTCCATGTTTATGTTTACATATACATTTTAAAGAGACCACCTCTTCTACACAATAGACATGTATTTCTTGCCATATTCCATCTTGGATTTTTTTCAGTGATAATACCTCACTGAAAAACATTGAGTTAGTTGTTATATCAAACAATCTCGTAACATTGTTGATTGCTTACAATGAAATTCATTCAACACCAAGCAATGAGTTGTTTATTGTTACATGCAATATGTAAACAAAACTCGTCGTAAATATAATTTTGTTGATACTATTTCATTGAGTTTTCTTACATTAAATAAATTTGTTCTTGTATACTTATTCATAAGCATTTTTTAAAAAGAAATATCATGGTTTCATACACCAATTGTTGCTAACAATATATTTTCATTATGTTTTAATATAAATATAATTCTAGTATAGTTATATGAATGTATATACATATATATATGCGTGTGTATTGTTATATATTAATATATTTTCTTGTTATTTTTTTTTTCAGGAGCATAAATCCTCCAGTTCAACCCCCTGCAATTGGGAAACCTACAAACCCTAGCAACACGAATGATTACCATGAGACACGGCCAAGCTTTACTCCAAGCATTGGCAACACTGAAGATGGCTTTGAAACAGGAACAAATAAATTCCCAGAGACAACCTTTGAGAACTCAGATGATTTGAATATTGGTCTGATTGTTGGCATAGCTGCTGGTGTTCTTGTGGCTTTGATAGTTCTTATTATTGCGCTTTATAAATTTCGAAGTCGAGATGAGGGCTCCTATAAAATAGATGAGAGCCAGAACTTTGCATACTTGGACTCAAAGCAACAGCAGAGCAACGGAGCATTACTACCTCACAACACCACACCTGGTGGCGGTATAGGCGGAGGAATAGGTGGTATGGGAGGTATGGGAGGAGGCATGGGTGGTAGCATTGTTAGTGGAGGAGGTGTGGGTGGCAAAAGTGGCAAGAAAAAAGATGTGAAAGAGTGGTATGTATAAAGATTGCACATTCTACCAACCGACCAACCGACCAACCAGCCAACCGACCGACTGACTGATATTATTGTTATTGTTATTGTCCCTTCTAATCTAAACAAATTTCTATGACCAGCAGGATTTCGGTCGGTAGGTAAAGGGGGAGGGGAACTAAGGCAGAGCAGTTGCTACTGCTGCTGCTGCTGCTGTTGCTGCAATTAAAGCTGTTTAGCTTTTGCACCAAGCATGATTGCCTCAGCAGGAGTAAACACTCTTCAGATTTTAAATACTAAGCTGGATTTAGGAAAAAATAAAAGAAGGAAAATACAAATTGCCACATTACAATATAAAATCTTTTCCTCTCCTCATAAGCTTTTTTTTAAGTGGGGTGTAAAAAAAAAGACATCAAGGACACAGAGTTTGTACCAGGTTAAGGAATGTTCATTTGTAATTAAATAAATTTCCTTATTTACTTGGAAAAAGAAAAATTGCCACATTTGAGTAATACTCTTGGAGTGAATTTTTTTTTATTCTATCTATACCAAAGATAGTGAAAATATTGAGGCAACGGTAAACAGGTATTGTCTTTAAATTCTTAAAGGCAAAAGTCATTATATTTTCAATAGAGAATGTCTTAGGATTACATATTTTAATCAATTTTGTTCTGGCATATATGTATATATGAATGACTGTATATATGCATGTTTATGTGTTTGAGTACATATTCATTTATGGCTGTATATAAATATATACTTATATATACACATATATATGTATACATATGTATAATTATATATATATATATGTGTGTGTATGTATATGTATATATATATATAATGTGTGTGTGTGTGTGCATGTGTGTATGTGGGTGTGTACATATTTATGAATTTATACATGCATGTCAGTGTTTGTATGTATGTGCATATTTGTGTGTTACAGAATGCATTTATAAAAGCATGTTTCTGTATAATAGGACAAATATATACACAGGCACTTACATAGACATATATACCCACACAATCATATCCACACACACACACACAGACATGTATACATGCATATATATATATATATTATATATATATACATATATATATACATATATATATATATATATATATTATACATGTATATATATAAACCCATATTAACCAGTGTGAAATATTTTTCCACATGAGGTAATAGGTGCATTTTAATGCCCTTGGCATCACATGGGAGATAAAATTTGACATTGTTCACAAGAAGATAGTTATTTTAAAAAAATTGAAAAGATTTTTGCATCAAATGGAGGTTACTACTTAGACATTACATTGTTTAAAATATATACCCACTCTCAAAGAAATGTTTTAGTTTGCATGTTAACTTTAAGCAGGGCATTTATATGATTTCAAATTTTAATTGCATATTTTTCAAGTATCATAACAATCTATAATTTCTGTAAATTTAAACTACGACAGTTATAATATATCGCTCACTCTCTCTCTCACTCTCTCTCTCTCTTTCTCTCTCACACACACACATACACATACACACACATGTATAAGTGCATGTACTTAAACTTTGTACATGTACATAGAAATCACTATATATACACACACACATATATATATATATATATATATATATATATATATATATATATATATATATATATATATATATAATATATACATATATATATAAATATATGTATATGTAGATATGTATGTATGCATGCATGTGTGTATATATATATATATATAGGGTTTCAGAAAGCTATATACAAATAATTATGTATAAATATCAGTACATGCATGTGTGGTGTCCATAATTTCATGCATATATATAAGCCCATTTGTATGTATGGTGCGATGAAGAATATAATCATATGTCTTTTTCCTCCCTTTTCAACAGATATAAATATGTTTGTCTATACATGTGAGAGTTTGAGTGTGTGCATGTGAGCTTGTTTTTATATTTATACACCCAAAAGTTGTATAGTGATACATATGATATTAAATAATATAAATATTTGCATATATATATGTCTGTGCGCATAGGTGTGTATACAAAGTTTATTTTAACTATATATACATACATATATATATATATATGTGAGTGTGTGTGTATATATATATATATATATATATATATATATATATATATATATACCAACACTGAGATGTACATAAAATTGTACATAATATACATATGCAAATTTATGCACACAAATGTTGAAATATTGTATTGATGTAAGCTAAATTTATACATATGTATATATAAAGATGCACAGACACATGATCACACATATGAGTGCAGATACACGCACACTCTCACACATACACCCATATACATGCTCATGCTCACACAAATACAAACACACACATACCACCACTACTCCCTCTTAGTGCATGCTTCTAGAATTTACTTTACAACAAATTATTTCTTGTTTCTTTATTTTCTTGTCTAACTGAACGTACTACTAACTGTTACTAATACCTATATTGTGCCATGTTGCATTGGTATAAATTAGTGGTATTGAAACCTCAGGTTTTTCATTTGTCTTTCACAATAACTATTTCCCTAATAGATGCACTTTTTTAATCAAAATAATTGAAAAGAAAAGAAAAAATATCCAAACAAAAGATCATATGCTGTGTCACTGTGATATTGACCGTTACTGTTCCTGTAATATCTGTCATTGGTTGCAGTCACGATTTCTCCATTTTATTCATTATATCTTCATTATATCTTCTGTTTTCATTATACTTTCTATCTGTCTAGAGGTATATATGTCTTGGTTCATTTGTTTAACTGTTTCAAGCTAGTCTCTTTTCTTTTTGGAAATGTCTAAACGACATAAAAGCAGAGATATCAGAGATAAGACCAATACAAATTATTGAATTCAATATATTTCCTTTAGGACAAATGGAGATCACATTCATTAATAAATAATAAAGGTTGGAATAAATGTATATAGACTTGCATTGTAATCAACATTGATATCTAATTTTAGAACAATAGACATTACTATATATTTTTGGATTTCTATATTTCATACTTTTATTCATTTAGCTAATTTATGTTGATTGTTATTTACAATTTTGCTTTATAAGCTTTCAAATGCAAAAACTGGTTTCAGTTCTTGTTTCCTAACAATTTCTTCTGTAGATAACTACAAACAAAACTATGTTCATTTCTTATTTTAAAAAATAATATGTCTCTTCAAAGAAGGAAACACATACATTCATTTCAAATATTTTCATATTTAAGTAAGTTTTAGAAACATGAAACATTTATTAGTATTTAATAAAACAGTTTTAATGATATAAATTTAACATTTAGTGAACAAATTTATATTGGTTTAGTGAACAAAACAACTCATTTCCTGGGTGTTAGTTGAACTTACATTCATTATTAGAGATTGCTTCTGCTTAACTCAGCAAATGGTCAAATAAAGTCTTAGTATTTTAAGTGCTATTCTTTGGTAAGCATTTGGTTGTCATTCATTAAATTCTTTTTTTACTAATGCTTTATTCATATTATGGTTAAACTTCATATGGGTTGAACATTTGCTTTCTTAAACCAATTTTCTTATATATATATATATATATATATATATATATATATATATATATATATATATGTATATGTATATATATGAATATATATATGTATATATATATGCATATATGCATATATATGTATATACATATATATATATACAATATATATGTATATATATATATATATATATATATATATATATATATATATATATATATATATATATATATATATATATATTGTTTGGCAAGGAATTTGATCTGAAATTGTAAGATGAAACCAGTTTCAATTATATAAAGAAGGGAGTTTAATAGTGTATATGTTTTGATAAATGGCTGATATTACTCAACTAAAATTCAACAAAACATACAGGCATAGGAATACACACATAATATATATATATACATATGAAATGATGACTTTTACACACACACACACAAATATATATGTGTTTGTATATATATATATATATATATATATACACACACACATATACTTATATACACATATATACATATAAAAAAAATAATATATATATATATATATAATATGTCTGTGTATGTGTGTGCCTATGTATATATGTCTATATGTATGTATATATATAACATTTCCATACATAGATACATATTAAACTATTATTCAAATTCTCCTTGTCCACCAGTCCGTCCAACTATTTCTATCCCATTTATTTTCATTTTAGTTATTTGACTGAAAAGCTTATTTTCTAAACACTAGTTATCCCTTCATTAGTTCTATATAGTGTTGATATGAAATATTTATGATGGTTTATGACTTCAAGTATACACTTTAGTCCATAATAATTCTAACTAATCTAAATAGCAAATACACTTGCCTTGTCTACAAATCATTACTATTATTAATTATGATATTAAATGAAAATATTATTGTAAAATAATTTCTGAAACAGTTAATCAAAGTTTCATTTGATAACTGCTATATCCTGGCCGAACTAGAAAAATATGTCTATAAAGTTGAGCTACCTATCAAATACAGATCTTTTTATTAAACGTAATTCATTTAAAAATTCATTTCATAGATCTTTGTTATAGTATTTGTCCAAGTTTAGAAAATCAATACATATTTCAGTTGATAAAAACATAGGTTTTCATTATTAATGTTTCATTAGATTTGGCACCAGAAACAATTAGAATATATTTTCTTAAACATTTGAATAAACAGAAATAACAAAGCAAATGATGCAGTACATTGGAGAAATATATTATTTTAATGCTTGAAATAACAGGAAAAATGTCTTAACCATTTTGGCACTAGTCCTTCATCAGAATGTTTATATATATATATATATATATATATATATATATATATATATATATATATATGTATGTATGTATTTGTCAACATTCTAATATCAAGGATTACAAAAATATATTCTCCAGATGATAAAGATAACTTTGAAATTCTTTGCTTCAATCATTTTGCCATAGTATCTGATAGAAATGTGTTTCAACACAATCTTTCAAAGAATACTTATCTTCTGTTGTTATTCAAGCTAGTTATAAAATGTTCAGAAATTTATGTGTCTTTGACATTATAAAAGAAAGCAAATAGATACCCTATTTACTTGGACACTAACTAAATCCTATCACTAAACATCTTTCAACTATTAACCTTTCCTTCATCCAAATATATATACACCTTAATAATAATTACTTATACAAACTCATACAGAAGCAATTCAAAACACACTCAATACACTACTAAATCCTATATATGCAAAATGAATGTACCATAAGGAAATTTAAAGTAAATACAAACTAAACTTCTAGTAGTATATATTCCTTTATGTGTTTCAATAAAGAGAGACTGTTACAACAGAGTTCTGGAAGAATCTATTCACTGTGAGGGATACCTTTTAATCTTTCAATGTTGTTTATTTAAACACATATTGCTTGGCTACTTTACTATTGATGTTGTTTAGATTCTACTTTATTATATGGTTTACAGCAAGTTAAAGTTTTGCTTACTGTAATTAAGTTAGCTTTCTGTCAGCTTTAATTTCTTTAAATCCTTTCTCCTGTCTTTAGTTTTATTTATCAGCTTAGCCCTAAAGTTTAAGTTAATAGAATAACTAATCTGAACAATTCATTTGCAATTCTGTTCTCTTCGTATATTCTGCCTTCTCTATTTAAAAATTAACCCAGACAAAAGTAAATTTATATGAATTTATTTTCATTTAAATTCATAAATGAACCGCAAATTATAAAATTTGCTTCTGTTATTGTTGTTACTGATGTTGAGGCTGCTGGGTTGTTGTTGATTAGAAGATTGTTCTTGTTATATTGTTGATTAGTTTATGTTGATATATTTTTACAAATTGTGAAAACTTGATGATAGAACAGCAATTGAAAAGAAACTATAAATAAAAATATATGTTGTGGATAAAACTCTACTACAGGCACAGTAGTAGAAATCACCAGAGATCTAATGAATATTGTATACATATTCTAAACTATCAAGTTACTAATGTATTTTATCTTTATATATATATACATCCTTATACTAACTTTTAGTTTCATTTCATTTAATTAAATTTAATTAATTTCAACCAATATACAATTACCTTTGTCTTTAAATTATTTCTGTTAATTTATTTCCATGCAATTGCAATTAGATTCTGACACTGATTTCATGTAATAATAGTTCATAGATAAATACATCATCTCACTATACAGAACAGTAAGATCTCTATCAGCCCTTTCTTCCAACAGTTCCTTTAAATAGGATAGAATATCTTCTTTCTAAAATCAAACAATAATTTAGGCTAGTAAATATCAAACTCAGAAAGATATAGTTATAATATACTGAGGGCTGTTCCTACAGTACATTTTGTAAATAATTAAACATAATACAAAGAACATATTTAAATTTATTTAATAAAACATAAATACTTCCAGCTTTTTAAATATGTGCGTTTGTAATGTGCATCTATTCCATAACCAACTTAGTAATTTCTTTTTAAAAAAATTGATCTCTATATTTAAAAAGATGCTTAATTGTCATTCTCTCTTTCTCTATATATATAATATATATATAAGCTTAGGTATATGATATTAGAAATCAAAACTAGATTAATTGATTGCTTCATAAGCATTCTTGATATAAAGATGTTTCAGTAAATTAACAGTTTAGAAGAAAAACTGAATATTTTTCAAGGCATTAGAATTATTTTATATGCAGAAGCAGATCTATGTGCCATTGGAATAATTCTACTTAACATTACAGATTAGATGCATATATAAATAAATGTTTTTCAGTTGATTAATATAACAAATCTCCATGACAGGGAGCTACTCAAAGAGTATATGCCTATGTCACATATACAAACATATGCACAAAATACACATACACACATATGGACATCAAGTTTTTCATTAAACCAGGTTTTGTGCCTGTATGCATAAATGTGTCAGAACAAATTCCAAATTCTATTTCCCCCTCCCAAAAAAAATAAAAACTCTTAATATATACAGTTCCATTTTCAGCTGCATCTATGTGTGAGAATTTGCATGTTATATGTGTGCATGTGTATGAATGTGAATCTATACATGCATATATATGTGTATGTAGGTCATACATTATATGTATATGTAAATAGTACATATTTCGCTTGTTGGGATGTGCCTCTATTTGCATATATATATATGTATATATCTATGTACAAGTGTGCATCCATATGTATATATATATAGAATATAAGCAAATATATGTGATATCTTTGAAGATATATTTAGTATATTATAAGGGTATTGTTATATAACAAGTAGTATGTAATACATCATATGATAACCTCAAGGGGCTTGGCATTGCTGCTTCCGTTAGATTAAAATTCAGTTAAATCTCTTGCCTTTCTTATGCTGATATTTAATGAAAAAATATTAAACTTTCTGGTTAACTATTTTATTATTAAACATTAAATACAGTATCTAAATATAATGAATATTTTTATAGATATAACTTATAAAGTTATCTTTATTCTCTTTTCAATATAGCTTCTAATATATATATATATATATAAGTGTATATATATATATATATATATATATATATATATATATATATATAGGGACTAATTTTCATTTCCTGACCTGCTGCCAAATAGCAGAATAGATGAGTCAGAATAAGTTTTATTGGGAAATATATTTTTTTAATTTTTTTCTTTACACTTTTTATTTTTGCAGTTTTAAAAGAAACTCTTTAAATTTCCTATATCACTCCAAGAGGAAAACACAGTATTTAAATGTTACCTTAATAACTACCAACCGATAAGCCCCATGAGCTCCTAGACAAGTATCAAATATTAAAGCCCTCTTAACAAACACAATGGTTAGCTTTATTGGAATAAGTAGAATTATGAACATTATTATTGCTCTTGTTGTTGCTGTTATTATTATTATGATTATTATTATGATTATTATTATGTTTATTATTGTTATCATTATTATTATTATTATTGCTATTATTATTAAAATCCTTCTCAACATCACCATTGATATCATTGGTATCATCTGTATCACATCATCATCATTATTATTGTCTTATTATTATTATTATTATTATTATTATTATTATTATTATTATTATTACCATCTCCTAATGACTATTGTAACTATTTTAGTTCAGAAATGGATTTGGAGACTTTTTGTGATTTAATTGTATTGCAGATTATTGTGTTACTTTCATAAATTGAAAATTTTGTCTTGTTTCCAGTTAATATTTTTTACTGCAATAACTTTAAGTTAGCTTTGCCTAGCCCTCACCACAAAATTAATTTACAATATATGTTGGCTATGTTGATACCCAACTTGTTGAAATCATAAAATTACCTAACAATCAGAGAACCATTGCTCCAATGTTGAACAGATTGTCGCCAATCAATTACACAAACGAATTCGAAATTACCATAAACTAACCAAAGATTCTAAGAACTATGCCAGAATCTGCTGGCTAGCCTTGTAGTACAGCAGCAGCAGCAGCAACAACAGGCAGCTACACGAGCAAAAGATGTTGCAACAGCGCTGCTTTGCGCATGTATATGAAAGGAGACATTATCAACTAAAACAGTACAAATATAATAACAAAGGAATGAAGATAAATTGTGGGATTATCACATTAAATCTATCTTTTAGATTAAATCTACAAATAGATTTATGTGAATATGTATGGGAAAATATGTGTATGTATACATTGTGTACACACACATATGTAAAAGATCTATAAACCTTATATATACATATATATATATATATATATATACATATATAATACATATATCATATGCATGTATGTACCACTGTGTTTATATATACATGAAAATACATATATGTCTAAATATATGTATATATATATATATACATGTATATATATATATATATATATATATATATATATATATATATATATATATATATATATATATATATATATACATATATATATACACATACATATATACATATATATGCAAATATAAATTATAAATATACATTCTCATATATATAAATATGTATGTCTGTATATTGGAGTGTATAGAAGTCTTCTTGTTACATATAGGTGACGAAAAAAGAAAGCATTTTTGCGGGGGGAGGTAATAATTTTTTTTTTTTTTTGGCATTCAATTTCAGGAATGTTACCCATACTTAAGATGCCAACAATTGTTTTGAACTCTTTGCTAACTTTTGTGTGTTAAACTAGGCAGCTGAAATCTAAAAGCATCGGTACATATTTGTTATATTCTTCATGCATATTTGGAGTATGTTTCCTCTTAATTTAATCAAATTCATCTTATTTCTTAGATAATGAATACATAAAAGTCTTTGTCTACTTTGAAAATAATTAAGCAAAATAAAGATAAGCTATGAATAGAAGTACATTAAGTAAAATGAGCTTTGTGAGAATAATAGTGTCCTTCACCTTCCATTTATATTCTTTAGATTAAGTACAGTTTGTATGTTCTTAAAAGTAAATAATTTTCTACTATAATCAACTTCTTTCTACATGTAAGATGTGTGTATGTATTTTTGTGTGTGTGTGCCTGTATATCTGTTCAATCCAAAGTAGTTTGTTGTTCCAGCTACAATTAAGTAAGTACTGTTCTAAGCTGACTAACTTAAAAGTATATTGACAATAAATATAAAAGAACAGTTTCAAATAGAAGAGATTAAATACATCAAAGCATACAAGAGATAAATTTTACTTCAAATATACATGCTCACATTTACTTGCATATATGTATATGAATACATGCATGCTTACATAAATAAGTGGCCATATCTTGCTATAGAGCAAACAAAACATATGCCAGCATGTTGTTTCACCTTTTTGCTGGAACAAAATCATAGTAACATATTGTTGCTTTCAGTCAAACATTACTCATTTCAAAACCTGGCAGTTTTTTTTTTTTTTCATTGCTTTCAAAAGTGCAATTTACTTTAGACATTTTTTTTTTCTTCACATTATAATGAGAAGACTTCTATATGCATATTTCATTGATAAAAATGACCAAAATCTCTTGTATATTGTACTGAAAACACTAACAACAGAAGGTAATACATATTTTTTTCATAGCTATAAAGATCTCACACTAGAGAAAAATTAAGACTATTCTTAAGGAAAACTTTTTTTTTTGTCAAATGAAGTGCATTTTTTTTATTCTAGCACTGAAAAAAATGCACTTCTATTCCTAATTGCCTCACTGAGGGAATATGTCTCTATAATCATCTACCCCATTGAGGAATGTATGCTTCTGTTTCTACCTGCCTTATTGAAGTTGATGTGTTTCTTTAACCACCAACTCCATTGAGGAAGGTGTGTCTCTATTCTCATCTACTCCCCTGAGGAATATATACTTCAGTTTCTACCCACCTCATTGAAGTAGATGTGGTTCTATCACCAACTGCCCCAAACAAAAGGGTGCTGTGTATCTATTTCCATCTATCCTGTCAAAAAAAGCATTATAATAACTAAAATTAATTTTAAAATTATTGATAATGGAAAAAATTTATTAATCACTGTCTACTGTTTATACCGTTTCAAATAGTATATTTCTAATTAACTTCCTTGGTGTTTTGACTAAAATCTAAGAACACGGGAATTTCAACTAGGACATTTTATTTATATTTTTAAGCTTCAATCAATGACTTATCTCCTACATTTTGGGCACTCTTATAGAGAGATGGTATATTCTAGAAAGAAAAGCCCTTTCTTTAACCCTACTGCTTAATAACCCTACCAAAAACCTCCCCTTCTCAATATCTTTCCAATATGAACCTCTTTATGATATTTTTCTTTTATATTTTCATTTGATTCAATTCCAAGTTTTACTGAACATTACCCTCCTTCTCTCTATTGTTGCTCTGTTTCTATATTTATCTTGCTCCTTACTCCTGCTCCTTCTTTCTAAATATTTCCATTTGTCCAAAGCAGCAGATGTCTTGTGCTCAGGCATAACCTGTTGGAGAGTTTGTCGTGAGATCTGAGACATTAAACTTTTACAAAATGCTGGCTGCTTCCTAAATATATGTGCCGAGTCAGAAAATAAGTAAAGTA
This sequence comes from Eledone cirrhosa, assembly GCA_964016885.1. Classification (NCBI taxonomy): domain Eukaryota; kingdom Metazoa; phylum Mollusca; class Cephalopoda; order Octopoda; family Eledonidae; genus Eledone; species Eledone cirrhosa. Next base: position 303,166,830 of record OZ024740.1, read on the forward strand.
AAAAAAAATATAAAAGGAGAAAATAAAAAGAAAAAAGAACATTCTTTTGAAATGTAATGACAAATGACTTTGGTTTATTATTACCAACTATAAAAAAATAATAATTAAACAGTAAACAGAAATGATAATACTAATTTGTCTTGTGTAGAGCTCGCTAATTGCAGTGTCCAACTTAATACTGATTTTGTATGACTGTACAGACTATATATGTGTAATTAAGAAATAAAATGGTTTGTTTTCCTAAGAAAAACAAAAATAACTCTTGTATTATTTATTTTTATGTTAATTATGTAAATTTTGTATAACAAATAATGTATTATATGTTTACAAATAAACATTTGAAAGCCTTTATCTATGAAGTTTAAAAGGTAGTAACAGGGTGCCACCTAGTGAGTTCCCACAGAAGCTAAGCCAGAAACAGCTGTCAGTAATTTCCCCTTGCTTTTGTTGGAACTCGCCAGGTAGCGCCCTGCCACCACCTTTTAAAATTTATTGCTAAAGGCTTTCAAATATTTATTTGTAAACATACTGTATATATTCAATATACAAAACTTACATACTTATATGTATACAGCTATGTTGGAGTGAACCCTTTAATTCTTTTATATTAATGTATGACATTAACTTTCAGCATGTGAAATATAGAAGTTTTTTTTACAGATACTCTACAGAATGTTTACTAGATATCAAACAAAAGCTACTACTTAATTCTTGGATTTCTATTCTCCTAGTCTATCACTTCTAAAAAATAATGTATGGTATGAAAACAGACTCATATACAGCATCTTTGACTGAATGTGTTTTTGATCCTCAACAAAAATAAACTAATACTGACATTAGAATACTGCTTATATGTATGGAGTAGTGCAGCTGCACAAACAGGTATTCTAGACCACACACCTTGGGGAGGAGGTTCCCTTCATATACGTTTCCTGCAATCTTAAACTACAAGGTTTCGGGTTTATTATCAACTACACCAATCTCGTCAGTATGGAAGGACCTGCAAACGTCATAAACACTGCTCCTTTTCCTAACTTCCAAAAAGAAGCTTAACAAATACCTCACTGTTTGTTTAACCCTTTAACATTTAAACAGGCCATATCCGGCAAGAATTCTCTCACCTTTTTCTGTTCAAACTGTCTGTAATGGCTACTCATATTGATGTTTAGGTATTTTTCTCAAAATAAATAACATCAAAATCTCATAGCTTCTATATTATGTGAGATAATTATGTGAGGTAAAGCCTTTATTGTGAAGATACAATAGTAAATATAGAGTAATGTAAATATATTAAGCAACTAAACCAACTACAGTTCATAGAATACTACTTTCATATCAATCACTTATGCCTCTAAATGTATCTGGAAAATAAAAATCATTGAATTTACAATCATTCCATGAAAATGTTATTACTGATAGAGTCATAGGGACACTGTCGTGACCAAATAAACCTGGCGGAAGCCATCCCTTTCTAGACAGGAATACCGCTAATTTCTTCCTGAGAAAGAAAAAGGGAAAAAGGGATAGTGAAAAACAGATATAGAGGAAAAATCAATCTTGTACTGGACTGTTACTTTATTTATCAACTTCAAAAGGGTGGAAACCAAAATTGACCTTGAAAGGATCTGAACCTAGAAAGCCAGAACCAATACTGCAATCCAATATTTTAATGGCTGTTAATTTGCCACCTATATCATCATCATCGTTTAACGTCCATATTCCACGCTTGCATGGGTTTGGACGGCAGTTTTCCCACTTGAGGCAAGAGTGGCTGTCTTGCTCGCATAGGACTGTCTGGCGGGTTTTCTACGGCTGGATGCTCTTCCTAACACCAACCACATTTACAGTGTGGAACTGGGAGGTTTTTACCGTGTTACCTACACGGCCACATTACAGCGTGGACTGTGTGTTTTTTTTTGTCGTGACACCTACACAACCTCATTTGTTTTGGGCTGGATGTTGTGGTACCAACATAACTTTACATTGAAAGGGGTGGTGTGGATGGGGTGGGGTAGTGGGACGGAGGTGTATTTTGTTAAAGGTGCCTACTGACTGTAGTAGGTTTCACTTTGTACTTAGGAAAGGTTCTCTATTACTGTGTAGCACCAAAGATCTTGGTCATTGTCTTGGAGAGGTGTAAGTGTGTGAGGTCGGAATTTGTCAAGTCGTCCCAGGTTTTTCTGGGTCTGCCTACTCCGTGGCTACCATTTATTTTTATTGCCCTTCACTTTTATATACAGCTGTCGTCTTTCATGCGCATCACGTGACCATACCAACATAGTCTTCTCTCGAGTAAACAACATCTGATCCCTCTTATTTCTAATTTTTCCCTTAGTTCGTTTATGCTTTGCCGTTCACGTATATTACTATTACACATCCAGCGGAGCATGCAAGCTTCGTTCCTCTCCAGTCTGCATATATCCTCTGCACACAATGCCCAGGTCTCACTGCCATGTAACATTGCTGTTCGTATGCAGGCATCATACAGCCTGCCTTTCATTTTTAGGGAGAACCCTTTAGCGGCTAATAGTGGTATAAGCTCTCTGAACTTTTTCTATCCAGTTCTGACTCTAGCTACTGTACTTTCAAAGCACCCTCCCCCACTGCTGATTTTGTCACCCAGGTTACGGCAGCTGTCCACTATTTCTATAGAACCATCTGTGCAATGGAATGAGCTAGTATTCTGTGGGCACTTGCTGCTACTTATTGCACCAGAGCACCGGCCACATATAAAATCTATGTTCTTAGTTAGCTTACCTGTGATCCCACTACATCTTTTATGCACCCATACTTTGCCTTTGGGACATAAAATGGAGTTTCTACCTACTCTTTTCCTACACACTGAGCATGGCCATTTCCCAGATGGGACCAGCGCCCTATTTTCCTTCCTACAAACTAGAACTTTAGTCTTAGACAGGTTAATTTTAAGGCCTTTTGATTCTAGGCCATGCTTCCATGTATATCAACAATAAATACTTGACAAACAAAGTATATTCAATACTTAACTCAATGTTAAATCATTTTTTCTTTGTACTCTTTCTTAGATTACTGAATGAATCTAAACTACACATAACCTCACAGCCATCCCTGTGCCTTAGAAGTTCATTTTTCAACCATGTGATTCTGGGTTTGATGCTACTACTTAGCATATTGGACAAGTGTCCTCTACTATAGTCTCAAGTTGACTTTGTGAGTGGAGTTTGGTTGACAGAATCTGTGTAGAAGCCTGTCATTTGTATATATATGTGTGTGTGGCTGCATCTGTGTTTATTGACACAACACTACTGATCAAAACAAAACTGTTGTTGTGCGAAAACAACAACTTACTTAATCAATAGAAAATAGATGGATAAAACAAGAACCAGACTGAAATATATATACTGGGGTCATTATGATTGATTAAAACCCCTGAATGTGTTTCTTCAGTATAGTTATGGTCTAATATCTGACACAAGAAAATAATAAAAAGTAGTTTACTCAATCTACTATTACTCTAACTGCCATATGTTTATTGAAGCCGACATATCCATCAAACTTTCCACTTTTCTACTCACCAAAACCATATGCCACCACTTTCTTAAGAAATAAATCTCAATTATAGGCTTTCAACATTTTATGAAAAATTCTATATCAATCTTATTAAAGTGTATCTTCCACAAGTTGATATAAGATAGTAGAGTAGATACAATAGTAATTCAAATAGGTTGTAGACCCTTTTCTGTCACAAATGACCATGGTTTATGGCCATGAGCCCATGAATAACTCCACAAACCCACCTTGCTCCGGCATCCCATTTAACAGATGTGACAAACATGAGTCTCTTGGACAGTCCTGAATGTCACTTGCTCTTTATGCACTCTCATGTTCTGCTTCAGTTCAGCAGCAGATCTACAAGCTTTGTTGCAAATCTCACACAAATACCCTGCAGGCCTTTCAGGGAGGACACTAACATAATCAGCCCCAGACTCCTGATTGCTGTGGGTTCTTAAATGACTAGCAAACCCAGTGAGAGAAAGAACAACCTTTCTGCAGGTGTTACAGACATCTGGGACTGAGTCTACATCACTTCCTGAGTGCTCTTTTAAACACTGAATGTTCAATCCTTTTGATCCCAAAGTGATCACAAACATCATAAACCAGACATTCTCCAACCAGATCTACTCATCTTCCCAATCCTCAACACTAATACCAAGTGTCTTCAGGTTTGTGTCTGGGGCAGCTACCAAGAGTTAACTCTCCATAACAAATTTGCTTAAACAACCTCTCATCCTCCATCCACCTTAAATGTCCTGCCCAATGCAATTTGTTTTGAATGAGTAGTTTTTCTATGCTGGATGTATTGGCCCACTTCAGAACAATGGTATCTGTTAATGACTGCACTTAATGTTCAAAATATGCCTTAGGCACTTTTGATGAAATCTTTCCAACTTGCCATGATGCTGATATGTGGTCCAAGTCTCAGAAGAGTACAAGAGTTCAGTCAGGAAACAGGATTTGTAGACACTTATCTTAGTGCCAAACGAGATGCCTCTGTCAACCCTCCAACCTACCAAATGCTTTGCTGGCTTTCTCAATCCTTAGTTCGATTACAGAATACAATGAATCAAGGTAGACAAATGAATCAACAACCTTCAACCTCTGACCCTGAACAAAGAAGTTGAGCTTGGCATAATGTTGCTCAGGAGGTGGTGTATGCATGAGCTTGGTATTTTCTGTGTGGATAGAAAACCCAAAAACCTTGCATGCCCCAGAAAACAAGTCCATGATTGCTTGCATGTCCTTCTCAGTATGACAAGGCCTACATCATCAGCATAGAGCAACTCTCTGATGACAGACTGGAAAGTCTTTGATTTGACCCTAAAACGTGTCTAGTTAAAAATCTTGGCATTGACATTAGCATGGTCAAGGTGCTGCAATTTCAGGTCCTCCTGAATTTGTTTTGCCCATGTCTTCCTTGGGGACTGCATTGGTCACTGTTGTGACAAAAGTTGGTGTGGTAGTTTTCCTATGCTCCTATGGCAGATGTGACCAAACCACTGTAGCCTGTGTCTCCGGATTTAGTCTTCAATGATTGGCTGCTGCTGGCATTGTTCTCAGATGTTGTTGTTTGAGATTTGGTCGCATAGAGATACACCAAGGATCTGATGAAACAGCAGTTAGTAGAGGACAACATTAACATTGCAGACACATGTGCAAGACCTAAGGGAGAATATGCTATGAGATGATTCAGTTGGGTAGGCTTAGATGGGTGTGGCATGAGAATAGTCATCTTTAAGGAGTGGAGGCCACAGTAATAGTTGTAGAAAAAACAAAATGTGGTAGCAGCTTATTTAAGGACCACAGACTAGAATGTGTTCATAAGTAACTCCATATTTATCAGTTGGGTCATCTTTTTATCGATGTCTATGTGTGCAGCAGAACCATTGCAGATGTGAGAGCAGTATTTGATATGGATATTTACTGATAAAAACATGCTAAAACATTTCCTTTGTTTCTAGAAATTGTTTCAAGAGAGTGATGAGATGGAAATAAATGAGTGATAAACTATGTAGTTTAAATGTATTTATTTTCATTCTTCTATGTGTTTCATGATACAATTCTTTTTTACTTGTTAAAAAAGAAAAAAAAAACAATAACAATTTTATTTTTCTATCTGACATAAAGATTATGTCATAAATATTATGTCAAATATATTTTACAGACAGAAGTTATACAATGATGGAAATATGAAAAAAAAATTAAGTAATGAAATACGGAGGGAAGGTGTAAAGAAGGGAAAATCTGGCTATATAGGAAAGTAGAGGAAATGACTATAAATACCATAAATGATAGGAAAGGGAAGGAATTAAAATAGCAAAACAAAAGTAACTGATATATATTATAATTACTGAAACTACCAGATAAAAGAGATATTTTGTTATGATCTGGATGGTTGTCAGGATGTTTTTATATGAATATAATAATTTTGATCTGAAGAATAAGTTCAAGAACTGCATGATCTACAGATGGTGACTTAAGACAGAGATATATACTTGATAACATGTAAAGATTCATATAGAAATATACATTTTTGAGAGATATAGCAACAAAATACCTGAGATTTGGGGTAAACTGTTTTAGGTTTTAAGTAATAAAGTAAATAGAGTTGTATGAAATTAAAACAAGTATTTAGATAACAATGAAAAAAGATTACAGTAATTTGTCTTAAATATAACAACCAAATCGACCAAATAATTTTAATGATATATTATTAAAATGTAGATTTTTATTACATAATTTAATAACATAATTTAATTACATAATTTAATAATCTGGTCAGCAAATGTTTTCAAGTAGTTGGCTCTGATAAAGGATGTACTCTGTTGAAAACATAAGGTTTAAAGATGATAAAACTGCCACACATCATGATGGACCCAGCAAGCAGAGTAAAACTGATCAAACCTCCACATGCCCATCTTCTCATATTTGTTACCTGCATAAAAAAAACATAAAGAGCTGGAAATACACTTGGATCTTGAATAATCATCCTCCTTCGCCCTTGCTTATTAATATTTCAGATTTTTCCAACCCTCCCCACTCTTATTCCAATCTCCCGTTTATTAAGCTTTGCTAATCTATCTCCAGCAAAATTTTATTTTAAGTGGTAGCATTCATGTGACGATTTTCTTTAGACATTAAAAACATTATACATGAGAAAAAAAGTACATTACAAGAAATCCCATACGTCATAAAATAAATTGGATGGGTTGGGGTCTCAATATGTAAACTAAATGACTAATTCTGGTTTTAAAAATCAAGAGAGACAGCCTAAAAAATTATCGATTTTCCAATCCCCCTTATTATTTGCGACCCAAGGTTTATATTTTGCCAAGTAGATTTGAAGTATTCAAGGTGTGTGGTATTAGACTCAAGAAAGGATCCTAAGAGATGATTATTAACCCAAATGAACATATGCACACAAATATATACTGTTGAGCATGTAGATATAAAGATCCTTTGATTTCTTGAAGTTTGTGAATTCAACATTGACTGGATGATCATCTAGTCGAGGGCACTAAAACAAAATTTCTATGATATATATATATATATATATATATATATATATATACATACATACACACACACATATACATATATATATATATATGCTTGCCATCTTTTGATCTCAATGGTGTCACTGATAAGCTGAAAGAACCATACACCTCTCTGAGTGCA
>OZ024740.1:303179044-303181544 GCA_964016885.1 Eledone cirrhosa
AATCCTCTTGGTGTAGCTTCGTTGGATTGCCTCAAGCTCCGTGATTAGTTTGACACTATGGGGTGACCACAACTGAGAGCAGTAGTCCAGGCGGCTTAGGACAGATGTCCTCCATAGTGTCAACATGGTGTCTCGGTCTCTTGTCCGGAAAGTCCTCAAGATCCAGCCAGCGAGTCGGCTGCACATTGTCGTCACTTTCATGATGTGTGAGGAAAAAGATGCATCATGTCTATGCCCAGGTCTCGTATCGATTTTGACACGGGGATATCGGTCCCTCCTGGTCCTGTGTAGTTGTGTTGTACTATATTTGTGTTTGCAGGTTTGTTTGGAGGTTTGTATTGTGGGGCTTGGAATTTGCCCATTTGTATATGGCATCCAGATCTTGTTGTAAAAGGGCAGCGTCAGCCGGGTTTTTGATATCATATTGTATAATATATTGATATTTTATACCTTATATTTTATATTTTATGTTATGGTATTTTACCGTTATTTTATGGTATTATGTTTTTTATTGTATAATGTATTTTTAATTTTTAATTTACGGTTTTGTTTATATATGTATATGTGTAAGCACATGTGTGTGTAGGCAAATATGCATATATGCAGGTGTATGCATGTGGCAGCACGTGTACGTATGCATATATAGATGTATATATGTCTGTATGTGCGTAGGTATATGTATGTATATATGTGGCTGTGCGTATGCATGTTAGGTTGTTTTTTGTGTGTATGTATATATATATATATATATATATATATATATATATATAAATATATATATATATATGTGTGTGTGTGTGTGTGTGTGTGTGTGTGTGTGTGTGTACGTGTGTATGTAATTGTGTGTACGTATGTGTATTTTGTATGTATGTGTGGGCATGTGTGAGTATATATATATATATGTGTATGTATATGTTTATATATATATATATGTGTGTGTGTATAAGTATGTATGTGTATGTATGTGTGTATGTATATATGTGTGTTTATGAGTGTGTATATATATATATAAATGTATATAAGGTTTTGCGTATGTATGTGTGCGCGCGTATGTATATATGTGTATGTTTGAGTAGGCCATGCTTATCCTACCGGATGCATGGCGCGACTTAAGCAGCCGTTATAAGGCTTGTGGCGATATGTATCTACAAGTGGGTGTGAATGGGTCCGTGGATGTGAGGGAGAGAGTGTGTGTGTATATATACATATATGTATATATGTGGGGGGTCTGAGCATGTAGGCGTACGTATGTCTATGCATGAATGTGTCTGCATGTGTGTGTGTAATATGTGTGTGTATATTCGTATGTGTGGGTGCTTACTCTGAAGTGTGAACAGAGTTAAATTATTAACCCCACTATCAGGCTAAATAATTTCTTTAATTTCTTTAGTCAAAATACGGCGATAGCTTACATTTCTAATAATTTCAAACCCACTCGCTGTTTCGAAAATATTCTTACTTGACATTACAGTCGTCAAGTTTATAGCTCCTAATTTGAATGGAAAGAGACGGGTGATGTGTTGGTGTAAATGGTAGCACAGTGGTCCGGATAACCAAAGATGTGGGTTCGACTCCCATGTACGTCAATACTCATCTTTTCCCATTTCTCCGAGGGTTCTTACCCCCACTATCAGGCTAAATAATTTCTTTAATTTCTTTAGTCAAAATACGGCGATAGCTTACATTTCTAATAATTTCAAACCCACTCGCTGTTTCGAAAATATTCTTACTATATATATATATATATATATATATATGAAAATTAGAATTGGCGCTCTGAAATAGCGATATATATATGAATGTATATATAGTGTATTTTGCAATACACTGTATGTTTAATTAAAAGCATTTCGAAGACCTTGCGCTATTGTTTTAGAGTAGTGACAGTCTCACTTACTTTTAATTTTCAGCAAACAGGAGAGATAAAGCTGACAGAGCTGTGTTTCGTACTGATTGGTACTTATCAAAGCCAATTGGTACTTATCAAAGCGTAAGGTCTTGTACACCTTTACCTTTGTCTTCTTGCATATGTCTCGCTGAACCCAGAGTCGCCTTTCTAGCTTTCCGAAAGCATCACTTGTTTTCCTAATCCTAAGGGAGATTTCACTATCAAGGTTGCTGTATCAATTGACAGTGCTTCCCAGGTAGACAAACTGATCAACCACTCCAAGTCGTTTACCATACACATAGATATTTGGTTCACTCTACTGCTTACCAGGAGCAGGTTGGTACATGACGACGGTTTTCTTGAGACTGACAGTCAATCCTAGGGCAGTGCAAGCGTCAGAAAATGCATTCAAAATGTGCTGCATATCACTCTCTGTGTGCGCTACAAGATCGCAATCATCTGCATACAAGAGGTCTCTTATGATTGATGTAAATACTTTTGTCTTTGCAGCAAAGCGCCTGATGTTAAATATGCTGCCTGAGGTTCGATATCGGATGTAAACACCATGCTCGCAATTCCTGAATGCAATACAGAAAACCATTGCAAAGTATA
>OZ024740.1:303191544-303194044 GCA_964016885.1 Eledone cirrhosa
GCTCGACGGTTCCAGTTGTAGTTCCAAAAGTAATCCGGAGAAAAATAGAAAGATTTGAATGGATACAGTTTAGTTGAAAGGAATTTATTGACACGTGTTTCTATAACAGTTACATAACCTAAAACAGCTATCTACAAACTTTAGTTATGCAGACATTCAATATTTCAATGTTATTATTTACTGTCATTTCATCAGAATAATATTACTGAGGACCTATTTAGTTTTTATAGAGAATATTAGGAGGGAGGGGTGAAGTTGTTAGAAGAATAGTTGAAGGAGTGTTTTTCGATAGCAGTGAGAATTCTTGGTGGCAGTGAGTAATTAGATTCCCATCTGTTGTTTTGACATTTTTTATAGAATATATTATTGGTTATTTTTCTAAATCTATAGAAGGATTAGAGATAGTAAAGATATGCGTGGTTGGTTTTGTGTTTGCACTTAATTAACATTCAGACTTAAATTTTTCTTTCAAGTGTACGTATCCTTTTCACCCACGCATTCACACACAAATATATTTGCACACCTCTACAAAATACATATACTCACAATTCACGTATTCATACTTACATATATATACACATGCATACACATATATATACACACATGTATTCATATACATACATACGCGCTCATGTGTATACATTTTCATACTCAACTTATCTTTATATACACACGTATAGACACACTCATATATACATATATACTATTAGATGCATTTGAGCAGGACCTTATGAACTTAATCCTTAAAATTAAATTCAAAGGACGCAACACCAACAGCAAATTACAGAAAGATATAAAAAAACTACTGACGACCTTAAAAACACCAAAGGAATTGTAGTAAAAGCGGACAAAACATCAAACCTGTACACTATGGATTGCACTACATACAACAACTTCATTCGAAAAGATTACATAAAAAATATAGAAAAACGAGTGAAGTAACCCTTAAGCACATCAATGATGAGGCATGCGAAATAGTGAAAAATCTCGGAATCGAAGATAGGACAGGACCACTCTTACCGGCGGTACCCACCTTCAATCTTAAGGACCACAAGGTAAACTTTGATAATGACCCTAAAATTAGATTAATCTGCCCCTCTAAATCAGATATAGGTAAAATAAGCAAATATATCTTAGATAGAATCATCCCCCAAATTAAGGCTAAGGTTAACATTAAACTCTGGGGAAGACCCAAGAAGCAATAAGATGGTTTAATAGCATTAGCAATAAGAATAAATCTAAGTTTATCAGTTTGATATCGATGAATATTACTCATCGATATCACCTGAAACTTTGAATAGAGCCATTAAGTTTGCTAAGGATAACTCTGACCTTACAAAACGATGAAATTAAGATTATATTAGAAGCTAGGAAAACTATAGTCAAATTTGAGAACAGTTATTGGGTACGTAAAGATAGACCCTCTAACTTTGACATAACAATGGGCTCTAACGATTCGGCGGAAATAACTGATATTGTGGGGTTATTTATCGCCTTTAGACTCCAGGAAAAATTCAGCAATCTCACGGCGGAATATACCGCGACGATGTTCTCCTCCTAGCTAAAAACCTTAATAACCAAAAACTAGAAAAACTACGCAAAGATATAAGAAAACTACTACTCGAAATAGGACTAACTATAACATATGAATACAACCTTAAAGTAGTTAACTTCCTGGATGTCACACTCAATTTAAACTCTGGTCTGATTAAACCGTTTCATAATTGAATGAAAATCTCAAATACGTAAATGTTGGGTCTAACCACCCCATCTCTATAATTAAATCTATCCCTAAAAATATTTCCCTTAGAATCTCGAGTCTATCTTCTAACATACAAGTATTTAAGGAACACGCCGAGTACTACGATAACGCCCTTAGTAAAGCAGGCTACCTCAACAAAATAGAGTACATAGATGGGAACAATCAAAACACCCAAAATAAATCCCACATAGGTAGATATAATAACACAACACCAAACCACACTTACTACCATAGTATGCACACCAGTAAACCAACAAACAAAACTAATAGAAAGCGATGCAAAGAGTACTTATGGTATAACCCCGAATACAATAGCTCCATTAGTACAAATTTACCAGTACTCTTCTTTAAAATAATTAAAAGACATTTTCCCACATCACACAAATACCACAAAATCCTAAACCCTACCACTATAAAACTGTCATACTCTACAGCGTTAAACCTTGAACAACACATAAAAAAGATCAATACTAGAAGGTTAAACGAAAACACTAAGAACTTAAGTACAAAGAACACAAAAAAAAAACAGTAGACAATACACTACAGAACATAAATAAACCACACCTAAGTTCGTCCGCAATACTACTCCAGAGAAAACCCAACGTACACAACTGTAACTGCACCTATCCTGACAACTGCCCCCTCGGCAATAACTGCCTGGAAAAAAATATTATTTATAAGTGTACCATTAAATCCGGAGGCAACGAGTGGTATTACGTGAATCAACGGCAACATCGT
>OZ024740.1:303215247-303222747 GCA_964016885.1 Eledone cirrhosa
CGCTTATTGTGTTTTTCAGATTTTTCCAACCCACCCCCTCTTAGATAAAATAAAGTATCAGTCATGCACTTGGGTCGATTTAATCGACTTTCCCCTCTAAAAAGATTGCTGGCTTTGTGTTTAAATCAGAAATCATTATTATTATCGGTAGAACGTCAGACACCATGCTTTGCAGCATAGGAGTTATGGCCCTTTACGTTGAGTTCAAATCCCGCCTGGTTAACTTTGCCTTTCATCCTTACGGGGTCGATAAAATAAAGCACCAGTAATGCACTGGGGTAATTGCTGGCCTTATGCCAAAAGTAGTTCATCCTTACGGGGTCGATAAAATAAAGTACCAGTCTCGCACTGGGGTTGATTTAATCGACTTTCTCCTCCCTCAAATTGCTGGCTTTGTGCCTATATAAGAAACCATTATTATTATTATTATTATTATTATTATTAACGCCATTAGATCAACAGACATGTGACATACTGTTCAATAACGACTATTAATTCCCTCAAAAGTCACTGATTGATTATTGGTTCATTGTTGTTTTATTTTTTAAGTTTGTGCAGATGTAGCGTATGTCGAACAAATGTTCACTGAACTTTACAATACAACGCATATTTTAAATGACAAAACAACATATTACAGTTTAGATATATCAATTGTCTCAACATATTAATGCTAGAAGAATGGGGAAGGAAGCTAAACAGATGTGTGGGAAAATCGTAAGTAGAAAAGATAGAAAAAAAAGGAATGAAGAAATTGGAAGAAAAATATTTGAAAAATTGAGGTTAATAGAAAATATATTGTTCTTGTAAGTTTTTGTATGATAGAGAAAGGAAAGAGAAATTGGAAGAAAGGAAGAAAAAAATTATAAAATTAATTACATAACAATGGGATTTGTTGCTTTTTGTTTTTCTTTCTACTTGAGTAATATTACTAGCTGTCGAATATGGGTGACTTAAGAAACTCATGTAACCATACTGTTGAGTAACGTTCTGAATACCGTCCTCTTCAATGAAGATTCCATCAGCTTTGAATTCATCTGAGAAATAGAGAGAAACACATTATTATTGAGAGTAAGAAAAAAGTAAGATAGAGAGAGAGAGAGACGAAGAGATAGTGATAAACTTAAAGTCATTTGATTACACCAATGAGTTGTGAATTTAAATCTTGCAAGAGTTGAATTTGCTGCTTAAACCTCTGGTGTTGGTTGTAGGGATGCTGGTTGATAAATTAAATCACAGTGAACTTCTGGTGTCGATTTAATCAACTCACCTTCTATAATTTGGTTCATCGCGTCAATTCTATATATCAATATTTGGATACATAGAGATAGTGGAGCATTATAATTCCTTATAATATTTAGTTTCATACATCTTCTTCGCCCAATTATTCTCAAGTGGTCCATGGGGGAAGTGTCCTCAAACACTCCTTCCAACGGGTCCTGTCAGAAACAAACGTCTTCAACTTATCCGGCTGAATCCTCAAACAAGAAAGATCAGCCGAACTCATGGATATTGTCCGACCATCTTGTATTTCCCTAATACTGGTGTAATGATAAAATGCACATGGTAGAGTTTGGAATCATATGTCTGGCCCCTGGCTCACCTGGAGTTCAGAGACTCTGCACGAGTACTGGCCGGTCTGTGATAACATTTCCGACACTTGCTAGCAGGGAACACTTTAAATAATTGTTAATTAACCGTTTCTGATTATATTTTCTTTTACATATGCCTGTACAGTTATCATCTGTATAGAAACGAACGTAGAAATAAAAAAAAAAGAATTTACTTTGATAACTTTGGTTTTCTTCATTTTAAATATTTATGCTCTGCCACCCTCACTTCCTCAACTGTAAGAACTTTAACCTTCGAAGAGTATTTCGTTTGTTTTTAATGTGCTGAGTACTTTTAGCATACATTGAGATTTTCTCACCTGGAATACTCCATTATAATCACTTTATATATATATATATATATATACATTATATACATTTTTGATGGATAGGTGTCATCTTGTTTTATTGTTAACACAACGTTTCGGCTGATGTACTAGTTTATATATACTAGTTTATATATATATATATAAACTTAAGAAAATTAACAATGAGAGGACAAGACATCGAATGGAAACAAGGCAAAACGGAAAACAATTTATTAAGGGGAAACCTTAAAAAATTATTTAAATAAATATATATATATAAATAATTTTTAAGGTTTCCCCTTAATAAATTGTTTTCCGTTTTGTTTTGTTTCTGTTCGTTGTCTTGTCCTCTTTTTGTTAATTTTCTTAAGTTTTTATATATTTATATAGCATTGATGGCCGCCTGAATGAGTTATTTATTTTTATTTAATTTATTTATTTTATTTTACATTTTCTTATACCTCCATCGTTAGAATAATTTAAATTTCAATCAAATCTAATTCCTATAGATGAATATAAGGATTCACATCCAATTACATGAGTTTTGTACATGACAAAGAAGAAAGTGGCAAGAGAAGATAATCTAAAGAGGTATGATCTACTAAATGAGATATTACAAGTGAAGAACGGTAATAAAACTATGTTATGGCCATAATGAAAACTGACTTATACAAACTGAAGAATAAGACTAGGAATAAACGATCAATGGCGATGGAAGAACAAACCTATCTACATGAATATAATGTGCATGTGATCTAAGTATGTATAGATAGTTATATATACATATGTATGTGGTGGTTGTCAGTATTAAACCAATGCAGACCTGCCAACCTCTAAAAACCTAAACGGAGTGTGCCATGAAAAAAAGTGCCCCAAAACGGGGAGAAATGAGATTTTATATAATGAAAGCTACACCCATTTTCACAAGTGAAGATATCTCTCACCCACCCCAAAGTGGGTGAGAGATCTCCCCATCCGATGGGGAGAATTGACAGATCTGGCAATATTAAACTATTCAACAGAGTACTTGATACTTGGGATGGTAGAGTGTGATTACATTAGGAGTCTTTGAAACTGCAAAAGCTCAGGCGTTAGGCCCCGATTCTTTCTAATATATATATATGTGTGTGTGTGTGTGTGTTAGTGTGCTAATACAACTGACCAGTAACTAAGTTTCAAACCAGTTGCATTGAAGCTATCTCAGTCAACAGGTTACAAATAGTTTGACAACATTTGGACACCATAAAATAAATGTGAACTTTAAAGTTCTTTTGGGTTTTGTTTACTTTTTGTCTTTGAATGGCTAAAGTGACACCTCTACCGCTGTAATTGTTTTTGGCTTCAACACAACATCTCAAATCAAGTCTCTTGCCAAACAAGTACAACTCCTAAATACATTTATAAGCAATGTAGTTAATATGAAGTATTGTGAGATAATTCTTTTTTTTTGACAGATAATTCTTTTTTTAAAGCCGATACAAATAATTGTTTCTACTTTTGGCACAAGGCCAGCAATTTACCCACTACATTACTGGTACTTTATTTTATCGACCTCGTAAGGATGAAAGGCAAAGTTGACCTCCGCGGGATTTGAACTCAGAGTGGAAAGGGCCGTAACTCTATGCGTCAAAGCATGACGTCCGACCCTCTACCGATACTGCCAATCCACATGATGAAATAAAGTAATGTTTTACCTAATGTATTTTAGCATGATATTTCAGGGCTATACATACTTTTTTAGATGCGAAGTTGAAACAGTCTAAGACAAAATAAACGAGTGATCAGAGTTTTCTTCTCTAACTGGTCTATGTGTTTGCAATGCGCATGCACAGGGTCGTTACTGTAGCGAACCCGCGCATGTGCATTTTGTCTTAGACTGTTTCAACTTCGCATCTGAAAAGAGGATATTACTTTGTTTTGTTTTATTTCATTTGCCTTTCATATTTTTCTACCACGTTGTACCGGCTTAAAAAAAAATTGATCTGTCATTTATAAGCATATATTTTTTTTAAACTTATTGCCGGTGGGAGTCCCCCATAGCTATTTATAACTTTATTTTCAGATAACTAATTTGTTAATATTTTGTACATAACGAATATATACTTACCAATAATGGGTAAATATCGACCTACTCGGACACAGTTCATTTCTAGCTCATTCTGTTTATAAAATGTTATGGTCCGCCAGAATTCAGGCATAAATATTGAATATGTGTCAGAGAAAAATACTGGAGTCCGGCATACTGTCGTAGTAGGAGCCTGTGGTGTAAAATATACGTAGCCATTCACTTTTAGCTTAGATGGTGTAGTAACTTGTGGAAAGTAGACTGCTGGGATGCATGTATGGTTGGCATATTCTGCAATGATTTAAGCAGCATATATTGACTAATTGACAAATCATGAGATCTTCATAAAAGTAATAAATGTTTGGCGAACATTCTACTGTTAAATGTTTCATATTTTCATAAATGCATTGTCTTCAAATATAATAGATTTTAAACAATGGAGCTATTTCTCTTTATATGTTCTGAAGTTTTTATGATATTCATTTTAATATATTTCGTAAATATTCTACAGTACAATACCTGGCAACATAAAAGCAGAGTTCTTCACTTTAATTGCCTTCCAAAACTTCCCTTTTCCAAAGACAAATAAGAAATAACGAGAATACAACAAAGTAATATTGTTACGAAGGTGATGGTGTCACTCGAATTCGAAACACTACTCCCCAAATCTACAAAAGAAAGCGAGGAAGAAAACGAACAATGGATCACGAGACTGAAGCACGGGATTTTTTGTGCGTTTTATTGGCTTTCTTTTGTAGATCTGGGAAGCAGTGTTTCGAATTCGAATGATACCATTTACAGCTGTTGATTGACTTCACAATCTCCTTCGTAACACTATGAAATAAAATGTAATAATTGTTTCTAATTTTGGCACAAGTCAGCAATTATCCCAATACATTAGTGGTACTTTATTTTATCGACCCCGTAAGGATGAAAGACAAAGTTAACCTCAGCGGGATTTGAACTCAATTCTGCAAAGCATGGTGTATGACCTCTACCGATTCTGCCAGTAATAATGTGGATTATATTTGTGAGGTTCCTTGCAATAATTGTTTCTACTTTTGGCACAAGGCCAGCAATTATCCCAGTGAATTACTGGTACTTTATTTTATCGACCCTGTAAGGATGAAAGGCAAAGTTAACCTCGGCGGGATTTGAACTCAGATCATAAAGGGAGGTAACTCTATGCTTCAAAGCATGGCGTCCGACCCTCTACCGATACTGCCAATCCACTGAATCGTATTTGTTAAGTGCGGCCGATCATCGCACTTAGTGGTGAATTGATGGTCGGTTTCGTTTTTTTTTGTTTTGTTTTGTTTTTTGCTTCCCTCTTTTTTTTCCTTCTTTCTCTCGCTCTGGCCATGTATTTTGGTGCGTTGTTTTTGTGAGATTCCTAGCAATAGTTAATTGCATTTGTTATATGTGTATATATTTGTGTTAATCAATATGTACAAAAACACTATCAATATTTTTTTTTAATATTACAAATAAAAAGAGGAAAAAAAGAAAGAAACGGTAAAAGGAAAAAAAAAAAAAACACAAGCAGGTAATACACACATCTAGGACTACATACAACAAAATACATGCGAAAACAGCGTTACCTCAGGTGATGGCGAGGCTGATGCACTGGAACAGCCAAACGCTTTCATTATATACGTAATGTTATTTATACAACTGTGAATAATAAATATGTATATACCGTATATATATATATATATATATATATATATATATATACGGTATATACATCTTTATTATTCATATATATATATATACATATATATATATATATATATATATATATACGGTATATACATCTTTATTATTCATATATATATATATACATATATATATATATATATATATATATATATATATATATATATATATATATATATATATATAAATATATATATATATATAAATATAAATATATATATATATATATATATATATATATATATATATATATATATATATATATATATTTATATATGTATATATATATATTTATATATATATATATATATATATTTATATGTATATATATATATTTATATATATATATATATATTTATATATATATATATATATTTATATATATATATATATATATATATATATATATAAATATATATATATATATATATATATTTATATATATATATATATTTATATATATATATATTTATATATATTTATATATATATTTATATATTTATATATTAACCAGACACAAGAGACAGAGAGGCATCCAAGGCAAGTGCTTCCTTAAAATGCCACACCTGGGCGAGAATACCACCAACGCTATCCGCAAGGCTATACGGAGGGAGGGCCTCGACATCCACCTGGCCACCGGGCCCCTCCCTGCGAAGATGCCTCTCCAGGAAACCCGGGAAATCAACTGACGCGTGCTCCCTCAGAGACTGCCCAATGCGCCATGCGAACTGTTGCCTACGCACATACGTCGTGTATAAGATAGAATGTAACAAGTGCAACCAATACTATATAGGTAGCACAATCCGGCCGTTGCACATCCGGATCAAGGAACACACTAAAACTAGGGCCTCGTCTTTCCGGAAACACATAGCCAAATGCGGAAACAAAGACTAAAAGCCCATTGTCACAATTCTAGCGACAGAAAGAAACGTCGGCACGTTACGTATCAAGGAAGCACTTTGGATCAAACGCCTAGGGCCACAATTAAACAACCGATCCGAGAGAGGTGGTTGGTTTAAGTTAACAAACGATGCAGCAACACACGCACACACACACACAAGCGAGACAGCAACACACGCACACACATACACACAGTAGCATTCCACCATACGAACAAACTACACTGCCAATACAGAGGAACAAGGCAACAACACCTGCACACAGACACTCAAGCGAGACAACAACGCACGCGCACACACATACACACAGTAACATTCACCAAACAGGCAGAGAATGGACTGACAGCTAGTGCCACCCCACTCCCACAATTTAAAGAACTACTTCGGCCGCTGACCTCTGTCTGACCGACCCCATTTCACGCGCACGCGCGCTCTGCTGAATAAATCAGATATTCAAAACAACGAACAGCGGAGGACACGTTTCGCACCTTTCCGACAGGAAACCTCCCCCCCCCCGGAAAAACCCCAGTTGATGGATGTGAATCCGAAATATATAGGGACAATTAAATCTCTCCCAAGGTAACTCTTTCTCGTGTTGTTATTTTTATTTTTATCCTTTACGCTCATTCCTTCATTCCTCTACACGTTACAGTCTTATACACGCCACGCATGTCAACGTACACCCACTTACATCTCTTTCTCCACCACCGGATCTTGTTACCCGGAGATTTACCTATCTGCATTGTCGAGGCTTCCAAACGACTTAAAGAAATTTACCATATATATATATATTTATATATATAAATAAATAAATTATACAATTATCAAAGTTGTGTTCAAATCATTTAATAGCTGACAATCGTTTTTTCCAAACTCTCATTTGGAGTCATCGGAGCATTATC
>OZ024740.1:303227747-303240247 GCA_964016885.1 Eledone cirrhosa
GAAACTTCTGGTCTTGGTCCTAGGACCACCTCTCTCCTCACCACCATCGGCATAGAGTTGGCTAAATGCAGGTGCCAGCCTCACGAGCTGGAATGGTTCAACCAGCGCATCCCCCTCACCATCCTCTGGGGAAACGTTTTTTCTATTCTATCCGCCGTGGCCGCCAGTGCGTGGGCCCCCATTTGCTTATAATAGTGAGGGATGGGGAGAGGCGGAAGCACTGACAGTGGAAGTTTGATTCCATTTTGTTCGGACTTGGTGTGTATGTATATATTTATTTACCAGACCACATGTACTACCTTTGGTGAGTTGATATAACGAAGCTAATATTCGTACATAACGATGCTAATATTGACAACTGTGTTCCGAGGTTGACTTTGCCTTTCATCTTTACGGGGTCGATAAAATAAAGTACCAGTAATGCACTGGGTAATTGCTGGCCTTGTGCCTAAAGTAGAAACAATTATATATTTTTAATGTTATTTACACAACTATGAATAATAAAAAAATGTATATTACCGATGCTATGCATCAAATAGGGATAGAGATTTGTAAAGTAAAATGTATGTGTAAAAACATAATTAACAAAAAGAACTAATATACATACATATATTTTAAAAGGCCGGTGGTGGTTGCTGCTGCTATTGCTGTTGTTGATGCGGCAAACATAAATATGACTAAGAAAATCACCTCTTTGTCTGAGATTTTTCTTAGCAAGCGAGAAAAGAGAAAGGTTACATGTTTCTTCTCTTCTTCGTCCACTTATTCCTGGGAGGGTCGAGGGGTCAGAATCTTCAAACACTCCTTCCGGCGGGTCCTGTCAGAAGCAAACGTTTCCAACTGATCCGGCTGGATTCCCAAGCAAGACCAGTCAAGCTTATGGATGTTATCCAACCATCTTGCTCGGGTCTATCTCTGTGTCTCTTGTCGGTCGGTTTTGCGCGTAAAATCTGTCCAGTGATTCTTTCCTAAGACTTTCTAACCACATGCCCGTAGTACTGGAGCTGTGATCTTTCAATTCGCAGTGAGTCACGGCTCTACCTGGAGTGACTCTGAATCTCCGAGCTACGCACTCTATCGAGTAACGTTACTTCAAAGACCCTTCGGAGGAACTACATTTCGGCCGCTTGTATTCGCGATCTTATTCTTTCGGTCATTATCCTAGATTCATGACCATAAGTAAGGGTTGGCACGAATACCCGAATTGAAGAGAGCCAGTTTGGCTTTTACCCCTACCTCCCTTCTTCTGGTTACCGAATGCTGAAGATGTCACATTACTGCACCAGCTCCTGCAATTCTTGCACTTAATTCAGCCTCCTGCCTTCCATCATTCGTGACCATAGCCCCGAGATACTTGAACTTCTCCACCTGCTTCAGTGGGACTCCATTCACATGTAGAGTGCACTGCACAGGTGTTTCAGTTTTCGCAGCACTGATTTTCATTCCAGCCATGCAGCACTCGGCATCAAACCTATCGACTGCAAGTCGAATATCACCTTCTTACATATTTCTATATAGCTAAATACACGAGGTTTTATTGTGCTTGTAAATTGACAACTAGAGGTTATTCAGGTGTGAGGATAAATATCTCATCCATCGATTTGGGTAGGGCTTATGGAATCGTATACTTGGTTTTCAAACCTGAGGACAGTGTAAGTAAACAGTTCAAGCTGATGTCCGCCTCATGCACCTGCCTGTAGGTTAGTACCACAATATATGGAACAATGCAACATAATGAGACACTTTGGAGTAGATTGGTGATAAGGTTCCTACCTGGTTCATCATCAACTTTGTAGCTCAGCATGGGCAGATGATGAGCGTCAAAGTGACTAGAAATAGTATGTGGTAAAAGTTAGCAGATGTCTTCAATCCTAGAAGCTTTTTTAGGGACACCCACCCACTCATGCCAATAGAAAGAGTAAAGGAAAGACAAGGACCTCCAAATAGAAAAGAGCATGCCAAGAGAAGGTAAGTATAATATGCAAGGAGGAATCAAACGTTTCCAGGAAATATGTGAAGTATACAGAGCTCCAACTAATAAAAGACCAAGTGGTTGACAATCTGAATAAAGTTCTAGAAAAATAGTGTGTAGCATGCAAAAGATGCTTGTAAAAACCATTTCAAAGCGCTATAAACAGCATAGTAATCATCATACCCTGATACCCGAGTAGTTCACAGTCTCTATATAAAGCGTAAATCTAATAAGACTGTTTGTACATCTGTTTTGTCGTTTCCTTGAACTATATATATATATATATATATATATATATATATATATGTGTGTGTGTGTGTGTGTGTGTGTGTGTGTGTGTGAGTGTGTGTGTGTGTGTGTGTGTGTGTGGATGAGATGTTACTAGTTAAGACAAGTAAAACTTATTCATCTTTGTACTCTAAACTTAAGGAAAGTTAATATTGAAAAGCCTCTGTGGGTTTCATAAAACCATGGACCTACATCAGGAAAGAGATGACACAACTTAACAAAGTAATGTCAACCCTCTCAAGACTTGTACTCACTTACCACAATGCATTTTGTTGAATGCTGTAATAATTCTGCTAATTCACCATTCTTATAATACATATAATACATATATATCTTATTGAATTAGCACAAACATTTGCTTAATTAACATAAATCCATGCCTCTTATCATGTTGTTGTTTTCTGTTTTTTTCTTTTTCAATTCACCTGCCTAAGTATATATCTAAAAGGATAGATAATTGAATATTTTTTCACAATTAAATATGAATGAAAATAAAAACTTATCATTCAAATAAATTCAAACTTTATTCAAAAATATTTTCCATAGATCCTATAATTACTTCTGACAAATATTTTCTGATTGACATCAAAAGATTTCCAATAACATTATTTTCCCACCCACTCTTGTCCTTTGAATTTCAATTGATCTAAAATTATTTTTGCGATTAGCTATATGTTCCTAATGCAGGTTTACCATGAGAAATGTTCCAGTATCGTAATATGAATATATGCATAAAAGAATGTATATGTTCATATATGTTTGTGGGAGTGTCGAATTATGTGTATGTTCATATATATACATATACACATGTATGTTCATATATATACATATACACACACACATCCAGAGTCGGGTTCAATCGCTAGAGATCGAACCTTGAGCTGATAAATTGTGAAACGTACGTCACACCTGAATAAACTTAATGAAAATTTGACACATTCTCCATACTTATTATTGATATTACATTCTGCTTAGTACAGCCCCAAATTACATACTGAAAACTACGCATCGAGTGCAGACTTTGGTGAGCCAACAGTAACTTGACATTACAATCCCTAAACTATATAATATATATATGTGTGTGTGTGTGTGTGTGTGTGTGTGTGTGTGTGTGTGTGTGTGTGTGTGTGTGTGTGTGTGTGTGTGTGTGTGTGTGTGTGTGTATATGTGTGTGTGTGTGTATATATATGTGTGTATATATATATGTGTGTGTATATATATATATATATGTAGGAGGTGAGTTTTATTGTAGTACAATAAAGCAATGCAAATATCGGATAAGTAGCACTCTACAGTTTGTAGGACTGGAGTATAAATAATATAAGATCAAAAGATGGTTAAAAGAGTTCCAAGTATTTTATTTTGCGCATTTCAAAAACAAATATCATCATGAGATGATATCTGCGTTTTCATCAGATAAAATAGGGATACATGATATGAAGGTTAAAAAACACTTGTGAATAGTGAAGTTTTAAATCAACATGATATGTTGATTTAAAACTTCACTATTCACAAGTGTTTTTTAACCTTCATATCATGTATCCCTATTTTATCTGATGAAAACGCAGATATCATCTCATGATGATATTTGTTTTTGAAATGCGCAAAATAAAATACTTGGAACTCTTTTAACCATCTTTTGATCTTATATTATATATATATATATATAAAATAGAGTATATGTTCCTACACGCACAAGGCGCTAAGGGACACATGTATTGTCCAACCATATGCCAATGTGGTTCAATGGCAGGTTAATAAATTAACGAGCCAGAAACTTTTTCTTATTTGCTAAACCTTGATTATATATATATATATATATATATATATTTTTTTTATATATTATATTATATTATATATCATATTATTTATGTTCATACACAAGGTATCAAACCCAATATTGACCATATCTCCAGTATACAAAAGGAATCAAAATTGTGACATACCTTCAGGCACTTATACGAGTTTATAAGATACCGTTAAAAGTAATGCGTGCTAAAATCACTAGTTTACAACAAAATGCAGACCAAGTGTCGCGTCTATGAAATTAACTACTTTTGTATTAGTATCAATGGTTATACATAAGTTATAGTATTTATATAATTTGTACAAATGTTTTCTAATTCTCTCAAGCTCAAAACTATTAAGATCTCTAAAGATAACCAGAGCATCGTCCCTATAAAGACCAGCTTCTATGCAATGGACTTCACTACTTAATATATTTAAAAGAAATAACTCAACAAGGTCAGCGACTTGGGCCAAGTCGTTCGTACCCATAGTAATGTCAAAGTTTATTGGACAGTTTTCTCTCGTCCAAAAGCTATCATCAAATTCTATGATAATGCATCTAGCAGCTAAGTCAGTATAAAGTTCCTGCTTAGCATATATATACACACCATGAATCTTGAAACCGTTATAACTTTCTTAAACGGTTGACAGCTGAACATCTATAACAAAAACAACTCCTCAACATAACACCATGACAGCATCAACGACACCAGATATAAAGACAACCTTATAACACAACCGAATTTAAAGAACAATAATCGTGTACCACCACCCTGCATCTAATTTAGAAAACACACAAACACAACATACTCAATCTCCAGCTCCATTATATTATTGCCCCCCACCTAATTCTGCAACAAAACCCGATTACACGCAATATGAGGAAAACTGAGACAGTCCGAAAGTTGCTCCCTATAGAGAAGGTGCATATGTAGGATCCTAATGTGAGACAACTTCTACCAGAGGCACATATAAATATCTCGGTGCAACAGCAAACAATTTTTTTTAATGACTCTATGTGCACACACATTCATTTAAAAACCCCAATATGCAGAAATCAACCGAAGTCGTGAAAAAAATCTGACAGTTGAAACAGAATATCAACTACAAAATTACATAGTCTATCATACAATCCGCAAAACCTTACTACGGTAAATGTCGAAAATACGATCTCTGCTCGGTTGAAGTACTAGAAATTATAATCGGTAAACATTTAATAAACTCTAAACATGATTGGAATTTTAATTGCCCACACATCAATAAAAACCTTTTCTAGATACAGGAAATCTATAACCTAGTATACTAAATTGTCTAAATAATTACAACTCCCTAGTTATGTACAAGAGTAAGCCATCACAATAGACCTCCATGATTTATATACTTAACGCAATCTCTCCCTTGCGACGTATACACGTACTTAACGCTTCAAATAAGTATGGACAACACCCAATTTATCCAAATAGCGCAATAAATCGCAACACTGATGTGGTAACAATACTTAAGAGAAATCTAGAAAGTGAAATATAATATTCTTATAGGGACTCTGACACATTCATCTACATAATTCGAACTCACTAACTATGCACTATAAATAAACATAGAACTGCATCAAAAAATATTATACGAGATCACCGATAAGTCTTGACATGTATAACTCCTCAATATAACTTGACAATTATTACTCACCACAATAATATCCCGTCCCTTTCTGTATTTCTGTAATAAATCAGCTTAAAATAAAACAGCCACTCCTACGTGCAGCTATAAATATGCTATAACTCTTCCTGACACTCAAAGGATCAGGCAGACAAGATGTCGCCAATGAATAGGGTAAGTCCAAGATAACAGCACCAATATAAGACGCCTAAAAAGGAACTCCTATATTAAGATCTAATTGAGCTTATTTACCATCCTGTCTAAAAGTCAAATACTAAATGGTGTAGTTTTATTTATGGAATATATCGTGTAAATAGAGTTTAATAGATAAAGAAAAAAAGAATATTTATATTGAGAAGAATGGAATGTAAAATAGGAAAATATAAAGAAAGAAAAAGAAAAAACGGAAAAGAGAGGGAATGTCAAGGACTCTAGTGTTACAGGAGAATGGGAGTAGGGGGAGGAGGATTGGGCTCTGGGCCTAGGGTATGGCGGTAAAGCGGCTGCAAAAGCATTCCCACAGACAATGGCCAGCGACACCCACTGCAACAGCCACCCCCACCTCATGGAGCTCCTTCCTCAGACGGACCGCTGACATTCCGATCTTAGCCACTCACTAACAATAAAGTAGATAGAACATACTGCTCTAATTCAATTAGTGTCTTTGTCCGGAATATTTTACCAATCCTCAGCCGCTAATTGGTAAACTTCCACTAAAGCCAGCTACCGGATGACCTCAACACAAACGAACGTAAAAGCTGTAGTGCGCAGAGTGTAAATAGATTAAGTAGAATCGAAGTGAGTGCTGCAGAATATGTACAAACTTTATTGGCATATTATAATTGTTTGGATATCGATACCGAAACAATTGTAATATGCCAATAAAGTCTGTACATATACTACAACACAGACTTCGATTCTATTTAATCACTATCTCTCTCTCTATATATATATATATATATATATCAACTCTGGATGTCGGTGAGCATGTCCAGCCAACCTCAGTCTCCTCTGTGTCACTTTTGAGGTGACGTTTGGGATGCTCCCATACAGCTCTGAGTTTTTCATCCTCAGTGTATACTGATTAATGTTCAGAGCCATCCTCAGCATTGCACTCAGTGCTCCTGTGGGAGCCCCTACATGGACACACTAGAAGAAGAAGACCAAGGTTAACGTATGTTGATGCCCTAAGGACAGACACTGGTCTGTTGGAGACGCAGGACATGGCAGCGATAATGAGGGACAGAGACCGCTGGAGAGAACTCGTCCATGGATCTCGGGAATTTTACCCGCTTTAGATTATATATATATATATATATATATAATGATAATAATAATAATAGATACAAGGACCAAAATCCAGAGATGACTCAATACAAATTTAGTATATATTGAGTCTTCAAACACTCCTTCCAGCGGGTCAGATTCAGATTGAAATGACGAATTGACCTTAGTACTTTAGTTGCGTCCTCTGTATTGATATGTAGTAGAGGTCTATATATTGTAGAAAGGACATGATGTGACTATAGGAAATTTGTGACATGATTCTGATTGATATTATTCTTTACCAATATGAAATTAGAGAGCTTGATGAAAAACATTCCAAGTTTACGTTTAGCCTACTACAAGTACACATTGAAAGTAATGAAGCCATTAACGAAGGGAAGTATAATACAGCAACGAAAGCATTTGTTCCATTCCTGTCAAAGCAATCGTAATGAAGTACAGTTTAGACTACTCCCCTACGCCACCATTTCATCAATTTAATCGTAATCTATACCTTTGAAAATGCATTTCTGTGGACTTTCATAAAGGTTATGAGGAAACAAAGATAGAAAGATGCATTAAAAATGTGGCTATGCTTATTAATTAGCTGATTAAAATCTGTTTTGTGTAGTGTTTTAGCTGCAATTTCTAGCAAATTACATAGAAATTCCATAGAAATTATTTTTTAACCCATTCACACTTTTCTTTATTATACCTTTTTGTTATTTTTAATTTCTGTGTTGTAAACATCAGAGATTCAGAATCTGGAAAGGAAAAATTAATTATAAAAAGAATTTTTTTTTCATTTCATTTTTAAATTAGAAGAGGATTTACAGCTGCAGTAATCTTTTTTAAATATATTTCCTGAGCAATTAATGATTATAAATCCACTTTTTTGTGTATGAATTCTCTGTTAATTGCTTACATTTGAAAGCCTTAGTTGTTCCACTTTCTTAAAATTTAACATCTTATCTCCATTCCAAATACAAACGAAATATATATAAATATGAAACAAATATTGCAGCTGTAATCAATTTCTAGTGGATGGAACTTTTGCTACTTTTTTTTTTCCAAATTTCAAAATCTAAAACTACTTATTTCAAAGAAAGTTCTTTAGAAGATTTTCAATCTCTGATGTTCAAAATCGTTAGAAAGTCAAAAAAGAAATTTAAAGTAAAAACGCATTAAAAAACGGTTCAGGGGTTTTTAAAGTCTATGCTAAAACAAAATGGTGCCTATGATTCTGTATGGAAAAGTTTCAAAATTTCATTTTTTTTTTCATTATTTTATTTAGTTTTTGCTCCTACTCGCATCGTTTCAAAAGACAATTGTAGCTATTTCGTCTAATTCGTCTTTCCATCCTGAGTAGCTATTTTTCTTTAGCCACTATTGATGCACTGGGAAGAATAGCCATGTCTTTTAGAATATCCGAAACTATAATTATTCCCAGAAGACAGCTGATGAGCGGAAACTGTCCATGTTCTTGTCTTTTCAAAGTTTTCTACTTTCTTCGTGTGTGTGTGTGTGTGTGTGTGTAAAGGGTAAACAGAAATAACAACACAATCGCTACAGTATATATATGGAAGGAATATATTCGGTTATCTCAACCGAATATATTCCTTCCATATATATACTGTAGCGATTGTGTTGTTATTTTTGTTTACCTTTTACACACACACACACACACATATATATATATATATATATATATAGGAAGACGGCCGATTGAACAGGGCTTTCGAGACTAGGTAGTAACTTAACCACTACCATGCTAGTCGATACATCGATCTCCATCGATCAATCAAATGACCCTCTGAAACGATCGTAAAACAATGAACTGACTTCTAGTTTTTTCTATTGTTCTATGCATACATGCACAAACACACTCATATATATATATATATACATATATATATATATATATAAATTTTGAGTATATGTTTGTTGTTTACCGACACCTCAGTATGCAGATTGGAGCACTCGATGAAGTACGCAGGTTGGTTTGGTTACTCCGGAGTAATGTAAAATAAAATAATTAAGTCAAATATTTAAAATTTGGCTTCGTTTATTAAAGGTGTACTGCTATATATATTTCGGTGACCTCTTCAGGCAGTCCGAATTGGTGTGGTAGAGAGGGGTACACATGTTGTTGAGGTGTTTAACTGGAATCATATATGATTCCAGTTCCTCAGAGAAATAACAACCCAACCAGGAACTGGGCATATCGGAGTATTGACGAGGTTAAACACTTCAACAACATGTGTACCTGTCTCTACCACACCAATTCGGACTGCCTGAAGAGGTCACAGCCAAGGATGGCTGTCACCGAAATATATATAGCAGTACACCTTTAATAAACGAAGCCAAATTTTAAATATTTGACTTAATTATTTTATTTTATATATATATATATATATATATATATATATATATATATATATATATATATATATATATATATATATATATATATATATATATGATAATAAGGGCGCTGCGGAGTTGCAAATGGGTTACATATGAAAAACGTTTGTCCTTCATCAGTGATCTTCCAACCATCATAGGCATTTCATCGCTTTAAAGACCATATACCTCCGGTTGGTGCGAGCAACGGCTAAAAAAAGTCGTTGGGACACGTAAATAAAGGGGACGCGAGGGTAAACAAACAAAATGGTGAAGCAACAGAAAGTGAGGAAGAAGGAGACAAGTCCCAAATTTCTATGAATTTAAATTCGGTGAAATCGTGAACGAGAGAATAAAGACCATCAAACCTGGTTGAAATGTGAGCAAGGAAGGTATTTCGCACAGGTCTAACGGGAGGAAGAAGGGGTCTGGTCTGCCAATTCGGTAAACATAAGTTCTGTGAAATCGTAGACGAGAGAGAGAAAAAATTCATACCAGCTTGGCCAGCGTGCGAGAGAAAAGAATTACACACAGGTCAAACGGGAAGAAAGAGGAGGAGGAGAGGTAGTGACAGAGAATGAGTGAGTGAAGGGTGAGGAAGAGGCTAACAGAGAGAGAGACTGCTAGAAAGGGTAAAGATACATAGAACGAAAAAGACGTGTAGCAGCAGAGGAAAAAATATGTGTAAATATGAAAATAAGGGCGCTGCGGAGTTGCAAATGGGTTACATATGAAAAAAGTTATATATATATATATTTAAAAGAATAGAGGTGTAACACACGAATTATGATATATTGGTAAAAGGAAAAGAAAATGCTGACAAATTGTTCCCAGTGAAAAATAGTTTAATTAGGAATAAGTAAAAATTAGTAATAGTATTGGTTAGTATTCAGTTTTGGTTTTAAGTTTTTACCGGTTGCGCATTTCTAATGCTTTTCAAAAATAATTTTGAGATAGAGCGCCCGTGATGTTTGCTCTAATCTGATTAGTTTTGGAAATTCTACCTTATTTATGTAAAAAAAAGTGGCTCCAGATGTATTGAAATAAGTTTCGCGCCAATTCGTGTTGCAAAAATTCTTGTGGTCAAAACAATTTTGATTGGTCGGTAGAGGTCATGTGAATGTTAAAAATTGATTTTGCGCCAAATCTAGGTTTGTCTCGGCTGATTGAGAAGTCACTGAAAAATAAGTCTTTCAAGACAAATATGTGTGTGTGTGTGTGTGTAGTAGTAGTAGTAGTAAAGAGGTTCATTGTTGTGATAATGGTCAGTAGGGATGTGTGTGTGAATTGCAGTTTGTTGACAAGTCAACAGTTCAGATGCTTATTAAGACAAGTGTGTGTGTGTGTGTGTGTGTGTGTGTGTGTGTGTGTGTGTGTGTGTGTGTGTGTGTGTGTGTGTGTGTGTGTGTGTGTGTGTGTGTGTGTGTGTGTGTGTGTAGCAGAGTAATTCGTGGTAGAGAGATCGGTCAGTAGGAATGTGTTTGTACGTGTGTGGGGGATATTTTAACATGTTAAAAGATATCCTACGAACACACGATATCATAAAGAGCAAAAGACAATCTAAATCAATGAAAAACATCCTAACACATGCCAAAGTACTGCCAACCACAACAACGAAACTCACAGTAAAAGAAATGCGATAAACCCAACTGTGGCATATGCATCAACCTAATAGAGGGTTCGGAATTCTATTTCAAAGAAGGACAACGTTTTATAGTAAAACACAATTTCACATGCGCATCAGAAAATCTAATATATGTATTAACTTGCTCAGGTTGTCGAGAACAATACATAGGCCAGACCAAAAACAGCCTCCGCCAACGCATGAGTGTCCATAGATCCCAAATTAAAATACGGGAATACAGGAAAATACCACTGAGTGAACACATTGATACCTGTGCCGCCCAAAATCATCCCAACTTCAGAATCTTTCCCTTCTACAAATTTAAAGATAATGCCACCCACACCCAGCGCATGAGCAAGGAATCTCACTTTATTAACAAATACGGACCCCGTCTAAACACTTCTCTCTAAGACGAACCCACAACATACACACGTCAACATACATACCTACATCAGCATACATCCTACATACATCTCTATCCACATATAAACACAATGGCATACGTAAACACACATGTTCTATGGTGCAACACAAAAATACACAAATTTGCATACCTTTTGATGTCTATAGATATAAACGTGCCGACACACACACATACATATACGCACACATGCATTGCACACAGATGGGCACATACATATTAGTACACAAGTATTCCAATACGGCAAGGCCTAATGGATTCCCCTTGCAGTACGTACAATCTGGACACTCACACACATCTTGGTGTTATGACAATACTATATATCACTTCACACCTTTTATTATTAAAGTTTTTGATGTTCTATTGAGAGAATCGTTTTTACTGAAAATATCGAATAATGTACACCATTTTTACCAGTATCACAAAAATACTGGTCCACCCACACACACACATACACACATACACATACACACACATATATAAATACACACACATACACACGCGTACACTAACATACAAACAGACATATATACACACACACACACACACTTCTCCGTATAAGACAAGAGCTGAAAAATATCTTTTAACATGTTAAAATATCCCCCACACACGTACAGACACATTCCTACTGACCATCCCTCTACCACGAATTACTCTGCTACACACACACACACACACACACACACACACACACACACACACACACACACACACATACACTTGTCTTAATAGGCATCTGAACTGTTGACCTGTCAACAAACTGCAATTCACACACACATCCCTACTGACCATTATCACAACAATGAACCTCTTTACTACTACTACTACACACACACACACACATATTTGTCTTGAAAGACTTATTTTTCAGTGACTTCTCAATCAGCCGAGACAAACCTAGATTTGGCGCAAAATCAATTTTTAACATTCACATGACCTCTACCGACCAATCAAAATTGTTTTGACCACAAGAATTTTTGCAACACGAATTGGCGCGAAACTTATTTTAAAACATCTGGAGCCACTTTTTTCACATAAAAAAGGTAAAATTTCCAAAACTAATCAGATTAGAGCAAACATCA
>OZ024740.1:303242747-303282747 GCA_964016885.1 Eledone cirrhosa
CCTTACGTTCTGAGTTCAAATCACGCCGAGGTTAACTTTCCCTTTCATCCTTACAAGATTGATAACATAAAAAACCAGTAACCTACTGGGGTCAATTTAATCAATTTCGACTGCCCCCAAAATTGTTGGCTTTGTGC
The DNA here is from genome assembly GCA_964016885.1 of Eledone cirrhosa. Classification (NCBI taxonomy): domain Eukaryota; kingdom Metazoa; phylum Mollusca; class Cephalopoda; order Octopoda; family Eledonidae; genus Eledone; species Eledone cirrhosa. The sequence continues at coordinate 303,242,885 of OZ024740.1, forward strand.
CTCAGGTAGAAAATTTCCTATTTTAGAATAAAGGCGAACAAAAATTCGTAATGATCATGGCATTGGTGGTGTAAGAGGAAGAAACGACATAGAAATCTGGTTTCAGTCTCTAACCACTGCAGCCTTTTTATACTACACAATTTACTTATCTCTATGAGAATTAACGTTAAGTCTTCCGCTTTCGAAGCACCTATGAAATAATTATAATTAACCTCATTCCTTTTGTGTATATATATATATATATATATATATATATATATATATATATATATATATGTATATATGTATGTATATATATATATATATATATATATATATATATATATATATATATATATATATATATATATATATATATATGTATATATGTATGTATATATATATATATATATATATATATATATATATATATATACAGGGTGTTCCAAAAGTCGAAATATATAGGAAATTTTTAAGTTTCCATATTTATTTATTTTGAAAAAAATTGTTTCTTATAAAACAATTATTTTTTTATGAATAGCGACTTTTGGGTAACCCTGTATATGTTGTTATATTTGGAGATGGTCATGTTGCCAAATTGCCAATAGAAAGAAACTCATGCACACACACACACCATATAATGTTCACTTCATATATATATATATATTTCACCAACATTTAATTAACGAATAATTTTATAATAGATTACCACCCTATATATATACATATATATATATAATATATATATATATATATATATATATATATATATATATATATATATATATATATATATATATATATATATATATATACAAATATAAATTAGCGAGAATCGTATTTCGGCTTTGGAATTAGCGAAAAACAACTTCCGAGATGTGTGGCAAGCGCCCAATAATTCTGACGAACCAGAGCTACAACATACGTTAAAGGCCAAACAGACTGAGACGATGGTTAAACCGTCATCCGCACAGCCATAGAAACGACCAAGTAATTCGGGTCAAACAAATAAAAAATATGTGATTGAAAAAATTTACCCGGACCCCTGGATGGTTGGTAAAATCCAGCATTTGGGTTTCTGCGACTCCTAAATCAAGTACTGTCCGCTTAGACAAATAATGTTAGGCTTCTGGTAAGATGATTGAACAAGGAAGTCACTTTCTCAACAGGTTTTAGTTCAAGTGCCAGGCAAGGAATGACCGTTACCGATACCCACGTGGGGCTCGACAAGGGAGGCAACCATATATATATATATAACATAATATAATATATATATAACATGATATAATATATATATATATAACATAATATAATATATATATATATATATAACATAATATAATATATATATATATATAACTGTTTCTACGTTTGGCACAAGGCAATTATCCAGTGCATTACTGGTACTTTATTTTATCGACCCCGTAAGGATGAAAGGCAAAGTTAACCTCGGCGGCATTTGAACTGAGAATGGCAAAGGCCGTAACTCTATGCGTCAAAGCATGGCGTCCGACCCTCTACCGATACTGCCAATCCACCACCTTATATATATATAACATTATATATATATATATATATATATATATATATATATATATATATATATATATATATATATATATATATATATATATATATATATATATATATATATATATATATATATATATATATATATATATATATATATATATATATAATATATATAATATAATATAATACATATATATATATTATATTATGTTATATATTGATTGGTTAATTATTTAACTTTGTTTAATAACGGTCTGGTTGAGTGCTTAATTCAGTTTGTGTATGGAATTTTTTCCATTGCCCATAATTTTTGAATTGACCGCCAGAAACAGGAGTTATCTCCCTTTGGAGTAACATGTGCTTCACACCGGGTTTTGGGTTAGAACGAAAGCCTGTTGAGAAAGTAAATTCCTCTGTTCGATCTTCCAGAAACCTAACTTGTATACACCACAAGCGGATTTTGTTGATTTCGGATTTACAGAAACCTCACTTGGATATTCAGTAATTACGGTCCAGGTATGTTATATATACAGATATGTGCATATATATATGTATGTATATTTTTATATGTATATATATATATGTGTGTGTGTGTGTGTATTTCCTTTTCTCACTAGTCAGTTCTTTCGTTGCTACAGATCACGCGGCTAAATTAGCGGTCGCTATTTTCAATTTGCAAAGCCCTTTAAACTGTATGTTATTACTCTGAGGTTTATTCCTTGTCTAATGTTTGGCCCCACTGCTGAAGGCATTCGTTGGCTTGGCTGCTGATCGAACTTCGAATATGCTGTACTATTGTATATATATATATATATATATATAACATAATATAATATATATATATATATATATAACATAATATAATATATATATATATAACATAATATAATATATATATATATATATATAACATAATATAATATATATATATATAACATAATATAATATATATATATATATATAACATAATATAATATGTATATATATAACATAATATAATATATATATATATAACATAATATAATATATATATATATATTATGTTATATATATATATATATATATATATATATATATATATATATATATATATATATAACATAATATAATATATATATATATATAACATAATATAATATATATATATATAACATAATATAATATATATATATATATATATATATAACATTATATTATATATATATATATATATATATATATATATATATATATATATATACTTACCGACATTTAATTAACGAATAACTTTACAATACATTGAACAATATAATGACCAGATTAATCAAAACAAAAAACATACCTTGTCATTTTCATGGCAATTTTTACCACATTCTATTCGAGTTTGGTGTTCATCAAACGTCTGTTGCCGTAATATTTCGTAAGATAACTTTGATCCTAATAAACCTATTTGAATATGTTTTCTAGATTCTTTATAGACATAAGGGCCAACTTCGCGTATCTGAAATACCAAAGTGTCACATTTTATGAATATTATAAAATAAATTAGAAATTTGTTGCTATTAATCTGAAATTTAATTTAATTGTTCCAGCATGAATCATGAGGAAGATTAAGGTATTGATTCCCCCTTATTGTGATAAGATAGAAACAATCCAAAGTTGTCTGCGAAGTTTGTTAAATTAATTGAAATAACATTGAATATTGTCTGATATTATTACGACCCTTTACGCACCAGTAATGCACTGGGATAATTTCTGGCCTTGTGCCAAACGTAGAAACAAACATTTTTTTTCCTCTGTGTTAAATACGTTAACACTAAATTAACCATTGTTCTCATGCAGATTGTATTTCTAAGTTATTCATACTCTAAACAGTCGTAGTGTTCTATTCGATCCAATATGCAATCTTCTGTATTTACTTAGTGGATGTTCAATCATCACTTTCGCAAACACAGTGAAGTCGATGTTTCACTGATAAGTTCATAATAAGATTGAAACATATAAGAAGTTGTCTCCCATATTTGCTAAAATAATTAAAATATTAGACATTGATTAATATCATTTTCGTCACTATATAATTATTTCTAGATAACTTTTAATTGTTCTCTTCATTAAATATTATAATTGTTTCTACTTTTGGCACAAAGCCAGCAATTATCCCAGTGTATTACTGGTACTTTATTTTATCGACCCCGTAAGGATGAAAGGCAAAGTTATAATATCAGCTGGAAATATTTTACGAGCAAAACCAACCGACAGGAGATCCAAGGGGAGACCCCGAGCAAGATGATTTGATAACATCCATGAGCTCGGCTGGTCTCGCTTGGAGATCTAGCTGGATCAGTTCGAAACGGTTTCTTCTGTCAGGTTAGCTGGAAGGGGTGTTTGGGGACTCTGTCCCATGACCCTCTTAAGAAGAAGAAAAAGATTCTCTTTATTTAATACGAGGTGGTGATAAATGTTCCTGGCTTTTTCGCTGCTACAGAGGCCTGGTTATAGTTCCAACCTTCCAAGTTCTTTTTACAGGATTTAAAAAACTGTAGGACGGCGGCATTAAGTGTGTGAATCTGGGAGGTAAATATATTGAATAATATCATAATTAAGTGATCCTCCTGTATTTTCTTTTACCCAATGCCGGGAACTTTTCAGCACCCCCACGTATCATCATCATCATCATCATCATCATCGCCGTTTAGCGTACATTTTTTCCATGCTTGCATGGGTTAGACGAGTCATCCAGGCTGAGTGTTAGGTCTGGCCAGAGTTGGCCACGCCGTACCTTGCTCCGACGAGGACTATAAATCTGGTCGGAGATTTTGCAGCTGGATGCCCTTCCTAACACCAACCACATTTACAGTGTGGAAATGGATGCAACGTTATGAGGAGGGATCGGCCAGTTGGCCGCGCCGAACCCATATCACAGCGGAACCATAGTTTTAGAGCCCGGTACTAAATGACATCGATACGAGGAAGAACAGTCCTGTTGGCCGCGCTCCGAACCCATCTCACAACGTAACCATAGTTTTGGGGCCCGGTACTGAATGGCACTGCTATGAGGAAGGACAGGTACGGAACCACAGTTTGGGAGCCTGGCCCTGGATGGCACCACTATGCGGAGGGACAGGCCAGTTGGTGTATATGACAAAAAAGGCAAAGTCTACGTATCCATGATGTAGGAATATATTAGTACACACATTGATTATTAGTAAGAGGCTTAAAGCTATATCAATACTTGCTACTAGATAAATTTGTATAGTATACTCTAAAAGGATTAGTCGATTTAATTGAAGCAGTTCACTTCTCTCGCTTGAATGAATGTCTTCTTCATATTTTTGTTTGCTATATAAAAAAAAACTTGGAAGCAAATTAATAGACAGGCTAATATAAATACAGTCTGTTCGCTTTTTACGTGAACTTGAAGTACACGAATTCGTTTTAACGCCTCTTGAAAAAATATTATTAAATATTAATCCCGCCGAGGTTGACTTTGCCTTTCATCCTTACGAGGTCGATAAAATAAAGTACCAGTAATGCACTGGGATAATTGATGGCCTTGTGCCAAAAGTAGAAACAATTATTAAATATTCACTTTGCACGAATAACGTGCTATAACACGTGTGGTTTTTAATTTTTTTTTATTTATAAGTAATATAAGACTTGAATTACGCGAATTTGCTTCACATGCCGCATTCACAAACGCATCTTCGCATAAAAAGCGAACACACAGTTATCGGTGACAAGATTGCGTTAATAATTTATAATAGCCTAAAAAGATCTATAATTTTAGAAATGGTTGAAACAACATACCTTAGGTTTCTGTTTTCTGTACAAATAATCGTTGACATTGTCTATGACAAAATAATAAATTCTGTTGTAATGTGTGTAAAAGTCATCATTTTTCTAAAAGAAGAAAATAAAAGGTAAGTTTTAGACAAATATTTCAGTATTAATAAAGTCAGTGACATTAGATATTTTATCATGAAATCAAAAAATACTATAGACGTTATCAGACTTGTATACAAATATCAAATATTAGATGAAAGCTGCTATAAAATGTAAGCAATCATGGCAGTCCTGTGGGTGAAACAAAACTTGGGAATTATAATGTAAACAGAATCTGACTTTAGTAGAACAGACACTAAAACACCAAATGTTTAAACTCAGTGTTCCAAACTCTCGAGTTCCAAATAGCAGGGTGGAATAAGCGGTGGGGTTGGAAAATCGATCATTTTTTTAGGCTGTCTCCCTTTTTTTTTTTTTTTAAACCAGAATTAGTTGTTTAGTTTTGAGACCCCAACCCATCCTATTTATTTTATAACGTATGGGTTTTCTTCTAATTTTTTTTTTTTTTTTGTCATGTATGTTTTTTTAGTATCTAAAGAAAATTAATTATCGCGGGAATGCTACCACTTAAAATAAAATTTTGCCGGAGATAGATTAGCAAAATTTGATAAGTGGGGTGGGGTGGTTGGAATAAGAGAGTGAGGTGGGGAACAAATCTGAAAAATTAATAAACGGAGTGAGTATACGAACAGAATGAACTTCTCACACATAAGGGAAAATGTTATGTTAATTACAACAAACTGCGCATCTTATAAACTTCTAAATTCCAACATGGTATGTTTTATACCTTGTTGGAATTTAGAATGGTTTAAAACCAATTCAAGTTTATATGATGAAAGTGGGAGTTTGGTTCCTCTGTGTTCGGACCTGTGTGACAAATGTTTGAAGTTGTTGTCATTGTTGTTTGTCTTTCTTTTGGTTACAAAATTATGTATACTGTATCGACACTTGGTATTTCTCAAACTTTATTGTTTATTTGTTTGTCGATATTAATATTTCAAGCAATTTAGCTAAAGATAAAAAGTTAGGATGGCCTAAAGAGATGAAGTATTAACTGCCTTTTCACGAGTCATGAGTTCAAATCTATTGTATGTGTTTCATTACTAATGTAGAATAAATTACTGCCAGAAATAGGTAACATACGAAGTGGAAATATTACTTTTAATAGAGCAGCATCTCATATAGGGAGTGTTTTATTTCCTATTCGCTTCATACCATAAAATATTAGTTAAGCACCAAACTTTGAAAATCCCTTGGATCATAGAAACCTTTTACATTTGACTAAAACATGAGAGAAGAGTGTGTGTTGTTTTTATAAGGCTATTCGAGGTCAAATAGAAATATATCAGCAATTACTTCAATAGATAGAACATGATGTCATATAAATTACGAATTATAGGCCAATTTCATAGATACGGTATTTGACCTTCTATTGAACGAAACACTTTCAAGTATTGACTTTAATACACCATAGTAAGTCAAGATCCTCTTTGTTAGTTTACATGTGGTAAGTCTACAAACATTTTAATACCAGTCCCTCAGAATACTGAACACCACACAACGAAGATTAATATTCTATGTACTTGTTTACATCTTATGAAAAGTTCATCAATTTAAGATATTTCAAATCATTGATTTGTAACGGTCTGTTAAATGTCAAACACTGCAATAAATTATGTATATAGGATTTCTAATACAGACTTAGGGACAAGCATTTTCAGAGAAGATATAGTCGATTTTATCATTCGGAGTACTTGATTGGTATTTTATTGACCCTGTCGTCTCTGGTGGGATTTCATATCAGAATTCAAAGAGCTCTAACTAAATATCACAAGGTGTTTTGTCCAATATATTTATCGTTTCTGCTATCCACTATCTTGTGAGGAATGGCAACACTCAGCTGGCGAAATATCATGCTGTGTAAGAAAAGAACAAATTCATTAACTTTACTCATACCAAGAGCAAAATTAACCAACCAAATAGGTATTAATGTTATCAAGTCACCAGTAAGTAAATGTTATACTTATTTTATGTTATTTCATGCCAGCCTTGTTTTAATTATGCGGAAAATATTCATAACAAATTTATAATAACAGATAGTGTACGATCATAACAAACAAATTCCCTTATGTAGGCGGTGATCTGTATCGTGATGATTGTCTTTTGACTATGGCCAGCCATGGACTCCTATCTATAGATAGGACCCAGAGGAAGATTATTACTTTTTTTAAAAACTTCAATCTAAAATAAAAGTAGATGAAAACCATCAATGATGAATTTCCTAATCCTAATCCTTAATCTGTCCAATGGTTTGTTTTATCCGTATAGAAAGCCCAACGAGACTTTAAATTACGTCAGTAAATCTTCCACTAATCCCACTATTGCAACTACAAATCTAATTAGAAATGCCTCTCAAGATTATCATGTGTATCATTTAATGAGCAAACTTTTCAGGATCATTCCACAAAGCTCTGGCTCGGGTTGAGTTTATTAAGTATGACAGTAGAACTAAAAAATATACACAAAGACGCATTATTTGGTATAAGCCATAATATAATAAGGAAGTGGCCACAACAATAGCAAACATTTTTCTTGTTCAAATTGGGAAACATTACCCTTCGGAACATAAATCCCATAAGATATTTAAGAGAAACAATCTGACCACCAGATAGCTATCAGTTGTCTGTCAATTATTTGGCGAACAACTAAGGTTTGTATGGCGGTTTATCCAAACCCGGCATTTTCTCCTCACACAGCTACTCAATGCCTCAGATACCTATTATGAACTGTTCACGGTATTTCCGACTTTCTTGTGATAGGCAGTCGAGTTAAGCATTGACTTATACAGTCTTCACTCCTATACTCCTTCAAACAGTCGAACAAATTGTCGGTGAAAAACTGCCTGGAATAAAATATCTGAAAGAGAATAGCGCTCATTGTTGTTAGTCAAAAACAAGATTGGAATTTATTACTACGCTGTTCCCTGAGCCCATCGAAAGGTTTTCGCTCCCACATATCTAAGAACACGTGCCTTGGGTTGAAAAACACATCCTTTGTGTTTCGACTCGAAGAAATGGCCGAACGCCGTGTTTGTCATTATTATGTCAGTCGTGATGCCTTTCCTTAATTACCACGTGGCAACCTGGTGCATTCAGCTACCAGCCAAGGCTCTGCTGCCCGCCAGGCTGAAGAGGACAAACTGTCCAAGTATTGGTCACTCTCTAATAGGTTTGTAGTAGGGCCTGTAGCAGTGGAGACTTCAGGCGTTCTTACTCCCCGAACCACATCCATGTTCACTGCTATCGGAGAAGAGTTGGCTACCCACAGATGCGAACTCCGCGAGGTGGAGTGGATGTTTCAGCGTGTTTCTCTCACCGTCCTCTGGGACAATGTATTCTCTATCCTGTCGGCCAAGACCCAGAGGCGGAGGGTAAGTTATTTGGAGGTGGAGGATACTCGGTAGGCTAACTAGCTATCCCTCCAACCCATGCTTTTCTGTTGCTATTTTTTGGTTTAATTATATTCTATTCTAATAGTTCTCTTTATACAGTATTTGCTTATTGACCCGTCAATTCTAGCTTAACTAGCACTTCACTTTTCATTATTATATGTTTTGTTGGTAAGCTAACTATTAAAGTAAGCAAAATAAATAAATATTAAAGCATGCAATAAGGCATATTGGAGAAAAAAGATACTTACATTTCTATAATTCATTAACTCGTTAATCCAGTCACTGTAAGCTTTCCGCACCGGAAACGATGTGTTCAGCTTCCCATATACGAATATCCTATTTATGTTGACAATGCAGATCACAAGCATGCGATCTATGTAGACAAACACGCGAAGCTGTTGATACCCTACATTATCCCTGCTTGCCTAACAACAATTCTATCTACATATGAATAGAATAACCTGATGGGGTTTATTCAAGCCTACATTGGTGCATTCGGAAAATGATATCTATCAAGCTGACAAGCTGAATAGTTTTGTGAGGCTTTTAAACACATTAAAACAGACTCTCTCTCTCTCTCTCTCTCTCTCTCTCTCTCTCTCTCTCACTCTCTCTCTCTCTCTCTCTCTCTCTCTCTCTCTCTCTCTCTCTCTCTCTCGAAGATAGTCCAGTTCGTGAGACACAAGCTTTTCCGAAACAACACAGGGATTCTGCCTCCCGAATGGCTTGGAAATACAAACATTTTGTAGCCACTAAAAATGGATGCAAAGGTTACTCCCTCAGAAATCGCTGATGGTCACCACATCTATGATGTTAGGTGCTTTGCGGTTTAAACTTTTTTCTGCTGCCCTCTTTAGTTGGAGGCAAAGTCAGATTTTTTTTTTTTTTTTAGTCTTTTTGTGGATGACGGTTTGGCCATCTGTGATTTTGATGCAGCCACAACTATCGTCGTCCTCATCTGTTGCGGAAGGTTTTGGAACCTTTCCTACTTCTGGTGTTGTTAGTGGTGATGTGTTCGCCGGTGCCGCTGGTGTTGTTTGCCACCGTCATTGAGACGTTAGCAGTAATAAGTTTTTTTCGGCCACTATTTGTGGACAGAAATAAGGACACCAAAATTAAAGAAATGTTCACCTGTAATAAACTACATCACCCAAAAGCCGATGTTTATCGCCTCTATCTCCCTAAACAAAATAGAGGTAGAGGAATGATCCAACTCGGGTTGTCATACAGGATATGGACCATTGGACTCGATCAGTACATCAAAACCACAGATGACTGGATGATGAAAATGGTTGCCGATCACGAAAGGAAGAAATGGTTACATTCAGTCACGAAGGAAAGTAGAAAGTTTACGGAAAATTTGGGAATACATTTTGAATATGATAGCGATTCTGCAATTAAAGCCGCAAAGAACGTCGAAATGTTGGCAAAACATGGAGGTCAACACAGACTGTTCAATAAATTGGAACAAAAACCACTGGATCGACAGTATGTTCTCCGTAGCAAAAAAAAACAAGATATAGATCAAACTCTCACCCATCAGCGGCTGCGGAGTTCTGGGTTAAAAGCAGAGAGCGGGGGCTTCATTTTGGCTGCACAAGACCAGTGTCTTTCAACGCACAACTTTCAAGCCAATATGATCAGAAATGGAACTGACCAAATGTGTCCATTCTGTGATGAGCATGTTGAGATGATTGACCACCTGGCTTCAGGCTTCAAAGTATTAGATCCCCAGGAATATAAAAAAGGCATGATAGTGTGGGGAATTGCTTACACTGGGTAATGTGCAGATTTTATGGTCTGAAAACAGAGGGGAAAAGGTACAGCCATCACCCAAAAACAGGAGGCGAGAACCTGACAATTCTTTAGGATTTCTCTATGAACACTAACAGAACAATTAAGGCCAACTGACCTGATATAATTGTGATGGACGATAAAGAGAAAACGTTTCTTAATTGACATGAGCATTCCATCAGATCGTAATATCTTCTAGAAGAGTTCGAATGAAAATCTATCCATTGAAATTGAGAAAATGTGGCATCTTAAGGCATGTACAATACTACTGATAGTCGGCGCAATGATAAAAAAGGGAACTGAAAAATATTTGGACTGGATTGGAAAGACATCTCTGCAAGATATACAGAAAATAGTGCTGACTGGCACTGTTAATATTCTGAGAAGGGCATTGTTAATTTAAAAACCTTGCAAAGACATGTGCTGTTTTTGTGTCCTTGTGGCATAATTTGTATGACAATTGATAGTAAAATGTGCGTATTATCAAATTTTACTTCGGGTGTCGAGTTGACAGTCGGCATGATTTGGGAAATAAGCAGAATTCAAATGAAGTTTCAATGAACAATAATAATAATTGTTTCTACTTTAGGCACAAGGCCAGCAATTACCCAGTGCATTACTGGTACTTTATTTTATCGACCCCGTAAGGATGAAAGGCAAAGTCAACCTCGGCGGGATTTGAACTCAGATCGTAAAGGAACGTAACTATGCTGGAAATCATGGCGTCCGACCCTCTACAGATACTGCCAATCCACCGCCCTTCAATGAACAATAATAATAATGGTTCTTGAATATTTAAGATAGTAACCATAAACTCTTCATCATATTTATGGATATTTATGCAAAACAGTATTTTATATAGAAATTTTTGGATCTTCGAATATTTTGCCGTTCAGATATTGTTAAGCTCCCTATTTTCATTCACTTATGCCTCCTATCTGGTAAATTTATAAAGTTAAATGTTTGAGGTGTGTGTGTGTACGTGTGTATGTGCTAAATAAATGCATATGTAGGTGCCTGTGTTTATATTTACTTGTGTAGTCCGATGCTGTTTTAACTACTTAGCGATTTGATAAAGATCGACAGAATAAGCATCGAATTAAAATAAATGCTAGGTTCGATATTATCGACTAAAAATATTTAAAAGCCATGATCCAGCGTGCCGGAATCCAATGATTAAAATCAGTAAAAAAAAAAGACAAAGAAATGTAAAAAGAAACAATGTCAATATTTTAATTATCTGGAAATCTTTACTTACCCAGTGTTCATAGTTTATACTTTGGTCAGAGAAATAACACTGCCGACCTGTAATCCCAGTGTAGATGAGTTTCGGAAATTCAAAGCCCATAATGAGAGCCACAGCTAGAAAGAGCAATCCAGTGATGAAAATGCCGATGCCTAAAATACGGCTTGACGTTCCATGCTGCCGTACACCAGTCTCTTCAATTTTTTTACCCCAATATGATCGATCAATCATTGGTGAATATTGCCATGAGAGCCAAGTATGAAACAATGTTAAACAAATTACTCCTAGATTACATAAATGCAATCAGTTATGTCGGGCTGGTTGTTGCGATGAATGTTCCACTCGCCAAGTAAGCATATTTTAATTTTATATTAAAGCTAAGTTGCTTACAATCTGGAATAGTTCTAAAATTTGAGAACTGCCATTCTTTCAAGAATCTTTAAGAATGTAGTCTTCTCACCGGGTTTCCATAATGCTTGTTCAATATTTTGTGAACATCAGTTTAAAAAATATTTGCCTTGTTAACGACTGTGTTAACTAAGACAACGTAGTTTTGAGATATTAGACATTATTAGATGAAAGAAATCAATAAGAAAGAAGTGATATAATGTATTTGTCATTTAAGATCATAGTTTTATTTATTGTTAAAGCCTCTCACTGTTTTGAGTGGTATGTTATGGAATTTGTTTGAAATTTCAGTGAAATGGGAATCTTAAACAGACTACTTCAGCCATATTGTTTTCATGGAAAGCATTAAATGTTCTTGATTTCCATTGCTTTCCGATTTCTTTCTTTTCTACTTTTCTATTTTTCGTTTTGGGTTGTTTTCTTTTCTATACAGGCTTATTTTCAGAGAAACTTGAAGCATTCTTCTATTAAAGTTTCACGTGAAATTTAAAAAGTCGACGTTCGTATTTCAAAATTTCTTCCTATTTGTAACTATAACCTGAAAATCAAATGGTAATATCAGTGTTAGACGTATTTTAGTTAAACAAATTTCATGACAGTTAAACGAACAAATTGCATCGAAACTGCACATTTAATCATATTAAACGATTGCTAACACGATTTACGGGACAAATACGATGAACATGCAATTGTTACAAGTTTTCTGGTAACCTCCATTGCGGTGTGTATGTGTGTGTTGGAACGACCACCAGTTCTGATAACGAGTGTTCTGTTTGAACACTCTCATCGTGAAATTAATGTGCAATTAACTGATACACATACCTTTTTTATGTAGATTCTCAGGAAGATTCAGCTTCCTACAGAGTATGACAAGGCTGGCGGCCCTTGAACTACAGGTAAAACTCATTTTACCTGTGGTTCAAACTGGAGCAACAGGGAATAAAGTGTCTTGCTGAACGCGCTGTCGGGAATTGAAGTACTGACTATTAAGCCAAGCCACGCACTTTCACGAAGCTATAAGTCTAGATTGAATTACGTATCAATGAAAATGTATTACCATAACACACTTTATTCATATAGGTTAGTTTTAATAATCTAAGTCTTCAATTAAAATGGATTATACCTTGCATATTTTCCCAAAATTCGTTCCACGGATTTACTTTAAATATTCATGATTTATTTGATACATGCTTCTTTTGGGATAAATGGATATACAAGGGTGTGCTGCAACGTTTCTGGCTTGGTCACTGCTACAGAGGCTGTCACAAACGTCACACACATTTCATCAGCTCATAAACATAAGCAGAAATCTATAAGATTGTGGCTTAATTTAGCCTCAGCAAAAGTAAGGTGATGTGTAGTATTGATGAACGCTAAAGAGCGAGAAACGATGCATTGTCGATTACTTCCCCTTGCTTTTGCTAAGATTAGGTATGTGACGTTGGTCACAACCTTAAAAATTCATGACGAAAGGCCTTCAAATGTTTTTTTATAAACAGTCTATATACTATTCAATATACAATACGTATATTTATATGTATACCGCTATGTAAGATCATCAATACAAATAAAATTATATATTACCTTTTGTATATCTTTCATTTGCTCTTGTCACTTTCGAACTAGTTATCGCACTGTTTCAGTAAAGTATTGAGTACACTGTGTACTGTCTGTTAATGATTTGCTTTAACATCTTTTCTTTTAATACAGTTTATTTTTAATTAGAAAATTCCAAATTCTTCGATATTGATCTTACGACCTTTCATTCATTATTCGATCCATGTAATAATGAAAGTGCCACCAAGCTATATTTGTCTTCTTCACAATCTTTCCTTGACCATTTTCCAGTATCTTGTTTAATGCAATTAATTATATTGCTGAGCTAATTAGGGTGAATGAACAATGACTAACCCCCCCCCCCCCCATCCTTTAATATAAAATGTCGATCAACACTATTCTATAAATACAAGCTTCTCATATAGTTTGGTTGATTTGTTGATAAACATTCGTTGCTAGGTACTAGTTTCCCCGGTATTTCTTCCTCTCTCTCTCCTCAAAGCTTTTCAAATTTGCTTTTCTGCATTTTATTTGCTCCTCTCTCTGACCGTTTCCATCGCCCTCCACTGTAATTTCTTACTTCTTCCTCATCTCCCATTAATCAAAATTTATCCTTCAAAAGTTGACGTTTCTTTCCTTTCTGACGAAGTGTTCCACTTGAAACGTTAAACTTTTCTTCTTCTTCACGACATAAAACACATTTCTGTTTGAATTATTTCTATTAGATTTTGCTGACTCAGGATATTACTACTCTTTTCGGGTTCTACTGCTTTATTATGTACCAGTTGCTCAGGTTTTAAAACAAAATATTGAAAACTAAACTAATCAGCAATCAATTAACGCTTGAAATAAGAACGTACCCGTCCTTGTTGTTTTTGTTGTTGTTAAGAATTAGAGGGATAGACACTATAACATATTTTTTATACTGTTGAGTTTTGTTTTTATTTATTCTAATTTCAAATCCCGCTGATCTCGATAAATATGTGCCAGTAATCCAATATTTAAAATAATTATGTGTTCATCTCAATATATGTAAAATTCTTTGTCTCTCGGTCTGTCTGTTTGTTCCTATGCATTCTCTAACTGCTGGACAAAATCAAATCAAATTTTACAAGGTAATATAGTATTAGATTTTTGTTTTTAAAATCCACTGTCAACAAATACACCAGGATGTTTTCATTCTGATGACTGAAAGCAAATTTTGTTTGCTTTCAAGAAACCACTGGTAAATGAAATATTTATCTTATGTTGTTTATTACATAACTATATATATATATATATATAACGGTGGAGTTGTGGTAAGGAACCAGATGGACCATAACGCACCAGAGTACTCAATACTTATGGTAGTGGAGTGGGTAATAAGAGAGAGTATGACCCCGACGGCAGAGCTCAAGCCGTTTTGACGGCTATTTCTGGACTAAAGTAAGAGTTTTTTAGTCTGGTAAATAAATAGCCGAACTTATCAAGGGTACTTCCTTATATGGAAAGATTGTAGTTGTCAAGGGGGTTGCTCAAAAATTGTAGCGGGCACAGAAAAGTCTATCATGGTAGTGGATGCGGGGTGGGAATGGCTGAACTTGCCTGTAGAACGATAGGGGAGTGGGTAGAGCCGGTCAAGCGTAGAAGGTGAAATCTACCCGGCAAATTCTAAGGAATGTGTATGAAAGTAGGCCAGAGGGAATAGCGAAAAAGGTATCTTTAGAGAATGGAGGAGGGACGTTATAGAAATAGTAAATCAAAAGCGATTAAGGGACAAAGAAGAAATATAATAAAAAATGAGAGAAAGATGCAACAGAAAGTAAGATTGGAAAGTGAGAAGAGAAATGAGCAGTCTAACACAACTGCTATATTTGGGCCTAAGCTACAGAATGAGTTGCTAGATGAGAATAATTGAAAAATTTAGAAATAAAAATTAAAAATTAAAAATTAATACCACATATCTGGGGTTTAACACAGCTGCTAGGAATAGTTAGTATAGCGTAATCGGCGAATGCTATCTGTAAGTTACTGGGATGGGGGTACTGGGGCTAAATAGGCCCGATGGGCTGCCTCGGGGTAGGCGAAAGGGAAAAAAACAAAGAAACGAACGAAGAAGAAGTTCGGTGATGGAAAGAAGTGATAGGGCGAGACAAAGGGAAGAAGAAAACATGGAAGAAAAGAAAAGAGATGCATCTACCTATATCAGTAGGGGTTTACCCTATATTATTCGGCAAGTGGGGGGGTTTCGCCCTGGTCTACGTACCAGGATCGTTAGGGGGTTTGAGGCGAGGTAATTCTTCCGCAATCTGTGTTTGCATGCAGTTACCAGTTCATCTTTTTTTGTTTAGGAGTTGACCCTTCGTGAACAGCATTTGTAATGTTTCCTCCGAGCATAAGTTACACGGACGGCGTCCTCCCGTGTAAGAGTTAGCTCTGGACAGTAATCTCCAAGTAAGATGGTAAGTTATATTATTACCTTGGAGGTCCCAGATATGGCCCGAAAGTGTGGTGGCATGTCGCCGGACCGGGTTCCGGAACGTATGTCGGTGTTGGTAGAGCCGGATCTTAAAGTCACAAGCGGTTAATCCTATATAAGCCTTTTTTGAGGTATCCGTCCTCACGTTGCACTGGTTGATAACGTTACGTTCTCGGCATCTGTTGTTGAGGGGGCACGTAGATCCATCGGGGCAGTTACACCTCCTGGTCGGCTCTCCACTAATTTCCAGGTTGTTTCTTCCATAGAGGTTGAGTTTTTTTATTGTTTGAGGAGGTGATGTTTTGTGCGAAGTTGGGTTCTGGTGCTGTAGGATAGCTTGATACTGTTTTTGTTGATTATGTTGTGGTAGCGGTGTTGTGGTGGAAAGTGTTTTTCGAGGAGCCTAAAGAAGATTCTCCCGATAGGTGTTGCCACCTCGGCATTGTGGGGAGGATTGAACCACGTTACGTGGCGTTAGCGGCGGCGTCGCCTGCTGGTTCCGCTAAGGGAAGCTGGATAAAAGGATATTTCCTCCCGGAAGCCACTCCGCTTGAGGGCCTGGTTGTAATGAGGTGCATGTTCGTCGAATATCTGCTCATTAGCGGACAAACGAGATATGCGGAGGGAGATATTTTAAACCAGATTATTGGTGATGTTTCTAGGGTGGTTGTCGTTTGGTTTCCTGTATGGGTAGTACAGATCATTTTCGAGGTTGAGGGTAAGGTCCAGGAAATTTACTCGGGTTAGGGACGTTTGTAGCGTGATTTTAAATCCCCAGTTCCGGAAGAAGTTGATAAGTTGTTTACGGACCCGGTCTGTACTACTGGGGTTGTACCCTTTGAGGGTAAGGAGCCCATTGTCTCGGTACAATCCACCGCCGAATGCGGGAAACATATCGGTGAGTTTAGATAGTAGGAATAATCCTATATGGTTGGTGACCTCGGCCGAATCGGTCGCGCCCATGCTGACGTCGAAGTGGGAGTAGGGAGCTCTCTTTATCCACTTGGAGTTGTCGAAAAGTAGGACTGTCTTCCTAGCGTGGAGAATGATATTTATTTCCTGGTCGGTGATGGGCGCGAGTGTTTCGGCAAAGTCCAAGGCGGCCCTAAGGAGCGGTAAGGTAATAGATGCATAGTAACTCTCTATGTCAAATTGGATGAATTTTGTGTCCCGTTTGTCCTTTTTATTCCTGAACCATGAAATTACTTCCTGGGTGCTAACCCATAGGCTAAGTCTCGCGTTTTGCTTAACTTTTGGTATAACGCAGTCTAGGATTTTTTTACTGATTCTCCCTATATCCGACTTCGTCGGATTTATAAGCCTGATGGATGGTTTGCGGTCGAAGTCGGATTTGTGGTCCTCCAGAGTGAAGTAGGGAGTCCGTGGGTCGAGGGCTTCGGTGCGGTCTGCGACCCCGAGGCTAGAGGTAATTTGTTGTCCCTCTAGATAATTGAGTGGTTAGCCTTTTTATAGGTGGAGTTTAGGCTGCTCCTGATCAGTGTGTGGTATCTGTCCGGGTTGACGAAATAGATGTTTCCAGTTTTGTCCGAGTGCACCAGGATGTCGTTGGTGATTTCATACTCCGTTATTTTGCTACGGAGTTGTTGTAGGAATCGTTTGTGTCTGGGTTTAAATTTAATACCCTTGACCAGTTGGAAAAGGTCGTTCTCGAAGGGTGAGAGCATAGGGTTCGGTGGGGGAGATTTGTAGGTAATGAATCCGAATCTCTCCTTGGTGTCGAAGTCCTGGTTGTCACGGTATCTATCATAGAAAAAAGTTCTCCATCTTAGTCTTTTCGCAAAAAGGTCGATTTTTTGCGTGAGCATCCGGAGGTAAAGTTTTCTCGGTGGAATAGGGATGTTCTTGGTGGAGAAGTCGATATTGTGTTTTCGCATGGTGCGGGTAAAGAAACTTGAGCTGGATGGAAAAGTCAGGTTGTGGCGTGGTAGGGTCGGAAAGTGCTCTACAACTGGGGTAGGAGCTAGATAACGGAGGAGTTGTATATATATATATATATATACATTTCTAAATGTTTCAATTATTCTCATCTAGCAATTCATTCTGTGGCTTAGGCCGAAATATAGCAGCTGTATTAGACTGCTCATTTCTCTTTTCACTTTCCAATCTTACTTTCTGTTGCATCTTTCTCTTCTCACTTTCATCTTATTTCTCTTCTCACTTTCCAATCTTACTTTCTGTTGCATCTTTCTCTCATTTTTTATTATATTCCTTCTTTTTTATTATATTTCTTCTTTGTCCCATAATCGCTTTTGATTTACTATTTCTATAACGTCCCTCCTCCATTCTCTAAAGATACCTTTTTCGCTATTCCCTCTGGCCTACTTTCATACATATTCCTTAGAATTTTCCGGGCAGATTTCACTTTCTACGCTTGACCGGCTCTACCCACTCCCCTATCGTTCTACAGGCAAGTTCAGCCATCCACACCCCGCACCCACTGCCGTGATAGACTTTTCTGTGCCCGCTACAATTTTTGACCAACCCCCTTGACAACTACAATCTTTCCATATAAGGAAGTACCCTTGATAAGTTCGGCTATTTATTTACCAGACTAAAAAAACTCTTACTTTAGTCCAGAAATAGCCGTCGAAACGGCTTGAGCTCTGCCGTCGAAGTCATACTCTCTCCTATATATATATATATATATATATATATATATATATATATATATATATATATATATATATATATATATATATAAAGGAGTCGATCGACTTTCTTCAGATCGAACTGAGAAAATAATGTGTCCATTGGTCTTTCCAATTGCTAATACTATCTATCGGTCGTAGCTCCAGGCAGAAGAAACAACGAGAAATAAAGTGTCTTGCTCAAGGACATAACACATTATACGATATATTTATATATATATATATATATATATATATATATATATATATATATATATATATATAAAGATAATAAGAAACGAACAGACAAGAGAATGCATCAACATAAAGTCGTATTAGTTTCACGCTTAAAAGAGTGTGAATTACAAAGTCAATATATATATATGTGTGTGTGTACATATACATATGTATATATGTGTGTTTCTGTGTATATTGTGTATGTATTTATGTGTGTGTTGTTCATGTGTGTGTGTGTGCGTGTGTGTGTATGTGTGTGTGTGTATGTGTATGTGTGTGTGTGTTGTGCATGTGTGTGTGTGTGTGTGTGTGTGTGTGTATGTGTGTGTGTGTGTATGTGTGTGTGTGTGTATGTGTGTGTGTGTTGATGCTCATGTGTAAAGTTGTGCAGCTATTTTTGTCTCTATTTACCCCATGAAAAGAATTTTCCAAAAGAAATGAGAATTCTATTTTCCAGAAGAATTTCCCCAAATTTTTGGGGTCATTTTGTAGTATTTTGTCGTTAGTTGCTCATCTTCTAATACAATGGCAACCATTGTTGAATCCATACCACTAAACATTGACATAGCAATTCTATTGTTTACCTGCCACTTTGATATGTTCGTTTTTGACCATATTTTAGGAGATATTGTTCTTTATAACTTATATAATCTTTTGCTATTATCATTTGTTCTATTTCTTTTGTATATTCAGTGTATGTAATCTCCTACAACTTCATTTCAACTTTGAATTCTCTTGCTTCTTTCTAAATCATGTATATTTGTTCCCCGGTATTCGCGGAGGTTACGTTCCTAGAGCACCCGCGAATATTGGACGTGGTCCATAAAAATGCCTATAAACGTCAAAACATAGCGTCAAATATAGGCCGGCAAATACGGTATATTGTTATTAATAGTTTAGCGTTAAAAAGCGTGAAAAAATATATATTGCCACGATAAAAGCCATTAAAAAAATCTCGGAATATATCTACGATTCCGCGAATATGCGGTGGTTTCCAAGAACAATTGTTAGTTAGGTTCTGAGTGAAATTCCGCGAATTAACGGAACCGCAAATGCCGGTGGGTACACTGTATAGCCTCTTGTTTTTTTTATTGTTGACAATAAGCAGCAGTTATTCTTTACTCCTTTTATGTTATCTATCTATATAATACTAAACCTCTGTGATTGCTTGCTTGCTTGTCTGTAATGTAATACAGCCAAAAGGGCGCATAATAGGAAAATATTTTGCAAGGAGGTTGACCCTGAAATGGGAATAGAAATGGAATAAAACAAGTTTCGCGTAAACCGGACCACGGTTTCCCGAGATATGGGGTTTTTCTGGGTACCTTCATAAAGAGAGAGAAAGAGAGAGAGGAAGAGATAGAGTTGTGACAAAGTAAATTGAGAAAGAGCGACATAGAGAGGGGAAGATGAGACAGAGAGCCGGTGGTGTTGTTGTGTATGTATATATATATGTAAGTGTGTGTGCATATATATATATGTTTGTGTGTGTGTGTGTCTATTATCAGTGCATATAGATCACAGATACCCACATATATATATATATATATATATATATATATATATATATATATATATATATATATATATGTATATATACATACATATATATATGTATATACACACACATTTATATATATATATATACATACACACACGTATATATATGGGCCTTCCAGTTTCATTTCACATTATATACATGTCTGTATATACTTTAATTATTTTAAAATTATTTTTAAGTGAACGTGGCCCAACGGGTCACGGGTGGTCTAGTATACTGCTAAAACTCTGTGATTGCTTGCTTGCTTGCTTGCTTGCTTGCTTGCTTGCTTGTCTGTAATGTAATACAGCCAAAAGGGCGCATAATGGGAAAATACTTTGAAAGAAAGTTGATCCTGAAATGGGAATACAAATGGAATAAAACAAGTTTCGTGTAAATCGGAGCAATTGTTCCCGAGATATGGTGTTTTTCTGAGTACCTTTATAAACAGAGAGAGTGAGAGAAAGATAGATAGAAATAGTCGTTGTTGTTGTCGTTGTGAGAGAGTAGATTGAAAGAGAGACATAGAGAGAGGGAAAGGAGACACAGAAGGAGAATGAAAGAGAGAGCTGGTGGTTTTGTTGCATATATATATATATATATATATATATATATATATATATATATATATATATATATATATATATACATATATATATATATATATATATGAGTATGTGTGCGTGTATATATATATATGTGTATGTATATGTGTGTGTGTGTGTCTATGACCAGTGTATATAGATCACAGACACCCACATTTATATATATATACACACACACATACATATATATATATATATATACACACACACACACACACACACACACACACACACACACACACACACACATATTCATATATATACATACACACACGTATATATATGGGCCTTCCAGTTTCATTTCACATTATATACATGTCTGTGTATATTTTAATTATTTAAAAATTATTTTTAAGTGAACATGATTTTTGTTTTATATTTTATAGTGATAGTGACCCAACGGGTCACGGGTGGTCTACTAAAACTCTGTGATTGTGTGCTTCTCTCTAATTTAAAACAGCAAAAACGGCGCATAATGGGAAAATACTTTAAAGGAAGTTGCCCCTGAAATAGGAATACAAATGGAATAAAACAAGTTTCGCGTAAATCGGAGCACGGTTTCCCGAGATACGGGTTTTTTTCGGGTACCTTCATAAATAGTCAACAGCTCCGTGATAACCAGTAACCCTCTCTATATATATATATATATATATATATATCATAACCCTCTCTTTCTATTTATTAAAACCCTCTCTATATATATATTATAACCCTTTCCCTTTCTATATATTATAACCCTCTCTCTCTATATATATATATATGACTTGACTAAGCGTGACGTCGCGGGTGGTTTAGTTTAACCTAACGGCGGCGAATTGGCTGAGTCGTTAGAACGTCGGATAAAGTGTTTTATGTTATTCATCCGTGCTCTCTGAGTTCAAATTCCACCGAGGTCAACTTTGCTTTTCTTCCTTTCGAGGACGACGACGGCGACGGCGACGACTTATGCTTCGGAAGGGAACTTTCTAGGTGCAAATCCCATGGTTATTCGTGACTGAAGTGGGGTCTTTACCCTTTTTATATATCAGAAAAATATACATTAATGACAATGAAATAACGAAGAGAATCGAAAAACAACATGAACATGTTAAAGAATATATTAATTTATTTGTAAAATATGATTGCTTCTTGTCTCATAATATATTGCAAATGTTTGCAAATGTTTGCAAATGTTCGCACTAATGATTGATAATTCACCATGTAACAGAATACACCATACCAACGGAACAGAGGTTAAATCAACACCAGCTAGATTCAGTCTATCAAAAAAGGAGAAGCACTATAAATGAAAAGTGCGTCATTCTGCCTCGGGCTAAAGAGGTGATGCGTTCTTTGAATTTGACGCTTTAAAAAATACGAAAATTAAGCGTGAAAAATCTCTGCGCGTTAGATAAATATAAGCTTTTGTTGTCGTTTTTTGGTTTTCATTTCTAAAACTTTATTTCTTTATGGCAGTATATTTTATATGTAATTTTATTAACAGTTGTATAAATAACACTACAAATTGTTCTTAATTCTTTTGGAATGAAAATATATACACATATAATTGTTTCTACTTTTGGCACAAGGCCAGCAATTATCCCAGTGTATTACTGGCATTTTATTTTATCGACCCGGTAAGGATGAAAGGCAAAGTTAACCTCGGCGGGATTTGAACTCAGACCATAAAGGGCCGTAACTCTTTGCTGCAAAGCATGGCGTCCGACCCTCTACCGATACTGCCAATCCAACACATAATAAATACAATTAACTATTGCTAGGAACCTTACAAATACAACGCCCTAAAATACACGATCAAAGCGAGTAAAAGGAAAAAGAGGGGTGGGGAACAAAAACAAAAACCACCGTCAATTCACCACCAAGTGCGTACATACATCACAAGGGTCAACGAAACTTTTTAAGCTTGTAACTGATGAAAATAACAGTCTAATTAAAAGATAGTTATCTATTCCTCAAATCCTTCAAATAAAACAGGAAAGGCATAAATGGACAGAAGGTTTTTTTGTTTTTTTTTCTATTTTTCTGTTATACTCTACCGAAAACAAAGAAAATGATTCTGTTTTTAAAGTATATTTGGATCCCAACAGATTAACGAAATGATATCAAGTATAGAAATAGAATACTTAAAAGAAAGAACATATAACCGAAACACAAAGAATGATCATAACAATTAGATAACAATTATGCAAACAACAAAAATTAAATTTGAAAGCATTATGAACTCGAAGATGGAACTTATAACTTAAACAAAGTACATAAGAAAACACAAAATCAAACACTAATAGTTACAAAAGCCGGACCAAAACGAAACAGATGAAAATAATACTAAAAGTAGAATATAAGAAACAAGCGGCAACCTGGTGCAGTCTGCGACTAATCCAGGTTCTGCTGCACTTTGGGTCGAAGAAGGTAAACTCTCCAAATATCGGTCGTTCTCCCACAGGTTTGCGGTCGAGCCCGTAGCAGTAGAGACTTCTTGTGTCCTTGGCCCTAGGACCACCTCCCTACTCACCACCATCGGCACGGAGTTGGCTATCAGCAGGAGTGAGCCTCGCCAGTTGGAATGGTTCTTTCAACGCGTCACCTTCATCAACCCCCGGGGAAACGCCTTCTCTATTCTGTCCGCCGGGACCACGGGTCGGCCAGGACGTGGGCTCCCGTTTCCTTATAATAGTGAGACATGGGGAGAGCAAGAGTGACGGAGGCTGTGAGTGAAAGAGAGAGAACATCAACGCACACACGCACTTGATAAGAGAACAATAGATGTTATATACAGTGTATTTGTGTTGTAATTAGGAACATACTATTTAATAATGAAAATTTATAATTATGGAAATTTTGAATAAGACATTAACCTGAAGTTGGGATGAATGTAAAAAAAAGACTGGCACTCCGTTAGTTACGACGATGAGTGTTTCAGCTGATCCGATCAGTGGAACAGCCTGCTTGTGAAATTAACGTGCATGTGACTGAGCATTCCAAAGACACGCGTACCCTTAACTTAGTCCTCATGGAGATTCGGCGTGACACAAAATGTGACAAGACTGGTCTTTCGAATTACAGATACAACTTATTTCCGCTAGCTGTGTGGACAGGAGCAACGTGGAATAAATTGGCTTACTCAAGAACACAACGCGCCGCCGAGAATCGAACTCACGATCAAATGATCTTACGATTGTGAGTCAAATACCCTAACAAAGTGGGAAGGACGTAATTAAAGAATTAAAACCTATTGAAGATCTTTCTACTGAAAAACGAAAGATCCCCCAAAGGAGAAAACTTAACGATAAAATGACATCAGCAATAGAAATGTAAATTTGGCCCTGGTAGACCTTAATAAAAACAGACACAACCATCAACATTGCCAGGATAAACGAAATAAAATACGCTGAGGCCACAGTTATCACAGCAAAATGGCTACTCCCTCAGATCTGTAATATATGAAGGAGTCGTAGGGACTCCGAATTGACATATAGAGTCTCTAGAGCATTTTAAAACCTGGCGGAGCCCATCTCCTCTCCAGGTCTGAATATAGCTGATTTCTTCCCGAAAAGGATAGAGAGTAAGAGAGATATATAGATATAGAGGAAGAATCAACTCCGGTACTTGATTGGTGCCTTTTTTATCGACCTTCAATGGATGAAAGACAAAGTTGACCTCGGTAGGATTTGAACTCAGAGAGTAGAAAGCCGGAACGAATACCGCAAAGCATTCTATCCGACGTTTTAACGACTCTGCTAATTCTCGGCCTTAACTCCCTCGGGTCTACTCATATAGAATATGAAAACCCAATCAAAGCATCTGAAAAATAAACATACAAAGAAAAAGAAAAAATAAGAAAGATCTCGCAATTGCTACGGAAATCAATAACGAAAATATACAAATTAAGAAAAAAAGACAAATACTGTATAAAAATAACTCAACAAAAATATACGTAGATGATATCAAAGAACGCCTGAAACAAAAAAATCCCACTAAATCGCAAAGAATCCGTCATTATGAAACGCAACAAGTCTTTGGGCAAAATAAGCAGTTCGACGATTTTATGTGAAACTTAGTAGAAATAAAATGGAAATCAACATTCTCGTTCATTTAAGCCCCAATACTGCCGCGCCCTAGGCCATCATCCTCCCCATTTTTGTGGGCCTAGAGCCCTTGCCTTTCCCCCTCCTTTTCCGTTTTCATAACCACAAAAGACACTTAAATTTTTCACAATAAAGATATTAATAATTTAAGTAACTGTCAAAAAGGATGTAGATTGTAGATGAACTCAGATAATTGTTTCTACGTTTGGCACAAGGCCAGCAATTATCCAGTGCATTACTGGTACTTTATTTTATCGACCCCGTAAGGATGAAAGGCAAAGTTAACCTCGGCGGGATTTGAACTCAGAATGGAAAGGGCCGTAACTCTTTGCGTCAAAGCATGGCGTCCGACCCTCTACCGATACTGCCAATCCACAGATAATGCACGTAAAATATGATAACGGCTGAAATATAGCTTCAACTATCTTTCGTCTGCAGCCGGTCATTTGGGATGAGGGAATGCAATTGAGGATATTAAAGATATATTTTCAAGGATGGGCATATAATAGCGGTATCTACTTCCATGGATGATATCGTTGCCAAAGCAATGACCAATTCAGAATAACTGATGTTACCAAATTAGGTAATTATGACTCAGAATCAGAGTCTCTTTGAAACCACTATTATTTACCACTCCTCAAATGATATGAAATCAATAATAATGTTTGAAGCCTCAAGACAGCTCAATCTATAAACAGATGAAAATGGGAGAGGAAATTGATAGTGTATCTAAGCATTATATTGATGATATTTTGCCTTCTTCTTTTTCAGCTTCTTTTTCTTCTTCTTCTTCTTCTTCGCCCACTTATCCCTGAGAGGGTCGGGCGGGGGGGGTGGGCGGTGCAGACACCTCAACTTCCAGTGAGTCCTGTCGAAAGCAACCGTCTCCAACTGATCCGGCTGGATCCCCAACCGAGGATCAAGTAGGATCAGTTGGAGATAGTTGCTTCCGACAGGACCCACTGGAAGGAGTGTTTGATATTTTGCCATATTGATGATATTTTGCCATTTTTTAAAAACTTTTTTGAGTTATGAAACTTAGATTTTACGATAACTTTCGAGGAATATACGGACATGCTTGAATTCGCATGGATAAAAAAATTTTTATTGCTAAGTTAACTGCCAAATTTCACTCACAGCGTATTGGTCCGCCGGAGTCGTTAGTAAAAGTCACTTGACCAAGGTGCCACATGGTGGGATTACGTGTGTATGTTTAATATACACAATACTAATACTTGTATTGGAAACTATAATCGATTGATGGCAGGTATTGGAGCTTATGTCATGGAAGCTAGAAAGATGAAAGGCAAAGTCGGTATCGGCGATATTTGAACTCATAGCCTAAGTAGGACGATCATAATTAAAACGGGAAGGGTGAATAAAACATTGACTCAAGGAAGTTATTTAGTATCGCGTTCTACCGATTCTGACGTTAGCGTCTAATAATTAGAATATATAGTGAATTGTCTTGTGGAGGAAATTGGGTAAAGAGGGAACTGACTGTTTGAAAGTCCGTTGGATGTAACCTTTTACTTGGTAGTTTGACAAACAAACATTGATGAAATTAATACATTGTATGCAGTACTCCAGCATGGCTGCAGTTTAATGATAAATCAATAAAAAGATAAAAGAATAACCTAGTATTGTAATCGTCTCAATTTTCTGTAGCATTAATTAATCAGACATAAATCTTTCCTTGGATATGACGCTAGACTATCGAAGTAGCGTTTCTTGTCGTGATAATTATATTCGCTGCTGCAATTGTCATTTCCTCCGATATTATCACTATTTTCACTACTGAAAACGATTGTAATACCGTGGAAGTAACAATTGAACCGATAATCAAAGTGACGACGCATATTTACAACCAAATAAACTCGACTGTTGATAGAATGCTTTGCGGTATTCATTTCGCTTCTCTGCTCTCTGCGTTCAAATCCCGCCGAAGTCAACTTTGCTTTTCATCCATTCGAGGTTGATAAAAAATAGTACCAGTCAAATTCTGGGGTCGATTATTCCTCTATATCACTTTCTCACTTTATCCTTCTCTGGAAGAAATCTGCTGTGTTCAGACCTGGAGAGGAGATGGGCTCCGCCAGGTTTTAAAATGCCCTAGAAACATTATGGCGCCTCTCCAAGCCCATCGGGAGTTATGCATGCATGCAAACTCGACTGTTAAGATTTATTAGGAAAGTTCGATCACTTCAAGCTTTCTCTTTCGTCTTAGTGTAAGGAATGTTAAAAGAAAGTGGTATTGTCGTTTGAACTATAGGAAATGCATGAGAAGGAAATTTAGGTGAATGAGTGATCATTGCTACTGCTTTCAGTAGTGAAAAGAACGACAATGCCGTGGAAATGACAATTGCAGAAACGAATATAATTACCGCGACAAGAAAATTGAGACAATTACAATACTAGGTTATTCTTTTACGGAGAGACAAATGATTTGAGAGGATAATGAATATGGGGTGCCAGGTGAACGAAAAGGTATAAAGCTAATAATTAAAGAGAGAAGGTAGAATAAAACATTGACTCAACGAAGTCATTGATTATTTACGTAAGACAATCTAAAATATAAATCAGTTAAAAGTCAATTTGCATATTTTATAATACAATGCATTATTAATTATTTAATTTGAAATATTTATGTCATACTGTGTTGTTAAATTCAATTCAAAGTAAATTTATATTTAGTGGTCCCTGAAGATTTCCTCGTGAATTTTGTGAAACGTAAAACAATTCTCACCGGTCGCCGTCGAGACCTCAGGTGTACTTGGACACCGTACTGCCGAGCTCCTCCGCAAGATCGGAGCGTTGGCGGACCGTCTGAGGAGGGAGACCTGCGAGGTTGGGTGGCTGTTGCAGAGAGTGTCACTGGCCATCGTCCGCAGGAATAATTTTGCTGTCTTGTCCGCGGGGCGCAGCACTTCTGCCCTCTTGCCCTAGGCCCAAAGCCCAATCACCCTTCCCCTTTCACCCCTCCCCCTCTTCTGCGACACCAGAGCTCTTGCCATCCTCTCCCCTTCCCGTTCTTTTTCTTCTTTCTTTTTTCTCTATATTTCCCTATACTTTATTTCGTTTTGTTTCCTTTTTTTATTATTGCCGTCATACGACCCTAGCCATTCTGTGTTCAAGTCCCACCGAGGTTAACTTTCCAGTTCATCCTTACGGGGTCGATGAAATAAAGTACCAGTAATGCACTGGGTAATTGCTAGCTTTGTGCCAAAAGTAGAAACAATTAATAAATAATATCATGTTTATACAGTTTTTATCATAAATAAATTGTCCCTTTTATATAAACTAGCAGTGAATTGATAGAATAGTCAGAACGTCAGATAAAATGCTTTGCAGTATTCATTCCGATTCTATGCGCTTTGATTTCAAATCTCATCGAGGTCAACTTTACCTTTCATCCTTTGGCGGTTAATAAAGTATCAATCTAGTGCTGGGATCGATTCCTCCTTTCTTACTTTCTCCCTCCTTCTTTCTGTCTTCTTCTCTGGAAGAAATCCAGAGAGGATTGGTTACAATCAGGTTTAAATACCCACAAAACACTATGTCATGATAACGCCCTTCCACCCAATCAAAGATTATGTGTCCATGGATGGATGGAAACCGATACAAGAACATCTAGAACGTCTAGAAAATATTCCTTTAGTTTGCTCTTCATCTCTTTTTTTATTTTTCTGTCTTCTTTGAAATGCTGTATACAAAGAAACAGCCTCCGTTGTACTTAAACGAATCTAAAGTCTAAGTCTAAAGTTTGTCTCAAGTCCGGAGGCTCGTTAGGCTGCTGCTTATCCCAGTGTCGTAGCGTGAAGTGACTGAAAGTACAAGACTCTTCCCTGGGTAGGACGCCAGCCCATCGCAGGCTTAAACCCCCAGCTATTGCTGTTATTCATTTTCAGCTGAGTATACTGGAGTAGAGTAAAATTAAGTGTTTTGCTCAAGAACACAACACAGTCCAGGAATCGAACCCACGACATTATGATCGTAAGTCCAACACCCTTACCACTAGGCCACGCACCTCCACAACTTAAACGAATGCGGTTTTAATTGCAACAGGTTTTTTTTTTAATAAGTTTGTTAGGTGGAGTATACACGACCTTTACAGGTATTCCCATATAAGATAGCTAATATCTTGTCTAAATTTTTGCAGGAAAAAGTGGATGGAGTGAAAATTGGGATTCTAGTTTGATACCTGTAACAGTGAATTCCACTAAAGAGACACGGCAACCAAATGATTGAATCCAGCCGGTTAGTGTGATCAGCCAGCTACACAAAGGAAATCCGCTGAAGTTATTTAAATAGCAGGCGGTGATATTAAACAGGGCAGTGTGTTAACCCTACTAAGTGAACTCTGATAAAGACATCCTCAAATCATGTGGTGGTGTTCGACTTACCATCCAAGTGAACCCCGCTAATAACATGCAAAGACTAGGTATTAATGTTGGGAGTGTTTCAGGATGTACACAGTGTTCTTTGTATTAGCTGCGATCGTTTGCTACAGTTAAAGAGTAGCTGCTGTTATCGTAAGTTCTACGACAGAAAACGAGTGATTGATAGAAGTTTTCAAGTATAAATATAGTCAATATACTTTATCTGACCTGTCAACTCTCCCTGTCAAACGGGGAGATCTCCCACCCACTTTGGGGTGTGTGAGAGATGTCTTCTCTTCTGAAAATGAGTATAGCTTTCATTATGTAAAATCTCCTTTTGTCTCATTTCTCCCCGTTTTGGGGGCTCTTTTTTTCATGGCACTCCGTTTGGGTTTTAAGAGGTTGGCAGGTCTGCATTATATACGTGTTTGTTTGTGTGTGTGGAAATATATGCATCATGTTGACAGGTAGACGGGAACAGCTTGGAAGTCCGCTGAATTGACTGTACCTATATTTCAAAGGGCCACCCTTGCCATACACTGTGTCGCGCTGAAACTTGCTGAGGATTACGTAAAGGGCACACTGACTGTGGAATGCTCAGCTACTTTAACATTAATTTTATGAGCAGGCTCTTTCGTTGATCGAACCACTGGAACACTCATCGTCGAAACTGGTGGAGTGGCATTTCTATATGTCCAATAGGTGAGAAGATATTGTATCAAAATAAAGGTTTGGATAATCACAAGCCAATTAAACAAAGATTAAGAAACAAACATATTTGGTTTTACAAAAGGGAAGAAAAATACTTCTTTCCTCTCGTTTGTATAGTTTATGTAGATAAGTGTGTAGAGTATATATATATATATATATATATATATATATATATATATATATATATATATCAGGTAGGGTGTGGTAAAATACCAGGTGGACCATCATAACCCACCAGAATACTCGATACTTGGGGTAGTAGAGTGGGTAATATGAAGATATTCAGGAACCCAACGGCTGAGCTCTGGCCGTTTCGACAGCTAGATCCGAAACGGCTGGAGCTCACCCTTCGGAGTCCTGAATCTCTTCATATATATATATATATATATATATATATATATATTGTTATGTAATAAACAACACATAGAGCACTCTCTTTTCCTTTACCTTTCCTACGGAAATACTTCATTGATATATATATATATATATATATATATATATATATATATATATATATATATATATATACACACACACACACACACACACACACACACACACACACACACACACACACACACACACAGAGAGAGAGTCTGCGGTGCTGAGACCGGAGAGACCACTAAACATGGGAGTACTCAATCCATGGGAGATGCAGTGTGGGTATAGAGATATATAAAATCCCAACCGCGGCGCCAAGTGGTTTTAACTTGTGTGTTCAACAAGGCTTGCTAAACACACATGCCGAAACCGCTTGGCGCCGCGGTAGGAATTTTACATATATGTGTGTGTGTGTGTGTGTGTATGCGTGTTTAAGATATACGACATCCAATGATAAAAGGTCAATCTATTGCAGCAAGAGAACTTATTTAGTATAAATAAAGTTTCATACGCTTAACGTTACGTGTATTAAACTTTATTTATACTGTGTGTGTGTGTGTGTGTGTGTGTGTGTGTGTGTGTGTGTGTGTGTGTGTGTGTGTGTGTGTGTGTGTGTGTGTGTGTGTGTGTGTGTGTATATATATATATACAGGGTGTCCTAAAAAATGTATACACACTTCAACACCATTCTAATAACTATTGCCTGTACAGGTAATCAAAGTGTGTATATAATTTTTTGGGGGGACACCCTGTATATATATATATATATATATATAAACTTTTGCAACTGAAAATACATTGGAAGTTATTCAGGGGACCTAGGTTTCGTGTTCTACATCCTATACAATGTTATATTCGAAATTTCGGGCTTCTCTATAACTTATCAAGTATTTTCAAATCCAAACATTAAAACAATATAGATATATGAAAATATGTGTGTGCGTATGTATGCATGCATGTGTATGTATGTATGTATGTTCTTCTGGTTTTATAATTTCACAAAGTTTTACCGATAGAGAGAGAGTCGGTTTCTAACATAGACACAAGACTCTCTCATTGGAATTTACACAACATCAACTAGGTAGATATGTATGTATGCATGCATGTGTAGATATGGATGTTATTGTATGTGTGGATGTGGATGTTTTGAGTTGTATGTGTGCATGTGTATATGCTCTGTATCTGTACATGTGTATATGCAGTTATTAGATGCAACATTTTTGGAATGTATGTATGTATGTATGTATGCATGTATCTATGCATGTACGTATGTGCGTATGTATGTGTGTGTATGCATGTATGTGTATGTGTGCATGTGTGTATGTAAGAATGAATGTATGTATTATGTGCATGCTGAAACTGTGTACATAGACACACAATAGGACAAAACGAAACTGAAATATACAAACATTTCGAATATCGTCTCACCTGGTCCCGTGATTCTTCTTATGATGTATATCGATATGTATAACAAGAGCAGATGAGGCAGGTGAGAAGTGACCTCTGACCTCAAGTTCATAGCTTAACATTTGATAGTAAAAGTTTAGGTACGTAAACATAGACTTTCTTCTAGTGACAAAAAAAGAACAAAACTGCCAATTGTAACGTGTAGTTGATGATGTAAGGTGCAATGAAGACGAAGAAACTAGCAGCTCGAGAGGGGGGGAAGGAGGGAAAGAGAGAAAGAGAGAGAGAATGAGAAAGAGAGAAAGGGGGAGAGAGAGAAGTAGAAAGAAAGAAGCTAAAACAGCTGGCATGTACTGTATATATGATGCGGTCAGCTTGACTATAAATGACTTGACAACAACGATAGCTGCCTAGATACGGAGGGCGAGCTAGGAGACTGCATTCACATGCATATACATAAGCACGCACACACACCCACACACATACATACACACACACACACACACACACACACCACACACACACACACACACACACAGGTAAATACTGTCACACACATACACATACGTACACACATACATGTATGCACATATACACATGAACACATTATCTGACACACATACATTCACATTCTCACATTCAGACACACAACACACACGGCACACACACAACGTATACATAGATTCACATATACAACACATACACAAACGCACACTCATGTGTACATGCAAGAATGAAACTGAAAAATCTCGGAGACGTTTGAAGGCGCATGCTAAGAACTGTGGTTAAAACGTCCACTTATAATCATTAGGTTCTAAGTTCGATTGCGTGGCATCTTGATCATATGTCTTCTAATGCTTTGTGAGTGGAATTAGATGAAGGCTGTTTTAGTAAACTGTAGAATGGACTGTTCATATTTAACTCAGCCATCTGGCCATCGCGTGACATTAGCAAACTCCAATCTGATACAAGCATTTAGTCTCTGATCTAAGAATATCTTCTTCCTTTTCAAGTCTGAGAAACCATACAAAAGATTATATCGCTGCTCTTTTCCTTCTGACGAAGCCATACACAGTGCAAAACAGAAATACACACACTCACACACACACAGTTCTCAAATGGCTGCTTTATCAACACACACTGATCTATAACCTCAGGGTCATCAACAATGATAGTTTTCCCTTGTGGTAGACCCATGGCACCAATTGTCTAACAAGAAGACATTTCCGATGGCTATCTGGACACACAATGCTTATAAATACAAGAGACTTTGTCCCCAGTTAGCAGAATCTGTTTCTTCTCTCTGTCACAGAGCACAGTCTGCTTCTTTACTCTGTCACAGACAGATAACTGGTTTTACCAAACTTGTATAGTTCTCCATGTAGCCAAACACATAGACACATAGACACATACACTCGCTAGCCACTTCTAATGGTTAAGAGACGCTGCAGGGCCAACTATCAACATCAACACACAGATTAGTAAATTCACAACTTCAGGATTCTACATTTACACACACAATCAACACGCTGTTACAATACGCGTACCTTTTTCGATTGTTCATTATTATTACACATGATTTCGAAATAAATCATGCAACAATTAAAAACATATAAATTAGCTGTTCATTTGTAAATCCATACATGCATATTTGGGTGGATGTTGTAGGTATATCGATGATATATTTGTTCCTAACTAGGTATTTCTAGGGTTTGCAAAACACATAGCAAGATTGATTATGTTACTTGTAAGAGTCTGATCTTAGTGTGGTTGGAAAGATTTGAGCGCCAAACTCGATCCATCTTGTTGCAAGCTGACCAACATCTTGTTGCAAGCTGACTTGGGCCTTTCCGGTGGCGAAATCCTTCTCAGAGTCCATATAGAACTTAACCAGTAACGTGCATTTATACATATACACATACAGACATATATATGTATATATACACGACTGACTTGCAATGTAATTTTGAACACTCAATATATAAACAATACACAGAAATATATATATATATATATATATAACGAAGGAATTGTGGTAATATATATATATATATATATATATATATATATATATATATTTGTGGTATATATATATATATCGTTTTGCAAGATTTCTTATGTGACAATGTGTGTTGAAACAGATATTGTTATACTTTGGGAGGCTCGTGCTGCCAATAAAAAAATACGCACCTGTTGGTTTACACTTCAATTTATTATAGATTCCCAGTCGGTTAGTTTAATAACCGAATGGGTGTTTAGTTGTTGATTGTCAAAGCTCTTTCATTACACATTCTGTGACCTCCTCGGTGACTACCTTTGTTATTTTGTTCTGTCTTACATCTTGTTGTTTTTATGAGCTATGTACTTAAGCTGCGCAAGCATTATATCCGTGTTTGTGTGTGTGTGTGTGTACGCGCGTTTATTTGTGTAGACATTTATTGACTTGTCACTAGTTGGTTGGTTGTTCCATCTGTGTGTCTGGTTCATGTTTGGTTTGGTTCTTGTGTCTCTCTATATGTCTTTACCTTAGTTACTAGTTGTGATGTTATTGCTATTTCACTCATGTTTTCTAATTAGTTTTGGTTGGAGTTCGCTTATGTTTGTCGCTTCTGTAATCTGTTGGAGCAGATATAGTAGTTTAGACTGTTGATGGGCTATGTGAAAGACATGAGGGTAGCTTATTTTATTTCTTGTAGATCAACGAAGGAGTCTCTGCGAAGATGTTTGCTCTGCTACAAATAACAACCAATCTTACTGTAGTCTGTAAAATGCATGGCCTTCATATTTGGTCAAAGGAAACCAATATTTTGTTATATACCTGTATTGTTTTCTTACATATTCTACATTCTTTAGTTAGTGTTTATATTTATTCCATATGGTGACGCATTCTGATTCATTCTTTTCATTCATACACAAACTCAAACTGTAACCAATATTTCTTCATTTAATTAGAAAATTTATTGTAAGTTGAGAAGAGCTTAATTATTTGTCATGCGTTATGTTTTTCAAGATTATTTTGCATCTATTATTTAATTGTTGAAAAGCATTAGGAATTGAAAATTCTCTTTGTGTGTTTGCATAATTAATTTATATCCGGTAATTAGTTTATTTATTTATTTATTTATTGGTATTTTGTATATTTATGATATAAGAGCTCCTCATTTTATTAATTTAGGGATGTAATATAACATTTTCTATATTTATTTTCAAAATTATTCAAGAAATATATTTCACGCATGTAATAGTATATGAATGCGTTGTTGCTAAAACGACTAGGAAGCCTTGATGATGAGGAAAACAGAGCACATGGACGTTAATGTTTATGTACAAGTCCAAAAAATGTTGTTAGTTGTTTGAAGATTTTGTTACGACTGTATAAAAGTTACCTGGACGTAAATAAAACGAAATAGTGCTCTATTAAAATTCCATTAAATCTGCTGGGATAAGTTTGTGTTAACATCACTTAATTGGAAAGACGAGACAACATTAACTAAAATACTTTGGTCGTTTAGGCAAGTAATTCCAAACATGATTTGATATTACTGGTGATATCAATGTAGTGTACACATCACTGTAACGGTGATAAGAAAATAACTACTCTCGGGTCCCAAATAATAGAGGGGGATTGGAATAAGCGGGGGTGGTTGATATCTGTTAAATTCTTATAAGCAGGTGGCTGGAATAAACGAGGTGGGGAAATCGGAAATTGTATAGTGTACGTTCGAAAATATGGGATTTCTTGTAATGTTCTTTTTTTGTTTTATATAATGTTCTTTTAATGTAAAATAAAATTAGTATTAGATTCTCTAGTTGCTGTATCGATATGAATTACTTACAATAAAATTTCGCCGAAGATAGATTAGCAAAATCTAATAAGCGGGAGGAAGGCGATTATTCAAGACCAGGGAGTGAGTAAATACACAATATTGTACACGAGTGCCTACCATATGCTAATGAATCTTGGCGGTGGTGGAAATGAGCTTGGGGGATTGGGTATACGGTATTCTAAGATTTATACTCAGGGTGTACAGAGGGGCTCATCAGGAATGAAGAGACCTCGGTTGTCTTTTGAGCTTTTAATTTAGCCTTAAATATGCACATTCATCACCAAACATTCTATAATATACATGTTTATACTTACGACTTTAAGAAAGTATGTAGACCTCTAGAAACAATTATATATGGTTTTCTCCGCATTATCTGTTAGAAACTCTACGTGCATATTCACAGCTTCACAGCCTATAACCATAAGGGTCAGCAAGTACCTGTATTGAGCGGTAAGCTGTCAAAGTTTTAACTACTGATTCTCTCTATTATGACCACATTCGCTCATAATAGAGATAGATGGGGAGGGCGAGAGAGATGGAGGCGATAACAGTGGGAGTTCGGCTCTTCTGTGTTCGGACCTCGTGTGTAGTGTCAGTTGTCCGTAACCATGTAGTGATTCATAATTACTTATAACTAGTCTTATTTTTTCCATAAATCGTCTACTGATTATTGGTTGTACAGAGTAATTCATTTTCTTTATACTTTACAAAACATTATACATAACAAAAAAAGTACATTACAAGAAATCTCATACGTGATAAAATAAATAGGATGGTTTGGAGTCTCAATATGTAAACTAAACGATTCATTCTGGGGGGTTTTTTAAATCAACGGAGACAACCTACAAAAATTATCGATTTCCACCCGAGAGTCCTTTTTTTATCGAATGCTTTCGTTTTTTTAATACTTTCGTTATTGAATATACTTACTTTCTTTAAATAAAGCATATAAGTAGCGATTTTATTTTTATTTCATTACCTATGTGATCAAGGGCAAATAACTTACCCAAGGAATCATTACATCATCATCATCATCATCATCATAATGAACACTAGCTCACTTACATACCTGCAATCATCTCTGGTCACACTGTATCAGGGCACATCACTCTACAGAAATGAGACCACATCACAAAGCAATCCACAAGTGAACAACAAACCACAGTACTAACTAACAACACCAACTCATCTTCCCCCACATCTACAATATATTCCCCTGTTACAGCCAAAATAATATCTATCACTACATATTTTTTCGTATCTACAGGATTGTTCGTATCTGCCTTATAGCGATAAATACATCTGAGGACATATTTTACAATAATTTATGTAAAATTTCAAATTAATTCACATTAGTTTCTGATTTAGACACAAGGCCAACAATTTGGGGGTGGGGGAGTCAATTAAATCAACCTCAGTGCATTACTGGTACTTTATTTTATCGATCCCGTAAGGATGAAAGGCAAAGTTTACCTCGGTAGGATTTGAATTCAGATAGTAAAGGGGTATAACCCTATGTCATAAAGTAAGTTGTCCGATACTGCCAATCACCCGTCCTAAAATTCAAACTATTGGATATTAAAACATGAATATCATTATTTCTATACTTTTAATTAAGGGAAATAATGGTTTCTACTATAGGCACAAGGCCAACATTTTGGGGTAGGGGGAAAGTCGATAAAATCGACACCAGTGCATTACTGATATTTTATTTTACCGAACCCGTAAGGATGAAAGGCAAAGTTAACCTCGGAGTAATTTGAAATCAGAACGTAAAAGGCCGTAACTATATACCGCGAAGCATGGTGTCCGACGCTCTACCGATACTGCCAATCCACTGCCCTCAATTAAGAGAAATAATGAGACGATGGTAAAGCTAAACTCAAAGTGTTAATTTGGTAGGGAGTACGATAGCTGAGTAAAAGGGAAAGAGGGGAAAAAGAGGGATGAGAAAAAGGGGCTGTGGTGAAGGAGAATGGTCAGAAAGTCGGATAGATCGGTAGACAGCTACAATATTTAATATAACTAGCAGAAAAACCACCCTTCGGTGTAGTGTGCATATTGATATTATACACAAATATATATATACATGTAGATATGATACATCAAATGAAATCGTAATTGACAATATACACAGAAATTGAACGAAGTCTACGTTACACTCTCTTCTGTAATCAGTAAAGTAATCCATGATGCATTAAAAAAAGACGATATTATATATAAACTGCATTGGGAGAAAATTAGCGACGGTAATATATGGATGTTTATATAAGCGATGTAATAACCGGAAATGTTGACATTTGAAAATTTCAAAGAAGTGAATAAAATAAGCAATAAAATTATTTATATTTAATCAAGAGTTACGAAATTTAGTAGATAAATTATGTAATATTCATTCATTATTTATTCAAAGGGCGGTGAATTGGCAGTATCGGTAGAGGGTCGGACGCCATGTTTTCCAGCATAGTTACGTCCCTTTACGATCAGAGTTCAAATCCCGCCGAGGTTAACTTTGCCTTTCATCCTTACGGGGTCGATAAAATAAAGTACCAGTAATGCACTGGGTAATTGCTGGCCTTGTGCCTAAAGTAGAGACAATTATTTATTCAAAGTAATCCAACTTATTTTACAAACGGGATAAAAAAAATATATTCTGGACGCTATCCCGCGCTCCTCCCTTCATTATAGTTAAGATACAATTATTTGATTAACGGCTATGGTGATAGATTAAAATATTGTACGGTGATTAGAACTAGGCAGGAAGTTTAGTAAGAACAATATCATGCAGATAGAGTTTCAATAACTGATTAATGTATAGTGAATCAGAATATGGCAAATGGTGGGATGAGAACATATATAGAAACACAACCGCATATGTATATACTTATGCTCAGGTACAATTCCTCATACTTTCACTTCAAATCATTAAAGGCCCAACTCAAGTGAGAAGCATTTATATGTCGTACCGCCATTTATCCCACATTTTCATAACCAATCTTAATTAACCCTTTAGCATTTACATTAATCTATATTTACTATTGTATTTTCACGGTAAAGGCTTTACCTCACATAATTATCTCACATAATATCGAATCTACGTGATTTTGATACTATTTATTTTGAGAAAAATGCCTTAACATCAGTATGAGCAGCTGGTTATGGCTGGTTTGAACAGAAAGAGGTGAGAGAATTCCGGCCGGATATGGCCGGTTTAAATGCTAAAAGGTTAAACGATGCGGCTGTGCTTTGATTAAGTTCATTGTGCTTTACTCCGATGTGGATGTCACCAGGGTTTTACATGTATATAGACTTTTTCTTCTTCTTCTTCTTCAACTTCTTCTTCTTCTTCTTCGCCCATTTATTCCTGGGAGGGTCGTGGAGACAGACTCCTCAAACACTCCTTCCATGTCAGAAGCAACCGGATGGAATTGATCCGGTGGGGTCCCCAAGCGAGACCAACCTGAGCTCATGGATGTTATCCAACCCTCTTACTCGTTGTCTACCTCAGGGTCTCTTGTCGTTTCACAATGTATTTTCTAAGACATTCTAACCACACGGTTGTGTTAAAATTAGAAAACATCTATGAAACTAGAAATAAATATGAGATGAGGAAAAAATCTATGACTAACATAATATTAGTTAAGGTAGGTGAATTGGCTGCAAAATAGAATAAATGAGCATCCATCGGTTTCGACGATGAGCATTCAAGTTTATTGGTCAACAGAACGGCCTACACGTAAAATTAACATATAAGTTGGTCGGTGTTCTATAGATACGTGTACACATAACTTAATT
>OZ024740.1:303290247-303562747 GCA_964016885.1 Eledone cirrhosa
TATTTTTGTACTTTCTTTTAACTTTATTTCCTTTCTATATCAATAATATTGATTTTTATCATCACCATACTAATAACCCTTGACCAGTGTTATATTTTATCGACCCAGGAAGAATTTATAGGCAATGTTGACGTCGGTAGGATTTGAACTCAGGGCGTAAAGTACCATTAATATACTGGAAGATATTCTACCTGGCGCCCTAATTATTCTGCCATTGATAATAAACTGAAGATCCTGGTGGAACAGAAACGGAAGAATACCGTCTTAAGTACATTCTAATAATTTGATTGCTGCTACTGTTGCTGCTGATGTTGCTGCTAGTGATGATACTGATGATGATGGTGATTCTGCTGCTACTACTACTACTACTACTACTTCTACTATTTCTACTACTACTACTTCTACTACTACTACTATACGAGTTAAGAGGGAACGTGTACATTTGGGCAATCGCTTTGATTTAAAACATATCAAAGGAGACAACCTAGAAAAATTATTGATTTGTAATGCCACTACTTATTCCAACACCCCTCCACTTATTTGAGACCCGAGAATATGTTGTCACAATATGTTGAAATTACACCTCATTGGAGAGAGGGGGGGGGTCCTATTCAGAGTGTGTTCTGTCACTATAGGAAACGAAGATAAATATCATTACTTTTTATTCTTGTAGTTAGAGAAAATATCATCAAAAGACTGAAGTACTTACGGAGGAAAGACGTAAAATATTAATAAATTCTTGTACACCATGTTCTTGTAATCTAGATAGTTTGTCGTACGAACGAGTATCCTCCACCTCTAACTAACTTACCCTCTGATTCTGGGTCCCGGCGACCGACAGGATGGAAAATACATTGGCCCAGCGGACGACGTGGTAGACATGCTGGAACAGCCACTCCAATTCGCGGGGCTTGCAGCTGCGGGCAGTCAACTCTGTTCCGATAGTAATGAGTAGGGATGTGGTCCGGGGACATGAAATGAATAATTGTTGGTGTTGTTATTGCTGTTGTTGCTGAGAAAGACTATTAAGTACATTTAATGTGTTACTACCTATCTAACAGTGCGTGACTACATTTTCTTCTTCGATTTTCTATCCTTACTAAGTAAAATGAAACGATTTATTGGGATAAGATATAATTGACTTTGTACTACTCCATTGCTCCATACCGATGATGTATAAGATACATAAACGAATTTGTCTTTGATGATAGAGCTAGCCGTAAATAATTTATATTAAATGTATAAATAGCATAAGAACTTGAGCTAATTAATCATATAACTTCGAGAAAAAAAGTAAGAAAGGTAATAATTTCCATATGCTTTCTTCCTTTACACAATACTCTCGAGTCCCAAATAATAAGGGAAGGTGTAATAAGTGAGGGGTGGAATAAGCGAGGGAGTTGGAATAAGGTGTGTGTGGGGGAGGGGGGTAATCGGTAATGTGTCTAGGTTGTCTTCGTTGATTTTCTTTAAAAACCAGAATTAGTCGGTTAGTTTACATATTGCAGGGACGAAAGCATTTCTGAATTGGATGGCGGGGTACCAAATGTGCACTATTTAGTTGTAGCGATTAGTTTAGCTCTTTGCACTCTAAAATGGTCAGAAAACTTCGATATGCGATAAACATAACATGTACATAAATTGTAGCGCATATGCAAATAGATGTATGTTTTGGTAGTTTGGGGGAGAAAATATAATTATCTGAGGGGTCATGATGATTTAAAAAAACATTATATATGACAAAAGAAGAACATTACAAGAAATCCCATATTTACGAACGTACACTATACAATTACTGGTTTCCCAAGCCCCACACCTTCTATTATTGCAAACCCCTCCTATTATTGGGATCCACGAGTACCACCAATCTCTCCTCCTCTCTATGTCTATCACACAAATTTCTTTTAATCCCCCTCTCTGTATCTACTAAAACCAAACTCTGCTCCTCTCTATATCTACCACAAAACCGCCTCTCTTATCCCACTCCCTATATCTAAGGTTAATACACTCACTCACTCTCTATAAATATCTACGCTTAGCTCTCCCAATCCCCCTCTTTATATCAATCACTCCTAAACTCTTCTCCTCCATATATCCCTCTCTGTATATCTACAACCACCAAACTCTCCCCCTCTCTATATCTAATACATGGAACTCTCTTTCAATCCCCCTCTCTATATCAATTAAAGCCAATCTCTCCTACTCTGTATATCTATTACAAGGTACTTTCTTCAAATCCCCCTCTCCATATCAATTAGCACCAAACTCTCCCCTCCCTATATCTACTACACGAAAATCTCTTTCAATAATCCTCTCTATATCAATAAACATCAATTTTTCCCCTTCTCTATATTTAATATACAACACACTCTCCTAACCCCCTCACTATATCAATTACCACCAAACTATCCCCCTCTCTATATCTACCAGACAACACTATCTCTCTCATTCCCTCTCACTCTATCCATCACTACCAAACTATCCCCCATTATATATCTATCAATAACTATCTCGATCAATTCACTCACTCTATTCATTACCACCAAACTCTCCCCCTCTCTACATCAACCATACAACTCTCTCTCCCAATCCCCCCTCTATATCAATTAACACCAAACTCTCCCTCTTTTTATATCAACTACACGGAACTCTCTTCCAACCCCCTCTCTATATCAATTAGCACCAAACTTTCTCCCTCTCTATATCTACTATACGGAACTCTCTTTCAATCCCCCTCTATATAAAATAAATAGGATGTGTTGGGGTCTCAATATGTAAACTACACGACTAATTCTGTTTTGTTTGTTTGCTTTTTAATTAAGGGAGACAACCTAGAAAAATTACCAATTTTCTAAACGCCCCTTCCCGCTTATTCCACCCCACCCTCCTCTATTATTTGGGACCTGAGAGCAGAGAAATATAAGTGTCATCTTGTTCGTATGACCAAGTGTAGGTAACTCACTCGCCTATTTAGGAGGTACATATGCACATGAAATATAATTGATACTGAAAAGAAAAGGCTAATAGTGGATTATTTTCGTAGCACATTAAATTCGAACGTGAACGAACTACCTCGTTGTTGATGGTGTAGGACAGAAAAAAAAGGAAAGACACAAAATAAAAATCCAGTCACTGAGAAGGTCACAGAATGTGTGACGAAAGACCTTTAACAATATATAAACAACCATCGAACCAACCAACCGACCGGAAATGTATAATAAATTGAAATGAAAACCAACAGGTGAGTGTGTTTTTATTGGCAGCATGGCCTTCCTAAAGCATATCAATATATATATATATATATATATATATATATATATTGATATTGATATACTTTAGGAGGTTACGACGACGAGTGTTCCAGTTGATATTATCAACGGAACAGCCTACTCGTGCAATTAACATGCAAGTGACTGAATATTCCACTGACACGTGTACCCTAACGTAGCTCTCGAGGAGATTCGGCGTGACACAGAATGTGACAAGGCCCTTCGAATTACAGGTAGAACTCACTTTTGCCAGCTGAGTGGACAGGAGCAACGTGAAATAAAGTGTTTTGCTTAATGACACAACGCACCACATGGTCCAGGAATTGAACTTAGACATTAAGACCATAAGTCCAACACCTTCAAACACAACACCCCACGCTTTCACATTATATATATATATATATATAGTCATTCATTGCATCATAGTTAACCATAATGCAATAGTAGAAAAAGCACTCAACGTAACGCAACTCATTTATATTTGATGTAATATTATGTTGGTGTTGCGGGAACGGTGTCAATTATTATTGAAGAAAATGACTGGAGGCCGGATTGGTGAAATTCCTTTAGAGTTTTTTTAATTTTCTTCTATAATATATATATATATATATATATATATATATATATATATATATATATATATATGTGTGTGTGTAAATTTTGAGTATATGTTGGTTGTTTACCGACACCTCAGTATGCAGATTGGAGCACTTGAGGAAGTACGCAGGTTGGTTTGTTTACTCCGGAGTAATGTAAAATAATTATATATATGAAATTATTTTATATATATATGTATATATATATATATATATATATATATATATATATATATATATATATATATATATATATATATATATATATATTAAAATAACAGATTAAAGTTTA
This sequence comes from Eledone cirrhosa, assembly GCA_964016885.1. Classification (NCBI taxonomy): domain Eukaryota; kingdom Metazoa; phylum Mollusca; class Cephalopoda; order Octopoda; family Eledonidae; genus Eledone; species Eledone cirrhosa. Next base: position 303,294,405 of record OZ024740.1, read on the forward strand.
AGCAAAGAATCGCAGCTTTCACCCTTAACGGGATTTTCTGAAACTAACAAAGTCAATCTGTAAACGCAGAAGTGGATATTTCAAAAAACGTTGCAACCGGAGGAAGTCAGGAAGATGATACTTTGGTTCGTGGAAACGTTCCCTGGCAAAGAACGGGAAACAACGAATATAATACGTCATTAATAGAAGCGGTGAAAAACAATTACACGCAAAGACAGAACCACGTTTATGGTATAAAAGAAGTCGTAGCTAATGTTCTCTTAGGTGGTTCATAGAGACGTTCTCTAGCAATGAACGGAAAAAACGATGATAATACGTCATATGTGGAGCGTGGAGAACAATTGCACGCAAAGACAAAACCACGTAAATGGTATAGCTGAAGTCGTAGACTAAAATTCTAACTAGGAGACCAAATGAATCTCCGCTTCAGAGTTAAGAATAAAGTAAATAAAATACAATACAGAGGTAATAGAAATTAAATAAATACATACACGCATGCAAATACGTACATACACAAGCATACGCGAAAACACTTGCCATAGGTATACAAAACCACGCACATATAAATATGTGTGTGTGTGTGTGCGTGTATACAAATAAATGAAAAATTGAATAAACGTATATAAATAAATAAATACGTATATAACAAGCGCACACACATACCTACATGTAAATACACAAATGTTCGGAGACGTACGTCAACCAAAACATGAAGTACACATATACACACACCCTACATACGTACGAACCCGCATACTCACACAGACGCAAAGCTCCCGTATACACATAACCAAACCATATGTACCAGAATATATAAAATTATACGCCATAACATATTCAATCAAATATACGTACGAGAAAGTATACGTACCTTCACAAAACATACAGGTAATATATACTTACCTATGCAAATAAGTAATGGTATAAACATAACATATACTTAGCTACCACATCAAGACGTAAAATATCCACGTATAGATCGTATTATCCGTTAGGGTATAATGTGGGGCTGTAATACAGGAAAGTTTTGTGCAATTTATGTTTACAAGCCGAAATTGCCTCAGATTTTTTGTTTAAGATGTGGTCTGTGGCGTAGAGTATTTCCTTTGAAAAGACCTCCCTGTATAGATAAGAAATGTATAATCTGTAAATTAAGCCCCCATATTAACTGTAAAACTAGAAATGTAGTATATAGCATAAGATGTACTGAAGGACAATGTAGAGATAAGAATATAGTGTACATAGGTGAGACAGCTCATAGTATTGGGGAACGGATAAATGAACACTGGCGAGACCTTCAAGATAGTAAAGAATCATCAATACTCCACCAACATGCTAAAATAGAACATAAGGGTAAATTAGAGAACATAGAAATAAAAATAGAATCTACACACAGAAAAGACGCAATGTTTAGACAAATCACAGAGGCAATAAACATAAATGAACTCCAACCAAAATTAAATAGAAAACATGAATTGAACAGCAACATCACAACTTACAATTAAGGACAAAATGAAAACACACATGCACATAGAACAAACAACCAGCCAGTAACATGTAAATAAACAAATAAATAAACAAATAAATAAACAAATATAAACACACACAGACACCCGGATGTAACACATGCGCAAACTAAGCACACAACACACACAAAAACAAGATGGCGTAGGACAGAACAGAGGAGAGGCACAAAAACAAAGAAAAGAATCCCCAGTCACTGAAGAGGTCACAGAATGTGTGACGAAAGAACTTTGACAATATATAAACAATCATCTGGTTGTGGAACCAACCAACCAACCGGAAATTTATAAATTCCTAAATTTATAAATTTATTATAATAAATTGAAGTAAAAGCAACTGGTGCGTGTGTTTCTTATTGGCAACATGACCCTCCCAAAGTATAACAATATCGGTTTCAACACACGTTTTCAGATAAAGAATCTTGCTAAACAAATTCAGAAACGAAATATATATATATATATATATATATATATATATATATATATATACACAAACATTAAAGTATCAGGCCTTAACATACATGTATATTCCTGATAAACTGTGTGTGTTGGTAGTTGAAGTATACAGGTGATAGCTTCGTCAGAGATGTGTGTCTAACTAGCTGTAATGTAGTTTACAGTTAGTTAGATACTCACCTCTGATGAGGCTATTAAATGTGTACTTTCGTCGCTTCCCACGCAAACCTTTACCAGAAACATATATGCAAAACACTGATATTTTGACATTTAATGCCATATTTCTATTTTTGTGTGCGAAATAGATTTAAGCATTTCTGGATTGGGGGTGGAGCCAAATTTGGTCAATTTAGTTGATTTAGTTGTTTTAGTTGTAGTGAATATTTTAGCTATTATTATCAACCAAGAAATAAAACAACTTCAATATGCGGTATATATAACATGTACATAAATTTTAGCGCATATACAAATAGATGTATGTTTTGGTAGTTTGAGGAGAAAATATAATGCGGGAATTCAGTTCATAGCCCACTGCCTCCCTCCAGTTCCACCTCACCTGTTAAGCAGAAGATAATTTCAAACACCAATACTCATGTATCGATAATAGGTTTTGTTTAGTCCCTTTCATGTTTGTAGAAGTCTCCTTACACATTAAGTATTTTCTTGTTAACATGAGAGGTCACAGAATGTGTGACGAAAAAACTTTGACGAACGCTCGTATAACTAATAATAAAGCTGAAGTGAAAATCAAAAAGTGAGTCCTTTTTTTATTTTATTGGCACAATGGCCCTCACCAAATATAACAATACCTTTTTCAACACACTATTTCACATCAAGAATCTTGCAAAACAATATACATATGATATATATAAGAGATAAATTGTGGGAGTTGGGCCGCTGACAGCGAAGTTCTTGTCATCACTGGCGGCTCACCTTACTTAGGTGTCAGGTGATGCCCGTGAGGGTGCCTGGCTATTTCAGTGCCTTAGCCTCATCATCACCTGTGGTAATGCTGCGAGAGTGTTGGCTTGCCTCAAAGTGTGTAGTTAACCCCGAAGATGTGAGGTGTGGCTGATTGTCGCACTTGGTGGTGAATTGCCCCTTCTCTTTTTTTCCTTTATCCTTATTGCTCAATGAGTTATACAAATGCTATTTTCATAATAAAACCAAAAAGGTTTAGCCAAGATATAAAAAAAACTTCGATATGCGATAAACATAACATGTACATAAATTGTAGCGCATATACAAATAGATGTGTGTTTTGGTAGCTGGGGTGGGGGGGGGTATAATTATTGGAGGAGGGGTGCATGGCTGTCCTGCTGCCCCCCATCCACTGCCCCTGTACATTGAAATCTAATTGATAGTGGTAAGGGTATAATATGTACCAGTGTTATGCTGAGGTTGATGCAATTCACTAAACGTCTCCTTTTCAACATCCAGCCTTAAACAAGAACCCGAATACATAGGTTGTTAATATAAACATGAGTAAGAGCATATCTGTGTGTGTGTGTGTGTGTGTGTGTGTGTGTGTGTGTGTGTGTGTGTGTGTGTGTGTGTGTGTGTGTGTGTGTGTGTGTGTGTGTGTGTGTGTGTGTGTGTGTGTGTGTGATTGTGCGTACGTGTGTGTGTGTATATATATATATGTGTGAGTGAGTGAGTGTGTGTATGCGTGCGTGCGTGCGCGCGCGCGTATATGTGTGTGAGTGAGTGTGTGTGTATGCGTGCGTGTGTGTGTGTGTGTATGTGTGCGTGCGTGTGTGTGTGTGTATGCGTGCGTGTTTGTTTGTGTGTGTGTGTGTGTGTGTGTGTGTTTGTATAGTCATGTATATACATTGACATAACAATGTATATTTGCACAAACGTGTGTTTGAAAAGTTTCATTTCATTATACTATAGCTATTATTTTGTTTTATAGAAATTAATAATATATTCTTGTGAACTATCGCCGCGAATGACCTCAAATAATGTAGTGGATATGTACAATTGAAACATGAATATTACCAGCACAAAAGTTGCTTTGTTCATTCAGATATTCATTGTTTATTAGTCAGGAGAATATTGACGCGAAGTGACTCCATCTGTATGTGAATAATGGAAATAGTATAGACTGTTATAACGACTGCGTTTTATATTTCGGTTTGATCATCATTCTGTGAAACTCAATGAGAAATAAGGAGCAAGAAAGCTTTTAGGACGATGCGCTAATGGATTTGTCGTGAGGTAAATACCATTTTCACTTGCTTTGATATCCGGAATGATCAATGGAAAGCAGAAAATCTAATATCATTTGAATGGATTAGAATTCTTTTTAACGCATCAAATTGAGTCCCTGATCACAGCCCATGCACCTACAATCTAATCGCCTTTTATAAGACCTTAATTTTCATGAAATCCTAAATGTTCATCTGATTAATTCTCTAAGATACCACTTGAAGGAATTTAATGTTTCAAATCCAGTTTGTCTAAGAAACTCCATTGCCCTTGTAAATGCGTGAGAATATTCAATTAGATCTCATTTTAGTGAGACGTTTGGTATTGTCAACTATTTTCTATTCATTGGTTGTTGTTGATCAGTTTATCAGAGAAAAAGACAGGTATGAATCATACATCACTTCCAGAATTCAACATAGAGAGTGGTGAGGGAGAAGTTTTTGATGACATGTCTTTTAATATAATTTATAATGACTGGTATGATGGTTTACAGCAAAACTATTAAACACTTCAACACTGTTTTCATAAATTCATTTAGTGACTTGCAGTATTATAGAACAAGTTTGAAAGAAAACAGGTTCGAAGCTGGAATAAGCTGTTCTGAGAAAAAGCACATTACAACGTTAAAAGTCGCAAACTATATGCATTATCACGATCTTTAGATAGGTCTTTTTCACCAGTCTTAATTCTTCAAGTACTCTTGGGTCTCGAATAAACTCACCTGAAAATGAGTACCAGCAATGCTGAGGGGGGGGGGGGGGGGGGGGTTAACTCTGCGATGGACTGGGAGAGTCTTGAACTCTCAGTTGCATAACGCCACGAAACCGGGATAAGCACCGGCCTGATGAACCTCTTGGCTTGAGACAGACTTTAGACTAGATTTAGACTGTAAGAATGTAAGAATAAGCTTATAGGGAAAACGCAGGTGAAGTGAGAATTTTACAGAACTACAAATCTGTGACGGAAACGGAAAAGAAAGCAAAGTGTTTAGTACAAAATCTGTGAAGTGAGACAAAATAAGGTATGTGGACAGAAGGGAGAAGTCTTGGGTAGAAGGGGAGTGCAGCTTTCTGGCTCAGATGAATAGGGTTTAATATCGGTATAAGAGGCTGAGTATGTAAATAAATATTCGGTAATCTACCGAGTGTGTTGCTTTTTTTATTGTTTTGGGTGATGAGGATGGTGGATTGGCAGTATCGGTAGAGCATCGGACAACATGCTTTACGAATCAGAGTTACGGCCCTTTACGAACTGAGTTCAGATTCTGCCGAGGTTAATTTTGCCTTTCATCTTTATGGGATCGATAAAATAAAGTACCAGTAATGCACTGGGTAATTGCTGGCCTTGTGCCAAAAGTAGAAACAATTATATATTGGGTAAATCGTGAGAATTTTGAGGCCTGTCATATGTAATGGGTTTGGTTGTGTTTGTTTAACGAATGGTTAAAATGAATTAGTTTATAGTTAGAAGTTGTTAGATGGATTAACATGAATAATAGTTGAAATAACAATAATATAAAGAATAAATGATTTGGTTATGTATGGTTTACTTCACGTGAATCAATTAAAAGGTACAATAAACAAGTTACCATAAGTTGCAAAGATTGACAATATTATTTTGTTGTTGATGTGAGACTGTTGTAGTCTGTTGTTGTTGGTGGTGTGAAAACAGTGAGCGACAGATAATTGTTGTTGGAATTTGGAGTCCGTGGTAGTAGTTGTGAGACCGTAGTTAGTAAGAGAGAGAGAGATATGGTTTGTATACCTCTGTTATGGTCTGTCGTAACTGTGAACTACCGTAGCCTGCAGACAGCGGTAAATCTTCCACATTTGTATTCTGTAGTAATAGGGCTCCAATCGCTCTGGGTATTTCTGTAGACCTCGTGGGTCTATTGATAGTGGTGAATCCTTACATAGTTTGTTATAGGTGTAATGCTCCGATGTATCTCCTGATGTAGGATGATACAGGCTCTATATATAGCTGTCGCTTCCTGTCTCCCACCTTGAGGGAATAGTCAACACATCAACCTGTCTACACCAAAAGGGTGTTGACCTAGAATTTGACCTTTAGGTGTCACCCAAGGTTCAAGGCACGGGCAGATTTCGCTACATTAGTTCCCTACCCAGATCGAGGCAGGAGAAGCGATCGATTATAAAAGGGGTAGCGGAATCTGATTCCTAGAAGCGTATCCCAAAACACACAAAATGTGGGTACTGCGCCCGCATTTCGAGTATAGAGAAATTTGGAGAGAGAAAAAAATATATAGTATAACTGAGTATGCATGTGTGTGTGTAACATTTAGAAGGAACTGTAAAAATACAAAATTGTGATCATGTATTTCGAACTGTTGTGTATGGGTGGATGGGTTACGGTATCGGATTACGATATGACAACACAGAGGACTATTTCTCTCGATGTATCATCATACATAAGATTCTCTTCAGTGAGTCGAGGTCTACGCTATGACATGAGTGTTTGCAATTTTGAGTTGCGTGCTCAGTGAGTTGAGCGATTAAGTAACTGTGGTTTGATTATCATGTGTTAAATAGCTATTGTCGAACCTTGACCAATTAATCTCGATGTATTATCATACGTAAGATTCTCTTCCCATGAGTCGAGGTTTATGCTATGACATGAGTGTGTGCAATTTTGAGTTGCGTGCTCAGTGAGTCGAGCTAAAAGTAACCGTGGGCGATTATCATGTGTTTCATAGCTTTCGCCGTACCTTGACCAGTCGAAAAGTGATTCCGAAGAGACCCAACCGAATCCAGAATATACCACAGACAAAAGCATGTTGGTATGTGACAAGGAAAATGATGTATGTTTGATGTAAAACGTGTTATTCATACAGGTATATAATACAGTAAAACGAATAAAAAAAAATAAATGACATTTATATACAACCTGTAAAAAAATATATATATATATATTTTTATAATTGTTCTTTACAAAAAGTTCTGTTTTCTCTTCTTTATGTGAATCTTTTCTTGCTAGGAAGCTAGTAGTATTGTTTATTGTTGTTATTGGAGGTTACGAAGCAAGTGAAGTGTTTGGTAACTGTATATTGCTGAGGTTGGCAAATAAAGCCATGATCAGATCAAATAGGCTGCGTGTTATTTTTTTTTTTTAAATACCACTTCGTTTTTGTTTTTAATTTTTTTTTTAAATCAGGTCACCAATTTAACGAAGGGTAAAAATGAATTAAGTAGTAGTTATTGTTAGATGAAATAACTATAATAATAAGAATAACGAAAATATAAAGAATAAATGATTTGGTTATATATGGTTTACTTCACGTGAATCAATTAAAAGGTACAATAAACAAGTTACCATAAGTTGCAAAGATTGACAATATTATTTTGTTGTTGATGTGAGACTGTTGTAGTCTGTTGTTGTTGTTGGTGTGAAAACAGCGAGCGACAGATAATTGTTGTTGTTGTTGGAATTTGGAGTCCGTGGTAGTAGTTGTGAGACCGTAGTTAGTAAGAGAGAGAGAGATATGGTCTGTCGTAACTGTGAACTACCGTGGCCTGCAGACAGCGGTAAATCTTCCACATTTGTGTTCTGTAGTAATAGGGCTCCAATCGCTCTGGGTATTTCTGTAGACCTCATGGGGTCTATTGATAGTGGTGAATCCTTACATAGTTTGTTATAGGTGTAATGCTCCGATGTATCTCCTGATGTAGGATGGTACAGGCTCTATATATAGCTGTCGCTTCCTGTCTCCCACCTTGAGGGAATAGTCAACACATCAACCTGTCTACACCAAAAGGGTGTTGACCTAGAATTTGACCTTTAGGTGTCACCCAAGGTTCAAGGCGCGGACAGATTTCGCTACATTTGTTCCTGGTATAAGATGTAGTTTTCTTCTTGTATATGAGTTGATCTCAGATTGTTGTCGTGTACCTGATCAAGATCAGAGCTCAGCGACCAGTTTCCAGAGCCCATCACGAGGAGGTCTACAAACTTCAACCTCTAAAATATAGTATAAAACTATTTCTTTGATATATATAAGTATTGTGTGTTTGTACAGCTGAAACAACTAGGTTGTCGTGTCATCATGGAGGGAATGTTTCCGAAATCTTCGTTAATTAAAGACAGTACAGATCTGCCTTGTAGTATCTATCTTGCCTCTTTACCTTCCGAATTTAAATTCTGCAAGAGCTTCTAATTTCATCGATAGCCAGGGGATCACAACTGATTATAAAGCTGCAATGAGAGGAAGAGCCGTTTGTTACTACTGTCGAATGACAACAACGACCACGGCAACAACCCGAACCCACAACTACGACTATAACCACAACCACAACTACCACCCCAACGCAGCTGCATAAAATCCTTTACTCTATTTTGTTTTGCTTCTCTACATTCTGAATTCATCAGATCAAATGAATACTAGTCAGGAACGGACGTCGATTTTAATCCATCGCCTAAATTTGAGGATTTTTGTTTTACCAACTTCAGGATGGTAAAACGTAAATGCTATACAGGTGGAATTTTAACATGTGTTGAAGAGTAATAAATAAATACATTTTCAGACCTGCCAACCTCTAAAAAAAAACCAAACGGGGGGTGACATGAAAAAAAGAGCTCCAAAAACGCGGATAAATGAGGCAAAACAGATATTTTATATAATGAAAGCTATACCCGTTTTCACAAGAGAAGACATCTCTCACCCACCCAAAAGTGGGGGAGAGATCTCCCAGTCAGACGGTTGGCAGTTGACAGTTGACAGTTCTGCATTTTAATCTGACTCATAAATCTTTACCATCTTCGAATTGATTTATAATTAGTTTCTTTGTTAATATTGCTTATGATTTGACAGTCTAAAAAACTCTCTCAAGACACGTCATCAATAACTAAAAATAAAGTGAAAGTGAAAGTTATATAGTGCGTGTGTTTCTTTCTATTGGCAATATTGGCAACGTGACCATTCCTAAATATAACATATCATAAAGGTCCATGGTATATAAACAGATAGGATGGCCATATCTGAGATGTCCTTGATCGTGCGATTACACGATCATGTTGATCTTGGTCTAAGAAACGAAATAAAATGTTGATATGGGTGGGGGCGGAATTAATATTATTCTTTCAACACTCATTTATTATAACATTTACCGTATTTCATTAACTTATCTACCCGGAACACGATTTTTTTAAGATAACATGCGCCCCCTCTCTCTCTCTCTCTCTCTCTCTCTCTCTCTCTCTCTCTCTCTCTCTCTCTCTCTGTGTGTATGTAAATACGTTAATCAGGATGTAATCCCTAGCAACCAAACGGAAGAAAACCAAGTTAAACATTGACGTAGCAAGAAAATGGACCAATCAAAGCTTTTGATTTGACCAAGATTTGCACAAGCTCTGATGATTGACAAGGTTTTTCGTATTTTATCAATGATCAAAGCTAAATAATTCCACAATTAATCAGAAGTACAGATACTCACACGAATCTTACCACCAGCTGTTCATATTTTCTCTATTCCTTTCATCGAGAACCTAATTACCGATAATTAGTGAAATTAAGTGCCGAGACAACAAACGTAACACTGGAGAATAGAATATATGTGATCGTTATTTTTGCTTTTCTCTTCATATTATGCATTTTTTAATAACAGTTCTATATTTAACGGCTGCTCGATATGTATGTATGTATGTATACCTAAAAAGGTAGTCCTAAGTAGGTATGGCAGAGAGATCTACTTTGTGGCATTAAACAGTCACTGCATTCTACTTAAACGAATTATTTATTAATTAACCATAATAAGCTTAATTTTCTCCTACTTCCAACGCGAAAGATGGGGTGGGGACATAACCTTATAATAGACTGATATCTTACCCAGAGAAGAGAATAATTTTACAAATGTTTAATGCCAATTAACGAGTGCATCGCGTCAAAGAGGTTGAAGAAGAAGAAGAAGAAGAAGAAGAAGAAGAAGAAGAAGAAGAAGAAGAAGAAGAAGAAGAAGAAGAAGAAGAAGAAGAAGAAGAAGAAGAAGAAGAAGAAGAAGAAGAATGTTTCCAAAAGTATTTATCCGATGCAAAATCTGCCCTTCGTTTCTTCGATGACACGACACCTCGCTGTAGTAACTGCTGTGTTTCGAATAACGAATGAAATATAAGTGTCATTATAATATTATATCTGCATCGTTTGAGTTCGTGATTCTTAATTGTAATCTAAGCATCATTGCGTGATCTGTTTACAATTCTCAATTGATCGGTCTGTTAGCACCAATGCTTTTATACTTTAACGCTGAGAGCAGAGACTATCATCCAATTCGCTCAGACCATTTAAGAAATTAATATGTAACTCACTCACGATCTATAATCTCAGCCTGTGACAACAAAATCTAATCAAGTCAATGTGAAAGTTTCTACGTAGTCACTCAACTTGCTAATAATACCAGTCGAATTACCCGCATATCACAACCTAAATTCTTTTTTTTAAATTAGGCCACATTATATATTATACTGGCGGTGGATTGGCAGTATCGGTAGAGGGTTGGACGCCATGCTTTCTAGCATAGTTACGTCCCTTTACAGTCTGAGTTCAAATCCCGCCGAGGTTAACTTTGCCTTTCATCCTTACGGGGTCGATAAAATAAAGTACCAGTAATGTACTGGGTAATTGCTGGCCTTGTGCCTAAAGTAGAAACAATTATATATTATACGTACAAATGGATGACTGTATGACGCATATGTGTGAAGTACGAAGCTGCAATGTAGTGAAACATGGCCAGTGACTGCAGAAGGCATGCGTAAACTGGAGAGAAATGAAGTAGCTATGCTTCATTGGGTGAGCAACGTAAATGTGAGAGAAAGGCAGAGCTCGGATGAACTGAAGGAAAATCTGGGTTTAAGAGGAATCCGATGTGGTGTGCAGGAGAGAAGATTGCGTTGGTACGGACATGTGATGCGCATGGATGATGATCGATGGGTGAAGAGGTACTAGGAAATGCCAGTGGATGGAAACCGCAGTAGAGGTAGACCAAGAAAGACCTGGGCACGGGGGGGTGAGAGCTGACCTCAAATCGCTGAGATTCACAAATGTCGGAGAAAAGAGGTGAGTGGAGAGATGCCATGTTGAGAACGACCCATTCAACCCATGCGAGCGTGGGAAAACGGACATAAAAACGATGATGGTGACGAAGATATACTGTGTTTGAAAATAAAAAGACGGGATCGATGTAATTGGATTGACTTACATTGAAAGTCTGGCCTGAGATTAAACAACTAGATTTCTTTCGGTGAATAGTGGTTTGTTGTTATTGTTTAGTTACAGGTCAGACCTAAATGTGCTGTTACAACCAGCCCATAATTATTTAAAGACAGTAAGTTTGAGGGAAATTTGGCTGTTAGTCCTGGCAAGTCGAGTAACGATGTAAAGGCTCTCCCCGTTGAATTCAATTTCTATCAGGTACTTCTTTTGGAATTTTTTTTCATATAATTTACCAATTACATCCACACAGTGTTTAAGCATGTATTTCACCCACCAATGCGATCATAAGACTGCTCGATTATTTAAAAGTAAGCAACAATTATTTCGAGAAAAATTAATTCAGTATGATCAATGTGAAAAGATTAAGAATGCTGGTTTGATCGCAGGCAGTGTATTGACAGGATCATTAGAGCGTCGGGTAATATTTAAGGTATTTAGCTACGGCCATTTGCGTTCTGAGTTCAAATCCAGCTGACGTCAGTTTTGTTGGGGGCAGATAAATAAAACACCAATCAGATACTGGGGCCAATTTATATTCCTATAACACAACCTAGAATGGAATTGTTATAGAAGCCTAAGACAAAGACAGTTAATATTTGATGTAATCAAGGTCAGTGTACGGGCAAAGAGGTATGTAGTGACCTACATTCTGAGGGCTCATACGTTGTTTGGTTCAGTTCAGCCAATCGCTATCAGCGTAGGAAAATGTATTTCAACTTCCGCCGAAAGGGAAAAATTCCCGCTTCGCTTCGAAAATCTCTCTCTTGCAGCTCGACACCACCAAGGTAAACATCTCTTGATTTCGTTCCTCAAGCATAGACAATATGTAGCAACAAATATCACTACGGGTCTGGCTAACGCCTCAGCCAGTTGACCGTACTTCCTTAAACTCTTAATTTGTCTATTCATTTCTCTTGGCATGAGAGCTAAACCTTTGTAATCGGTTTGTAAATAAATTATATATTATAAACATTATAAAGTCGTATGATGATATTTTCAACGACATTCCCTTGAACTGCTTCTTCGGTTACTCTCTGTGCTACAATACACAATCAAATATTAACATTCATAACACAACATAAACCCATATATCTACCTCTCCTATTAACTATCATTAATAACCAAAATAACAATTAAACCAGTCTTCTAAAGGTAAATATATTTCAATCGTTGTTCTGTATTCTGAAATCAGGGTCGATCTAGTCAAGTTAACCACACATTTACAAACATTGCTTTTGTATTTAATATCTTTGGCACTCCGTCGGTTTTGACAATGAACGTTCCAGTTGTTTTATCCACAAAATAACCTACGCATAAAATTAATGTGTAAGTGGCTGAGCATTCCACAAACATGTTTAGGAGATTAGTATCGGTGTACATATATGTATTATCAGAAATGACAATAAATGCCGGTGTGTGTTGTGACAAGGTTTTACTTCACAGAAGTCAAATGAATTAATATAAATAAATGGTTACCCGTTGGTCACAACTCCTAGGTTGGAGTGGGTAGAGAAGAACAGAAATCTTCTCTTGGCGGTGTTAGCATTTTCTTAGGCTGCCGGTGGTGTGCTTCTTGCTGGCGAAGGAAATGAGACAGGAATTCTTCTTCTTGCTGGCGAAGGAAATGAGACAGGAGTCATCAATGATAAGGTCATGAGATGACTCCTGTCATGTTGTCACTTCGGAGTTGAGGATGCTAGAGAGGCTGGTAGCCTAGCAGCCCCCAGATTTATAGTGCCCAGGGGGACGCAACTCCGTTTAGTACCTGAATCTGCCAATGGGGGTCGCGCCTATCGCAAAGGGACGTAACTCCTATTCGTGCTGAGTTACGACCGTCGTAAAGGGACGCAACTCCCATACGTGCTGAGTCACATCCGTAAAGGGGCGCTACGTTACACATGAAAAGTCTTAACGGAATTCTCGAAGGATGATCTAGTGTGTAACAAGGCTGGCGTTTTGAATTTCACGAACAACTCTTTTTTACCGGCTGCATGGATTGGAACCACGTTAAATAACGTGACTTGCTCAAGAACGTAACGTGACGCCGGGAATCGAACTCACTGAGCTATGTGCCTTCATTGTATTTAATTAAGAAACTAATGATAATCATTCAACTATGATAAAGATAACAGATTCAGAGGAATGGTGAACGGGTTTCTCTCAAATTCATGTTCAAATCCCGTTTGCGTGAAGTTTATATTTCATCACTGTCAGGTCAATAAACTATTTTATAATATTTTTCTGCTTGTCACGATGTGTATTCAAATGTTACCCTTTCTAATGGAAATAACCTCATCTTCTCCTCGGTTGTTATTCCTATCTGTTGCTGTTGGACTTGCTGACACATCAAGTGAAGGCAAGAGTTAACAAGTGCTAGTATGGAGAGTTGACACGCTCAGAAAGAGAAGAGATTGATGCGGCTAGGAAAGATTAATATTTCTTATATTGTTACTAAGTCCTAATTATTCAAAAGCCCCAGTCCATTATCATAAACACTTCTAACATAATGAAACAATGTTATAAATATATAAATTCTGCAGAAGACATGCGTTGACTGGAGTGACATGAAGCAGTCATGTTTCGTTGGATGTGCCACGTAAATGTGAGAAAAAGGCAGAGCTTGAATGAATTGAGGGAGAAGCTGGGTTTAAGAGGAATCCGAGGTGGTGTGCATACGGACATGTGATAGACATGGATGGTGATCGATAGGTGAAGAAGTGCCAGGAAATGCCAGTGGAAAGAAGCCGCAGAGTCGGTAGATCGAGAAAGACCTGAACAGAGGTTGTGAGAGTAGACCTCAAATCACTGAGACTCATAGAGATAACAAAGAATCGCGAGGAATGAAGAGATGCTGTGCTGAGAAGGACCAGTCTAACCCATGCAAAGATGGAAAAACGGTCTTAAAAACGACGTTGATGAGGGTGATGATGATATACAAATGTATGTATCAAATTTAAAGTATGAAACTGTAGAAAGCTTGGCATTTCCGCAGATCTCGTTAGTTACTATTAATAGGTACTATTTAATTCCTGCTATTTAACCTGCTGATCGAACTTTCCCTAGGGGGTTTGGAGTAAGCAGGGAGTTGGAAAGTCGGTAATGTTTCCAGGTTGTCTCCATTGATTTTTAAAAAACGGAATTAGTCGTTTAGTTTACATATTGAGGCCCCAACCCGTTCTATTTATTTTATAACGTATGGGATTTCTTGTAAAGTACTTTTTTTGACATATATAATGTGTTGTTTTTTTTTAATGTATAAAGGAAATTAATTGTCGCAGGAATGTGGAGGGGACTATTGTTTGTGAGCCAAGAGTATACATTAGGAGGCTTTCACAACATTAAATATGTTTATTTTAGACACCAGGAGCCATTAGTTTAGAAAAGATATAAATAAGACAGTGAAAAATGCTGCCTTTCTCAAAACTATTAATAATGTAATTAAAAAGTATTAGAGTATCGAAAGAGATTCTTGGTCTCCATCAGCAGCGATTTGGGGGTGGGTGTTGACTGGGCAGTGGTCAAAAACACCACAACATTTAATGGGCTCCAAATTAATGTTTTTGCTACTATAAATAATATGCAAGGCCTCTGATAACCAATAAAATATTCATCCAGGGTCCTCATCCAAGCTTAATCTGCCATAAACTTACTTCTTGTTTTAAATGACACAACAAGAGAAATTTATAGTGAACTAGTACAGCCTAAGTATATTTATTACAGATAGTGTCTTTAACGACACATACACTGGAATGAAAAACAAAATCAACTTCATTGGGGAATTTGAATTTGAAATAGTAAGACAGTGAATACCATAATATAAATCAATGTGTACAGTTGTGTGCCAAATGCTCTAACTTCATACACGTTAATAATTAAACATTTGGAGATGAGATTAATTATTTAAACAACTTTGATGCAACTCACCTTGCCAACGAGGAAACAGTCTTGCTATTTATAGCACCAATAATCCTTTATCATTTACACTACTCTATATTTACTATTGTATTTTTGCAGTAAAGACTTTATCTCACATAATATTGAATCGATGAGATTTTGATGACATTATTATTTATTTTGAGAGCACTCCCTTAACATCAGTATGTGGGGCCAGTTACAGCCAGTTTGAACAGAATTAAGTGAGAGAATTCTGGCTAAATATGGCCAGTTTAAATGATAAAGGGATAATATATATGTGGGAGAGAAAGTATGTGAGTGGGTACTTAAGAACTGAGGCTTAGTGTTTAAGATGCTGGGCTCACAATCATAAAATGGTTAGTTTCATTCTGGGACAGGAGGATACGTTGTGTCCTTGAGCCAGATACTTTATGATATATTGCTCCAATCCTCCCAGAGATTCTTTCCTGAGACATTCTAACCTCATATCCATAGTATCAGATCTGTGAGCTCTCAATTTGGAAAAGTAGCTGCTTTACCTGGAGCAACTGTCTGATCTCTGAGCTATGCACTCTATCAAGTAACATTACTCCAAAGACCCTTCAGAAGAACCCCATTTCAACTGCTTGTATTCATAATCATATTCTTTCGGTCATTATACAAGATTCATGACCATAGGTAAAGATTGGCATGAATACCAAATTGAAGATAGCGAGTTTGGTTTGTACACCTTCCTCCCTTCTGCTTACCAGTTGCTGAAGCTGGCACACTACTGCACAAGCTCCTGCAATTCTTGCACTTAATTCAGCCATTTAGCCTCCTGCCTTCCATCACTCTTGAACATGGCCCCAAGATATTTGAACTTCTCCATCTGCTTCAGTGAAACTCCATTCACATGTAGAGTGCACTGTGCAGGCTTCTTGCAGAGGACGAGTGTCTCAGTTTTCATAGCAGTGATTTTCATTCCAGCCATGCAGCACTTGGCATCAAACCAATCAAGTGCAAGTCAAAGATCACCTTCTGTCGATTTAAGTATTACCATGTCGTCTGTAAATTCCAACAAACAGATTCTACACCTGCCAGTTGTGATACCACTTTCAACCCAGCTGCGCAAGTCAGTCCTGTTCATGAAAATAATAACCAGGAGAGGTGACAAAATGCACCCTTAGCAGATTCCAACTTGCATACTGAGTGGTTTCGATTTAGCACCATTTATCTGAACACAAATACCCGGGCATTCATATAGCGACATCAGGGCAACAAGCAGCTGATCATCGATCCCATACTCATGCATAACCTTCTCCAGCAGGTCTCCTGGAACCACAATGATCATCAGCTAGCTTGGATTCAACAATCTCTGTACATCTCCTTGCTAGACACTTAGGATAGACTTTACCGGAGAGACTTAACAAGGAGATCCCTCTTTAATTGGAGCAATCTCTCTTGTCTCCCTTTTTGAAAATTGGGATTATCACTCCTGATTGCCATTGTTTAGGTGTCTTTCCAGATATCCAGGCCACCTGGCACACACAAGTCACACACTATTTTCTAGTTAAGGCTTTTAACATCTCAGTCTGAATTTCAGTGCTACTAACAAATATAACATCAGTTACCTCATTCTTTAACAGTTGTTATTACTGTTATTTATCTTCCTGGTCAGCCCTTGATCAAACATGCCATAGTTGATCAAGTTGAAACTATCTCATCTCTTTTGTTCAGGTATCTATGACTACATTATCTTAAGTACTACTGATAACATGTTACAGGGTTCAACCTGTCACATTGTTGACTCGTCAGCTACTAAACCAGCAACCTCACCAAGCAAGCTTGGTGAGCAGGGCGATTTTTAGACATCCTGCAGGGTGAAAAACAAAATCTGTAAAAGGCTGGAAGAACTCAGGAGAATCAACAGCCATCCATTAGTGTGTAAAAAAAAAAACATGAACAGACAGAGTTTCTTAGCCTTAGCAGTCTCTCAGGAAGAATAACTCTGATTTCAAAACCGAAGTAGATAAGACTCCTTAGTCACCATGGTGAAACCTTTCAAGTGACCAATGGCTTCATCCCTGTAATGAAGATGGATGAGCTGCAGCTCAGTAACCAGCTTCCGAGTAATGGTCAGACGAGGATTTGGGACCTACCAACATCACTTTTTTCCCCAATAAAAATCATGGACATACATCATATAGATGAGCATTGATGCAATTGTCTATGGTTCCAACCCAGCAATGAGAGAGGGATGAAATACCAGTAATTTTCTGGTGTTAATTTAATTGACATGCCACCTTCATAAAAGTCATAGGCCAAAGTGAGAAATCAATGTATTCATCAATGGAATAGAAAAAAATGAGACTATTTCATTTGCTGGTTGCAGTGGCATATAATGACAGCCACAACTTCCCATTTACTTATCTTCTCAATTATTAACCTTCAGTACCTTTTAGATATAAATATTTATAATCTATATAATGGGCATTGTAGAATCAACAATCCAACTCAGTGACCCGGTTTCAGTTCCTATTCGAAACTGCTTTCTTTTCACTCACATAACATAAATATTACAACTCCCAATATCATCATCATCATCTTTTCCTTCTTCTTCTTCTTTTCTTCCTTCTCCTTCCTTCACCTCTTCCACCTCATCCTTCTTCTTCTCATCTTCGTCCTTCTACTTCTTTTCCTCCTCGTCTTCCTTCTTTTTCCTCCTCATCCTTCTTCTTTTCTTCTTCATCCTTCTTCGTATTTTCCTTTTCATCCTTCTTTTCCTTCTCATCTTTCTTCTTCTTTTCCTCCTTGTTCTTCTTCTTCCTTTCCATCTCATTCTTCTTCTTTGTTTCCTTTTTCTTCTATTTTCATACCTATGTGAAACCCAATTATTTACTATTGATTATGGAATAATTGAATAATCGATACTGGAATGATTAATTTTGTGAACAGGGAGTTATTTACTACAAGGGGAGAGAGAGAGAGAGAGAGGGAGAGAGAGAGATGATTATATATTAATAATCTGTCAGTAAACAACTTGAAGGAAATTACATTCAGTGAAGACAGCTTCCTTGACACTAGCAAATATTCGGTGTGGAAATTGGCAGTGGAAAGAGAAAAAGGTATGATGGATTGATTACAGAAAACGAAGGAATTATTCCTAGTGATGAACAAATTTATTCATAGAGACGAAAGAATGTATTCATAGAGTAGACGGAAATTAATCATACAAATAATTGGACTGAAATATTAAAAGAAAGTAATATTATTTGAGACAAAATGAGTGTTATTCATGAAGAAAAGAAGAAAGTTGAGTTTTCATGAAGACCAAAATATATATTCTTTATCCGTATTAATTATTATTGTTATTATTATTGCACATTGTCACTGCTTTCCCGAGCACATATCTGTGCGCCTTAGGTATGAGCAGTGTAGTTTTTGCTGGTGTTGTTTCTATTGTATTAATAGTACCTTTCGTAGTATGTGTGCAGTGCCTTGTATGTTCTACATATTTGTAAGTCTTAGTGTTTTTGGTTATATATCTGTCTGCATGCTTTTTTTTATCATTCCGAGAGCACCTATTATTATAGATCTTGTTTCTGTTTTCATTTTCCACATTCGAGTTATTTCTATCTCTAGATATTTATACCAGATAGAAAAATGCATACAGCAAAAAAAAGTAATATTGTTGGAATATAAACCTTTAAAAATACAGGACAAGAAACTAAAATAAAACTTTAAAAGAATAGGACAAGAAACTGAGATAAAACTTTAAAAGAATAGGACAAGAAACTAAGATAAAACTTTAAAGAATTGGACAAGAAATAAAAAATTTTACAATAATATTAGTGGCAAAATTTTTATTGGTAAAAAATCGAGTTTCACATTCATAGGCTCTGGGTTCCACATTCAGAGGTCGTCGTCAGACCGGGGGATCATTTGATCCTGGTTTGAACACCAATTGGGCCATAACCATACCCCTATTTCATCATTCGGCGACACGCCTCATGTATCATGCATAATGTGAATGGACCCATGGGCCCATGAGCACAGATCTTGAGCAGCAGCGGACGGTCTTGTCGTCCCGCTCATCCTTGATCTTGACCAACCCGTCCATCTTCTCCTTGCATCTTTTCCTTGAGTTCAAGTCCGGCAGTCCAGATGAATGCGTGCCACAGCTTTCTGGTACAGGAAGGGGGAGCAGGAGGACTGGAGGGATGACGGGACAGAGGGAGGGAGGTGCCGTAGTCGGTGGTCAGAGTCGACATCTTGTCCTGGTCGTCTTCTCCATCTTCGTCTGGTGTTGCGGGACCAGAAGTGCATTCTTGGAGGAGACCTGCAGCTGCATCGGCCAATTCTTCTTGCAATGGTCATTCTGACGGAGTAGAACTGCTCAGCCAACCAACCCCAACCAGAACCAACCGCTCAGGGGCAACGCACAATGAGAGCATGACAATTATTATGCATTAATCAAGAAGATACTGGGGCATAGCACAGGAAACGAATAGAAAAATGTTGCCACTAATATTATTGTAAAATTTTTTATTTCTTGTCCAATTCTTTAAAGTTTTATCTTAGTTTCTTGTCCTATTCTTTTAAAGTTTTATCTTAGTTTCTTGTCCTATTCTTTTAAAGTTTTATCTTAGTTTCTTGTCCTATTCTTTTAAAGTTTTATTTTAGTTTCTTGTCCTGTATTTTTAAAGGTTTATATTCCAACAATATTACTTTTTTTTGCTGTACGCATTTTTCTATCTGGTCTACTATTTTTAAGGCAATGCAAGCAACAACTATCTAATAATTAAATGATCATAGTGAATTACTGACAAGTGATTGACATTTTAAAGTTCTTTTGAGTATGATTGCAATCTAGTTGAGGCAACGGGCTTAATGACAAAGCTAGTAAATCATGAATGCATTTGAGATGATTAGTGCATAATAGTGAATTGGTGAAACTTGTGCATTTCAATGGTGTTACAACAATAGATGTAAGTTATATAGTAGTAATACTTTATCATTTTAACTTTTTAGAATGGACAAAAACCCATGCAAAGAAATGACTTTGACTGCAGTGATTCTCTCCAATTTACTTACAAAGCAAAACGTGGTCAAATACCTTATCATCTCTGATAAAATGCCCATTGAATCACTGAAAATCGGATGCATGGAATTCCTCATAAAATGCACCTATGAATCGGAAGCCATCACATATATCAATGGATATAGGGAGTTGTTCACACTGGAAGACCATCACTTCATTTGTGACTTCATCAGTTATCTCCACAATTATCTCAGACACCCAATGCCATTGATGAGAGGTGATCCAATGTGTGAGCATGTAACTAATCTTATAGAAGTTGTTATCGACCACCTGGCTTTTAGTGACATTTGACTGATTTGACTGATAATGATGTATTTTTAAAAAGTATGTGTACATTCTTGTTACTATTTTAAGACAATGCAAGCAACAACTATTTAATAAAATTTTAATTTAAAAATGACCATTGTGCATTACTAGTATGATGACATTTTATTAAGTCACAAAATTAGTCAGTCAGCCATAGAACAAGGATCAGGTGGCAAAAACATTGGCAAAAATTTGTGTCAATTTAAGATTTCCAACATTGTTCAAATGAATCATATCTGGTTTGAAGTCAGATTTGTCAAATTTTGACCAATTTTCAATGTTGTGAAGATTGGGCAAGTTCAATTTTTGAATCATTTCTTTCATGCAGTAATTAAACTTTTCCAAATGAGAATTTCTCTTGCCCAAGTCATTTTTATTTTCAATTACACTTTGTGGACGTGGAATGACACCACTGTAGAAAATGGGTGTACAGTGGTGCTTTTCCGCTATTTTCTGTAGCCTTGCAAAGAGACTCTTCCCCTGTTTTTCCGGTTTTGTGCCTCGAATGGGCACTTTGTCCTTAATTTACAAATAAATGATTAATATAAAATACTTGGGCAAAAATTATTGTATTACTTTGCACAGCTTTGTAGTGCCAACGCTGCGACGAGGATTCAGATCATTAGAGCCGACATGAACCACCAATACTTTCACAAAAGAACAACAGATAACAATGTTGGCGATTAACATTACCTGGCCTTGACGGGCCCCAGGTATACAAAATATCTAAGTATTTTTGTTGGTATGATAAGTAAATACATTTGAATTAATATTTTTATACCTTCTGGTCATTCTATTTCGCCACATTTCTAATTATGGATTTGTAAAAACTGGCATGAATGTGAATTTGATCAGTCCAATTGCCCGATTTTAGTGAAAAGTTTTGATTCGAAATGGAAATACTCCATTTCCGTGCCATGGAAAAAATGAATAAGCCGATCAAAAAGCCGCGAAACATCATTTTTAATTAAGCGAAATTAGTGGATGCAAATCTCAGAAAATATTGTACACTATTCGCACCTATCGCACTATTCGCACCTATCGGTACAAAAAATCGCACGACTGTTAATAATACTAGAAGTGCAAACTATCTGTTGAATACCTGGTATATGAAGAGCAACCGATGCGATCGGTCTTGAAGAAGAATGAAGAATGAAGTGAAATTTTGGTCTGGTTGTTGTCATCGGTGTTTCGCAGAGATGCCGGCACGAACAAAGGTGTCAGTGACACAAAGTTGTCCGCTTGAACAAAGGTGTCGGTCCGACAAAGGTGTCAGTCAGACAGACAGTCAGACAGTGTCACAGTCGGTGCGACAAAGCGATCGATGCGACTAAAAAAAATTTACCTCACATGTTTACCTATATTTTCGCAAACTATTGATAGATTGGTACAAAAAATAGCTTTGATAATAAACATAAATTTTTAACGAAGTATTTAAAAAGCATTTTAGCAGGGAAAAGTGAAGTAATGTTTCACACTGACGCAAGTAGGGCCATTCAGAAATGACGTAGTCAATTAGGAGGAGGGGATTCGGCGATTTGACTACATTTGACTAATGTAATCACAATCACAAGAGTTCCGCCGAAAAAAATTCGTCATTTCTGGATGACCCCGTAGAGAGAGAGAGACTCGTAGAGAGAGACCTCCCCTAGCGTCACGCTTACTACTCACTCACTTGAACACAAGATTTATCAGCAAACTTTGATTATAAACTTTTTCCCGCTGGACCAAATTTCTAGATTTTTAAGCCAAAAGATGCGTAATGATCTACTGTTCATGCTCATATAAGTTTTATCTCAGTTAAATAAAGTAGAGCCGCGCTGTACTGTCGTAAACAGATGATTGCCAACGAAAACATGACTACAACAATATTACTAAACGGACTACCGTCCGTTTAGGATTTGGAGAGTTTGTTTTTCTTTGTGGTCTTTGACTATATCTGGTCAGTTGGCCTTGATCTCTCTGTCTGTATGTATTGGAATATCCTAGAGAATGGTTGCTTTGTCATTCTCTGATTATTATTATTATTATATTTGGAGAGTGGATTGGCAGTATCGGTAGAGGGTCGGACGCCATGCTTTTCAGTATAGAGTTACGGCCCTTTACCATCTGAGTTCAAATCCCATTGAGGTTAACTTTGCCTTTCATCCTTGTGGGGTCGATAAAATAAAGCTCCAGTAATGCACTAGGGTTATTGCTGGCCTTGTGCTAAAAGTAGAAACAATTATTATATTTGGAGAGTTTATCCTTTTTCTTGGTAGAAATGTTGCCATGGGTATTATTTTTTTTTTTTTCTGTTATTATAATCATTTTCCTTTGATACCTGTATATTCACTTGCATCTCACCAGGCCTCAACTAGGGGCCTGGGTTGGGTTAAGTGAGGGTTTGTTATGTCACATTTATCCAGCTCCATAGATAACTGATTGTTATAAAATATATAATGGATAAACTGCACCATTTTGTCCATGGGTACAATATGGTTTGCCCTCCCAACATTACATTGGCAATGCTCTTCACAAAATGTGGGCAGTACTAGTAAGTATGATTTTTTAAAATTTCTATTATACAAGGTGTACCTGGCACTTGATCCAAGAGTTTGTTAATTCCCTTGTTTATCAGGACCAGTCCCCATCTACAACTGGAATAGTGGTAGCCTTCATACCCAACATGTTTTCAATCTCTATTTCAAGATATATTATTAGAGATGCACGTGGGGTGACAAGACTGTCCTGCATGCACTTGTCCAGTGTCCGAGTATTGCTGACTTGTGGGTTTATGTCGAACATCTGCTATCGCATGTAGGACGGATCTGGCTATCAGCTGAGTCCATCATGAAGATTTTCCCGGCAGGCAATTTTTATCTGCCTGGTAGCCTTGGTGAAATGGTGGATGCATCTGAAAGGGTTCAAGATGGGCATTTTCCTCTTTGGCGAGGCCCTCGTTAAATTTTTCAGGTTTCAACTGAAAAGGAAAATCCTTCTCCACCTTGATTTTCCTTTTCAGTTGAAACCTGAAAAATTTAACGAGACAGTTTGTTGAAAGGTGGGTAAGATAGGCAAGAATGACCCTTGTGAATGGGCCTGCT
This sequence comes from Eledone cirrhosa, assembly GCA_964016885.1. Classification (NCBI taxonomy): domain Eukaryota; kingdom Metazoa; phylum Mollusca; class Cephalopoda; order Octopoda; family Eledonidae; genus Eledone; species Eledone cirrhosa. The sequence continues at coordinate 303,318,183 of OZ024740.1, forward strand.
CTGAGTGTGTGTCTGTAGTATTGTAGGACAACTGGGAGAGGGTACTTACCCTAGCAGTCAGGGTGACCGTGACTTTTGAGGTCTTTCTCCACGAGTAACCCTCAGCTGTCTCCCCACTATTGAGAATTTTTCCTTTGTTTCCATTTTTTTTTTGTTACATCTTTTGTTTTTGATTCCTTTTATTTTACATGCAGAAACCCATATTTGTACCGTCCTGTGCTGTCCTTAATATATTTTTTTTGTAAACCCTTTGTGGTTAATAAAGAAATCATTATTATAAGGGTTCATAACAAACCTAATTTTGGTGGTAGAAGCCTCCATCAGTTTGGATTAAATGAGAGTTTTCAATAGTGCCAAATATGGCGTCCTGGTGGCTGTCTTCCGTGCAACTGGTCTCAGTTTCATTTTCAGAGGGGCAAAACTAGCTGGCAAGAGACCCAGGGGTAGACCCTGAGCAAAATGGTTGGATAACATCCAGGAGATCGGCTGGTCTTGCTTGGAAGTGGTTGCTTCTGACAGGACCCACTGGAAGGACTCTGATCCCATTATCCTCTCAGGAATAAGTGAGCAAAGAAGAAGAATGAATGAATATTCAATCATCAGGCTAAATGGAACCGTTTTGAATTACATGATGGATTCATTGAAGGTGTTCTCTCTCATCTCTTCTATTCATACTATCTCTCAAGTTACTGTTATTATCATCTTGTCCTTTTTGTATTTTAATATCAGAGAATTCATTGTCCAATGCATCTTAATTTAAGACAGTTGGATATGATTTTAAAAGAAATTTGGCTGTTATCTCTAGCAAGTCAAGTGAACTGAGAAGCACTCTCAATGATTCATTGTTGTTGTTTTCAAAATGAAGTGATTTTGCAGATATACTAAGCTAAAAAATAAATACATACATAATATAAAAGAAATATTTGTTGCTTGGTTCTTTCACACATCACACAAAAACCATAAATGACAATTGAAAAATAGGGACACCAATCGAAAAGGGATATACCCAGGAAGGTTTATTGATACCATTTTTTTTTTAAATCAAAGAAGAAAAACATCCCGGGTATGCTGACTGCTATTTCTAGCAGGTTGGGAATCAACCATAAGGGATTCTCTCTGTGTGTTATTTGCCAATGATTGTGTTTCATGGACAGTGTCTCCGATTTGAACGCTGGTTTACACACACACATTTATACATATATATCTATATATTTAATCATTTTACTTTTATTAACGTCATTTTCCATATATGGTAGCTGGAAAACTATTCAGCTATTCTAAAAAGAATATTAGACTCCTAATTTTTTCATAGCAAAAATATGTTTTTTCCATAGCAAGAATTTCTTCTTCTCGCTCCACATAATGACGTAATATACTAATTTTATTTACAATTGTATAAATAACATTACAAATGGGGAAGGGGTAAAGAAGGCAGAATATGATGGGCTCTGGGGCTCGGGCGCAGCGCTGTGACCCGCAGACAATGCTGCAAAAGCATTTCCGTGGACAATGGCCAGCGACACCTGCTGCAACAGTTACCCCACCTCACTTCACGGGGCTCCTGACATTCCTATCTATATCTATATATAATATAAAAGATTGGAACTTCCATCATCCTTTTGAGAAACCTGAACCAGCCATGTCTATACAATGGCACACGCTTAACAGTCAGGGGAAAATGAACCACCTCCTAGAAGGTCACTATTCTGGGAGGCAATCATCAAGGAGGAAATGCATTTATTTCCAAGATTACTTTAATTCCTTTCTCTACTCAGCTGCCTTTCAAATTTTCAAGGCTTCAGTTCCCTGTTAGAGCCAGTTTTGCTATGATCATAAATAAAGCTCAGAAATTCAAAGTTGTAGGATTGAATACAAGAGAATCACTTTTTAACCTCGTACTGTAAACCAAACCATGCATCCAATACAGTCATTTTCTCGTATAACTATTTGGAAACCTTTAACAGTATTGGAACATTATAGATAAGGTATGAATGTCTTGTAATCAGTAAAATATCTTAGCTTATCTATAAACTAGTCTAATTGTCATCTCTTTTAATGGCAAAGCATCAACGTGTTTTTAAATGAAATATCAGTTTCTTAGTTTTAATTAATCTTCTTGTGTTTCTGTAATATGTCTTTTGTGATGCATTCTTTGATACATAATCATCATCATCACCATTTAATGTCCATTTTCCATGCTAGTATGGGTTCAACGAGCTGTCCTGTTGTGAGACAAGCCAAGTCGGATGACCATGTCTTGCTCTTACAGAACTGATTTTGTCATATTAGTGGTTTCTAAAATAGAAGCAATGCCACAAATTTGGGATGAATTGGATAGAGTTTATTCAATATATACATATTCTTATACATATGCACATATATATGCACTGTATTTCCCAGCATCAAAGATGCTACTTTTTTCCTAAAATAATCTCAAATCTACCATGCGTCCTGGAGGCCAAAGATTGTTTATTATTTTTTTTTTAATTTTTGGTTGTCAAAATTAGGGTGTGTCCTTGAGGATGAAGCGTCTTCAGCGCCAAGAAATACGGTATAGACATACATAAGAAATGCCATTAGAGGTAGACCAAGAAAGTCCTGGGTAGAGGTAGTGAAAACTGACCTCAAATAACTGAGACTCACAGAGGAGATAACAAAGAAATGCGATGAGTGTCTGTCATGCTGTAAAGGACCCATCCAACCCATGCAAGCATGGAAAAATGGACGTAAAAACGATGGTGATGATGATGATGACATCATCACTCTTACATGTTTAGACTCATGTCAACCTTCCATGCCAGCAAATATTCAACAGGGTATCACAGTCTGAGAGCAAACATGTAAGAGTGACCTCATCTTGCTCATATGTTCTATATCTGGCACAGCATCCATGGCCAGATGCCCCTCCCAAACTAAACTTCTTTTACAGGGTGTACTAGTTGCATTTTATCAGAAACCAGTACTAAATAGGTTGTCACATGTTTGTCCCAATTAATGAGTCCTCTCAAACCCTAGACAGTCTCTGTTCAACCACCAACACTCTAGCCTCCAGCCTCTCACTATATTTACTTTTGAAGTTGCAATCTTGTACTGGTAGATGGGTCTTTTGCACTATGGCATATCTCCAGTTAGCTTTGTCTTGTTTCATCTCCTTCATGTGGTCTCCTTCTTGAGGTCTTTCTTCACAACTTCATCCAATATCTTCCTTGGTCGCCTTCTTCTGCAGGTTCCATCTACTTTAAGTGCTTGGCACCTTTTTATATAACTCTCACTCTCTTTACATATTACATGGCTATAACAGCACAATCGTCACCCTTCTGTGCTACATTCAACTCCTCTTATTCTCAGCTTTTCCCTCAGCTCATTTGTGGATTGTTGTTCATGTACTCTATCATTACACATCCTACAAAGTATGCATGCTTCATTTCTGTACTCAGGGCTGATGTCTCTGACATTCAGCCTAGCAATTTGAACACAAGCATCATATAATCTGTTCTTTACTCTGAGAGAGGCACCTTTTGTTACCAGCGAAGTTAACATCTCCCTGAGTTTCTTTTACCTTGTTCTCACTCTAGCTACAACACTTTCACTACATCTACCTCCACTGTTAATGGGGTCCCCTTGTTCTCACTCTGGCTACAACACTTTCAGTACATCCACCTCCACTGTTAATGAGTTCTCCTAGATAGCAAACATTATCTACTATTTATCTAGTGAGTCTTCTGAGCAGAGAGTTATTCCAGGTAGAACTGCTACTTCTCCGAATTGAGAGATCACAGCTCCGATTTTATGGGCATGTGGTTAGAATGTCTCAGGAAAGAATCACTGGACAGAATTTATGGGCAAAACCAGCTGGCAGGAAACCCAGGTGTAGACCCTGAGCAAGATGGTTGGATAACATCCATGAACTTGGCTGGTCACGCTTGGGATCCAGCTGGATCAAGTGGAGATGGTTGCTTCTGACATGACCCGCTAGAAAGAGTATTTGAGGACTCTGCCTCCATGACCCTCTCAGGAATAAGTGGGCAAAGAAGAAGAAAAGTCTTCTGAGCATATGAGGAAGTTCATTTCCCAAGTATCCTTACTGTTGGCTACTCCTGTGGATCTTTCACATATTAAGTCTACCTTCTCTGTCAGCCTACCTGTGATCCTGCTACATCACTTATGCATCCACTGTCCGCATATAAAGTTTCTAACTATTCCTTTTCAGCATAGGTATCAGAACCCTATTCTTTTTTCTACTTACTAAATCTTTAGTCTTTGATGGGTTTTCTTTAAGGCCCTTTGATTTCAGATTTTGTTTCCATGTTTGGAGCTCATATTCTTCCTCAGTTTCTATGAGGGCTAAAAATCAACATACAGGAGTTCCCATGGACATCCAGTCTTGAATTGCACTGTTATGGCCTGAAAGAAGACTACAATGAATTTTAATTAGCTTACAGATGTTTAGAATGCATGTATCCAACAACTTGCAAGATATCATCTCAGGTTGTTTAATATGTCTATACTCTTGGGTCCCAAATAATATGGGATGGGTGTGGAATAAGTGGTGGGGCTAGAAAATTGATTATTTTTCATGGTTGTCTTCCTTGATTTTAAAAAAAAATCAGAATTAGTGGTTTAGTTTACATATTGAGACCCCGACACATCCTATATATTTTATAACATATGGGATTTCTAGTAATGTTCTTTTTTTGTCATGTATAATGTTTTTTTAATGTCTAAAGAAAATTAATTATCGCATGAATGCTAACACTTAAAATAAAATTTTGACGGAGATAGAAACTGAGGGGCTTGGAATATGAGCGTAGCGTGTGGGAAAAAAATCTGAAAAATTAATAAATTGGAGAGGTAGGCATTATTCAAAAGCCAAGAGTAGTTACCTAACATTTCCAGAAATAAACTATAGCAAGGGAAATAACTCTACCCATTTAATTAAAGTTGTCTCTCTTTGATTTAAATATATGTTATAGTTTTATTGAATTTGTCTCCCATCGATTTAAATATAAGCAGCCAGATGAAACGACTGAACTGAAACTTCGATGTCACTTTTCTACTTAGAATATAAAATTTGCCCTGTACCTACAAGTATTGAGTGCTCATTCAGTCATATTTGGATGTTTTAAATACTAAGGTGTTTTAAATACACATATATATATTAGCAGTGACACTTTTTTCTGCCAGCAACCTGGTGAATTCAAGCAACAGACCCAAATTTCATTACCTGACAAGCTGAAGATCACAAGCTATTGATGCTTCAACTGTATTCTGATGAGCTTATCATTGGACCTATATCGGCAGAGACTTCTGGCGTTTTGGATCCCCATGCCCAGCCCAGAATGTAAAGTGGGTCGTATAGGTGTCACAACAAAAAGCACCCAATCTGCACTGCAAAGTGCTTGTGTAGGTGACACGACAAAAAGCATGTGGTTGGCATAAGAAAGGGGATCCAGCCAGAGAAACCAAGCCGAAATCAGTTCCACATCTGACCTGGCTTCTCACAATGGCTAGAATATATGTGGCTCACAATACCTGCACACTTGTGGATTTCTTCACAAACTAGGGCAGTTGTGCCAACCCATTATCAAATTAATAGTCAATCATCTGCAAAGCCACTGATATTCACAACAGAAGTCAGCTAATTAAACTGATGGTCGCTGCATGAACTACTGCTTACTATGAGACAAGCAGGATTTTTGTTGAGGCTTATTATTCTAGATCTGACCTGTTCTACTTAACTATCCCATGATAGCCATATCAGAGACATCTTGTGTCAGATATGGCTCTTCACGATGTAAGTCAGTCTTCGAACTGAGAGAGGCTAGGTGAGTATATATTGCACATCAGTTCACTGAATGGCATATTGAACAGACACTTGGATGCATGAGGACACCACAAAAGACCATCTAGTGCCAACCAGTGAAAGCTACTACAGCTCTGCACACTCTTAAATTAGCATATACATATATACACACTCGCACAACATATATATATGTACACATTATTGGATGGCTGTTGACTCACATGAGTTCTTCCGCCCTTTGTCAGGTTTTGTTTTTCACCCATCAGGATGTCCAAAAATCACCCTCCTCACTAAACAAGCTTGGTGGAGTTGCCGGTTTAGTCACCAATAGCCCAACCATGTGATAGGTTGTACTGGGTTACATGCTGTCAGTACTATTCAGGAGTGACCTGACACAGAATTTTGGCCACACTAACTACAGCAGTCCATTCAACATTCTAAACCATGAAACAACTTGACATCACAGATATCTTACTTGCAAATTATTTTGTGACCCAGCAAGTATTAAGCCTTAAGCTTCTAATGCATCTCTGTCATTACTTTTGTGAGTAAACTGGGAGTTGGTAATATAAAACCCATATTCTTCACAAAGTCATAGGAGCATGAAACTTGTTAATCATGTTTCCTACACTGCGACAACCAAGAGAGTTCCATGTTTGCCAATCTGTTATGACTCTGATATTGAAGTTCCACTGTAATATGACCTTGTCTGACTTAGGATTTTCCTGGGTACAGCTCTTGTCTGGGTATAGAATGCAGTTTTGTCTTCATCAGGACTGAGGCATTTATCAAAATAGCAAATTGCTTGTATTTGTAATGCGGATGCAGTCATAAACTGATTGTTTATAAGGATAGGAAGTTCTTCCAGCTTCTTAAATACTTCAAAGAACATGATATATTTATATTCCAGCTAGACATTTTCTATTCTTTCTTTGTTTTTCAAGTATAGACATCTATCAGTAGAAAAACTTGACCTCAGCATCAGAACATAACACTGCTTATAGCAATGATCTGTACTTACACAAAATACCTACTTATATCTAAACTGAGCCTTTCAGTGAGATGAGTAAAACCATAGCTTCTCTGCAGTGCTGGTGACAGGTTATAAACCATTAATACCTTGCAAATATTACCCATTCAATATATTTCCCATTTATCATTTGTTCAATCTAACTGCTAATTTTGTAACAACCTTAATTAACCCTTTCAATACCATATTTTGAATGAAAGACACTGCCAGTAATATTTAATTGATTTTGAAAATAATCAAGAATTTAGAGAGACTTAGTAATATAATTAACTTTCTCATTATTCATCTGGCATCTGGAACATAACTTAACTAAAGTTCTTACATAAAATTATGATGGAAGACTTTTAGATAAATATAAACACTTTAAAATAAGCAGTTTTGATATATAGAACAAAGGGCAATTTCTGACAGTTTTGTATCAAAAGAGTTAACTAAACTCACTCTATATACTTGACTCTTCATATCACCCTCACACAGCTTCCATCACAGAACCCTTCTACTAAATACATTAGCACAATTCACAAGAACCGGATGTCTTGAACTTTCTGCCTTTATATATTTCTTCTAACTGAAATTATTTAAATTACAAACTATAAGCACCAACTGCACCCAGTTATTCTCTGCTATATTAACAATCTCCCCCTCCCTTTTTTCCGTGACCTTGTTCTTTCCCTCCTTTTCTTCTTATTTATGGCATTTATAGTCCTTTCCTTTATTTTCCTATACACCCAGATCCACCCTTCTTTAACCCTCCTCCTATTTTTTTTCATTATTCATCGGTGAATTGGCAGTATCGGTAGAGGGTTGGACGCCATGCTTTCTAGCATAGTTACGTCCCTTTACAGTCTGAGTTCAAATCCCGCCGAGGTTAACTTTGCCTTTCATCCTTACGGGGTCGATAAAATAAAGTACCAGTAATGTACTGGATAATTGCTGGCCTTGTGCCTAAAGTAGAAACAATTATTCATATAATTAATTATTAAAACTTAAACAATTTGAATAAAAATTTTATATAAGAAATATTTCATTAGTTTTACACTGATGGAATTCATCAAAATTAAAAGACTAGAAAAATACTCAAATAATTTACTATAACTCTCATGTTGTTATTTTTAGTCACATCAATGAGACATATTTTGACCAATTGTTTCACTCTTTATAATTTGACAACTATATTACTGATTATCTAATTTGGTACAATTATTTCATTAATGTCGGCATAACTACTACTTGAAATAATTCTTTTGTTTCTAAGTAACTATTTGGGAAGATTATTGCTGAAAACTATCCTATAATTCCAACATTTTTGTCTAATTATAGAAAATATATATGCAAGAGTCAACAACAAACATATCATAATTATCACCATTTAATGTCTGCTTTCTGTGCTAACAAGTATTTGAGAGGTTGTGAAAGACCAAGTCAGAATGTAATCAGAGCTACAAACTTCTCAGAGTGGCCGCAGGCATGCATCTTGCTTACATGTTTCCACACTCTACCAAGGGCACCAAATTCATTTTAATGTAGCACTAGTACTAGGGAAGTTGTCATGTTCCCAAACCTTTGTTTAACAAGTTTTCTATGGCTGTATGCCCTTCCTATCATCACAAAACACACATACATACGCACATTTATATATATATACAGAATGAGAAAGATCTGCAGTGCTGAAACCAAAGAGATCATGGGAGATATGTAATATCCTGACTGCGGTGACAAACGTTTCGGTTTGTGTGTTCAGCAAGCCATCCAGGGTGTAAGACTTGCTGAACACACAAGGCGAAACCAATCAGCACCACAGTCAGGATTATGGCTATATATATATACATATATATATATGTGTGTATATATATAGGTGTAGAGGTGCAAGATAATTGCATCTGTAGGCGGTATGCCGGGTGAGCACTCAATGCTCTTGCAGAGCAGAGTATCAATAGTATTAGAATAAAAGAACAAAGAAACAGTGTTGCATCATAACATATTTAGTATGTTATGATGCAATACTGTTTCTTTGTTCCTTTATTCAATATCATCATCATCATCATCATTTTTTATGTCCGCTTTTCCCTGCTTGCAAGGGTGGGACGGGAACTGAATCTGGCTTGATTTCTACAGCTGGATGCCCTTCCTAACACCAACCTCATTTACAGTGAGTGCTGGGTGCCTTTTTGCCGTGGCACCTCCACGACCACTTTGCAGTGGAATGATATGGACCCCAGTCCTATCATCTCATTTCTACAGCTGAGTAAACTGGAGTAATGTGAAATAAAGTGTCTTGCTCAAGGAAACAACACATCACCCGGTTTGAGAATTGAACTCACAACCTTTCGGTTGCAAGGCCAAAAGGTTGTGAGTTCAATTCTCAGACCGGGTGATGTGTTGTTTCCTTGAGCAAGATATATATATATATATATATATTCCATTGCACAGATGGTTCTATCGCAAAAGTGAAACTAATTTTTGACGACAATTACGTACGTCATTACTTTCAATTTGGATTGTGAATTTGTTTGTTTTTTTACAACAGGTCTCAATAGTGAAAGTGAATTTTGTTGATGGTGTTAATTAGTATTGCGTGTACGTGATAATTTTTTTTTATTCTTTTTTTGTGTATTGTGTGTACGGAAAATTTTTTTTTAAATAATGACATTGTGTGTTGAAATAAATAAATATTGAAAATCCTTATTTAAATAATGACATTGTGTGTTGAAAGAAAGAAATATTGAAAATCCTTATTTAAATAATGACATTGTGTGTTGAAATAAATAAATATTGAAAATCCTTAAATATTGAAAATAAGGATTTTCATAAGGTACGTCAATTTATATTTTATATGCAACAAACGTATAACTATGTAGTTATTTTTTTTTTTTTAATTTATTTATTTCTTTCAACACACAATGTCATTATTTTTAAAAAAAATTTCCGTACACACAATACACAAAAAAAGAAAAAAAAAAAAATATCACGTACACGCAATACTAATTAACACCATCAAAAAAATTCACTTTCACTATTGAGACCTGTTGTAAAAAAACAAACAAATTCACAATCCAAATTGAAAGTAATGACGTACGTAACTGTCAAAAATTAGTTTCACTTTTGCGACCGGCCGTTTTGACATATGCCCCTTCCGTTACCTGGGGGATAAAATCAGCAGTGGGGGAGGGTGCTCTGAAAGTACAGTAGCTAGAGTGAGAACGGGATGGAAGAAGTTCAGAGAGCTTATACCACTATTGGCCGCTAAAGGGTTCTCTCTAAAAATGAAAGGCATCTAAAAATGAAAGTATGATGCCTGCATACGAACAGCAATGTTACATGGCAGTGAGACCTGGGCATTGTGTGCAGAGGATCTACGCAGACTAGAGAGGAACGAAGCTTGCATGCTCTGTTGGATGTGTAATAGTAATATACGTGAACGACAAAGCATAAATGAACTAAGGGAGAAATTAGGAATAAGAGGAATCAGATGTTATTTACTCGAGAGAAGACTACGTTGGTATGGTCATGTGATGCGCATGAAAGACGACAGCTGTATAAAAAAGTGCAGGGCGATAAAAATAGACGGTAGCCACAGAGTAGGCAGACCCAGAAAAACCTGGGACGACTTGATAAATTCCGACCTCACACACTTACACCTCTCCAAGACAATGTCACTGGACCGAGATCTTTGGCGCTACACAGTAATACAGAAGACCCGCCTTGCCTAAGTACAAAGCGAAACCTACAGTCAGTAGGCACCTCTAACAAAAATACACCCCCGCCCCACCACCCCTTTCGATGTAAAGTTATGTTGGTACCACAACATCCAGTCCTAAATAAATGAGGTTATGTAGGTGTCACGAAAAAAAAACACACAGTCCACGCTGTAATGTGGCCGTGTAGGTAACACGGTAAAAACCTCCCATTCCACACTGTAAACGTGGTTGGTGTTAGGAAGGGCATCCAGCTGTAGAAAACCCGCCAGACAGTCCTATACGAGCAAGACAACCAATCTTGCTTCAAGCGGGAAAACTCCCGTCCAAACCCATGCTAGCGTGGAAGATGGACGTTAAATGATGATGATGATGATGATGATGATATATATATATATTTATATTATGTAATATATTTCTAAAGTAAAACAGGGTATTTATAAGGGGATAAATGTGTAATCAATGTTATTATTTCAAAAACATGTTCCCCTTTCTGTATTACATTAGAAATATATTACATATTAAATGTATTGCCTAAAATGCAGTTTGAAGAAGTCATGTTAGTGATTACATAAGTAATAACAACACAAAAATACATATTACATCAAATTACGTAATAAAATGACTTACAGAAATCATATATATATGTATATATATATATATAGGGATGGCAACATGAATAGACCTGTTATTTTTCTCTAAAAACATGTTTTCTAATTATTCTTTCTTCTGATGAAGGACTAGTGTCCGAAACGTTTAAGATGTTCTTCCTGCTCTTTCAAGCGTTAAATTTATATATTCTTTCCATATACTGTACCGATTGTGTTGTTATTTCTGTTTACCTTTTATATACATACATATTTATTTATATATATATAGGGAATGTAACGTCCAGTTACAGTGGGTTCACCAGAGTAAGCAGTTCACCAGTTTGAGAGATGCCACCAAAAAGAGAGTGAGTGAGCAAGAGAGGACGAGTGACGTCAGAACACTCCCTTATATACTGGCCACGGGGAAATAACTCCAATTAGTTTTTTCTCCCCGGGCAAGGTGGCACTAGTCGCTACATACTCAATGCATAGTTTCCACTAAGTATAGAGGTGTAGAACAGAGCAGAGTGTAATAATAATAATAATAAAAAGGATGATTTGTTATGTTTTCATTACGTTTATTGAGTAGTGATGCGTGTTTCGCTATTGATCAGCTCAAGGTTAGATCTGTATCGATCTAGTCCGACTCAAAAGCTTGTTGGACTTCTGCTGTGATAATGATAGCAGAAGTCTGACGAGCTTTTGATTCCAGAGTCGGGCTAGATCGATACAGATCGAACCTTGAGCTGATCAATAGCGAAACGTGCGTCACTACTCAATAAACGTAATGAAGACATAACAAATCGTCCTTATTATTATTAGAGCGGTGGATTGGCAGAAACGGTAGAGAGTCGGACACCATGCTTTGCAGCATAGTTACGGCCCTTTATGATCCGAGTTCAAATCCCGCCGAGGTTAACTTTGCCTTACGGGGTCGATAAAATAAAGTACCAATAATGTACTGGGTAATTGCTGGCCTTGTGCCAAAACTAGAAACAATTATTATTATTATTTCAGTTCAAATCCGAGGTTAGCTTTGCCTTTCATCCTTACAGGGTCAATAAAATAAAGTAACAGTCACGCACTGGGGTCGATTTAATCGACTTTCCACCCACCCAAAATTGCTGACCTTGTGCCTATATAAGAAACCATTATAATATGTGTGTGTGTGTGATGGCGATGTGAATAGACCTCTATTGCCTGTTCCAGCTGAGGGGCTGAGGCCATGCAGGGGCACCACTATTGATGCTACACTTTCTATAGACAGGCTTCTTTGGTTTGCCATATGATGCAAAAGAGAGTTTGTTGCTGCTGCTCTTATTTGCACTTCGACTTGTGCAGTGGGTTCAGCCAGGATTTTGGTCAATAGAATGTCGAGATGTCTCTAGAAAACATCTACATGCATCATGTAGCTCTCTCAGATTTTTTGGTGGCTTATTAAAAACATAGTACTCTAAAAATAATACCTTACCTTAGCGAAAGATGATTTCTTGTATAGACACAAAGCCAGTAATTGTGGGGGGGGGGGGGTCGATTAAATCGACCCCAGTACGTAACTGTTGCTTTATTTTATCGACCCCGTAAGGATGAAAGGCAAAGTTAACCTCGGCGGGATTTGAACTCAGGCTGTAAAGGGCCGTAACTCTATGCTGCAAAGCATGGTGTCCGACTCTCTACCGATACTGCTATTCCACCGCCCTTTAGCGAAAGATAACAATACAGAGCGCCAATTACAGTTTTTCAGTAATCAATCAATTAAAAATGCAACGAAATACAATTACTATTTCAGAGAATAGAACAAATCAAAACAGAACATAATAGCCCAGCGAACGATATCAGAAACAAGCAAAATCTTTAGTGTATAAAAATAAAAACACAAAATAGACAGAAGGTCGTTTTACATTCTGCTTGTAGTAAAAAAAAGTAATAATAATACATTTACAGTTTAGAATAAATAAAATCAAATGACTTCCTGTAGCACCTATTTCAGTATATATTTCATAAATATGGATAAAAAACATTATTTTTAGACAATACAAACCATTTTTGTTAGAAATTCAGATATGGCTAATATTAATATATGTTTAAGAGTTAATATGTATTAATGTTAGTAGCGCCACGAGTGACCAGTTCTGTAGAAAGATGTGGTAAGAATATCGGCAACGACTTTGTCTTTTTTTTTACATTATTTATTAATAAGGTTGAGCTGTGTAGAGCAGGCATGCCAAGAGTAATAAAACAAACAAATTAAGGATTTCAGAAGGCACGGTCCACTGGCTGAAGTTTGCCAGGCCGTGGTTAAGTTGTTGTGTAACATGATTTCACGACGAAAGAAAGTTAGTTGTTTACCTTTTCACAGTCAGGATGCGAGAGACAGATTTCTTAAATCAACACAGGAATTTTTCCCTCAAGGCGCGTAGAGATACATTCTCTTCTACTGGCGCTGATTGGCTGAGCTGAGCCAAATCACGCACAGAGAATGTATGTGAGCCCGCGGAATGTAGGTCATTACACTACTCCCCCTCTAGTCGTAAGACGATACAGATTATTGAATCAGCAGGAAAAAATGCTGAAAGAGCACATCAGTGAAAAAATAATTGAGAAGAAGGATGCATGCAAGAAGAACAATGAGGCGCTAAGGGCCGTGTTGAGCCGCTGTGTCAAATGACTAGCTGTTTTGTAGTTTATACGTGACCACCAAGGGTCTAACAGAAAACGGATAAAGTCTGACATGGGCGAAGTTGCTGTTCTTGCATTAAATGGTAATGATAAGTGTTGTACCAGTAGCTGTGGATGAAGCTATTATGGTAGTTTACCATTTCTTGCAAGAAGATGATGGGTAGGCGAGAAAATGTCGGCCTCCCAGATGTATTGCCGAAAGTGCTAGGCAGCCAGGAAAAAATGGCTGGTTGCTTTGAAAAGAAAAAAGCTAGTTGAATCTGTAGTAGTTGAAATGTAAATTCCATAATTCTGGCTAATCCATAGAAATGGTGGAAATGCTGACAGGTCCAGTTCCATTTGTTGTTTTCCCAGTGAGTCGGGTAAGGTAACAAGATGGAGGTTGTTATGGACGATGAGTGTGCAACGAGATGCGAAACTGTTTGAGTTCAGCTGCAATTAGCATTCTCGTGCTGCGGTGCAGGTGAATTAAGCTGCAAAGTGTCGATAGCATGTTTGGTGTCTCCACAAAGTGAGAAGGGATCTCGCAGAATTTTACGACATTTGAATATCATACACTAAGAAGAACAACATGTTGGTGTGTGTCAAAGAAATATGTGTGCATATGCAGGCATGTAATACAGCAAAGAATGTGTGGGTGCAGTCATATATACAATGATAAAGAAAATGATGCAGTCATATATACAATGATAAAAAAAAATTTGTTTTCATATAATGCAGTTCTAAAAGAATAAATGTCCGGACATTGCCTGTAAATAGAGAAAGAAAGAAATAATTGTTTCTTGAAACAAAGTTCGCCTTTTTTTCTTTGGGATCGCTCTTACTAGGAAGCTAGTAGAGTTGTTGTTGTTGTAGTTGTTAAAGCAAAGTCACAGTGAATCTTCTGTCGAATCGAAGTCGAGCGTTGAAGAGCCTAGAGTCACCAATATGCAAGTCACGTCTGACGCCATAGTGGTGAGAAGACTGATGTCTTAATTTCTCGAGTCCCTGTGGTAACGAGACAGAAGGTATGTTGGTTGCGTCGCTAAAGTTACAAGGCTGCCACATCGCTATTCCCTGTTGTTGGTTAGTAGTTAACCATGTGTTGTCGCTGCTGCTGATGTATTTGGTAGTGGTGATAGCCATGTGTTGTTGCTGATGGCTGGTAGTAGAGAAGTACTTGGTGGTAGACATTTTGAAATTTCCTCGTGGCACAAATTTTTTAAAATACTGCTAATTTTTTTTTATTTTAAAAGGAATATTTTCTATTTACGATATTCCTCACGTCAGGTCACCAATTTAACAGTTAATATGTGTTATTGTTAGTAGCGCCACGCGTGACCAGTTCTGTAGAAAGATGTGGTAAGAACATCGGCAACGACTTTGTCTTGTTTTTACATTATTTATTAATAAGGTTGAGCTGTGTAGAGCAGGCATGCCAAGAGTAATAAAACAAACGAATTAAGGATTTCAGAAGGCACGGTCCACTGGCTGAAGTATTGCCAGGCCGTGGTTAAGTTGTTGTGTTACATGTTGGCTAGTGATTTCACGACGAAAGAAAGTTAGTTGTTTACCTTTTCACAGTCAGGATGCGAGAGACAGATTTCTCAAATCAACGCGGGAATTTTTCCCTCGGGGCGCGTAGAGATACATTCTCTTCTACTGACGCTGATTGGCTGAGCTGAGCCAAATCACGCACAGAGAATGTATGTGAGCCCGCGGAATGTAGGTGACTACATATGTATATTTTTACTTTACAGTGTGATTAAAGTGGTTTTTAAACAAGGAAATTACTGTATTTTACTAGTGAAGAAAACAGCGTCGAGAGACCAATATATTTTCTCTAAAAAAATTTTTTTTCCATTTCTGCCACTGCCCGTTTCCTCAAACTTTCTATTTCTTCTATAATTTCTCATTCTATTTTCTGATTAAGGACTAGCGACCGAAACGTTAGGACTCTTTTCCTACTATATCAAGCATAAAACTAATAATATATTTCTTCATTGCACCGTGTTGTTTTCTTTGTTATTTCTGTTTGCCTTTTGCATTTATGTATATACATATATATATATATGGAGAATAGAATTGGCTGTGTAGTTGCTATTTAAGCTAACTTAAAATACAGTGGGAATACGAAGAAAGCAAGAACAGCGGGGGAGGGTTCCTCATCAGTTGTCTACTGAGGGTCTAGGATATTTCTACGCTTTAAAGACAAGATACGACTTCACCCCAGGGCGTCAATAACTGGATAAGTTATTGGGAAAACGAAGGAAGAAGGGAAGGAAAGCAAAGGGGAAGAAAAGAGAAACAGTAACAAAACAGCGAAAAAAACCACAACTAGCAACTATAGGTAGGAAATCCAGGACCACTCGATAATAGAACTTAAGTTCGAGACCCAGTAATCGGGAAAAGAAGACGTCTGATGGCCGCAGTTGTAAGTGAGAAGAGAACTGCTAAACGGTCAGACGAGGGGATGAAAGTGAGAGGGAAAAAGGGAGAGGAAGAAAGTGGGGTAAGAGTAGATAGGGAGAACGTGGGGGGGGGGGGGGCGAAATAGGTAGGTAGAAGGGGGAGAGAAGAATGATCACAGCGAAAATCATGATGAAATATATGGAGAATAGAAATGGCTGTGTAGTTGGTATTTAAGGTAACTTAAAATATATATATATATATATATATATATATATATATATATATATATATATATATATATATATATATATATATATCCAGGGAGTGTACATATAAGTTTGCATATCTGATGTCGAAAAAAAGTAGGGGTCAGTCACCTTGATTTTTCCCGGAGCTGGTATCAAGGGAGACAACCTAGAAAAATTATCGATTTTCCACACTACACCCCCCCCCGCTAATTTCAACACCCCTCTCACTCATTCCACTACCACCCCATATTATTTGTGACATGAAAGTCATTATGAAATATAACTGCGACACAGGCACTCACACAGAAGTTTGAAAATCAGATAGACGGAATGTACTCTTACATGTTATGGAGGGTTGTTAACATCACTTGAAAGATCCATACTATCTATATATAATATCTTGCTACAATTAACTGAAAAGATAGCTCAGCAAAGGCATGTCACTCTGTGACGCATCGCAAAGAAATACCTTCAAATCTAGTGTTATGACAGCCAACATGAATTAACCATGGGGAATAAACCACTAACTTTATTGGCATTCTTTAAAATCGGATTGTTAGCAGCCCATCTGAGAAAGAAACCCCACGAGGTGGGGTGGATGTTGCAGTGGGTGTCGCTGGCCACTGTCCGCAAAAATGCCTTTGCTGTTTTGTCTGCGGGACTCAGACTAAACACCGCCCCGACCTATATGTAGAGTCTGCTAAACTATCCTCTTCCCTTTCTTCTATGGCCACATATTCCTGGCTTTTTCCCTCCTTTCCCTCTCATTTATGGCATTTATAGCCCTTTCTCCTACTTTCCTATACAGTCAGATCTGCCCTTCTTTACCCAGTCCCCCTTCTGTTCATTGTTTGGTTTTGTTTTCATCCTTTTGTAAATACTTTTTCTTTCATATTTCCGTCAATATTTGTAATGCTATTTATACAACTGTGAATTGATTTATTGCCTATAATTTTATTTTCTTAAAAAAAAAAAAAAAAAAACTGGACTGATGACTGTATAAAAATATAAATAGTGATGGTAGAGTGAGACGTTTGGCATAAGTATGTTTTCCTGGTTCGATGCGAGATGAATTAAAGTTCTTTTGAAGCTACACATGTAGTGTGAAAGCAGAATTTTGTTGGGGTAAAAATAAGAGAAATAAATATCTGTAACTTGGTTGAATATAGATATGCCAACACCAGGTTAAACATATAGAAAAAGAAAGCAGCATTGAAAGGACTATAAATGCCATAAATGAGAGGAAAAGGAGAAATCAAGGTCTATTAGAGAATGGAAGAAAGAAAGGGGGGAAGGGGAGAGGGTGACAGACTCTACACCTAGGTCAGAGCGGTGCTTTCGCTGCGCCCTGCGGACAAAAGAGCAAAAGCAATTCCGTGGACAATGGCCAGCGACACCCACTGCAACAGCCACCCCATCTCGTGGGCCTCCTTTCTCAGACGGGCTGTAATCGAGGACGCCTGAGGTCTCGACAGCGACCGGTGCAAAGAGGAAGCAGCCAGATAACTCAAACATGTCTTGTATTGAAATTAACAGAATAAAAATAAACTGAAAAGTAGATACTGCATTACATGTACACAAGATGCAAATTAGATGTGCATAATGTGTGTGCCAGATGCTAGCAAGGTCTACATCATCTTTGTGTTATCATGCAAGTGAGTCTGTAGGAAACGAATGGTATGGTATAGTGTGACTCCGTAACTCCTGATGGTGTCGTAGGGGCGCCATATTGACATACAGCATTTCTTGGGCATGTTAAGCCTGATGGAGCCAATCTCCTTTCTATTTCTGAATACAGCAGATTTCTTCCAGAGAAGGATAGAGAGATTGAAAAAGAGGAAGTGAGAAAGAGATATAGAGGAAGAATTGACCCCAGTAAAGACTGGTACTTTTTTTTATCAACCTGGAAAGGATGAAAGGCAAAGTTAACCTTAACGGGATTTGAACTCAGAGAGCAAAGTCGACACGAATACCATCAAGCATTCTCTCTAACAACTCTGCTAAATCGCTGCCTAGAAAACGAGAGCCACAGGTTGCCCATGTCTGCTTTATACTATAATACTGTACTGTATTTAATCTTTATGTTACTTTTTTTTTATTTAAGGCCCTTCATAGTATATACTACAGGCCCTACACTAACGTAATCCAGCACTGATCTGCTGTCCTTACTAGTAAAACTAGTCTATTACTGACTAAAGTGAAGCAATGACATAGGGGAAATATGTAACATTTCAGAAAACAACCATCAATTCACCACCCAGTGCGACAATCAGTCGCATTACACAAGGGTTATAGTGATGGTCGTTTTTTTTCTTCTTTCTTTCGCTTTGATCACATATTTTAGTGCGTTATATTTGTGAGGTTCCTAGCAATAATTAATTATATTAATTATGTGTTTTAAAAAAAAAAATTCATAAAATTGTGTTTCAGTGCGTGAAAACCAGGTTATCAGACCAGAAAGAAGTAACTTGAAACTTATATCTTATTGAGAGATACCGGCACTCTCACTAATCATAGGGATAACATTAAGTTGCAGCATAAACTTGGGAAATTTCCTAACTTTCGTCAGAAAAGGGCTGTTTGATTGATTGGAAATCAGGGTCATCAGCGTTGAAAATATGATGTGTGAGACATCAACAACAAACATTTTATGTAAGTTCTCTTTTATTTTACATTTACTACCAAGACAAACATCAACTCCAGTGTGTTATCGACCCCGTAAAAATGAAAGGCAAAGCTAACCTCGGCCGACTTCATATGTTTCTGGCAGGAATGCCTTGTTCAGTATTATGTCTTGCTTGAGACTTAACTGACAGTTTCAGCTATGGTCGAAGAAGGAAAAATAATAACTTGGTTGTCTGAGTTCTGCAAGAGAGAGAGACAGACAGATGGGGGGGGGGGGGGGGGGGGGCAAACATTTGGCTCATGGCTGTAATCTACCGAGGAAAATGTGGGTGAGAGCGTGGACTTCCGCTGTATATAACCGAGGTGTGTTACTCCCATTGATCCAATAAAAACATGGAAAACAGTGAACGACGACCAAAACTTCACCTGGTTGTATATAAGTTTATGTTGTGAACCAACATATGTCAATCCACCTTGTGTCAGTTCATTTAATGTTTCTCACGCCCTCTCCATGCTAATTACGAACCCTACGTCATAAGAGATTTTTCTTATACTCAAAACTTATTAGGGTGATTCATCAAGTAAATTGGTTCCTTGCATTCTCATGCCCCCCCCCCCTAACCACCACCACCACCAAAAACTCTCAGCCCCTATGGATTTTGAGAAGCAGTCTTGTACAACCGTGTAAAATTTCTCTCTGGGACCCTGCATACAGAATCCTAATGGAAAAAAGCTAACTATTCACATGTATGTTCTGTTTAGTTTCCTATTGAAGTTTTAAGCTGAGATTTAAAACCGACCACTTACAACTTTTTCCCACAATTACAATCACTAACAGCTATGGTGTACTTCATGTTCTACTCTTTTGATCCTACTTACACAGATTTAGAATAGATATGAAATATTTCATTAAATTACCCGCTGACATAGTAGCCGCATTTATTATCCTTAAACGTTCGCAGTCAATTAATTGAAACTTGTCCTTGTTGATCTCATAGCAAGTCACTTACAAACTGCTAGATTATTTATCCCATTTTTCTCGTTTCCTTCTAATTATTATCTCGGAGAGGTCAAATCTGTTTTTTTCCTTTGTTTTCTTTTTTTATCCATTAATTAATGACGGCTGTTGACACCTTCATTAGTGTCGAACTAGTCTGATTGTTGAGGTGAATTGTGGCTGGCAGTTGTAAATGACAAGCGGAGTAACTCGTTCAATATATGAGTAGGTAGGCTGCTAATCACTTACACGCAGCCTTCCTTTGTTGACACTAGCTGGATCACAGCCACAGCCAGCCGTATATTTAATAAGAGGACAGAGTGTACAAACGATATTTCTTGGTTCGATTTTATTGCCATGATAACATAACTTAAAACGTATCTCCCTGTATATATACATATATACATATATTATCTATATATACACATTTTCTTAAATATTGTATATAGGTAATTTCAGTTTATATTTAAACAACAATGAGTATACGTATGTATATATAGATGTATTATAATTAATAAGTTAAGTGGTAGAGTGCGAGCGACGACACGGTTGATTCTCAAGTATTCATTCTCGGAGTACAGTAAGAGCTTTCGTCTTCAGACAACCTGTTGAGAGTATGGAAACCACAACAAACCAGATACCAACTGCTGAATTAACCAAAGGTAAACCGCATCATTATATTATTTTACATATTGACAGTATGTCCGATATGTATTAGGATATTTTAAAAACCATATTTTTCGTATGGAATCATTCCGAGTAATAGTGTGTATAGCTTCAATATGTTACAACTATGCATTGATATTGTATCGATCGTTGTATTTATATTTTTTACTCGATTTAAAACAGAAAACCCACTGTCCCCGTCATTTTATATTGTCCCCTATATGTAGGCTCTTGTGGCCAATAAAGAAAGAATTATTTAGTAAGAAATAATAAATAAAAATATATAAATAAATCATTATTTAGTAGTTAGTTGCGAGTTGCTGGCCTTGTGCCTAAAGTAGAAACAATTATTTAGTAGCGAGGTGTGTTCCCTATCATGAATATACACTTGCTATTTCCATACAAACACTCAAATATTAACGTCCGAGTACCACCGTAGCCTTAAACTAGTATAAAAGTAAGTAAAAGAAACTTAAATACAACTTTAGTACTTTCTCTTTTTTCCCCATGTGTTGTTGTCTTTGTGGTTCACTCCTACCTCACCCACTATTTAAAAACAATAAAACTATTTAAGGAGCCAAAACAATTAGCTTATCTTTTGTTTACCGGTGTGCGTAAACATTTTGTCCTTTAACCTCTTGACAACTGCTTGCTTACTCGACTGCAACCAACATTTACTCTCAGGAAATTCTAATGGCCGCTGTTTTATCCATATATCTTTTTACACTCATGTAATTCACCCGTGGTAAGGGATGAATGCCACAGAGGTAGGCTCATGTTAAGCTGAACCATTATTGTATAGATTAAGCATGAACGATAATACTGTCCAGATCTCCCTCAATTTCTCATATATATATATATGTTAGAAATCTCAATTACCCCTACTTTGATTTGTTTAATGCTGCTCAGCATTTTACACGATGAAACCTTTTGTTTACTTCCTATGTGTTCATTTTCTAAATTGTTGGTGAATGGAAAGACTTGCTGTGGGATAGCGTTATCAACATTACCATATGGATTCAAGTTAGAACTCTGTTAATTCTTTAAAAGCTCATCTATTACGACTTGGGTGCTGCTCGACTTTATGAGGAAGCACGAATTTTATCACCCAATTCAGATAATTTTTATTTACTTAATAATTGTTTCTACTTTAGGCACAAGGCCAGCAATTATACAGTGTATTACTGGTACTTTATTTTATCGGTTTTGATAATGCAAATTAAAGCCTCAATATGTTTACTCTTTTTATGCTGCAAAGTATTTCTTTTTTTACACGTGAATTGTGTTGGGGACTCAATTTTGTTAAGCAAATGGCTAACAAATGTTCCCCGTCGTGAGGCATTAGCCCTTCACAAGAAATTTACCCACAAATTTCAGAATTATCAATATAAGTAGAAACTAAATGGCCTTAAGGGTATATTGGATTACTTACTCAACGGTATTGCGTTCAAATCCACTGAAAGTGCGTTGTTGTGTAAGATGAGCTGGACAGGTAGAAGAGACCGGGGCTAGATTAATTGAAAGTGTGTTATTGTGTAAGTTGAGCTAAACAAGTAGAAGAGACCAAGACTAGATTATCTGAAAGCATGTTGTTGTCAAGGTTGAGCTGGACAGGTAGAAGAGACCAGGGCTGAATTAACCATTAAACAAAATAAGTACATCCTTGGGACATTAAGAGAAGAGAGGCACCATTTTATTTAAATCAATTGTATTTGTCACTTCCCTCCCCAAATTGTTATGCAGACTTTATATATGGGGTGGGGAGGAGGCACCAAATTCTTTTTAAGTGCTTATGGCCTCAAAAGGACTTAATCCAAATGTGCAAGAGAAAGAACCCAAAATGTTGCAGTTAGCAGTGCTCATTCATGAAATTCATTAACTCTAAGCAGAGTATTCCAACAAACTGTCTTGGCATTTACTATTTGTAACTGCTCTCTTAGGCATGACCTCAGCTATTCACACTTGATATGCTGATGATAGGAACATATCAAAAGTCCTAATGGTGTTAAGACATCAAGGACAAATATTATGGAGAAGTAGTAGACTGATGAAAATAGCATGCAATTTAATACTGGGCATTTTAAACATTTTGCTATGTATCCTCTTATTCATACATCCAAGATACAATTCCAGAATCATAATCAGTTTGTGATCTGTGGTCTAAAATGAGTAATGTATTTGAATAGTGTAGTTAATATGAAGTATTGTGAGATATGTAGTAAAAGACTGATAAATGTTTTTTTTTAAGCCGGTACAATGCAGTAGAAAAATACAAAGGGCAAATGATCACAAATAAAACAAAACAAAGTAATGTTTTAGCCAGTGTATTTTAATATAGTATTTCATGGGCTATTACCCTCCTCTCAGATGTGAAGCTGAAACAGTCCAAGACAAAACAAACGATCAGAGTTTTCTTCCCCAAGTTAGAGAGGAAAACTCTGATCAAGCAAAAGTCAAAAGCCATGACTATTCCTTGTTTTTTTCACATATAATGTATCTAGCATTACATTATCAAATCGGTTCTGTTTATTCCTTAGTCCTTTCATGACTGCATTTCCAATGAAATACACTCCATTTCAATTAATTAATTAAGAATTTTAAGGGATTTACTTAAATAATTAATTATTTCATTATTAAGATAGTAACTTAATGTAAGGTTCTTATATAAAATTATGCTGGAAGATTTAAATTTAAATTAGAAAGCTTTAAAATGGGTGGCTTTATTTCATAGAACTACAGCCAGTTTTGACCGTATTGGATAATAAAAGGGTTAAGTAGTGTGTTAATGCTTGATCAGTTGTTATCATTTGCTCTTCAGATTTTTCTATGGCATTTGCTCTTCAGATTTTTATCGGCGAATTTATTATTTTATGCTTATATTATTACTAAGGGCGGTGAATGGCAGTATCGGTAGAGGGTCGGACATACTTTCCAGCATAGTTACGTCCCTTTACGATCTGAGTTCAAATCCCGCCGAGGTTGACTTTGCCTTTCATCGGGTCGATAAAATAAAGTACCAGTAATGCACTGGGTAATTGCTGGCCTTGTGCCAATAGTAGAAACAATTATTACTAAGATGGCAATAACATACAGAAGACTTGTAAAATGGATTTTGAAAATATTTGATCATGCTGGTCGTGTAGAAGACATTTTTCCACATTTGCCTGGGTTATTGCTCCTACATTGAGCTGTGTTGTGCATGTTTACTATGTCCTGGGTGTCAGCCAATAACAGTACTGTAAAGTAGGGGTGGAGGTAATTACCACCTAACAAACATACAGCAACATGCAGTAAACAACATCACCACATAGCTACAGATGTATTAAATATAGAAAACCATGCTTTCTTTTCTTTTCATGCCATATCATGTCTGATGATTGGCAAATATGTGATGAAGTTATGACGTGTGTATGTATGTACTTTCATCATTATCACTTTTACATTCATTTTTCCACACTTGGCACCAGTTGGATGGGTCCTTTTCAGCACAGCATCTCTCCACACATTGTGATCCCTTGTCACCTCTTCTGTGAGTTTCAGCAATTTCATATCAGCTCTCACCACTTCTGCCAAGGTCTTCCTTGGCCTTCTACTGGGATTTCTTGACACTTATTCACCCAGGGATCACCGTTCATGCGCATCACTTGTCCATACCATCAACATATTTTTTTCATACACAGAGCCTTGTTAGCAAGGCATTATAACAAATGATTTTAATGACAACACTGCAACCATATATCAGTACAGTTTCATGTAGGGACATGTTCCTATTGTGGGGCAACAGAGACACACAGGTGAATCAAGTGTCTCATTAGAGCCAGTCTTTCCTCAAATTATGGATCCATGGCAGTCATTAGAGTGTCCAATTAAAAATATTTCAGTATTTGTTCCAGCTCACTTCACTTAATCTAGAAATAACTGCCAAATTTGCCTCAAGTTACACTCTACTAAATAATTTTGTTACCAACCCAGCCAAAACTGGCTCTGGTTCTATGAAATAAAACCACCCATTTTAAAGGTTTCCAATTAATTTAAAATTTCCAGCAAAATTTTATATAAGAACCTTACATTAAGTTACTATCTTAGTAATGAAATAATTAATAATTTAAGTAAATCCCTCAAAATTCATCATTAATTAATTGAAATAGTGTGTATTTCATTAGAAATGAAGTCATGAAAGGGTTTAAGAATATGCAGAACCCATTTGATAATGTAATGCTAGATACATTATATCTGAATAAGTAGTCATAGCTGGAAGGCTTTTGATCATAGGTTTGCATCATCCGAGTTGACCTGGATCTAAACTACAGCAACAAACCTTTGTTAGCAACACATGTGTACAGCCACCGGAAATAACATCTGTGAAATAAACAGCTCCATCTATCTGCTTAGCTAGCTACCTCACCGTGAAACAACCAACCCTTAAAGCCACCAAAATAAAACACCTACGCAGCGGCTAAACATCAAATGATTATTTTTGTATAAATAGAGTGATTCCAAACACTTTCGCCAGTCGGCCTTTGGCAGAGTCAGCTCACGTATCGTTGTTCCTCTCCTCTGCCACATTTGTCACTCACACACGCCTTGTACCTCTGTATCGTCGCTTCATTTATGAAAATATATAGCTGACCGAAACTACATCTCTCGCCTTGCTCGTCCTTTCAACTTGTGCTTTCGTCTGTTCATCCTTATCGTATGAGACAACAGTCCTTTTAAGGGCTACCCTCAGATCCGATCAGACTGTATGCAATAACAGTCCTTTTAAGGGCTATTCTCAGATCTGATCAGAAGTAGCGACCATGTTAGACTGCACAATATCATTTTCAACCAGGCAGAGCTATAATATATCTAGTGCACTGAATCTGATAGGTCAGCAATTTCCAGCCTTTTAGCACCATGACCCATTTTGGTAAATCAGTAAACTTCCAAAGCCTTTTTTTAAATATTCAAATAAAAAACAATTTGCAAAAAAATAGAATTAAATCAACATTTAATAATTTTCACAGAGAAGTATTCCTCCTCCTTCTTCTCCCTCCTCCTTCTTTTCCTTGTCCTTATTCCACTTATTCCTGAGAGGTCGTGGGGGCTGAGTCCTCAAACATTCATTTCAGAGGGTCTCGTCAGAAGCTACTGGATCCCCAAGCGAGACCAGTTAAACTCATGGATGTTATCCAACCACCTTGCTCAGGGTCTACCCCTGGGTCTCCTTCAGGTTGGTTTTGCCCTGAGTCTCCTGCCAGTTTTTGTTTTTAGAAAACGTTATGTCTATAGCTTTCATTTCATTTCATTTCATTTTACGTCCGCTTTTTCCCTGCTTGCAAGGGTGGGACGGGAACTGATTCTGGCTTGATTTCTACAGCTGGATGCTCTTCCTAACACGTGCTGAGTGCATTTTTGCCGTGGCACCTCCACAACCACTTTGCAGTGGAATGATAGGGACCCCAGTCCCTATCTTCTCATTTCTACAGCTGAGTAAACTGGAGCAATGTGAAATAAAGTGTCTTGCTCAAGGAAACAACACATCACCCGGTCTGAGAATTGAACTCACAACCTTTCGATTGCAAGGCCAATGCTCTAACCACTAAGCCATGTGCCTCCAGCTTATATAACATATTCATGAACATTTTATATTTTATTAGATATCTAAAAAGTAAAAGGCTTTGTCATTGGAATCATACTGAGGCCCATATTTGGGAGCCTCTGTGATGAGTAATCAACTGAATACCAATAGACCATAGGACTGATCCATCAAGGCTGACCACAATTATTTAGCATTAACTAACACAAGTGAAACATCAAATAATATATATATATATATATGTTATTCTTTGGTGGTTTCATATTACCAGTAGAAACACATGCCCCAGTAAAGTTTCACTTCAGTACTATTATTAGCTAGGGAACGAATCAATTCCTCAATTAGTTTAGTAACCAGATCGATGTCATATTTTTATGTGACAACGACTAATAATAAAACTGAAGTGTAACTCAACTGGTGAATGTGTTTTTATTGACAGCATGACTCTTCGAACCTATATCAATATCTGTTTCAAAAAACAAATACCAAAATGAAGTGTGTGTGTGTGTGTGTGTGTAGTTCAAACGGGGGTAACCACAGGAATTAAGGTACTCAATATAAGTAAAAAGTAAACATCTAATTTAAAATTTAATATAGAAATGGCTTCTACAGGACTAGAACTGTTTCATTTGAAAGAAATCACCAGGAAAGCTAACAAAACAGTTCTAGTCCTGTAGAAGCCATTTTTATACTAAATTTGATGGTGTGTGTGCATTTATGTGTATATATATATATATATATATATAAATTGTTGTGTAGGTGTCACAGCAAAAAGCATCCAACCATAGAAACCAAGCTAGAACCAGTTCTGTATGAGCAAAACATGGTCACCTGATCTAACTTGTCTCACAATGGGTCAACTTGTGTAACCCATGCTAGTATGGAAAGATGGACATTAATCGATGATGATGATGATACACTATACACCCACACACAAGAGATAATATGACTGGAAAGTTTAGGTGCTAGACTATTGACTATATGAGGTCACACTTTACTATTACAGCTACAGTTATTGTGATATGCTCCTGAGTAATATGAATACATATTTCTATTAAACCTTTTCTGAACAAACTGTCTAAAACCAGATTTAGTTCTAATATGCAAAGCAATATATTTTAAAACGTTTATTTTTATCTAAAGAAAACCTCTCATCATAATTTTATACAATAGCCTTTGTTGAAATGTTTAACAAAAATGTTCCGAATACCAGATTAATAATTAAAAAGTTAATTATATTACTAAATCTTTCCAAATTCTGGATTATTTTCGAAATTATTTGAAAATCGTAGTTAGTGACTTTCATTAGAAACTTGGTAACAAAAGGGTTAAAGGAATGTTTTACATCACCCCAGTGTGTTCATTATTTTAATATTAAAAACATTTCTAGGGGTTAGAGATAACAATGTGCTGTTCAATTGTTGTCATTATTGATTAGTCACAGATATGCTCTGATCAAGCAGATCCATATTCAGAAGTATTCTAGCTGTAACAATCCCATATTTATTACAAATATACTACACCAGGAATTAGATTATCCAAAAAGCATCTAGATCACACTGTAAAGTGGTCATGTAGGTGACACATTAAAAAGCACCCTGTACACACTATAAAGTGGTCATCTAGGTGCCACAATAAAAAAGCACCCAATACACACTGTAAATGTGGTTGGCATTAGGAAGGGCATCCAGCCATAGAAACCAAGCCAGAACCAGTTCTGTCTGAGCAAGACATGGTCACCTGATCTGACTTATCTCACAATGAGATAACTCATCTAACCCATGCTAGCGTGGAAAAATGGACATTAAACAGTGATGATGATGAAACCTGCCGTATCCAGCCAGAATGCTCTCATTTCTTTAAACTGGCTGTAACTGTCCAATCATACTGATGTTAAGGTATTGTTCTCAAAATAAATAACATCAAAGTCTTGTAGATTCTATATTATGTGAGAAAATTATCTAAGATAAAGACTTTACCACAAAAATACAATAGTTTATATAATAGATAGATTAGTAAATGCTAAAGGATTGTGGGATATTACAATATCTGGGTATAAATGGTCCATTTGCTTATGTTTCAATCTTCATGTTCCGTGATACTTTTACATGGTTATTTTTAAGGACATGTTCTGGTGTGTGGTCATACCACTTCTTCACATGTTTTGGTGTGTGGTCATACCACTTCTTCACATGTTTTGGTGTGTGGTCATACCACATCTTCACATGTTCTGGTGTGTGGTCATACCACTTCTTCACATGTTCTGGTGTGTGGTCATACCACATATTCACATGTTCTGGTGTGTGGTCATACCACATCTTCACATGTGCTGGTGTGTGGTCATACCACATCTTCACATGTTCTGGTGTGTGGTCATACCACATCTTCACATGTTCTGGTGTGTGGTCATACCACATTTTCACATGTTTTGGTGTGTAGTCATACCATATCTTCACATGTTCTGGTGTATGGTCATACTACTTCTTCACATGTTTTGGTGTGTAGTCATACCACATCTTCACATGTTCTGGTGTGTGGTCATACCACTTCTTCACATGTTTTGGTGTGTGGTCATACTACTTCTTCACATGTTTTGGTGTGTAGTCATACCACATCTTCACATGTTCTGGTGTGTGGTCATACCACATTTTCACATGTTTTGGTGTGTAGTCATACCATATCTTCACATGTTCTGGTGTATGGTCATACTACTTCTTCACATGTTTTGGTGTGTAGTCATACCACATCTTCACATGTTCTGGTGTGTGGTCATACCACTTCTTCACATGTTCTGGTGTATGGTCATACCACTTCTTCACATGTTTTGGTGTGTGGTCATACCACTTCTTCACATGTTCTGGTGTGTGGTCATACCACATCTTCACATGTTCTGGTGTGTGGTCATACCACATCTTCACATGTTCTGGTGTGTGGTCATACCACATTTTCACATGTTTTGGTGTGTAGTCATACCACATCTTCACATGTTCTGGTGTGTGGTCATACCACTTCTTCACATGTTCTGGTGTATGGTCATACCACTTCTTCACATGTTTTGGTGTGTGGTCATACCACTTCTTCACATGTTCTGGTGTGTGGTCATACCACATCTTCACATGTTCTGGTGTGTGGTCATACCACATTTTCACATGTTTTGGTGTGTAGTCATACCACATCTTCACATGTTCTGGTGTATGGTCATACTACTTCTTCACATGTTTTGGTGTGTAGTCATACCACATCTTCACATGTTCTGGTGTGTGGTCATACCACTTCTTCACATGCTTTATGTGTGGTCATACCACTTCTTCACATGTTCTGGTGTGTGGTCATACCACTTCTTCACATGTTTTGGTGTGTGGTCATACATCTTCACATGTTCTGGTGTGTGGTCATACCACATTTTCACATGTTTTGGTGTGTAGTCATACCACATCTTCACATGTTCTGGTGTATGGTCATACTACTTCTTCACATGTTTTGGTGTGTAGACATACCACTTCTTCCCATGTTTTGGTGTGTGGTCATACCACTTCTTCACATGTTCTGGTGTATGGTCATACTATTTCTTCACATGTTTTGGTGTGTAGTCATACCACATCTTCACATGTTCTGGTGTGTGGTCATACCACTTCTTCATATGTTTTGGTGTGTGGTCATACCACTTCTTCACATGTTCTGGTGTGTGGTCATACCACTTCTTCACATGTTTTGGTGTGTGGTCATACCACATCTTCACATGTTCTGGTGTGTGGTCATACCACATTTTCACATGTTTTGGTGTGTAGTCATACCACATCTTCACATGTTCTGGTGTATGGTCATACTACTTCTTCACATGTTTTGGTGTGTAGACATACCACATCTTCACATGTTCTGGTGTGTGGTCATACCACATCTTCACATGTTCTGGTGTGTGGTCATACCACTTCTTCACATGTTTTGGTGTGTGGTCATACCACATCTTCACATGTTTTGGTGTGTGGTCACCACTTCTTCACATGTTCTGGTGTGTAGTCATACCACATCTTCACATGTTCTGGTGTGTGGTCATACCACTTCTTCACATGTTCTGGTGTGTGGTCATACCACTTCTTCACATGTTTTGGTGTGTGGTCATACCACTTCTTCACATGTTTTGGTGTGTGGTCATACCACATATTCACATATTCTGGTGTGTGGTCATACCACTTCTTCACATGTTTTGGTATGTGGTCATACTACTTCTTCACATGTTCTGGTGTGTGGTCATACCATATCTTCACATATTCTGGTGTGTGGTCATACCACATCTTCACATGTTTTGGTATGTGGTCATACCACATCTTCACGTGTTTTGGTGTGTGGTCATACCACTTCTTCCCATGTTTTGGTGTGTGGTCATACCACATCTTCACATGTTTTGGTGTGTGGTCATACCACTTCTTCCCATGTTTTGGTGTGTGGTCATACCACATCTTCACATGTTTTGGTGTGTGGTCATACTACTTCTTCACATGCTTTATGTGTGGTCATACCACATCTTCACATGTTTTGGTGTGTGGTCATACCACTTCTTCACATGTTTTGGTGTGTGGTCATACCACATCTTCACATGTTTTGGTGTGTGGTCATACCACTTCTTCACATGTTTTGGTGTGTGGTCATACTACTTCTTCACATGCTTTATGTGTGGTCATACCACTTCTTCACATGTTTTGGTGTGTGGTCATACCACTTCTTCACATGTTCTGGTGTGTGGTCATACCACTTCTTCACATGTTCTGGTGTGTGGTCATACCACATTTTCACATGTTTTGGTGTGTGGTCATACTACTTCTTCACATGCTTTATGTGTGGTCATACCACTTCTTCACATGTTTTGGTGTGTGGTCATACCACATCTTCACTTGTTTTGGTGTGTAGTCATACTACTTCTTCACATGTTCTGGTGTGTGGTCATACTACTTCTTCACATCTTTTGGTGTGTAGACATACCACATCTTCACATGTTCTGGTGTGTGGTCATACCACATGTTCTGGTGTGTGGTTATACTACGTCTTCACATGTTTTGGTGTGTGGTCATACCACATCTTCACATGTTCTGGTGTGTGGTTATACTACGTCTTCACATGTTCTGGTGTGTGGTCATACCACTTCTTCACATGTTTTGGTGTGTGGTCATACCACATATTCACATATTTTGGTGTGTGGTCATACCACTTCACATGCTTTGGTATGTGGTCATACCACTTCTTCACATGTTCTGGTGTGTGGTCATACCACATCTTCACATGTTCTGGTGTGTAGTCATACCACATCTTCACATGTTTTGGTGTGTGGTCATACCACTTCTTCACATGCTTTGGTATGTGGTCATACCACTTCTTCACATGTTCTGGTGTGTGGTCATACTACATCTTCACATGTTCTGGTGTGTGGTCATACCACATCTTCACATGTTCTGGTGTGTAGTCATACCACATCTTCACATGTTTTGGTGTGTGGTCATAACACTTCTTCACATGTTTTGGTATGTGGTCATACCACATCTTCACATGTTTTGGTGTGTGGTCATACCACTTCTTCCCATGTTTTGGTGTGTGGTCATACCACTTCTTCACATGTTTTGGTGTCTGGTCATACTACTTCTTCACGTGCTTTGTGTGTAGTCATACCACTTCACATGTTTTGGTGTATGGTCATACCACATCTTCACATGTTTTGGTAGGTGGTCATACCACATCTTCACATGTTTTGGTGTGTGGTCATACCACTTCTTCACATGTTTTGGTGTGTGGTCATACCACATCTTCACATGTTTTGGTGTGTGGTCATACTACTTCTTCACATGTTCTGGTGTGTGGTCATACCACATCTTCACATATTCTGGTGTGTGGTCATACTACTTCTTCACATGTTTTGGTGTGTGGTCATACTACTTCTTCACGTGCTTTGTGTGTGGTCATACCACTTCTTCACATGTTTTGGTGTGTGGTCATACCACATCTTCACATGTTTTGGTGTGTGGTCATACTACTTCTTCACATGTTCTGGTGTGTGGTCATACCACATCTTCACATGTTCTGGTGTGTGGTCATACCACTTCTTCACATGTTCTGGTGTGTGGTCATACTACTTCTTCACATGTTTTGATGTGTGGTCATACCACATCTTCACATGTTCTGGTGTGTGGTTATACTATGTCTTCACATGTTCTGGTGTGTGGTTATACTACGTCTTCACATGTTCTGGTGCGTGGTTATACTACGTCTTCACGTGTTCAAACTTTAAGCTTTTTACAAATTTTCTAATGTAAGATTGTGAAAACTTAGTTGTGTCTCCAGTTCTTATAATGATTTTGATCAAGCATGTTACATTCAGAGACCACCTGTGCCACTGTCTCTTCTCTTTCAACCATGTCTTCATTATTTATATTATTTCCAATATATCACATTCTTATTGCCTGATCCTGCATGGCTAAGATTAAGCCCCCCATCCTCTCTCTCTCTCTTCAAACCTCCTATCTTTAGCCACTTGCATGACTTCTCATTTTGATGACATTCAGTATTTTGGAAGTAAGCTTTTCTGTTCATATTGCTTACTGCTTTTGAGGCCTTCACTTAATATATCCTCTCCTTGTACTGCTATCAAGAACACCTCTTCACTATCAGCAACATACTTACTTTTCAGTTCACACTTCAGATCCTGGTACTATTTAATTTTCTCCTCCTTTTCTGGCACTCTTGTGTCAAAGGGGAAAGTTACATCTATAATCAAGCAACATCTTTTTTCCTTGTCAAAAACCACCAGGTCAGGCTTATTGTGTTTTAATTCTGTTTGCATCCTGACATTCCACAACTCCTTTACCCAATCATTTTCTATCACTGACTCTGGCTTATGCTCATACCACTCAAAATGGGGTAAATTATTCAGTTTACATAAATACCAGTGGATCACTTTTCCTATCATATCATGTCTCCATCCTTTATAATGAGTCTGGGCTAAATGTTTACATTTCGATACGATGTGAGCCACACTTTACTCTCTCTCTCTCTCTCCACAGATCCTACAGAGTAATATAGCCTCCTTCTTGTCAATATAATGTTTCATCCACTTCATTCTAAGGGCTTGCTCCTGTGCAGACAGTAGCTTTCCCTCTGTAGCTTTCTTAAAGTCCCCTTTCTTTAATCAGTGCCATGTCTGCAGATCTCTGAATTCTGTTTTTTTCAAAAAGATGCTATGAAGGGCTTTTTCATTCAGGACGTCATGCTATTACTTAATAACATTCTGGTGTTGAAGATTTCTAGGCACTTGATTATGCAAGAATGAGGAACCATGTTGAATACCTTGTAATCTATCCATCCCATAGCAAAACGAGTATGCCTCCTCTTGCAGTTCCTTATCATCATCTTGTCAATAAGTAACTGATCTTTTGTACCATGGGACTTCTTTCGGCATCCTTTCTGTTCCTCCAGCAATAAGTTATGTAGATTGGCAGTATCAGTAGAATGGTGGACAATATGCTTTGCGGCATAGTTATGGCCCTTTATGCTCTGAGTTCAAATAACGTTGAGGTTAACTTTGTCTCTCATCTTTACGAAGTTGATAAAATAAAGTAGTCAATTTCATTGACTTCTCCCACCCCCAAAATTGTTGGCCTTGTGCCTAAATCAGAAACCATTATTATTGATGTCGGTGGATTGGCAGTATCGGTAGAAGGTCGGACGCCATGCTTTGACACATAGAGTTACGGCCCTTGCCATTCTGTGTTCAAATCCCGCCGAGGTTAACTTTGCCTTTAATCCTTATGGGGTCGATAAAATAAAGTACCAGTAATGCACTGGGTAATTGCTGGCCTTGTGCCAAAAGTAGAAACAATTATTAATGTTGATGTTTATCATTACTATTGTTTGTGTTATTGAGCTGGTTGACATCTTTCTCTTAAAATAAAACTCTACTTTTATCTTACAAGATCTAACTAGTGTTAAAGGAATGTTAGGAGTGTGATTTAACTAAGTTTATTTACCAGAATTTCCTTTTCAAATCCAAAGAACCAGTGTTCAGTAATGTGAATATATTAACATCATACAGTATTGTTTAGTATGAGTGGAGGTAGACTGCCACATTAAACAGGAATTTCATATTAAAAACCATAAAGTATTTAGTTTTGACATCTAGATATTCAGGTGGGAAAATTCTGCTTTTAATTACTCCAAACAAGTTGTTGATCTGCAATAAATATTACTTAATACCTGCTATTCTGGAATAAGTTTATGATAAACTATACATTTGACTTACAAATTTGTGGTATTGGGTCACTGTGTTCCTTTAACCTTATTTCTCTTTCCAGCTTTACTGCTCATTCTAAAAAGTCAGTCTCGGGTCATGTGGCTCATCAGGCCAGTGCTTATCCTAGTTTCCATGGCGTGAAGCGACTGAGAGTACAAGACTTCACCATGGACAGGATGCCAGTCCATTGCAGGATTAAACCTCCAGCTATTGCTGGTACTAATTTTCAGCTGAGTATACTGGAGCAATATGAAATGAAGTGTTTTGCTCAAAAACACAACCCAGTCTAGGAATCAAACCCAACCCACAACATTTTGGCAGAGTTGTAAGGGGGACTGCTCATTGGGCCATCTTATATTATTTTTTGTATGCAAAGAAAATGGTAGCCATTCATTTAACCTTTCTCCATTCCTAGAAGAAGAAAAAGGATCCTGTATACCCCCCCCCCCCCCATGTCTATTTTCATGGTGCAACATAGCCAAATTTAAAGAGTGATAAGAACTAACTCCAGTACTTGACTGGTACTTTATTTATACAAACAAGAAAGGATGAAAGCAAAGTTAACCTTAGCAGAATTTAAACCCAGAACACAGTGTGCTCAGATGAATATGACAAAGCAATGTATCTGACACCCAATTCCAATTTTCCACCTTGTCTCAATCGAACAAATTATTATCAAGAACAGGTTGTAGAGATTCACCTCTATGTTCTTGTGGTGACTCTCCAGAATCTCTTTAGCACTACTTGTTCCAATGTAGAAACTATCAGTCTGAGAGAGAGGCTATATTGAAACAAATCTTTTAAAAAACTACCAAGATTAGACGTTCAATATATGATTAAAGGTCTACCAAATATAAACAAAATATTTGAGTACATGTAAACTATGAAAAGATTCAACAGGAACTTCTAGATGTTTTACAGCTTCCCTTGTTTCCTAGTTTCTTTTTCATTTTTCGTTTTCTTATGCATAATCTGCCTCTCTGCTTCAATATTTGAATTTTTTTTTTTTTTTCACTTTAAAAATTTTGTTCTTATTACTTGTCTCACTAGCTCTTTTTGATTATCAATTGTAAGGAGTACTCAATACTTCCCCTCTGTCGTGGCTTACTAGCTCTATACGGACGTTTAAATTGATTAAATTGATAAACTAATAAATAGGACTGTCACATCACTAAAAAACTGGGTCTCTACATTTTCTTGTGCTATATTTCTGACAATAATGTCTGGCATTATCTCCAAACATAGAGCAGAAGAAGTAGAAAACCAAGAAATTATTTTGTAGTATTTTGTTACGTTCCTGTACATTCTGACCCTTCTGGAGTCAACTTTCCCTTTCCTGTTATAATCAACTATTTAAAAATAAATTTTTTTTCATCAGATTGATTGGAGGAAAGAGCCACTGTGTTGATGGCCTTCACAGACTCAGCACACCCCTCTCGGCATAACAACAACCAGTCTGTACCAATTATTCTCGAGTCTCAATTAATGCCCCCCCCCCCCCCCCCCCTTCCTCAGCTGAATGATTAATTTTTCAGATTTTTCCCCAACCTCCCCCGCTCTTCTTCCACCTCCACCAACCCCTGTTTATTAAATTATGCTAATCTATCTCCACTGAAATTTTATTTTAAGTGGTAGCATTCCTGCGGTAATTAATTTTTTTTATACAATAAAAAATATACATGACATAAAAAGTACATTACTCGAAATCCCATAGGTTATAAAATAAATAGGATGGGTTGGGTCTGAATATGTAAACTAAACAACTAATTCTGGTTAAAAAAAAAAAAAATCAAGTGACAAGCTTGAAAAATGACCGACCCTCCCCCCTTCGCTTATTCTCCCCCCCCCCCATACCCCTATTATTCAGGACCAAAAAGTACTGGTAAAGGAGCCACAATGTCACCAGGTTGCAGCTACCATATCAGGTAGTTTCTAGAAGCTGGGGTGTTTAGGTGAAGAACAACTTCATGCCAATCAGTCAGGCTGTCATTTTTTGTGGGGTCTTTATTCAAGGATGTCTATATATAGCAGCAGCTGGATCATTGCCCCAAATGTGGAAGCACTACCCTTTATGCATCACATTTGAGCTTTGTAGAGAGTTCATAATTGTTGGGTGCAAAAGTAGTTTCTAACCCTGAAAAAGAGGGCTAGTGTTTATGGACAGTTTTTGCTATGTTGAAGATGTGCATGAACTGCAGTTAAGATAATTAAATATGCACTGAATTGTATTAAAGTATTGGGTGATTGTGTACAATATGTATTCTCGAGGCCCAAATAACAGAGGTGGTGATAAGCGGAGTGGTGGTTGTAAATCAGTAATTTTTCTAGGTTGTCTCCGTTGGTTTTTTAAAAACCAGAATTAGTCATTTAGTTTACATATGGGATTTCTTGTAATGTACTTTTTTTGTCAGGTATAATGTTTTTTAATGTATAAAGAAAATTAATTGTTGCAGGAATGCTACCACTTAAAATAAAATTTCACCAGAGATAGATTTACAAAATTTAATGAGCAGGGTGGGAGAGATTATTCGAAACCTGAGAGAACTATGTGAGTTGTATTAGAGTAGTATGAGATGATAGAATTTGTACCGTGATTTACAGAATAATGTCGCTATAATTTAGGTCACGTGAAGCTGTGCTATGGTTCTTATGATTTTGTTGTTCATTGTTTTTATATATAATACCCAGTACCATTTTTACCATCACTCTCGGCATTTTGCTTATTTCCATTTCAAATAGCCTGTAATTTGGTAGCTCTGCTTCATATTCCTTCTAGCTGATATTTTAGTTGGAATAGGTCTAGATGTTTATCAGAGTGTCTAGGTTTTCATTTCTGTCTTTGATTGGAATATCTGATTACTTCACTTTTGACTCATTTCTCAGGCAGGACAGTCATGTCACTGTCACATCTTCAGTTTGGAGTATGCTTATACCACTGATTCTCTGTTATATACTCTCGGGTCTCGAATAATCGTCTATGTTGTAGATATTATGTCGGCCTCTTCACTTTTCACCACCACACATACAAACAACAGGCCTACACATGGGATCCAGTCTTTCAGGCCTTCTGGCCATCACCTATATGGACCAACTGGAACGTCGAGTGCTCAACACCTGCTGCTCCTGTAATAGAGAAAAACGAATACCCAACATCCACAGTGTATCATCTAAGGGATTGAAGGCACCACAGGCATAAGACCTCCTCTAACACCTGCTTCATGAAAGCAGGTAGGACTGGACATACAATTAGCTCACTCTGGCCCTATCTAAAAAGCGATCCAGAGACAACAACAATCAATGCACACTGACTAACTACCCTATCCGCGACAAGTATGTGCCACAGACACATAGGGTATACGGGATTGAATGCAACAAATGTAAGGAGTTCTACGTTGATAGTATGACTCAACCACTCCACACATGCATTAAAGAACACCTTAACACACACGCATCCTCATTCAAAAAACACATTGACAAATGCAGAAACGCCAAAAAATATAACAGTCAATATTGAAGCCAGAGAAATGTGGGCAATTTAAGAATAAAAGAAGCCTTGCTTATACCTAGACTCAACCCACAAAACAATAACAGAATGGAACTCAGCACACAATACTTGACATAAAAGGATGCTCTCTCTCTCTCTCTCTCTCTCTCTCTCTCTCTCTCTCTCTCTCTCTCTCTCTCTCACACACAAATTGAGAGTTCCTTATACTCTGACGAATAGAATTTTATGTCCCAAAAAACAAAGATTACCAGGTAACTAATTTTTTGTTGCCTTCATCTTACCGTCCATTTTGCATTGTCTTAGCCTTCTTACATATATCACTTTCCACATTATATATATATACAATGATTCAAGCAAACTACAACATTCTATTTGGTGACATATTGTTACTGTGTTTTATGTTCTGAGTTCAAATCCTGCTGAGGTTAGCTTTGCTTTTCATCCTTACGGTGTTGATAAATAAAGTACCAGTAATGCACAAGGGTTGATTTAATCGACTTTCCCCTACACAAAAATTGCTGGCCTTGTGCCTATAGTAGAAACAATTATTATTATTATACTGATATAACATACAATCTAGTGTGCTTTCTACTTGAAAGCTTTCACTCACCAACACTGTTTCCTATTGGCTTAGACAACATTCTAAACACTTTATCCTGTGTTTCTTCCCGAGATTTATATCCTCATGGAAACTCATCCCTGCTCATGTCTCCTTAATACCCATTCATACTCCAGCTTCTATTCCACAACAATTCACAGAATATAACTACATTAACTTAATCTAGTTATCACTATCCTCCAGTCTTAGAGAGCCTGAAAAGTCTATAGGCTCTGTCCCCATCTGTAACTTAATCAGAGAAAAAAATGTTGGTTTTAATTCCCTATATTAACAACTTACTTCTGTTTACAGATCTTTAACCCTTTCATGACTGCATTTCTAATTAAATATATTCTCTTTTAATTAATTAATGAAGAATTTTGAGGGATTTACTAAAATTATTAATTATTTCATTACAAAGATAGTAACTTAATGTAAGGTTCTTATATAAAATTATGGTGGAAGATTTTAATTTAAATGGGTGGCTTTATTTCATAGAACCAGAACTGGTTTTGGCCAGGTTGGTAACTAAAGGGTTGATATTGAAAGTTTC
Source organism: Eledone cirrhosa (assembly GCA_964016885.1). Taxonomy (NCBI): domain Eukaryota; kingdom Metazoa; phylum Mollusca; class Cephalopoda; order Octopoda; family Eledonidae; genus Eledone; species Eledone cirrhosa. The sequence goes on from OZ024740.1 coordinate 303,357,413, forward strand.
AAGAAAATAAAGTATTAAAGGATTCATTAACATCATCATCATCATCATCAATAGCAGTAGCAGCATTGTCATCATTGTGTTGTCATTGTCATCACTTTTCTAACTAGTTAAGTGGTTATGGATTGGCAGAATCATTGGAGCATTGGACAAAATATTACTTTTGTCATATTTCTTCCTTGGAAGAATTGCTGGACAGATTTTACAGGCAAAACCAACTGGCAGGAGACCCAGGGGTAGACCCCGGGCAAGATGGTTGGATAACATCCATGGGCTTGGCTGGTCTTATTTGGGGGACCCAGCTGGATCAGTTGGAGACGGTTGCTTCTGACAGGACTCGCTGGAAGGAGTGTTTGAGGGCTCTGTACACATGACCCTTTTCAGAATAAGTGGATGAAGAAGAAAAGAATCTTTCTTCCTGCTCTTTATGTTATGAGTTCAAATTCCATCAAGGTCAACTACTTTGCCTTTCTTCCTTTCAGGATTCAACCCAAGTACAGGGGTTGATTTTCTGGCCTAGTGCCTAAAATAGAAACTATTATTCTAACTAGTGTGTAAGAGATTCAATAAGACAGGTATGCAGTTAGATCACATTATATTGAGGTCAAAGCCTGCTGAGACAACTTTGCCTTGCAATCCTCCAGATTTGATCAAATAAATTCCATTCAGTCGTCATTGATTCACTGCTGAATGGGGGCCTTTTATACTATTGCCAACTTATCTATGCTGGTTGTAGACCTACCTGTCCACACTGGTCAACAGCTGATCAAACTGGCTGCTCCCATGGTCAGATGATTAACCCTGACCATCAGCAGAGGCAGAATTTAAACTTAGAATGCAAAAAGCTGAAATATATACTAAAGGGCATCTCAGTCAACAATCTAATAATTGTTTCTACTCTTGGCACAAGGCCAGCAATTATCCCAGTGCACTACTGGTTCTTTATTTTATCGACCCCGTAAGGATGAAAGGAAAAGTTAACCTTGGCAGGATTTAAACTCAGACCATAAAGGGCCATAACTCTTTGCTGCAAAGCATAGCATCCGACCCTCTACCGATACTGCCAATCCACCGTCAACAATCTAATAATACCAAAAATCCACTGCACTTGACTGGTTCTTCGTTTATTGACCTTGAAAAGATAAAAGGCAAATTTAACTTTGGCAATTCAATGCTCAAACAAACAGATGACTGCTATTTCATGTATTAGTTGCAGTTTGATTAACTCTAGCTCTCTCTCTTTCCAACAAACATGTAGACATTGTTGCTGTTATTCCTTTATTTAGCTCTTATTTCTTACAGGTTAGACTGGTTTTATTGATTTGATTAGTTTTGTATTGTTCATCTACAAAGAAATATAACATGAGAATCAGAGCATGGATAGCATACTAAATGCCAAAAATGAACTATGTTAGTCTAGTTTAGTGTGGTTATTTAAAACAGGTAGATTTATACAACTTGTTATAGGTGTTTAAAAACTATGCTAACTATATGATAGCAAATCAGCTGGCATTGACATAGAAAAAGATAGTAAAGTAACAGAGTACCAGATTAAAAACCTTGCATTATTTAGCTTTGTCACATCAAAGCAGCAGATAAGAGAGAAAGATCAAATAAGTATTTCTAAAAACCTTGCAATATTTAGATATATGGGAAGCAAACAACAGAAACAGACGAAATGATAGGCCTTGCAATATTTAATCACATCAGGGCAATTGACTCGCAAAAAGCCAAACTCGCTATCTTCAATTTGGTACTCTTGCCAACCCTTACCTATGGTCATGAAAGAATATAATCTCAGATACAAGTGGCCGAAATGGGATTCCTCCGAAGGGTCTTTGGAATAACGTTATTCGATAGTGTGTAGCTCGGAGATCAGAGAGTCACTCCAGGTAGAGCCGCTACTTCTCTGAATTGAGAGATCACAGATATGAGCATGTGGTTAGAATGTCTCTGGAAAGAATTGCTGGACAGATTTTATGGGCAAAACCAACTAGCAGGAGACCCAGGTGTAGAACTCAAGCAAGATGGTTGGACAACATTCATGAACTTGGCTGGTCCTGCTTAGGTGTCCAGCCAGATCAGTTGGAAATGGTTGCTTCTAATAGGATACTGTGAAAGGAATGTTTGAGGACTCTGCCCCAATGACCCTCTTAGGAATAAGTGGGCAAAGGGTTGTGGATGACAAAAATGGACAAAATATACTAGATGAAGTAATTGACTCTTGGTATTTATTTATTTAATTGATGAACTAAAGGCATTGGAATATTTAGTCATATCAAAGCATTGGATGACAAAAATTAAATTAATTAGTTTTGCCCTTCCACATTCTAAGTTCAAATATTACCAGTGTCAGCTTTACCTTTTTATCTAATATCAATTAAATAAATACCAGTCATGTAATAGGTTGTGCAATTCTCTTTATTCTGAAATTTTAATAAGCTCTTAGGAGTTGTATTTACCTTTCATCTTTCTAATTAAAATGATACTATTGGAGTCATTTTTGTTTTCCATTTATGTAAGATTGATAATGTAAGTAGCTGTCATATTATGAGGTAAATCTAATTGATTATGCTCCTTTCCTAGAAATGTTTTCCTCTTTTTTCGTGTAAGAAATCATTATTCATGAAAAGGAAATAAATGCACTTCTCAACTATGATGGTTCTGTAAGCAATACCCCATGGGAAAAGTCTCCATATTTGCAGCCTGCGTTGTATCTAACTTCACACTGCACACACTCATCACAGTTTTACATCCATTCTTCCATGCTAGCATGGGTTAGACGGGTTGTCCTGTTGTGGGCAGTGTCCGGTCAGCTGACCTTGTCTTGCTCATACGGGAACAGATTCTGGCTTGATTTCTACAGCTGGATGCCCTTCCTAACACCAACCTCATTTACGGTGAGTGCTGGGTGCTTTTTTGCTATGGCACCTCCACGACCACTTTACAGTGGAATGATAGGGACCCCAGTCCTATCATCTCATTTCTACAGCAGAGTAAACTGGAGCAATGTGAAATAAAGTGTCTTGCTCAAGGAAACAACACATAACCCGGTCCGAGAATTGAACTCACAACCTTTCAATTGCAAGCCCAATACTCTAACCACTAAGCCATGCACCTAGGTAAATAAATCTCCAGAACAATCATTTTCCACTCCATTAGGCTCACTGACATGTACATATATTCACCATGTACAAAGCACCTTTGTTTGCTTCAAACCAACAAGATTATTGGCCCTCATAATATTACAACTATTACCCTCAAATAATATTCTACTTATCTAACTATTATCCTTGCCAAATTCTTCATTCTTTCTACCTCTGCAGGGTTATATTAGGACATTTAGATACACTTAAGTGCCTCAATCCCAATAAAGGCCATCCTTCAGATTCTGCCAAATATCATTCTATTGCAATCACATTTAATATTGCAAAGGTAGTGGAGACGGCTATTAAAAACTTTCTCCAAAATCTTTAATCTCTCACCCTCATGAATGACCACCAGTATGGCTTCCATAAATCTAGATCATTGGAGAGACCTACTCTCTCATGTCACTTCCCTGTAGACTCTCATTTTCAAGAAACTTGGTGAAACCTTTTGACCATATCTGGTACATGGGTCTCTTGTCAAAACTACCTACATATGGTCTCCACCCACCTCTCATCTTTTAGGTTGATGGCTTTGTCAGATCACACCATCACAGTAGATGGTGCTTGATCACATCAGTTTGTGCTGATGGAACTCTGTCTCACTCTCACGCTATTAATTCTAGTCTGCCTCAGGGTTTCGTTTTGCTCCTCAACATTTTTCTCATACATCAACAACCTCCTACAATACTTAGTCCTACATAGATAATACTGCTCTTTATTTCTCTCTAACATTCCTTGCTCAATCATCCTCCATGTGCAACTTAGATACTTCAGGCCAAACCTTTACTGGCTCTCTAACCAACGACCTAGAAGACACCCCTCTATAGTCTCATGCCAATTTTTTTCTCCTTCAACAATACAAAAGTCAGTGCACACATCAAGAAAATATTGTCATACACATCTTCCTCTTGAACATGATCACAAATATTTACAACCTTGAAGTTCACTACTAATGCTAAGTTTTACTATCTCTGAGGATCTCTCCTGGCAAAAACAAATCCCAAACAGCCAAAACTACATCTCAAAGAGCAAGAATATACTTCTCCCAACAACTCTCTACAAATCTCAGTGAAGTATTGCTCTCACATCTGAGTCAGTGCTGTTGCTATACAACCCAACATCCATAGAAATGCCACTTAACAGACTGCTTTGCATCAAGAGAAATTCTCACAAACATGCTGCTTTTTTTTTTCTACCACAACTACAGTTGCCTTTGCTCCTTGGAGCTAACTGGTCTCTCATTACATTCTCTCAGACACTGCCAGTTTACTTGTCTCTCCTTTCCTCACCCATATTGTGTCCTCCCTAACCCCATGCTCCACACAAGTCACTAACACTCAGTTCTTCCTCCCCAAAATGCCATCCCTCTGGGATCCCCTGCCTGCATGTGTTTTTTTTTTCTGTTTATGTCTATTTGTTTATATAAAATATTAACCACATCAATGATCTCAGGGCCTGAAAATGCCATTGACACAAACCAAACGAATATTTTTTTTTTTTTTCCTGGCTTTATTGCTTTCCACCACACATCCACTTTAACTCACATAACAGCTAATGTTATGTAACTATCACTAACTACATGTGTCTGCTTTGCATGGATATCTTGTGGTGTTGTTTATCTCCATGTCAGCACTGGTTGTGCATATTGTTAATCAGTTAAAGGTTTACTTTAGTTTGCTGCAAATTTTCGCAAAGATCTATCAACTTGTAAAGATACTATAAACATTTGAATTAAAAAATTTGTTTTTAGATATTTTCTGCTAAATCGTTAGAAGATAATATGGTAACTTAGAATTGATTTCATCAGATATCCTCTATGCACAGAAATCTTTTTCCCGTTTCAGTTTCACCTAACACATCCTTCTGCTTTCATATATCAATATAGACTTATAGTAATAACAACAGTGTTTCCAATTCAAATTAAAATCTTCCAACATAAGTTTATATAAGAACCTTACATTAAGTTACTATCTTAGTAATGAAATAATTAATAATTTTAGTAAATCCCTCAAAATTCTTCATTAATTAATTGAAACAGAGTGTATTTCATTAGAAATGTAGTCATGAAAGAGATCTAAGGGTATTATAAGTGATACTGAGAGATTTATTTTGTCCCTAGACCTGCTAAACATAACAACCAAACTCCCTGAAATATTACCCTGAACTATGATGTCTAATTCTATAATATCGGATAATTTCACCTATCAACACCTACCACACCTCCAGCATTTCATGCACCATGCAACATGTATTCACATAATATAACCATGCTAATGCAGCTGCATACATCTGTAATATAATAATAGTTTCTACTTTTTGGCACAAGGCCAGCAATTACCCAGTGCATTACTGGCACTTTATTTTATCAGCCCTGTAAGGATGAAAGGCAAAGTTAACCTCAGCGGGATTTGAACTCAGACTGTAAAGGGCTACTTTATGCTACAAAGCATGGCGTCCGACCCTCTACCGATACTGCCAATCCACTGCACTGTAATATAATAATGATTACTGATTTAGGCACAAAGCCAACAATTTGGGTGGGGGTAGGGGAAAGTCGATCAAGCCCAGTGTGTTACTGGTGCTTATTCTTATAGTAATACCATCTCCAATATAAGTAGTAGTAGTAGTAATTTTCATACATAATGATTTTAAATTTAGACACAATACCATAGATTTGAGGGGAGGAAAGTCGATTATTCAACCCCCAGTACTTTACTGGTACTTTATTTTATTGACCACGGAAGGATGAAATGCAAAGTTGACCTCGGTGAGCCTTGACCTCAGAATGAAAAGAGCCAAAACAAATACTGCAATAGTATTTTATCTGATGCCCTAGTAACACTCAAGGGGGTGGAGGTCAACTTTGCCTTTCATTCTTTCGGGGTTGATAATAAAAAGTACCAGTTTAGTACTGGGCTTCATTCTTCCTCTATATATCTTTCTCCACTTCCTTTCTCTCAGTATTTATCCTTCTCTGGAAGAAATCTACTCTATTCAGATCTGGAGAGATGGGCTCCGTCAGGTTTATAAATGCCCTAGAAACGCTGTATGTCAATATGACACTCCTATGACTCACAGTGTTGTAGTAATAACAACAATGTTGTAGTAATAACAAGTGTTGTAGTAATAACAACAACAGTTGTAATAATAACAACAGTGTTGTAGTAATAACAACAACAGTTGTAGTAATAACAACAGTGTTGTAGTAATAACAACAATGTTGTAGTAATAACAAGTGTTGTAGTAATAACAACAACAGTTGTAATAATAACAACAGTGTTGTAGTAATAACAACAACAGTTGTAATAATAACAACAGTGTTGTAGTAATAACAACAACAGTTGTAGTAATAACAACAGTGTTGTAGTAATAACAAGTGTTGTAGTAATAACAACAATGTTGTAGTAATAACAACAGTGCTGTAGTAATAACAACAATGTTGTAGTAATAACAAGTGTTGTAGTAATAACAAGTGCTGTAGTAATAACAACAATGTTGTAGTAATAACAACAGTGCTGTAGTAATAACAACAGTGTTGTAGTAATAACAACAATGTTGTAGTAATAACAGCAGTGTTGTAGTAATAAGTGCTGTAATAACAGCAGTGTTGTAGTAATAAGTGCTGTAATAACAACAGTGTTGTAGTAATAAAAACAGTGTTGTAGTAATAAAAACAGTGTTGTAGTAATAACAACAATGTTGTAGTAATAAGTGTTGTAGCAATAACAACAATGTTGTAATAATAACAACAATGTTGTAGTAACAACAATGTTGTAGAAATAACAAAGGTGTTGTAGTAATAACAAGTGTTGTAGTAATAACAACAGTGTTGTAGTATTAACAACAGTGTTGTAGTAATAACAACAGTGTTGTAGTAATAACAACAATGTTGTAGTAATAACAAGTGTTGTAGTAATAACAAGTGCTGTAGTAATAACAACAATGTTGTAGTAATAACAACAGTGCTGTAGTAATAACAACAGTGTTGTAGTAATAACAACAATGTTGTAGTAATAACAGCAGTGTTGTAGTAATAAGTGCTGTAATAACAACAGTGTTGTAGTAATAAAAACAGTGTTGTAGTAATAACAACAATGTTGTAGTAATAAGTGTTGTAGTAATAACAACAATGTTGTAGTAATAAGTGTTGTAGCAATAACAACAATGTTGTAATAATAACAACAATGTTGTAGTAACAACAATGTTGTAGAAATAACAAAGGTGTTGTAGTAATAACAAGTGTTGTAGTAATAACAACAGTGTTGTAGTATTAACAACAGTGTTGTAGTAATAACAACAGTGTTGTAGTAATAACAACAGTGTTGTAGTAATAACAACAGTGTTGTAGTATTAACAACAGTGTTGTAGTATTAACAACAGTGTTGTAGTATTAACAACGGTGTTGTAGTATTAACAACAGTGTTGTAGTATTAACAACGGTGTTGTAGTAATAACAATGGTGTTGTAGTAATAACAGTGTTGTAGTAATAACAACAGTGTTGTAGTAATAACAACAGTGTTGTAGTAATAACAACAGTGTTGTAGTAATAACAGTGTTGTAGTAATAACAACGGTGTTTTAATAACAATGGTGTTGTAGTAATAACAACAATGTAGTAATAACAGTGTTGTAGTAACAACAACGGTGTTGTAATAACAACGGAGTTGTAGTAACAACGGAGTTGTAATAATAACAACAGTGTAGTAACAACAGCAGTGTTATATTATAATAATTGTTTCTACTTTTGGCACAAGGCCAGCAATTACCCAGTGTATTACTGGTACTTTATTTTATCGACCCCGTAAAGATGAAAGGCAAAGTTAACCTCGGCAGGATTTGAACTCAGACCGTAAAGGGATGTAACTATGCTCGAAAGATGGTGTCCGACCCTCTACCAATACTGCCAATCCACTGCCCTATTGTTATATTATAATAATAATAATAATAATGATGAAATTATTGTGTACAGTGCACAGGTGCACTACAACACATCAAAGGTGCATGTTTAGTACATAGAATAATTGTTTCTACTTTTGGCACAAGACCAGCAATTATCCCAGTGCATTACTGGTACTTTATTTTATCGACCCCGTAAGTATGAAAGGCAAAGTTAACCTCGGCGGGATTTGAACTCAGAATGGCAAGGGCCGTAACTATTGTGTCAAAGCATGGTGTCCGATCCTCTACTGATACTGCCAATCCACCGCCATAGAATAATGTACAAATGTCAGGAAAATGAGCAAAGTACAAGTCATGAAATACATGTGTGCGTGTGTATGGAGGGGGGACATCAGGTGTAGTGTTGGCGAATCTCAGGAAGCATGGAGGTTATAAAGGATGCAGTGTCTCGACAGCTAACAACTGATGCGGGTAGTTTGTTCTATGCTTCAGCAACTCTGAGCGTGAAAAAAATGTTTCCGAAAGTCATGGGAGCTGTGCTGTTTTCTGACTTTGTAGGCATGCCCACGTGTGTTAGACACATAGAAATCAAAAAGGTGCTCAGGGTTGTTGTTGGCAAGATGGTTAATAATTTTGTGCGTGTTTACCAAGTCAGTTGCCAGACGTCAGAGCTTCAATGTATCCATGCCCAGGGAAGCATGGCGTTCAGAGTATGGTAGATGCATGATGGAGGGTATTCGCTCGGTTACATGTCTCTGAACAGTTTCCAGGAGGTCAATGTTCTGAGCAAGATAGGGGTTCCAGGCTGGTGATGCAAATTCTAAGTGTGGCCGCACCATAGCTATATACAGCTTTAAATAGATAGCTGGAGAGTGTCTGACAAAGGTCTTGCTGGGTGTTGCTAAGACACCCTCGGCCTTCTTGACAATTTTAGAAACGTGCTTCGTCTATTGCAAATCGCTGCTGACAGTAATGCCCAGGTCACGTTCACAAGAAGACTTCTTGATATTAGTATTGTGGAGGGAGTATGTGGATGCTGGGTTTTTACTCCCAAAATGCATGGTGGTACACTTGTCCACAGTCAACTTGAGTTAGCAGCCCATGATCCATTGTTGCATTGCAGGCAAGATCTATAGTGTTCAGGATCTGTCCTTTTTATCTCAAGGTACAGCTTGATGTCATCTGCATATTCCAGTACTGTGGCATTCTTTAAGTTGGCATCTATGTCATTAATATATGCCACAACAAAAAGGGGGACAAGAACAGATCCCTGTGGTACTCCAGATGACATCTCATACGGTAGTGATAACAACAGTGTTTTAGTAACAACAACAGTGTAGTAGTAACAACACTTACAATAATGGTTTCTGATTTAGGCACAATCCCAACAAATATGTGGAGAGAGAAAAGTTGATTAAATCGACCTCAGTACTTAACTGGTACTTTATTTTATCAACCCTGTAATCTAACCCGGCAGTATTTAAACTCAGAACATAAGGGCTATAACTACTGCCAATCCACTGCCCTATAACAACAGTGTTACAATAATTAAAGCAATGTTATAAGAGTAGTATTTATGAATGATATAGGACATTACAAGCTGAAATTTGAAATAGAAAAGAACAATAGGTCCTACTGCTGGAATTAAAACCATGTATCAATCACTTGCTAGGTGACTGCTTAACTAATTACATATCAAAGTATTTGCTGTTCCATATTCTCAAATTAGGTCCTACAAATCATTCCTGCTATGTTAACAGTTAACATAGCAGGAATAATTTGAGAAGATGAGATGGTATGTACTCTGTAATGTAATCAGAAATGTAGATCCCTGGAAAAAGATTAAACAATATGTGGTTTGAATCTTATCTGTGTGTCTGAAATTGGTATTTATTTGTACTGCTGTTTCATATTATTTACATTAAGATCTCAGTAGTTAATTAATGGTTTCCAATTTAGGGACAAGGTTAACGATTATAATGACACAAGTATTAGATTGGTACTTTATTTTATCAACCCTGGAAGGTAATGTTGGCCATGGTGAGGCTTGGACTCTGAACATAAGGAACTGGAACAAATACCACAAAGCATTTTATCTGTGGCTCTACTAATTCTCCAATCCAACACTCTTCTGCCAATCCAATACTCTTATTCCAATCCAACACTCTTCTGCCAATCCAACACTCTTCTGCCAATCCAATACTCTTATTCCAATCCAACACTCTTCTGCCAATCCAACACTCTTCTGCCAATCCAACACTCTTCTACCAATCCAACGCTCTTCTGCCAATCCAACGCTCTTCTGCCAATCCAATGCTCTTCTGCCAATCCAACGCTCTTCTGCCAATCCAACGCTCTTCTGCCAATCCAACGCTCTTCTGCCAATCCAACGCTCTTCTGCCAATCCAACGCTCTTCTGCCAATCCAATGCTCTTCTGCCAATCCAACGCTCTTCTGCTAATCCAACACTCTTCTGCCAATCCAACGCTCTTCTGCCAATCCAACGCTCTTCTGCCAATCCAACGCTCTTCTGCCAATCCAACACTCTTCTGTCAATCCAACACTCTTCTGCCAATCCAACACCCTTCTGCCAATCCAACGCTCTTCTGCCAATCCAACGCTCTTCTGCCAATCCAACGCTCTTCTGCCAATCCAACGCTCTTCTGCCAATCCAACGCTCTTCTGCCAATCCAACGCTCTTCTGCCAATCCAACACTCTTCTGCCAATCCAACACTCTTCTGCTAATCCAACACTCTTCTGCTAATCCAACACTCTTCTGCTAATCCAACACTCTTCTGCCAATCCAACACTCTTCTGCCAATCCAACACTCTTCTGCCAATCCAACACTCTTCTGCCAATCCAACACTCTTCTGCTAATCCAACGCTCTTCTGCCAATCCAACACTCTTCTGCCAATCCAACGCTCATCTGCCAATCCAACACTCTTCTGCTAATCCAACACTCTTCTGCTAATCCAACACTCTTCTGCCAATCCAACACTCTTCTGCCAATCCAACACTCTTCTGCCAATCCAACACTCTTCTGCTAATCCAACGCTCTTCTGCCAATCCAACACTCTTCTGCCAATCCAGCACTCTTCTGCCAATCCAACACTCTTCTGCTAATCCAACACTCTTCTGCCAATCCAACACTCTTCTGCTATTCCAACGCTCTTCTGCTAATCCAACGCTCTTCTGCCAATCCAACAATCTTCTGCCAATCCAAAACTCTTCTGCTAATCCAACACTCTTCTGCCAATCCAACACTCTTCTGCCAATCCAACACTCTTCTGCCAATCCAACACTCTTCTGCCAATCCAACACTATTCTGCTAATCCAACACTCTTCTGCCAATCCAACACTCTTCTGCCAATCCAACACTCTTCTGCTGATCCAACACTCTTCTGCCAATCCAACGCTCTTCTGCTAATCCAACACTCTTCTGCCAATCCAACACTCTTCTGCTAATCCAACACTCTTCTGCCAATCCAACACTCTTCTGCCAATCCAACACTCTTCTGCCAATCCAACACTCTTCTGCCAATCCAACACTCTTCTGCTAATCCAACACTCTTCTGCTAATCCAACACTATTCTGCTAATCCAACACTATTCTGCTAATCCAACACTCTTCTGCCAATCCAACACTCTTCTGCCAATCCAACACTCTTCTGCTAATCCAACACTCTTCTGCCAATCCAACACTCTTCTGCCAATCCAACACTCTTCTGCCAATCCAACACTCTTCTGCTAATCCAACACTCTTCTGCTAATCCAACACTATTCTGCTAATCCAACACTCTTCTGCCAATCCAACACTCTTCTGCCAATCCAACACTCTTCTGCTAATCCAACACTCTTCTGCCAATCCAACGCTCTTCTGCTAATCCAACACTCTTCTGCCAATCCAACACTCTTCTGCCAATCCAACACTCTTCTGCCAATCCAACACTCTTCTGCCAATCCAACGCTCTTCTGCCAATCCAACGCTCTTCTGCTAATCCAACGCTCTTCTGCTAATCCAACACTCTTCTGCCAATCCAACACTCTTCTGCCAATCCAACACTCTTCTGCCAATCCAACACACTTCTGCTAATCCAACACTCTTCTGCTAATCCAACACTATTCTGCTAATCCAACGCTCTTCTGCCAATCCAACACTCTTCTGCCAATCCAACACTCTTCTGCCAATCCAACACACTTCTGCTAATCCAACACTATTCTGCTAATCCAACGCTCTTCTGCCAATCCAACACACTTCTGCCAATCAAACACACTTCTGCCAATCCAACACTCTTCTGCCAATCCAACACACTTCTGCCAATCCAACACACTTCTGCCAATCCAACACCCTTCTGCCAATCCAACACTCTCTCTAATCCAACACTCTCTGCTAATCCAACACACTTCTGCCAATCCAACACACTTCTGCCAATCCAACACTCTTCTGCCAATCCAACACTCTTCTGCCAATCCAACACTCTTCTGCTAATCCAACACACTTCTGCCAATCCAACACACTTCTGCCAATCCAACACACTTCTGCCAATCCAACACTCTTCTGCCAATCCAACACACTTCTGCCAATCCAACACACTTCTGCCAATCCAACACACTTCTGCCAATCCAACACACTTCTGCCAATCCAACACACTTCTGCCAATCCAACACCCTTCTGCCAATCCAACACTCTCTCTAATCCAACACTCTCTGCCAATCCAACACACTCTCTGCCAATCCAACACACTTCTGCCAATCCAACACACTTCTGCCAATCCAACACTCTTCTGCCAATCCAACACTCTTCTGCCAATCCAACACTCTTCTGCCAATCCAACACACTTCTGCCAATCCAACACACTTCTGCCAATCCAACACACTTCTGCCAATCCAACACACTTCTGCCAATCCAACACTCTTCTGCCAATCCAACACACTTCTGCCAATCCAACACACTTCTGCCAATCCAACACACTTCTGCCAATCCAACACACTTCTGCCAATCCAACACCCTTCTGCCAATCCAACACTCTCTCTAATCCAACACTCTCTGCTAATCCAACACACTTCTGCCAATCCAACACACTTCTGCCAATCCAACACTCTTCTGCCAATCCAACACACTTCTGCCAATCCAACACACTTCTGCCAATCCAACACCCTTCTGCCAATCCAACACTCTTCTGCCAATCCAACACACTTCTGCCAATCCAACACACTTCTGCCAATCCAACACCCTTCTGCCAATCCAACACACTTCTGCCAATCCAACACACTTCTGCCAATCCAACACTCTTCTGCTAATCCAACACTCTTCTGCTAATCCAACACTCTTCTGCTAATCTAACACCCCAGCATGTAATTAATGATGATAATAACAAGGGTGACAGTGTTACAATAATCACATCAAAATAATTAATACTTCTAAAAATCTACACCCATTATTTGTTTAGAATTTAGGCTAGTGGATTGACAGTGTCAGTAGGGCATTGGACAGCATGCTTCGAGGCATATAGTTACATCCTTTTACTTTCTGAATTCAAATCTCACTGAGGTTAGCGTTACCTTTCATTTTTATGGGGTCGATAAAATAAAGTACCAGCAATGCACTGGGGTAGAATTAATCAACTTTCCCTCCTCCCTTCAAATTGCTGGCCATGTGACAAAAGCATAAACAATTATTTGTTGGAAGTTTATTGGAGAAATATTCACTAACACAGCTGTTAAAGCATGACTTTTATTGATGATTTGGAAATGATGGTTTCACATTGACAGCTTGTGGAAAATATTAACTATCAAACACACATGCAGACACATGTACACACACATGCCAGACAATGGCTGTTGACCACTGACCTGTGTGAGTGAAATAAGCTATGACCCTTATGTTTTCATATCATCAATATCCTGACAAATGTCAATCAAGTTGGAAGTTAGGTGAATAACCTGAGACAAAAAACTTGACCAAAACACATTACTATTCTTTTATATATATATATATATATATATATATATATATATATGTATATATCATCATCATTTTACGTCCGCTTTTCCCTGCTTGCAAGGGTTGGACGGGTCCTATTCAACACAGTATTTCCCCACTTGTCACGGTCCTACGTTATCTCCTCGGTGAGCTTCAGCGATCTGACATCTGCTCTCACCACCTCCGCCCATGTTTTTCATGGTCTACCTCTACTGCGTCTTCCTTCTACTGGGATTTCTTGGCACTTCTTTACCCAGCGGTCATCCTCCATGCGCATCACATGTCCATACCATCTCAGCCTTCTCTCCTGCACACCACAACTTATACCCAGTTTCTTTCTCAACCCGTCTATGCTTGGTCGTTCACGCACATTGACATTGCACATCCAATGGAGCATACTTGCTTCATTTCTCTCCAGCCGTCGCATATCCTCTGCAGTTGCTGCCCATGTAGCATCACGCATCTCACACAAGCATCATATAACCGTCCTTTCGTACACAGAGAGAAACCCTTCTTTGTCAACAAAGGAAGCAGCTCCCTAAACGTCTTCCAACCTGTCCTTATTCTAGATACTATGGCCTCAGAACACCCCCCTCCCATGCTAATCTTATCACCTAGGTACTGGAAGCTATCAACCACTTCTATAGAACCCACCTGCATTGGAAAAATGTCTCTATCACTGCGATTACTACTGCCAACTTTCCCTGTACATCTACTGCATATGTAATTTTCCCTACCTGTTAGTTTGCCTGCTATCCCACTACATCTCTTGTGGACCCAAGATCTGCATTGCGTACATTTTATGGAATTTATGCCAGTTCCTTTCCTACATATCGAACATGGCCATTTCCCTGATGGAATCAGAGTATTGTCCTCTCTTCTAATCAGCACTTTTGTCTTAGCTATGTTCACTCTCAGTCCTCTTGATTCCAACTGCTGTTTCCATAGCCAGAATTTATTCTCTAGCTCCTCTACTGATTCTGCTATAAGAACGAGACCATCAGCATAGAGAAGTTCCTATGGGCATCCAATCTTAAACTCCTCTGTTATGGCATGGAGGACTATAATGAACAAGAGCGGACTGAGGACCGAACTCTGATGTACACCTACTTATATCTTGAATTCCTCACTAAACTCCATACCTACTCTCACTTTACTGCCAGCACCCCTGTACATAGCTTGCACTGTCCTCACAAGCCATTCCTCTACCCCTAGTTTCCTTAAGGACCACCAGATGACAGATCGGGGTACCCTATCAAAGGTCTTCTCTAGGTCAACAAAAACTAAGTATAGTGGCTTATTCTTCTCTAAGAACTTCTCTTGTAGTTGCCTCACTAAGAAGAGGGCATCTGTTGTACTTTTCCGAGGCACAAAACCAAACTGCATCTCATCTAATTTGACCCTTTCTCTAATCAGTTGCGCTAATATTCTCTCTGCCACTTTCATAACCTGATCCATCAGCTTTATGCCCCTATAACTGCTCCTCTCTAGAGCATCCCCTTTACCTTTGTAGCAATTTATGATAATACTGCTGCACCAGTCTTTGGGTATGACACCACCATATATAACTTGATTGATGATGAATGCAACCAGTTTAATTCCTACTTCACCTGGTGCCTTCAGCATCTCAGCAACTATCCCCAACGGTCCAGCAGCCTTACCATTCTTCATTTCTTTAATTGCCTTTTGTACCCTATATTCGTCAATCTCAATAGCTGGTCCCTCTGTTGGGTCTACTGGGGGTAATTTCTCTCTGTCCCATTCGTTCTCCACATTCATCAGTCTCTCATAGTGACATTTCCAGGCTTCCTGTTTTTGATGATTTGTGACACTAAGTACACCGGCATCATTCCGGATACACTTATCTCCAACAACATCCTGATTTGCACTGACATACTGCCTTGCAATATGGAACACCGCACGTCTCTGATCTTCCCGTCGCAGAACATTGGCAAACCTCCTACTCTCAACCTCCCTACATGCTAAGTACACCTGACGTCTAGCTTCTCTCTTAGCGGCTGTGTATCCTTCCCTACTCCCACTATTTTTCCAAGCCTTCCATGCCAGTCTTTTGTCTCTAATGGCCCTATCACTCTGTCTGGTTGAAGCTTGCCCCAACCACAAGTTTCATCAGTAGCCTGCAGTAAGTTGTCACGTAAGAAATTCCAGTTATCGTCTATGTCATACAACTCTAAATCGACTTCTTTTTCGTCATACACGTCTTGAAGTGCTTTGCTAAATTTATATTTTAATGAAAGGTCTTTTAGCTTCCAGACCTTTCTTTTCCACACCTTCCTGTATATCTCATTCTTTCTCATGCTTACTGAGATGTCACTAACGACTAACCTATGCTGTGGTGTACATTCTTCCCCAGGGTATGCCTTAGTATTTGACATCATCTGTCTGTCTCGTTATCTAACTAGCAGGAAGTCAATCTGGCTTATGTGCTCGCCTGATTTGTAGGTTATAAGGTGGTTGGTAGACTTCTGGAAGTTAGTGTTGCAAATGGTTAGTGCATTTGCATCACAAAATTCAAGAAGCCTTACTCCTTCATTTCTTGAGCCGTAACCGTGCCCACCATGTACCCCAGTGTATCCATCTTGGAGCTTTCCAACATGTCCATTGAAGTCCCCTGCTAGCATAACAATGTCTCCGTCCTCTGTCATTGAGGCTGTTTGTAAAAGTTGCTCATAAAAGCAGTCTTTCTCTTTTTTACCTAGGCCTGCCTGGGGAGCATAGGCAGAGATGATTGTCAGTAGTCTCTTGCCTACAACTAATCTAAGCTTAATTATTCTATCACTAACTCTAACAACCTCCATTGTCCTATTGATCCATCTCTCAGCCAGTAATATGCCCACCCCACTACCATGCGCAGCCCTAACATGGTTAGTGTTATTGCTGTTTACACATATATATAAAAGAATAGTAAATATTTAATATCTAATATTTGATAGTCAGTAATACAGAAGACCCAACTTCCCACAAGCACAGGTCAAAACTGAAGCATATATATATATATACAGTATGCACCTAGATAAAAAATAAAGAATAAGAAAGAAAATTGGAAGCTAGCCAGTATAGGGCTCAAACCCACGACATCCATGTTATTAGCATGATATTCTAGGCTTTTCATTGTTTTGACTTTAGAAATTAAATAGATCACACGTGCGCACACACACACACACACTTATAAATATATAATGTACCAGGTCAATAAGTATTTTTTCAGTTCAGTATACGGGCTACTATGTTAAGTTGATAAACAGTTGATCATTAACTAGAAATAATGTAGTCCATTCTGAATGTGGGAGCAGCAACTGATACAAGATACTTGGCAGATCATGAAATATTTAACCCTTTAGTTACCAACCCAGCCAAGACCAGCTCTGATCTACGAAATAAAACCACCCATTTTAAAGCTTTCTAATTTAAATTAAAATCTTCCAACATAATTTTCTTTAAGAACATTATATTTAGTTACTATCTTAGTAATTAGAATACAGTATATTTCATTAGAAATGTGGTCATGAAAAAGTTAAAGGGATAGATTTTTAAGATGATAACAGCTTTGAAGATTTGGGGAAAGTCATCAGTAAAACAAATATATGCAGAAGAGACTGCTACACTGAGATAACAAGAGTGTAAATGTATGGTCCATGAAAAAGAACCAAGAATTTATTATAGATGAGAATCCCCATGGCAAATATTTAAAAAAATGGTTGGGATGAACCATGTGATATGAAGCATAGAAAAATGTTATAGTTTCTATAATTGGAGAATAGATAGTGACGTAATGATGAATAAAAATATTAGTCATGGCTCATGCTGTCATAGCAACAATAATAATGATTTCTTATACAGATACAAGGTCACCAAAACAATTTGTAAAGAAGAAATACCACAGGTCCCAAATAATAGGGAGGTGGGGGATGGAGTGGGTTGATAATTTTTCTAGGTTGTCTCAGTTGATTTTTTAAAACCAGAATTAGTCATTTAGTTTGCATATTGAGACCCCAACCCAACTTATTTATTTTATAACATATGAGATTTCTAGTAATGTTGTTTTTTTATCGTGTAATGTTTTTAATGTCTAAAGAAAATTATCGCAGGAATGCTAGCACCTAATATAAAATTTTGCCGGAGATAGATTTAGCAAAATTTAATTAGCAGGGGCTGGGAGGGTTGAAAAAAATCTGAAAAATTAATAAGCAGTGTGGGGAAGGGTGATTATTAGAAACCCAAGAGTATTGTCAATTCAGTTTATCCCTGTACATGACTCAAGATGAAAGACAAAGCTGTTCTAAACAGGATTTGAACTCCAAACATAGAGGCTCTACTATTGAAACTGTTATTGACTTTGCTATGTTTGCTGATGGTGGTATGTTTATGGATTTAAACCCACATATAGTCAGTAGTCATTAAGGGGTACATATCAGTATTGTTGTTTGAAGATGACCACAATTGGGTGGAGAATCTTTGGCTGTGGGCCGAGAGGTGCCTGGTAAGGCCTATCTGGACTTGGAAACCATACCCACATGTGGGACACATGTTAGTAAGTGCTGCAGAAGAAGTAGATGTAGCTCATGCCTTGCATGTAGAGCGCTTCCTCTGAACCTCTGCAATGTATCTGGTTTCTGCTGCATCTGCTCCCTCAAAGATTTTGCTTTTCTAGGTTGGGTAAGTGATTCCCAATCACAGAGGCACGTAACAGTATTATTGCAATCAATTACTTGTGCTGAGAAGTCAACCCATATCCAATAGACTGACTACTACTACATATTTCCTGAATACTTTAAACTTTATTATATTTAAGTAGTAGTAGTAGTAGCAGTAGCATCAACATTAGTAGTGTCAGCAATAGTAGCAGTAACAGCTGTAAATCCAATTAATATCCAATGTTAATAAATTAATGATATTATCCCCGAGGTTAACTTTGCCTTTCATCCTTACGGGGTCGATAAAATAAAGCACCAGTAATGTATATAATAATAATAATAATAATGAAATATTGTGTACAGTGCTCAGGTGCACTACAACTCATCAAAAAGTGTATGTATAGTACATAGGGTAATATACAAACGTCAGGAAAATGAACAGTGCATGAGTCATGATATACACGTGTGCATGTGTATGGAAGGGGTACATCAGGTGTAGTTTTGGCGTATTTCGGGAAGCATGAGGGTTTTAAAGGATGCAGTGTCTCGACAGCTAACAACTGACGCAGGCAGTTTGTTCCATGCTTCAGCAACTCTGAGCGTGAAAAAATGTTTACGAAAGTCATGGGGGCTGTGCTGTTTTCTGATTTTGTAGGCATGTCCACGTGTGTTAGACACATGGAGATCAAAAAGGTGCTCAGGGTTGTTGTTGGCGAGATGGTTAATAACTTTGTGGGTGTTTACCAAGTCCATTGCCAGAGCATGGATTCATTGAAGCTCCGACGAGCTTCAATGAATCCATGCCCAGGGAAGCAAGGCGTTCAGAGTATGGTAGGTGTCTGATGGAGGGTATGCACTTGGTTGCACGTCTCTGAACAGTTTCCAGGCGGTCAATGTTCTGAGCAAGATAGGGGTTCCAGACTGATGATGCAAATTCCAAGTGTGGTTGTACCATAGCTGTATACAGCTTTAAATAGATGGCTGGAGAGCGGCTAACAAAGGTCTTGCTGAGTGGTGCCAAGACACCCTCGGCCTTCTTGACAATCTTGGAGACATGCTTTGTCCAACGCAAATCACTGCTGACAGTAATGCCCAGGTCACGTTCACAAGAGGACTTCTTGATATCAGTGTTGTGGAGGGAGTATGTGGACGCTGGATTTTTCCTCCCAAAATGCATGGTGGTACACTTGTCCACAGCTAGCTTCAGTTGCCAGTCTGTGATCCATTGCTGCATTGTGTCCAGGTCTGATTGTAGGAAAGAGTTGTAGATTTCAGGATCAGTCCTTTTGATTTCAAAGTACAGCTTGATGTCATCTGCATATTTCAGTACCGTGGCATTGTTTAAGTTGTCATCTATGTCATTAATATATGCCACAAACAAAAGGGGACCAAGAACAGATCCCTGTGGTACACCAGATGACATCTCATATGGTGAAGAATGCTGTCCTAGAACCGTGACTACCTCTTTTCGGCTGAGAATGAAGGATTTCAACCAGTTACATATCATTAACCTTATATAATTTAATTGGAATAAAATTTTACCTTTTGGTCACTCTCCACATGTTTTATACTAGGTTTTCCATAACTTAATGTATTCATCTACTCTGCCTTTCAACCATATAACTCTTCAGCTAAACTATATGAAAATATTCTCTATATATAGTATTGTCTTTGGCATGTTTAGTCCTTTCCTCTACAGACAGACCTGCTCATCTTTACCTCTTCCCCCCCTTTTTTCATTACTTAATTTGTTTTTATCTTTTTTTCATATATTTCCATCATTGTATAACTTCTGTCTGTAAAATATAGTTGACATATGTTTATGGATAACAGATAACAAAATAAAATAAAAGATTTTTTATTGTCTTTGTTCTATGCATAATCTGATGTCAACATACATATTTGTCTTGTAGATAAAACCCAATTAGTTAAAAATGAAGCGACAAATCCATTACCAGCAGATGAAGCATCATCAAACAAAAGGGAGATGGCACCGCTGAAGAAAGCCAGGGAATTATTTTCATACAACAACATGAAGTAAGTGTAATTCCATCTGATTTTATTTCCTGTTGGAAACATGAAAAAACAGGAGTTAAAACTCAATTGTTGTGTTGGATAGAATGGCACAGTTGCTCTGTTTAGTAAAATACTGCTGTGACACTCTTTGGTAAAATACTGCTGTGACACTCTTTGGTAAAATACTGCTGTGGCCCTTTTTGTAAAATACTGCTGTGGCACTCTTTGATAAAATACTACTGTGACATTTCCTGGCACTTCTTCATCCAACAATCACTGTCCATACACATCACATGACCATACCAATGCAGTCTTCTCTCCTGTACACCCTCTTGGATTTGGTAAAATACCGCTGTAGTTTTATTGGTAAAATTCTGCTGTGCCACTGGGATAAACTACGACAGTGTGTTTGGTCAACTACAACAGTGTCACTATTTGGTAAACTACCACAGTGGTACTGTTTGGTAAACTACAACAGTGGCACTATTTGGTAAAATACAACCGTGGTACTGTTTAATAAAGTGCCAGTGGAAGTTTTTGTAGAATACTATAGTGGAATAAAATGCTGCAATGCTTACCTATAGAGAACATTACTCTGAACAATAGTTCACATGCCACTACAGACAATAATTACACAATAATACTGAAAACAGTAAGAATTAATCTAAAAGTTTATTCTAAATCTAATTAACTTTTAATTATTTGATGTATTTGATCTTATGACATCTGTTCTTCTTAAGCTAATTATAGTCAGTTTGTAATTCTTCTAGTGGCTGTGTGGTTAAGAAGTTCACTTTTTTGGTGGTAGACTTAATCCATCGTCTAGTTTAACACCACCACATGGTCCTTGGGTGCCTTTAGTGAAGTCCATTCTGTTGCAAGTATTTGAACTGGGTCTCTAATTTGGGGATACTGCTCTGAAAATGGTCATGGGGATACTATCCTGAACAGGGTCATAGGCACTCCTTTCCTCTCTTCTCTTTGACTAAATTAAAATCTTCCAACAAAATTTAATATAAGAACCTTACATTATGTTATTATCTTAGTAATGAAATAATTAATCATTTTAGTCCCTCAAAATTCTTCATTAATTAATGAAAATAGACTGTATTTCATTAGAAATATTATCATGAAAGGGTTAAGGAAGGTCTATAGCAATCAATGATCATAACTGATAATAAATAGATATTTCTATATCAATAGCAGCAACATAAACTGTTAGTGTTTTTTATGAAAATTTCTTAAAGATATATTTTTAACAGATATGAGGTCATTTGGTGGGATTTGTGCTGAAATGTTGAATATTATTAGTGTATAAAATAAGAAAATAACTGCTGTTTCCGAGACAATAACAAACTAAGTACAGTTTCCTACAGTAGTCCGTGGCCTAGATTTCTAAGAAAAAGAGCAATTAAAAAAAAAAAGAGAAGTCTTAGTGTTACTTGTGTATGCTGTCACATAACTGGGATTTGAGACTTGGGTAAGTAGAAAACATTATGGAGCATAAAATAGCTCACTACTGTTTGTATGGTCAGCCAAATGTTCAAGTGTGTTAGAACAGTTTCAGGCAAGTTCAACTAATTCTTATTCTTGTTGTATGACATATGCACAATTGTTAGAAAGACAGATCGAGATTGGTAAGCCAGACTAAGCATTACTTGTAGTATCATGGATTGCCTCCTGGCCACTGGGAAAATGTCTAAGGGAACAATCCCGAACAACATGCAACACTGTCTGGTCAGGATCCTCACAGTCACATGTTGGACTGTCTTTCATTTTCCACAATGTAAATGATGGGCTGTCCTGTTATGTTGTGTGGATCCGATTAAGGGACACCCATTGCTTTTTAGGAAGGTCAAAGCTGGCTGGTTTAGATGTTGGGGTCCTGGATCTATAGTAATTGTTTCTTGAGACATTCTAACCATATGCACATAGTCTCAATTCTGAGAAGTAGCGGATCTACCTCGAGCGGCTCTCTGATCTCTGAGCTTAGATCGATTCCTTCAATTATTGCACATATTAGTCAAAATTCAAAAAAGGGTTGTAGTTCAAAACAACACTCTTGTAAACTGAATTTTAAATCCCGCAAAATTCCTGGAAACCGCAAGATTAACAATAAGATAATCACAAAATGGTGATGAAGCAAAATTAGAGAGAATTTATTGATCGAACAAATAAGCAGTGTGAGCCATGTGAGAGAGAGAGAGAGAGAGAGAGAGACTAACAATTTGAGCAAAGAATTTAAAGAAAGTAAAAAATATGTTAGTTGTCATAGTCAACTGACCTGTGGCTAGATATGGCCAAATTGGCCAGAGCCAACTCTGCTGCTATCAGCCAATTCTGCTACCAAATGAGAGAGCAGCCACTATCTGTTCCCTGTTTTATAGGCAAGGGTGACCTCGTGCTGTGTTTGGTCATATGGCAGGAATTTGCACTGAAATACTAAGATATCTATGCCTAAAATAAGAAAACAGCCATTATTTCAGTGATAAAGACAAACAGGCTATGTATGATTTTACTACTTATTTTAACCTTTTGTTGTTTTAATATGATGACTATTTTAATAAATGTTACTTAGTCTATACTAATTAAATTCTCTTATTTATAAAATAGTAAGAGGAAATGCATTCTCTATCCTGTCAGCTGGGACTCAAAGGTGGAGGGAGGTATTTATTTGGAGGTGGAGGATACTCATTCGTAGTCACACATTTCCTTTTTTCACCCTACTTTCACTCACGAGAGCACAGATCCAAAGGAACTAAGATTTAAATGATGAAATTTACTCAGTGAAATATGATGATGATGATGATGAAATATATACAAGCTGTAAAACTTCTTTTTTTTGAGAGAAAAGGAGAGTTAATGTTATGGTCAAGGACTCATTACGGACTGAGACAATAGTCAGAAGTTTCTATCAATTTTTTACATCTCTCAGCTTACTCTCAGGTCTTGAATAATGCCCCCCCCCCCCTACACACACACACACACGTATTGAATTTTGCTAAAATATCCCCAGGGAAATTTTATTTTATGTGGTAGCATTCCTGTGACAATTAGTTTTCTTTATACATTAAAAAAACATTATACATGACAAAAAAAGAACATTACAAGAAATCCCATGTTTAAAATAAACAGGATGGATTGAGTTCTCTATTCTGTTTTTTGGTTTTTTTTTTTAAATCAAGGGAGACAACCTAGAAAAATTATCAATTTTTCACACACACACACACACACACACACACACTCTTATTATTTGGGACCCAAGAGTATGTTAAAAGAAACAATCGAGTTATAATTTATTTTTACAATATATGGTTAATGAAACAGATTTTTCAACAGGAATGATCATTTCTCTGGCAACATAAAATAAAATGAAATATATATTAACAAACATATTTTTGAGACCGGTAGAGGGTCGGACGCCATGCTTTCCAGCATAGTTACGTCCCTTTACGATCTGAGTTCAAATCCCGCCGAGGTTGACTTTGCTTTTCATTCTTACGGGGTCGATAAAATAAAGTACCAGTAATGAACTGGGTAATTGCTGGCCTTGTGCCTAAAGTAGAAACAAATATATGGTTAATGAAACAGATTTTTCAACAGGAATGATCATTTCTCTGGCAACATTTACAAAGCAGCTGTCACACAAATCTGTTGCCAGACAAAATATTTTTCAGTTGTTCCTATTTCATAGTTCAATAATTGTGTGACCTCATCATCATCATCATCATCATCAACGTTTAACGTTTTGTGTTTTGTTAGAGATGCCTACTGACTGTAGTAGGTTTTACTTTGTATTTTAGGTAAGGCGGGTCTTCTCTATTACTGAGTACCGCCAAAGGTCTCGGTCCAGTGACATTGTCTTGGAGAGGTGTAAGCGTGTGAGGTCAGAATTTATCATGTCGTCCCAGGTTTTTCTGGGTCTGCCTACTCCGTGGCTACCGTCTATCTTTATTGCCCTGCACTTTGTTATACAGCTGTCGTCTTTCATGCGCATCACGAGACCGTACCAATGTAGCCTTCTCTCGAGTAAACAACATCTGATCCCTCTTATTTCTAATTTTTTCCTTAGTTCGTTTATGCTTAGCCGTTCACGTATATTACTATTGCACATCCAGCGGAGCATGCAAGCTTCGTTCCTCTCTAGTCTGCGTATATCCTCTGCACACAATGCCCAGGTCTCACTGCCATGCAGCATTGCTGTTCGTATGCAGGCATCGTATAACCTGCCTTTCATTTTTAGGGAGAACCCTTTAGCGGCTAATAGTGGTATAAGCTCTCTGAACTTTTTCCATCCAGTTCTGACTCTAGCTACTGTACTTTCAGATCACCCTCCCCCACTGTTGATTTTGTCACCCAGGTAACGGAAGCTGTCCACTATTTCTATAGAACCCTCTGCGCAATTGAAAGAGCTAGTATTTTGTGGGCACTTGCTGCTACTTATTGCACCAGAGCACCGGCCACATGTAAAATCTATGTTCTTAGTTAGCTTACCTGTGATCCCACTACATCTTTTATGCACCCATACTTTGCATTTGGGACATAAAATGGAGTTTCTACCTACGCCTTTCCTACACACTGAGCATGGCCATTTCCCGGAAGGGACCGCCGCCTTATTTTCTTTCCTACAAACTAGAACTTTAGTCTTAGCCAGGTTAATTTTAAGGCCTTTTGATTCTAGGCCGTGCTTCCATGTTTGGAATTTCTTCTCTAGCTCGGTCATTGATTCAGCTATGAGCGTTAGATCATCTGCGTATAGGAGTTCCCATGGGCAGCCGGTCTTGAACTCCTCTGTTATAGCCTGAAGGGCAATAATAAATAGTAGGGGGCTAAGAACAGAGCCCTGATGGACACCAATTTTTACGCTAAACTCTTCACTATATTCGTTGTTAATTCTAACCTTGCTGACTGTTTCTTTATACATGGCTTGTATAGCTCTCACAAGCCATTCGTCAACACCTAGTTTTCTAAGAGCCCACCAGATAATGGAACGGGGGACTCTGTCGAAGGCTTTCTCCAAGTCAACAAAAGCTAAGTATAGGGGTTTACTTTTAGCTAGGTACTTCTCCTGTAGTTGTCGTACAATGAAAAGAGCGTCTGTGGTACTTTTGCCTGACACAAACCCGAACTGCATTTCATCTAAATCAATTCTCTCTCTGATTAGTTGCGCTATTACTTTTTCCGTGACCTTCATGACCTGGTCGATTAATTTAATGCCTCTATAGTTGCACCTATCTAGGGCATCTCCTTTACCCTTGTAACAGTTAATGATGATGCTGCTATGCCAGTCCTTCGGAACAACCCCATTCTGTATGACTTGGTTTACTATCCGGGTGACCATGGTGTGTCCCACCGTTCCAGAGGCTTTCAGCATCTCAGCAACTATTTCTGAAGGCCCAGCCGCCTTACCCGTCTTCATATCTTTGATTGCCTTACTTATTATACTACCTTCGACTAACACTGCTGGTCCCTCTATTGGGTCGATGTGGTGGAGACTGTCTTTCTCCCATTTGTTCTCCTCATTTAGAAGCCTTTCGTAGTGCCACTTCTAAGCTACCTTCTTATCAGCGTCAGTGATGGCAAGTATGCCATCATCATTAAGTACACACTTCTCCCCGACAATATCACGGTTTTCCTTGACACATTGCCTAGCAATCCTGAACACCTCACGTTCTTGGTCCTCACATTGTAGAACATGCTTGAACTTTCTTTCCTCTGCTTCCCTTCTTGCGAAGTACACTTGTCTCCTAGCTTCCCTCCTGGCCACTTGATAGTCTTCTCTACTTCCCCCATCCCGCCATACTTTCCAAGCCTGCTTTTTGGCCTTAATTGACTCCTCCACCTTACTGTTCCACCACCATGTTACTCTCCTCCTACCTACAGGCCTGCTCCAGCCACAGACTTCGTCTGCCACTGTCAGCAGGTTTGCTTTCAGGAATTCCCACTGTTCCTCTATATTATACGACTCTAATTGCTCTTCCTTACTGTCGAAAGCATCAAGTAATATGCTTTGAAATTTATTTCTGGCTATGGGGTCCTTTAGCTTCCATATTTTTCTCCTGAGGACAGTCCTCTTCTGCTGTCTAGTACGTCTCGTCCTATACAATTCACATTACACAGAATTGATTTTTGTTTAGTTTATTATTGATATATTGACACCCAAAATTTTACGAAATTATAGAAAGTTATCTTTTATTTCAATAATATTGTATTCATCATCATCATAAGGTGAGTGTAGGCCTTACTGATAAAATTACATTCAAAATAATATGAAACTTCATTTTGATTATCTAAGAGACACAAATATTATTTCTTTATAGATTACATAGTGAAATTAAATATTTTGTTAATGTTCATTAATCTATCCACATACCATGGGGCTAAAGTAGGAAATATTTAGTAAAACGGGAAGTGTGAAGATAGACAGAGAATATAATAATTATTTCTACTTTAGGTAATTTAGGGGGAGGTGAAAGTCAATTAAATCGACCCCAGTGCATTACTGGTAGCTAACCTCAGTGGGATTTGAACTCAGAAGGAAAAGAGCCACAACTATACAACGAAGCATGGTGTCCGATGCTCTACCGATATTGCCAATCCACAGAGATTATAATAATGATAATAATAATTATGTGATGTCCGAATGTCTGAACTAGTATCCTCCACCTCCACCCTCTTACCCTCTACCCTTGGGTCCTGGTTTACAGGATGGAGAATACATTGTCCTGGAGAGTGGTGAAGGAGACGTGATGGAACAGCCACTTATAATCTATCTTGACACTTCCCAGTTTTACTAAATATTTCCTATGTTCATGAATTGTTCATATATTTGTAGACATGTCATATATTTTTACAGTATTGGCCAACTTAATAAAAGTTACTTTTTCAGAATACAAAGTATGAAGCAAATTTGTTTAGTGCTGTATGATATTTTTTTAACTGTGACTTATTTTATATAGCAAAATAATTCACATAAGATGTTTATAGTTTTAGTTCACTTTTAATAAACAATAACTAACTATATAATGATAATGATATATTCATTTTATTATAATTACATTTTTTTTTTTTCAGAATATGATTGTATTTTATAATAAGCCTAATATCCCTGAATGTGAAACAATACCAGAGTACTGTTCACATACTCAGGGGTCTTGAATAATCGACCCCAACCACCACCACCACCACCACCATCCTGCTTATTAATTTTTCAGATGTTTTCTAACCCCCCCCCCCCCCCCCAACTAGACATGATGGTCCGTGGTTCATCTATTACTTCACTGTAGCAACTCACTTCACCTACTCTCTGGTCTCAAATAAACGTCAACCCCCACCCTTTCCACTTATTAAATTTTGTTAATCTATATCCAGCAAAATTTTATTTTAACCATTTAATGTTCAAACCGGCCAGAATTCTCTACCTTTTTCTGTTGAAACTGGCTGTAACTGGTCACTCAAACTGATGTTAAGGTATTGTTCTCAAAATAAATACTTTCAAAATCTCATAGATTCGATTATTATGTGAGATAATTATGTGAGATAAAGCATTTACCATGAAAATACAATAGTATAATAGAGTAATGTGAATGCTAAAGGGTTAAGTAGTAGCATTCCTGCAACAATTAATTTTCTTTAGACATTAAAAAACATTATACATGATAAAAAAAAGTACATTACTAGGAATCCCATACTTTATAAAATAAATAGGATGGGTTGGGGGGTCTCAATATGCAAACTAAATAACTAATTCTGTTTTTTTTTTTTAAATCAACAGCGACAACCTAGAAAAATTACTAATTTTTCAATGCCCCGTTTATTCCACCCACCCCAACTATTGGGACCCAAGATTATGTGTGTGTGTGTATGGGGATGGGGGGGGGGGGGGGGGGTTCACACACAAATGTTTTTGACCACATTAAATAAAAAGTCCATCTAACTCAGAGATTCTCAAAGTGGGCAATACCGCCCCCTCCCCCTCTGGAGAGGGGCATTGAGAAGGTCCAAGGGGGCAATGGGGGTGGGTGGAGATGATATAATAGTATATTAAATATCAAATGATACATATATATATATATAAAGTAAAATAAAAGTTATATAATATTGTTTTTATTCATAGTATATATTATATTATTTATTATATATAAATTAACAATTGTATTTATTACTAGGCCACCTTTGACATGTTGAGTCACGCTCACTTACAAATAATTTTTAAATAATTAAAATATACACAGACATGTGTATAATGTAAAATGAAATTGGAAGGCCCATATATATGTATATATATATATGTATGTGTGTGTGGTGTGTGTGTATACATATATGCGGGTATCTGTGACCTATATACACTGGTCACAAACACACACACATATGTATGGCCCAAAAAGTTTGAGAACCTCTGATCTAATTGGTAGATTTTTTGCTATCAAACTAGAATTACTAGCATAGCAATGTACTGCATCCTCTCTGTGTCTCTTCTACTGCTCTTCTGAACATGTTAGCAACCTACCATTCATGAAAGCTCCCTCTTGTCATACTGTGTCTCACTACTACATAACCCAATCATAAACACATTAATTGCATGTCTCACAAAATTGCATGTCTCTAGAATTCTCTCCCTATCCACATTATACCTACAAACATTGACCTGTAGACATAAATATATATATATACTATCTTTCAGTAGTTTTTATTTTTTTTATTTTATTTAAACTTATTTTATAATTTAATAGAATGACAGGCAATAAATCTTGTATAAATAACATTACAAATATTGTTGGAAATATAAAAAAAAAGGATAAAAATGAAACCAAGCAACAAACAGAGAGGGGGAAGGGGTAGACAAGGGCAGATCTGGCTGTATAGGAAAGTAAGAGAAAGAGCAAAGACTATGAGGCCACGGAAAAAAGGGAGGAGAAGGAGAGAGGATGATAGGCTCTATGTCTGGGTTGAGGCAGTGTTCGGGCTGCACTCCCCAGACAAAATGGCCAGAGACATCCATCTCCCATAGCTAATGCTGTTTATTATGTACAGTTGTCTGCTCAAAGGGTTTTTATGTCAGTGATAAATTTGTGTTCTTGCCTTTAAACTGTCAATCTTCTTTGTGAAAACATCTTTTACTATAATGTGGTTTTACTACAATGACTATATTTTAATAAATTTTACTTGGTCTATAGTAAATAAACTCTTCTAGTTATCAAATAGTAAAGAAGGGAGAATTAAATGGAGATGAAATTTACTCAATGAAATAAATACAATCAGATTATATTAAGTACTATTTACTTTGATAGTTGTAAAACCACTCTTTTTACTGACAAGGAGAGTTAAGTATCTTGATGGTGGACTCATTACAGACTAATGAGTCAGATGTCTGATAGATTCTTTAGCATTTACATATTTCAGTTTGTGTTGACAGAACAAGTCAGGTTCTAGTGTATTTTTATAGTATATAAAGTGGCCATGTAGGTGTCAACAAAAAGCACCCAGTCCACACTGTAAAGTGATTGTGTAGGTGTCACAAGGAAAACCACCCAGCCCACACTGTAAAGTGGTCATGTGAGTGTCATGACAAAAAGCACCCAGCCCACACTGTAAAGTGGTCGTGTAGGTGACACGACAAAAAGCACCCAGCCCACACTGTAAAGTGGTCGTGTAGGTGTCACAACAAAAAGCACCCAGCCCACACTGTAAATGTGGTTGGAAAGGCATTTAGCCGTAGAAACCAAGCCACAACCAGTTCTGTATAAGCAAGACATGGTCACCTAATCTGACTTGTCTCACAGCAGGACAACTCATCAACCCATGCTAGCATGGAAAAATGAATGTTAAACAGTTATGAGGATGATGATTGACGATAGTTAATGAAACGGATTTTTAATAGGAATAACCACATCTCCTGCAACATTTACAAATCAACAGGCAGAACAGTTTTCAGTTTTTCAGTGACAAATGCATTTGTGTTAGTTCTTATCTCTGTACTAAAACCATATACTCTTGGGTCCCAAATAATAGAGAGGGTTGGAATAAGTGAGTTGGTTTGAAAATCGATAATTTTTTTTATGTTGTCTCCATTGATTTTTTTTTAAACCAGAATTAGTCATTTAGTTTGCATATTGAGACTCCAACCTATCCAATTTATTTTATAACGTATGAGATTTCTTCTAATGTTCTTTTTTTGTCATGTGTAATGTTTCTTAATATCTAAAGAAAATTGTCATAGGAATTCTACTACTTAAAATAAAATTTCGTCAGAGATGGGTTAGCAAAATTTAATAAGCAAGGTAGGGGGGGGGGGGGAGTAAGAGTGAGGGGGAGTTAGAAAAAATCCGAAAAATGAATAAATGAGGTGTGGGGCGATTATTCGAGGCCTCTGAGTAGTTAATCTATCATCCTCCATATGCATCACATGCTTCTATCAGTGCAGTCTTCTCTCTTGCACAATACATCTAACTCCTCTTATATATATATATAGCTTTTTTCCCAACCCATTTGTTCCCTGTTGTTCATGCACACTTATATTACATATACAGCTGAACTGGCTCACTTCATGTAAGGCAGCAAGTTGGCAGAGTCATTAGAATGTTGGATAAAATGCTTTGTGGTATTTGTTCCAGCTCTCTGCTCTGAGTTCAAATCCAGCTGAGGTCAACTTTGCCTTTCATCCTTTCAAGGTCGATAAAAATACCAGTCTAGTACTTTCTATCCTTCTCTGTGTTCAAATCTGAAGATGGATGGGCTCTGCCAGGCTTAAAATGCCCAATAAACACTGTAACTTTATCAGGAGTAACAGGATAAAAAAACTATATGTACATGTGTGTCTAATTTAAATATGCATGTGACAGCTTGTATTGCAGACAGTCTGCTACCCCTTTCAACCCACTAATGAGTGCAGATGTCTACTGAGGCTATTTTGATTTGTGATTCTATCAATCTATATATACAGAGGGCGAACGATATTTGTTCGCAAGATTACTGTTTAGGAAAAAATAACACAGTAGTTTTATTTTTTAAGATTTTTTTATCAAACTTGGGTCAGTTTGTCTTCATGACTTATTCATTCGATCTCACTCGATAAACCCGCCATTGGCTTTGATGACGGCCTCAATGCGGCCTCGGAACTGGCTACAGCCCTTTGTCACTGTCCCCCGACTTAGGCCCCTAAAGGCACTTGTGATTATGGCCTTCAGATCGTCTTTATTATTGCAGCTAGATCTGTTGGTGTCTCGTTCCACTGCGCTCCACACAAAGAAGTCGAGGGGGTTGCAGTCAGGCGAGCTGGGAGGCCAGATGTCAGGTGAAGTGTGGTCGACGAAGTTCTCTGACAGCCAGGCTTGGGTCTTTCAGCTGGTATAGCAGGGCGCTGAGTCTTGCTGCCACACATACGGCCTACCTGCAGCTACATGGTCGATCCAGGGCTTTACTCGCTCAGAATGCGGATGTAGCCATCGGTGTTCAGCTTGAGGCCCTGAGGGAAGAAGTGAGGTGGTATGATGTTTCCTTGACTGCTGACGACACCTAAGACCAATGTTGTCGCTGGAAACTTTGTCTGCATGACTCTGGGCACGTCTTTGGATGAGACAGCGAGCCACCTGTTTTTCTGGGAGTTGATCTTCTGGTCTTGGCAGAAGTTTTTCTCGTCGGAGAAAAACCACAGCATGTCTGGCTCTAGTGGGTGTTTCAACTTGTTGATCAGCTTCTTTGCGTGCTTCAGTCGCTTTTCTTGCATCGCCTTTGACAGAAATTGTCCTTTCCTCATCTTGTATGAAACGTAGTGAATGTCTTCATGTACCACCAGCCTAATGAGCTTTTCATCCACCCTTTGCAATGGCACGCATCGACTTGCTAAGTTCATTGTTGATGATATCCTGAACTTCAGCGACGAACTCGGGTGTTCTGAAGGCGTCAGATCGTCGATCATGTGTTTTCCTCTCTGATGTTGCTTCGTAGTCAAATCCTGAATCTACCAATTCCTTTCTGACCTTTTCCACCATTCTCCTGCTGACGCTGAGAAAGTCTGAAATTTCCTTATTTGTCCTCTCGGCGCGGATTCCAAATTTGGAGGTTCAAAATTATTCATAATCAATTATTCTGAAAATAAATGATGGAAATATAGTCACTGTTTTTATGAAGACAAGAGTGACAATGGAAGTAAAAAAAATTTGCATAAAATTAGCAGTTGAAAATTGCGAACAAATATCGTCCACACCCTGTATATATGTAACAATTTATCAACTGACAGTTCAATAATCAATTACCAACAAGTTTCAATAAAAAAAAAATAAAATTGCTAGCAGGGAAAGCAGACATTAAAATTACAATGCTGATAATGATGTCTTACTTACCAGAAACCACATTAAAAGCTTTATCCAGTCCTTTCTTCCCCAAAGTGAAAACCCTCTGGAATACCCTTCTCACCTACATTTTTCTCTACAAACACTGACCTACAGATGTTCAAGCTGAAGATCAACTCCATAAATCTCAAGTCTTGAAGGTCTTATAAAGCTCCTGGGCACTGTCCCTTCTCTCTCGTGGTCTTTTCTGTTTAACAATCTTGAAATTATGCAACCTGGTATATATATATATATATATATATATATATATTCAACTCACAATCCACAAAATTGATATCTATTTAGTTTATTATTTAGCAGAATTCTCTACTTATATATATTTTTGTTTTTATTATAGTGATACTGTAATTTGGAGGTGTGTAGCCTAATGGTAAGGGTGTTGGACTTGCTTCCCTGGGCATGGATGCATTGAAGCTCTGACACCTGGCAGCTGACTTGGTAAACACCCACAAAATTGTTAACCATGTTGCCAAAAAGAACCCTGAGTACCTTTTTGATTTCCATGTGTCTAACACACGTGGATATGCCCACAAAGTAAGAATACAGCACAGTTCCCATGACTTTCGGAAACATTTTTTCACGCTCAGAGTTGCTGAAGCATGGAACAAACTACCTGCATCAGTTGTTAGCTGTCGTGACACTGCATCCTTTAAGGCCTCCATGCTTCCCGAGATCCGCCAACACTACATCTAACACATACACACATGTACTTCCATGACATTTGTGTATTATTCTATGTACTATACATACACCTTTGACGAGTTGTAGTGCACCTGAGCACTTTACACAATAATTTCATTATTATTATTATAATATCATGGGTTTGATTCCTGGGCTGGGTTGTGTGTTGTGTTCTTGAGCAAAACACTTCATTTTATGTTGCTCCAGTATACTTAGCTGAAAATGATTGCCAGCAATCTAAACTATAATAAGGTAAGGAGTGCGGGACTGCGTACGGTTTATAATTTGTTATCCCATTAGTAAAATAATTTGGATTACTTTGAATAAATAATGAATGAATATTACATAATTTATCTACTAAATTTCGGAGCTGTTGATTAGACATAATTTATGGTTTATTTAAAGAATCACTTCTTTGAAATTTTCAAATGCCAACACTTCCAGTTAGCGATTGCTTAAATAAACATTCATATATTTCTGTCACTAATTTTCTCCTAATGCAGTTTATATATAACTAGCAGTTTAGCCCAGCGTTGCTCGGGTTTGTTCATTTGCTATGAAAAGTTACATACAGGTAAACGTAGCTTGAAAGCGCATAAGCTTATCAATTAAATGCATAAAGCAGTTGAACCGGTTATTAATAGTTACGAACCAATTAGGATTTTGGACAATCAATGATAGGTTAATAATCTTCCAATAGCGAATTTAGTAGACCAAAGTTGCAAGACGGTGGCCCTGATGCCGCTGGGTGTCAGATCTGTCCGCTATGGGTGACCCTACCAGTTTTCCAGACGGCATAGCTCCAACACCTGCACCAACATCTATAGCACCTCTTTGTAGACGATATTGCGTGTCATCCCTTGAGGAGTGTAAGCAAAAAGTCCATTCCTGTTCCCTACGTGGGAACAGGCAACATAAAGTTGGCCATGGGAGAAGCATGGCTCCCCCAAATGGATGCCCGCCACCGACAATGTTTGCTCTTGTGACTTGTTAAGGGACATGGCAAAACATGGTCTCACCGGGAATTGGGATCGCCAGAAATCGAACTGGATTTCCAAGGGGAAAAGGTTCATCCTTGGAATGAAAACATTCTCCCCTTTCCTGCACCCGTTACAATGGTGGCCTCAATTAGTGGGACTTGACGACCATGCGAGTACCATTGCACTGCTTTGGTGGATGCAAGTTCCTTATTAGCATAATGGGACAGCCAACCCTAAGCTTAAGAATGTGAGGTGGGAGCCCTGGGGGCTCAAGGGAATTTAATAACTCAACCAGATAATTAACGATATCGTCGAGGTCTGACGTCCGGTCGATAGATTTGAAGATGTGTTCTTTACCGGGAAACTTCTCAATCAGCTACTTGTTAATAAAATTAACCATGGTATTTTTCGGAGCAAGGATGGCTCTTTCACTGAGCCAATTGAGGTTTTTAAAGTTAGATGAGACATTGGGAAAAACTGATTCCCAAAGGTCAGAAGGGCTGCTCACAATGTTGCACAGGGAGTCGATTGCTATGCCGCCCTTGTCATCCGCAGGGACCTTGCCCTCACCAAGTGCTAAAATATTCTGAGCAAATGCTGCAGATATGTTGTCACCATGCAAATGAGCACGCATATTTGTGCTCAGGTACAAACTCTTCACCTAGAGCCACAACATGGACGACTTAAGGCAGGCACGCACTTCATCAGCTCTTGTCCCTTTGGGTATGACAGGCAGTGTGTGAGCTCTTGCTGATATTGTATGACAGTGTCTCACTTTTTACTAAATCCAAGGGGAGTTTAAAGGTTGAATGTGCTGTCCTGCCTCCCTGCAGCAAAGTAGCAGCGATCCCGGACGATGCAACAGCCAACGCAATTTTTTTCTCCTGACGAATCTTAGCGAGAATCAATTTCGTTACAAAAGTTTTTCCGGTGCCCCCAGGAGCATCAAGAAAGTAAATACCCCCAGTCTGATTTTGAACCGCGTCAATGATAGTTAAATAGGCCAACCTTTGGTCCGACAGAAGTTTGGACTCATTTTCCTTTAAGTATTGGGAAAGAGATTCGATGTCATATGCTGTTTCCCGCAACAAATCCGGGGCCAACGTGTTAGATTCCTCTCTGATGGTTGACGGCAAGCCATACGTCGCCACTCACTCCCACCCATGTCAAGGAGGGCATCCTCGATATCAATGAGTGCCCTGTTGTAGATAGTAGATAATGTCGCTGTAACCAACTTCCACTGAAGTATACTGCAGATGAGCCAGGCGCAGGAAGTCCTCAGACATGAAGTCTCTGTACTTGACCCATAAAGATTTGGGATCACCCAATTCATACTTTTGAAGCAAAATGGCAAAGAGTTCCCGTAGACCTTTAGGTGATTTCAACAAAGCACCCTCTGCTAAAGTGGAATCCCATTGCGAATCATCTTCCAAAAGACCACGCTTAAAGCAGGCTTCCCAGTATGTATCACATATTTCTCCATCAACAGTTTTGAGGGCCTACAACTTCATGCAGAAGAAGGCGAAGATGAAAGCACTCATGCTGACTTGGGGGCACTGTGTAAACCCTTCCAAGACAGCTGTCAAATTTTACACCAGGATGTCTTTCAACAGCCTGACCTGACTTTCTTCGCACCCAAGTGTTTTTCGACCATATAAAGTAGGATGGAAACTGGGAGTACACAATTGTTTGCGCAAATGTATCAAACTGGCAAAGTTTGAAGAAACCCGTCAGAGTGGTCTCTTTCAGATTGCCGGCCTACTTGGCGGCGGTTTGGTCCGTAAAGTAAACCCTTTGCCAATTTTCCAAATGTACCGCAAGCTGTACGATGCTGGGGTGCCGTTGGTGTAGGGGTAAACCAAATCGGCACCAAAAAGCTTCATTGCTACTGATGTACCACCCCGCCAGGTATTCTGTGACTTCGTCCCTGCTATTTTCAGCTTGAAATGCAAACATTGTGGCATCAGA
The DNA here is from genome assembly GCA_964016885.1 of Eledone cirrhosa. Classification (NCBI taxonomy): domain Eukaryota; kingdom Metazoa; phylum Mollusca; class Cephalopoda; order Octopoda; family Eledonidae; genus Eledone; species Eledone cirrhosa. Next base: position 303,394,093 of record OZ024740.1, read on the forward strand.
GCCCTTATTTACATATTTGCATATGTATTTTATCGACTTGACGGAGATGCAAAACTCAACGTTGATGTGGGCGTTGAACATCTTCAAAAGAAGCGGGCAGTAAGGGACCACCTATCTATTGTCGACTTGACCTTCCCTTACTGTTGTGGTGAAGTCACCGTTCTCGGGCCATCTCTGCCTGTACAGGGGGTACCCGTCGCCACCAGTCTGAGTCTGGTCAACAAATGTTTTTGGGTATCCCTTACTGCACGACCCCCCTTTCAGGCACGTGTGATGCTCATTAGGATCCGACGCACACGGACCATGTTAGCTTTGACGATGTCATGTAATTCCTGGTCAGTTGCTGGGTTAGGGATTTCAGCCGAAATGAAGCTGTCTATGGCATTTGAATTGATTTTATCAGCTAACCAAATCAAAATGTGAGCATGTGGCAGCCCTCGTTTTTGCCATTCGACGGTGAACATGTCACATTTTACAGCCCCAAATACCTGACCCTTTTTTATTAAAACCATGAGTTTAGCCAGTTTCAGTCTGAACACTCGGGCAATGAGGTCATGTCTGTTCAAATAATTTTGCCCAGGAAAACGTTCACGGGTTACATTCCGATTCATATGTCTATAGCATTAATCTGTTATATGAAGTGTTATTTTGCGGGTTATTTGCAATAAGCCGATTGAAAATGCCCCAGATAAGCCGTATGTCAATACGGAACGTTCCCCTGCAGTATTGTCATATAGGGAGTGAAGAGCGACAGAGAGTAAAGCAGTTAAATTATAGAGAGGGGGAATATAGGGAACGCTCCATTTGATCATATACATTGTTTCTCTCTCTGCCGTGTTGTCATATAGGGAGTGAAGAGCAACAGAGAGAGTAAAGCAGTTAAATTATAGAGAGGGGGAATGATCATGATCGATTTTTGCCCTTATTGTTGATTGATTTGAATTTTTTTTACTTCATGACCTTCTCCTGACATCTGTTGTTTTTGATGTAAAATGTAAGTGTGTAAAATGTAACATTGAGAGAGCAGTATGTATTTAGTGTTATCGGCTTTTTAAATGTTGATATTTGATGTATGAGTGTCGCTTAGTTATCAAAGTTTTTTCGCGTTCCCGAACGAAGAGGGGGAATGATCTATTATAGAGAGAGAGAAGAGCGACGGAGAGAGTGAAGCTAGTGTTAAACCTCGAAGCATGAAGAGAGTAAAGCAGTTAAATTATAGAGAGGGGGAATAATCTATTGTAGAGAGAGGGAAGAGCAACGGAGAGAGTAAAGCTGTGGTTGTTGTATAAATCGATGTGTTGCTTAGGTTTCAAAGTTTGTGTCGCGTTCCTTCAAAAGAAGTTTTGTCGTTGTTCTAAACTGTAGAGTAGTAGACGGAGGCAGTAACCTTTTAAAGAGAGTTGCAGAGGAGATTGAGAGTGGAGTAGAGGAAAGGATGAACCTTTTAAAGAGAGTTGCAACATATATGTAGTTTCATATATTTTTGATGGTAGTAGTGAGAGGAATGAAGCGTGTAAGAGAGAGGGTTACAGCATGTATTTAGTTTTATCGATTTTATTTTATAGAAGCAGGAAATTTTTGGCAAAAATAATTACGCGTTGACCTGCCCTGGTAAATTTGGAGCACATTGGGGAAAAAATCATCAAAATCGGTAGAGAAATGTGGAAATGCATAAAAATCATACACACACACAGACAGACATCTACCGTTTTATATATATAGAGATATCATTTTTTTTAATGTATCATGGATTACATTACTGATTGCATAAGACAGTGTAACGTAGTCTTCGTTCAATTTCTGTGTATATTGTCAATTACGATTTTATTTGATGTATCCTATCTATATGTGTATATACTTGCATATGATATCAATATGCACACTACACATGCTAGCAGAAAACCACTTGAAGGGTGGTTTTTCTGCTAGTAGCTATAACAGAGAGAAAACAGTCTACAATTGTTTCAGAGTTATTTTCCCCTTATCAAGACTGTATATTCTCTCATGTCTGCCACCTGTGACAACAAAAGATGGCATTAATTGTCTAGAAAACACACACGAGTCTGCTTGCTTGCAAATGAACCAAATTAAGGATATTATCATATTATTATTATTATTCACTCGCGAATACATTTAGGTATCTGCCATGTTAGAGGGAAACAATTTTTTTATTAATATTTTAAGCAAAGCCGGTTGTAAAATCGCTTGGTATGCAAATGTAATCTGAAAATGTGCCTGAAAATTAGGTCACAATTTTGATCCCTCTTACATTCTGGAGATATGGTCGTGAAACCTTGGGTTTTTCCATGTATGAACATTATATATATATATATATATATATATAAATATATATATATATATATAGAGAGAGAGAGAGAGAGAGCGAGCGGGGGGAGAACTCCACAAATGGGACTTAATGGAAAGCTCCCTAGGTTAACACTACTCACACTTCTAACCTAATAACCATCCTGTAAAAGTACTCCTCTCCACTTTAAACTTCACTGTTGATTTCTTGTGTCTGGAGCTAAAGAGGGAGCTTCTACATGATCACTTGATCTGTTAAAAATAGCAGTCAAATCTTTCTTAAATCACTACCTACAATCTTAGAAAAAAATACTCATTGGATAATGTGGTCCTGAGTCCTCAGGTCATAGAGAAAAGACTGGATGGACACAGCTAGAATACCTTGAATAATAGGTAAGTAGGGCATCAGAGCACACCAATATATACACATTAAACCTAAAGTAAAAGGTTTAAGACCCCCTTTAGTCACAAATGACCATGGGATTTGCACCTAGAAAGTTCCTTTCCAAGGCACAAGTCTGGCAAGGTTGTTTGTAGAAAACCAGCAGTTGCCCATGCATACCAGCCTCCTCTCTTCATGCCAGCAATGTTGTCCAAGGCAATGGCTGATACAGATTTGGCACCAGTAATGTTGCAACTCATTTATACAGCTGTGTAAATTGGAGCACTGCAAAATAAAGTGTCTTGCTCAAGAACACAACACATCACCCAGTCTTGGAATTGAATTCACAACCTTCTGATTGCAAGCCTAACGCTCTAACCACTGAGCCATGAGCAAAATCTCACAACTTCTTGATTGCCAGCCCAATACTCTAACAACTAAGTTATGCACCTTCACACAAAACTACACTACCATTATTGACCTATTATGTCTCACTGCTTCATCTCTATTATTTCCAGGCTGTCTGAGCAGATGCAAGGGCTGAAAGTTATCATTGGAGTCACCATCTCTTCTAGCTTGATAGTGACTATTGCACTTATTGTGAGCATTTACCAGGGAGACCCTGAGGTGAGTAAAACACTATTAGTTTGTATTCATGATTAATAGTATATTTACTTGGTATATTTACTTGTCCTCATACCTTCACTGTCATCATTACAGTCAACCTTGCCATGAACAAGTTACAGGGCAACAAACTAGCCAGACTTTCCCCATAACTGGAACACGCAGTTCCACATTGTAAATGTGGTTGGTGTTAGGAAGGCCATCCAACAGCCATAAAGACCCAGCCAAGACACAGTCCCATATGAGCAATGTATTGCCATGAGCAAGGTACAATGCTGCCAACTGGCCAGACTTACTGTAAATGTGACCATACTGTAAATGTGGTTGTTGTTCAGAAAGTCGTAAGCAGCTGTAAAAATCCCAGTCAAAACACAGGTCCCGCAATGAGCAAGGTTCGATGTAGCCAACTGGCCAGACTTACCTCATTACGGGTCCACCCAGCTCCCAAATACAGATCTACTTTTGAGCAAGGTATGGCATGGACAGACCCCTCTCATAACGGAACCAAGTGGTTGGTGTTAGGAAGAGCATCCAGTTGTAAAAAAAACTGGCCAAAATGCAGTTCCATCTGAGGAAGATGTGGTGCAGCCAACTGGCCAGACTTGCTTCATAACGTGGATGACCCGTCTGACCCATGCAAGCATGGAGAATAAAACAGTAAATGGTGATGATAATGATGATGATTGCCTTTATCAGCATTAGCTTGTCCATTTTTCTGTGTCAACATAAGTTAAACAGTTCTGCAATAGTGCATATTATTATTGTGTTTTAATCCACCTATGAAGACCTTTGTTATTAGATCAGACCTGACCACTTCAGCCTAGACTTTTCTTCAGTCAACCTCAACCCTCATTATCCAAGCCCAAGCCAGTGTGGGAGTCTCTACCTGGTCATTCAACCTGCTAAAAATAGCAGCCTAATCTCTTGTAAATCACTCTGTCTTTAAAAATGAATGAATGACATATTGGATAATGTCAGAGTAGAAATTTGCTCAAGCAAGACTGACCAAATTTTCTCCAAGCATGCATTGTTGACTTTAATTACCAATCCATACCTTCAGAATTATTCTCTATATATGTCAATCAAAATATTTAATATATTATATACATATGTGTATATAGAAGATGCACAGGAGTACCCAAGGGGAAGAGACTCAGTGATGTGAGTTTATTCCAGTCACAAGAAGGACCTATAGAAGTGGTTGATAGCTGCTGCTATCTAGGCGACCTAATTAGCAACACAAGAGGATACTAGAAAAAAAGATAAGATGGAAAAAGTTTAGAGTGTTACTCCCCCTCCCACTATTGACCACAAAAGGTTTCTCTTACGTATAGTAGGATGACTGTATGACGCCTGTGTGCAAAGTGCAATGCTGCATGATGCCATGCTCAGAAGAATCCACCCAACCCATGCAAGCGTGGAAAAAAACGGACGTAAAGATGATGATATATGTATTTATTTATCACTTCACAGCAATAACCAGTAAGATGTTTCTAAAGTATGATTGTAGTTGGTTGAAAACAATATTGAGCTAGTGTATATGTACATTGTTTCATTGAGAGAAACCAGCACTGTTATATTTAATGTAAGTAGGTTACATACCAATGAAGGAACCTGTAGGTGGTTTGAAGAAATAGCAACCGAATCTCATTCAAGTTACCATTTATTATCTTGAAAAGAAAGTGACACATTGGCTAATGTAGTCCTAGAGAGAGAGAGAGAACAGGTAGCTATAACTGAAATGCCTTTGATTATAGGGCTGCTGGTCTCGGGGCTAAACAACAATAACAAATAAGTAAACTCAAAGATGAAATAGTCTGTCTTAAACCAGAAGGCTCATTAGGCCAGTGCTTATCCTGGTTTTGTGGTGTGAAGCGACAGATTATAAGACTCCCCACTGGACAGGATGACAGTCCATCACAGGGTTAAACCTCCAACTAGTGCTGGTACTCATTTTCAGCTGAGTATACTGGAGAAATGTGAAATAAAGTGTTTTACTCAAGAAATCAACATGCAATCCAACTCACGACATTATGAGCATAAGTCCAACACCCTTACCACTAGCCCATGCACCCCCACAAAACTCAAAGATAGGTGAAGATATATTTTGATCAACTGAATCTGTTTTGTTTTGTTTTTTGTGATCTCTTTTAAAGACTAATATGTTAGTCCAAATCCTCTGATTATGATATACATTACTACTGAGAGGATTACATTAATAGAATATCCATCTTTAAAAGCATTGCTCAAATAATATTTTCAAATGACTAACATTGCAGAACCATCTAACTCATGATAATATTTTTTTTAAATAGTTGTATAATTCTTAGAGAATGCTGAAAATAATTGTAAACACAGTCAATTACTATAAATAATAGCTTAGAAAATCAGGTAACATATCCCTGTAGGGAAAAGTGTACAACTATCACCCAGATGGGCATGACAGCAACATGACAAAAGTACCCGGCCCAACCTGTGAAATGGTCGTGTTGATTGTCTACTGATTGTTGAGCCTCAACAAAGACCTCAGACGGACTACTTTCCTGAGTAGGTGTGCAGTGCTCAAAAGGGCAATTTTTTTGTAGGGGAGTAATTTGTGCATTTCGTGTACAGCTGATTTACACATGGTTTTGAATGTAATGCTTTATGCATGGTCATCATTTTTCTTGTTCTGCGAACTATCTCATCACCTTCAGCCAGAGACCACTTGTGGATGCCAACGCTGTACCATATCACAGATACAGCCTGAGTTTCTACAGGAAGAATCAAGTTTAGTTTATTGCATGTAGTTTAGATGTAAGTTTTAGACTGTGTAGATCTTTTTTTTTTTTTACATTGTTGTAAGCAGACACAAACACCTTCTTGACCCTCCCTCCTTCTTTGATCCAGCAGAACATCTAGGATGAAACAGCTTGTAGGAAAAGGGGGCTGGTACTTTTCTTATTTAACCTGAAATGGATGGAAGTCAAAGTAGATCTTGGCAGCATTTGAATTCAGAACACAGAGATCCAGAACAAATATCCAATGCTATAATGATTGTTTCTATTTTAGGCACAAGGCCAGCAATAACTCAGTACATTACTGGTACTTTATTTTATCGACCCCCGTAAGGATGAAAGACAAAGTTAACCTCGGCGGGATAATGATGCTGCCAAATCTACTGCCTAGTGCAAAAGGTTAAACCCCAACAAAAATCTTGTTTCCTTCTGTTAACTACCATCAAAATATAATGAAAACTAGAAAGGAACTTTGAACTAAGCAATACTTTGAAGTGCTCCATGTATACAACACTCTCATATTATCTCCAGCAATAACATCATAAAATAAATTTATGTAATATGGAACCAGCCCACACTGTAAAGTGGTCGTGTTGTTGACACAACAAAAAGCTCCCAGCCCACACTAAAGTGGTTATGTTATTGACATGACAAAAAAGCAGCCAGCTCACACTGTTAAGTGTTCATGTAGGTACCACAATAAAAGCACCCAGTACACTCTGTAAATGTGGTTGGTATTAGGGAGGGCATCCAGAAAATCAATTCTGTATGAGCAAGACATGGTCATCTTATCTGGCTTGTCTCACAATAGAACATCTCGTCTAACCCATGCTAGCTTGGAAAATGAATGTTAAACAACAATGATGATGATGATGAAAATGACAAAATGAAAATGTCAGACAAACATAAATGTAAATACAGTAAATGTATGCAGTATTATAACAAATAATAATAATTATTTCTACTTTTGGCACAAGGCCAGCAATTATTCCAGTGCATTACTGGTACTTTATTTTATCGACCTCGTAAGGATGAAAGGCAAAGTTAAACTTGGCGGGATTTGAACTCAGATCATTTGAACTCTATGCTGCAAAGCATGGCATCCGACCCTCTACCGATACTGCCAATCCAATAATAATAATAATAATAATAAATGTTCTCAGAAACAGAAAATTTCAAAGAAAGAATATGTACCAGAAAAGCTGTGGAGACTTCCAGCATTCTTGGCTCCCCAGACTACATCCCTACTTACTGCTATCAGAGTGGAGTTGGCTGCCTGGAAGTGGAGTGTTTGTTCCAGTGTATCTCCCTCACCATCCTCTGGGGTGATGTATTTGTCATCCTGTCAGCCAGGACCAAGAGGCAGAGATTAAGTTAGTTAGAAGTGGATGACCCTCGTTCAGATGTCACACATTTCTTCTTGTTTTCAGAAGATATAGGAGTTTCTTACATACATACACGCGTCATAGTAGTGAAATAGATTGTGTAAAGAGAAGTAATAAACAAGAGCCAATTACACAGTAAAACCTACATAGCAATGAAAAGAACACAGCAGAACATAACACATTCAAAACATATATGAACACTCACATCACAATGAAATAGTATAAGAAAAGAGATGAAAGAATGAAATATAAGAGGATGTAAGAGAACCAACCATACACTAAAAGAATAAGTCAGTATAATATAGTAAGAAAGTAAACAGCAGAAGCTCAAAACAAGAATGATAACCACACAAGGCCCCATGGAAACAATTATTTGAATACCCAATCACAACAAAATTATACCCTTGACTTTTTCGTCGTCATCATCATCATCATCATCATCATTTACTGCCCATTTTCCATGCTAGCATGGGTTAGAAGAGCTGTCCCATTGTGAGACAAGCCAGATCAGATGACCATATTTTGCTGATACAGAACTGATTTTTGGCTAGGTTTCTATAGCTGAATGCTTTTCCTATTGCCAACCACATTTACAGTGTGTTCTGTGTGCTTTTTGTCATGGTATCAATATGATTACTTTACAGTGTATACTGGGTGCGTTTTGTCATGATACCTATACAACTACTTTATTGTGTGGACGGGATGCTTTAACAAAAAGAAACCAGATATATAGAATAAACAGAATCAATAATGATAAACAATACAAAATCAATGACATGAATAAATAGTATATATCCATAAACATGATTCAGTGGGCAGACATCATCATCATCATCATCATCACCGTTTTACGTCCGTTCTTCCACGCTAGCATGGGTTAGACGGATTGTCTTGTTGTGGGCAGTGTCTGATCGGCTGACCATGCCTTGCTCATACAGGAACTGATTTTGGCTTGATTTCTACAGCTGGATGCCCTTCCTAACACCAACCTCATTTACAGTGAGTGCTGGGTGCTTTTTCGTGGCGCCTACACGTCCACTTTACAGTGTGGGCTGGGTGCTTTTTTGCCGTGGCACCTCCACGACCACCTTGCGGTGGGGGGTGTGGGGGCATATTGTCTATATGCTTCAGCTTGTACCCATGGGAGGTCGGGTACTCTGTATTACTGCGTGACGCCAGAGAGTTGTAATTGGGTAAGGTCGGCTTTTATCACCTCATCCCATATATATATATTTATATGTGTGTGTATGTGATACATATGTATGTGTGTGTCTGAGGACATATTTGTGTGTAATACATATATTTGTGTGTATGTGAATGTTTAATACATATGTATATATAAATATATATATATTTATCATCATCATCATCATCATCACCGTTTTACGTCCGTTCTTCCACGCTAGCATGGGTTAGACGGGTTGTCCTGTTGTGGGCAGTGTCTGGTCGGCTGACCATGCCTTGCTCATACAGGAACTGATCTGGCTTGATTTCTACAGCTGGATGCCCTTCCTAACACCAACCTCATTTACAGTGAGTGCTGGGTGCTTTTTCGTGGCGCCTACACGTCCACTTTACAGTGTGGGCTGGGTGCTTTTTTGCCGTGGCACCCTAATGATTTATATGCAGACAATTACACATGAGTGGGATTTAGAGAGAGCCATAATCTAAATCCCACTTTATGACCTCTATTGTGTCCCAAGTTTTGGATATCTTCCTGACACTCTGTACATTAATGATATCTAGTATAGGCACAAGGCCAGTAATTTTGGGGAAGGGGAAAGTCGATTAAATCAACCTAGTACGTTACTGGTGCTTTATTTTATCGAATCCGTAAGGATGAAAGTTAACCTCGGCAGGATTTGAACTAAGACCGTAAAGGGCTGTAACTCTATGCTGCAAAGCATGGTGTCCGACTCTCTACTGATACTGCCAATCCACCGCCCTTCTCCTTTACATTAAGGACCTACTCTCGGGTCTCGAATAATCACCCCACTTTATTCCAATAGCCCCACTTATTAAATTTTTCTAATCTTTCTCCGGCAAAACTTTATTTTAAGCAGTAGCATTCTAGCGACAAATTGTTTTAGATATTAAAAAAACATTATTCTGATGTTTATAGCATATTTACTAGTGGACATACTGTTGTGAAAATTTACAGTAAACTAAATTCTATAATTTTTAATGTGATGCAATCATATTGCTGTATTATACTTTTCGAGAATGTTTTGCTATTGCAGTTTCATGTTAAAAGACATTAAACTAAATATTGTTGGGCATTTTGCCAACCACTTGACTGTCCATCCCCAGGCTCTAACCTAACCACATTCCCTAATCCCTCTTCCCCACAGTGTCAACTTTCTAAAATACCCTCTTTGACTGCATTTTTCTTGTAGGCATTGATAAATAAGGTTCAAGATGACCATAAACCAATAACAAGATCACTAGTTTCAGAGAGATGAAATAAAGAAGATATAGGGTTGCTAAGTTCTTTGAGGACACGTCTTTTAATAGCTCTAACTTTTTTCTGACTTCTTCTGATTATCATTTCTTTCCAGATAAATGATGACAGACATCAAGCTAACTCAGCAAATGAAATGCCATGCTGTAATCGTTCCTTTAAAGGCAACTTTAATGGTTCTGGGAGTTGTAAGAAATGAGGGAGATGTCATTGTTCCTCACTTTCCTCAGGGCTTATGGGTCAATGTTGCTAACTATAAGGTGCTGGACAGGGCTGTGGTGCTTTGGATAGAGAGTGTAAGCAATGGAAGACACTGCGTCATCTCATATGGCCAAGGCAATTCAAGAATGCATGAGTTAGAATCTCTACTATCACATCACCCCAAACATCTGGCCTCCCTACCAGCTCTCCAGACCTGAATCCATTAGACTATTATGTATGAATTATAGTTGAGAGGGAAGTCAATCAACACCCCCATAACACTATAAAATCTCCAAAGTCTGCCATAACTAGCACAATGTCCAGATTCAGGTATATCAACGTTTCAGACCTTGTATTGAAGCAGTCATCAATACTAACTGTTGATTCATTGAGTAGATATGTCAAGAAGAGTCTCAAGATTATTCATGCCAATATTTTCTCAAATAAAGCTTTTCTTTCATGACTTATACGTCCTCTACTAAATACATGCAAATGTCTTCAAAGAACTGAACAACCTTGTATATTGCATGAAATCAAGGTCTCCAACTTAAAATATTTTAAGAATGAGTCACTGAAAACGTTGTGCTCAAGACAATCTCTCTCAATGTGAATGTACCCCCACCATACACACACGCACATATACAGAGTATGACTTCAACCATAATTCTAATGTTAAGTTATATTATACAAAATACAAAGTTTTTTTTACCTGCTTTTTACCATTTGTTAATAGGTTCTTCCTCATGGTGGCTGTTCTACAGCAACTCCCCATTGTTCTGCCATCTGTATAGACATGCTTAAAAATGGAGGCAATGCTGTTGATGCTGCAATTGCATCTATGTTTTGTATTGGAGTTGTAAACCCACATCACTCAGGCATTGGCGGGTAAGTGAACTTTTCTATACACATTTTTGTTGTTGTTGTTCCTGCTCTTCTTCTTTAGTCCCAGGTGAACAACTATGACCTAATGTGTTCCAGCCATAACCAACACATCTTTCTCAGGATATTTATGTCTATGATGCGCATGAAAGATGACAGCTGTATAAAAAAGTGCAGGGCGATCAAAATTGATGGTAGTTACGGAGTAGGTAGACCCAGAAAAACCTGGGACGATCTGATAAATTCCGACCTTACACACTTGCACCTCTCTAAGACAATGTCACTGGACCGAGATCTTTGGCGCTACACAGTAATACAGAAGACCCGCCTTGCCTATGTACAAAGCGAAACCTACAGTCAGTAGGCTCCTCTTAACCAAATATACACCCCAACACTATCCTCCCACTCCCACCAACACCACCCCCTCTCTATAAAGTTGGTCCACAACATCCAGTCCAAATAAATGGGATAAATGAGATCGAGATCGTGTAGGTGTCACAAGAAAAAAAAACACACTCCACGCTGTAATGTGGCCATGTAGGTAACACGGTAAAAAGTTCCCAGTTCCACACTGTAAATGTGGTTGGTGTTAGGAAGGGCATCCAGCCGTAGAAAACCTGCCAGATAGTCCTATATGAGCAAGACACGGTCACCCGACCAACCTTGCCTCAAGGGACAACTCCCGTCTAACCCATGCTAGTGTGGAAAGTGGACGAGGATGATGATGATGATGATGATGATAATTCTCAAATGTGTTAAAATATTTTCAATGCAATAGTGTGTGATTTGTGTATTATCTAATGTGTTGTTCCTTTTTCTTTTTTAAATAGTAGTCTGGAATTTTAGGGAGACTTGGCTACTATTTCTTGCTAATAAAGCAATCATATAGAGACCTCTCCCTTAATGCTTCATTCTTTTGTTGTTATTTAGCCTCAGTTAAACCTTGATTGAACAGAGCTTTCATCAGACAATCTCATCATAAGAATGTTCAGTACTACATTACATAATTGTTTCTTCTTTTGGCACAAGGCCAGGTGCATTACTGGTACTTTATTTTATCGACCCCGTAAGGATGAAAGGCAAAGTTAACCTCAACGGGATTTGAATTCAGAATGGCAAGGGCCGTAACTCTATGCGTCAAAGCATGGCGTCTGACCCTCTACTGATACTGCCAATTCACCGCCTATCATCATTATATAATGACCAATGATGATGATGATTGTTTTAAAACAGTGGGATGGGATTTAAGAGATACTTGGTTACTATTTCTAGATAGTAAAGCAACCACGTAAGAGATACTTCATTTGTTGTTGACATTGGTGGTCTTGTTGGGGTGAGGCTTACAAGTTAAGTTTTCTACCTTAATCTTGTTGATGTTGGTGAATGAACTGTTCTGTTATATAGTCATTAGATATAGTAGATAAGAAGCAGCACATGTATTCAAGACCGAAAAATAGGCCAGTTTGGCCAACATTTTGAAGGAAGCCAACTTCCGAGGCAAAGTTCTCACCTTAGAGGCTGGAGCCAGAGGCTTTGTGGGCAAATCTGCCTACAATCTCATGAAACAACTTTCAGTCTCTGGGAAGATGAAAACCAAAGAAGCAGCAGAAAGAAATTCCATCTGGATCTGGTCGAGAAAGAACAAAAATGACCTCCATACCATATGAGAGGCATCATGTTTCTATTTTGACGCATGCTAAAGAAGTAATTGTAAGTGTGTTGTGGTTTGTATTGTTGGTGGCAGCACTGGTGATACTGTTGACATCTCACCATTTTGATGTTCAGATGACTTTACTAATTAGCTACCTCAAGCTCTCATGATTTACCAATAAAATAAGCTTATTAACAGCAATTAAAAACTTTATAGTTCCATGTTGAAAACCTTTCCAAGATGAGTAAAGCTATGCCCAGATAAGTGCCCCACCCTAAATCTACTTCACCAATCCCCCACGTACCTCCCCCACCCTAGCCCCCAGTCCACACTGTAATGTGGTTGTTTTGGTGCCACCACAATGTAAAGTGGTCATATAGGTGTCACGACAAAAAGTACCCCGTCCACACTGTAAATGTGGTTGGTGTTAGGAAGGGCTTCCATCCGTAGAAACCAAGACAGAACCAGTTTTGTATGAACAAGACACTGTCACCTGATCTAGCTTGTATCACAACAGGACAACTTATCTAACCCTTGCTAGCATGGAAAAATGGGCACTAAACAGTGATGATGATGATAATGAAATATATGAGAATATGAAATAATTGTTTCTACTTTTGGCACAAGGCCAGCAGTTATCCCAGTACATTACTGGTACTTTATTTTATCGACCCTGTAAGGACGAAAGGAAAAGTTAACCTCAGCGGGGTTTCAACTCATATCATAAAGGGCCGTAACTCTATTCTACAACGTATGGCGTCCGACCCTCTACCGGTCTCAAAAATATGTTTGTTAAATATATATTTTATTTTATTTTATTCATTTACAGTGGAGGTTTTATGATTGTTCACAACCACAAAACCATGGAAAGCACAGCTTTTGATTTCCGGGAGACAGCACCAAGTTCTGCCAATCCCAAGGTCTATGAAAATGATCCAAATTTGGCCATTAAGGTATTTCTTAATACTTCTGGAATTTTTGACATTTTTTTTATTTTTTTTATTTTTTTTATTTTTACATTTACATATCATTTGAATTTTCACAACTGGTTGCCCCTTCTAACGCTGACTATACAATCATGAAGTAGTGAAATTTATTTGTCAGCTAGGTACTGTGACAAAAACAGTTAGATGTTTTGCTCAATGACATAGTTTAACCCTTTCATGACTGTATTTCTAATGAAATACACTCTATTTTATTTTGAGGGATTTACTAAAATTATTATTTCGTTACTAGCATAGTAACTTAATGTAACATTCTTACAGGGGTTGTTGAAAAGTTTCTGGCTTTAAGGGTATTGCGAAAGGGTAGAGCTGTTACCTATACAGGGGAAGTAGGACTGCTGCAATAAGTATGTGAATCTGAGAGGGAAATATGTTGAATAAAATCATAATTAACTGATCCTCCTGTATTTTCTTTCACTCAATGCCAGGAACTTTTCAGCACCCATTTGTATATAAAATTATGTTGGAAGATTTTATTTTAAAATGGATGGTTTTATTTCATAGAATCAGAGGTGGTTTTGGCCAAGCTGGGTCAATAGCTATAGTAAGGTTGAACTCATAGAGAAATCAGTAAAGCACATTAATTAACCTCACAGTGATTGTGGTACTATTATAGAGTATTGAATGTTTTATATATATATCTACAGATGATGTCAATACTCGATATATTATTCCAGTTTTATATGTGCTGCCAAAGCTAAAACAACTTGATGGTATGGTATGGTTCCATAATTCCTGGTGGAGTTTTAGAGATGTCCTATTGACATACGGCATTTCTAGCGCATTTTTTGTGGCATTATTCATACGGTGGATTGGCAATATCGGTAGAGAGTCGGACACCATGCTTTGAAGCATAGAGTTACGTCCCTTTACGGTCTGAGTTCAAATCCCGCCGAGGTTAACTTTGCCTTTCATCCTTACGGGGTCGATAAAATAAAGTACCAGTAATACACTGGGTAATTGCTGGCCTTGTGCCAAAAGTAGAAACAATTATTCATGCCACCAGCACTAGAGAGGTTGCTTTACTGGACTCAAGAATCCTCTCCAGCATTTGTTAGTTTTTGTTTTGCCTTCAACAGCTTACGGAACACATATCTAGTAATTTGTATATTAACAGTTAAATAGGGGAGATCTCATGGTGGTCTATAGGTGTGTTAGAAATAGCAGCTAAATAAGGGGACTTCATGGTGGTCAATATGTGTGCTAGAAATAGCTGCAATATCAGCTAAATAGGTGGAATCCCTTTGTGGAGCATAGGTGTGCTAAAAATAGCAGCTACATCAATTAAACAGGGAAAATCTTATGGTGGTCCGTAGATGAGCTAGAAATAGCAACTAAATAGGAGGAACCTCATGGTGGTCCATGGGTATGCTAGAAAAGGCAACTAATTAAGGGAAACATTATGATAGCCCATAAGTGTGCTAGAAATAGCAGCTAAAAAGAGGAAACCTCTTAGTGGTATACAAATGTGCTAGAAATAGCTATATTAGTTAAACAGGGGAACCTCATGGTAGTCCGTAGATGTACTAGAAATAGCAGCTAAAAAGGGGGAACCTCATCGTGGTGAATAGGTGTTCCAAAAATAACAGTTAAATAGAAGGAACAACGTGGTAGTCCACAGGTGTGCTAGAAATAGCAGCTACAACAGCTAAACAGGATGTGCAAGAAATAACAGCTACATCATCTAGAAATAGCTGCTAAATAGGACAAACCTAATGGTAATCCATAGGTGTGCTGGAAATAGCAGCTAAATAGTGGTAACACCATAGTGGTCAATTGATGAGCTAGAAATAGCGGCTAAACAGGGGAAACCTCATAGTAGTCCATAGTTATGCTAGAAATAGCGGCTAAATAGCAGGAACCTGATGGTGATGCATAGGTGTGCTAGAAAAGGCAACTAATTAAGGGAAACATTATGGTAGCCCATAGGTGTGCTAGAAATAGCAACTAAATAGGGCAACCTCACGGGGATCTATGTGTGCTAGAAATAGCAGCTAAATAGTAGTAACCTCAAGGTAGTACATAGGTGTGCTAGAAATAGCAGCTAAATAGGGGGAACCTCATTGTGGTACATAGGGTTCTAAAAATAGCTGCTAAATAGAAGGAACAACGTGGTGGTCCATAGGTGTGTTAGAAATAGCAGCTAAACAGGAGGACTTCACGATAATCCATGGGTGTGGAAGAAATAGCAACTAGATCATCTAGAAATAGCTGCTAAATAGGGCAAACCTAATGGTAATCCATAGGTGTGCTAGAAATAGCAGCTAAATAGTGGTAACATTGTGGTGATCAATTGATGTGCTAGAAATAGCAGCTAATTAAGGGAAACATTATGGTAGCGCATAGGTGTGCTAGAAATAGCAGCTAAATAGGGGAACCTTATTGGGATCTATATGTGTTCTAGAAATAGCAGCTAAATAGTAATAACCTCAAGGTGATACATAGGTGTGCTGCAAACAGCAGCTACATCATCTGAAGATGGGGAATATTATGGTGGTCCATAGGTGTGCTAGAAATAGCTAAATTGTATTGGTGCCCTCCAGTCCTGGGTTCCAACTGGCCTCTTTGCATAATGGTGCTATCTAATGCCAAGCACCCCCAAAAGGTTGTTTCATACTGAGAAGGGTTCATCACATGGTAGAGTCACATGTGGTTATCTGGTGCAACACATGGCCAACCCTGGCCAGACTTGCCTCCATGCAAGCATGGAAAAATTGATGTTAAACAGAAATGATGATGAAATGATAATAGCCTTGATATAGAACAATTTTTGAGTTCTGTACCTTAGATTCAAATCTCACGACCAAACTATCTGTTTTTGTCTTGTTAGATCTCATCTTAAACTTATATGTTCTCTCAACAGGTTATAACTTATAACACTCTATCAGCCAACAAAGCAGACTCTAAATGGTTGTTTGGCCTGCTAGAAATTGCTACCAAATCACTCTCAAATCACACCCCTTCTTCTTGCTATTGCTCGATGAGACTGGGGTCAACCTAGGTCAGTGATCATAGAGGCATCATTGTGTGTAGAGCCGACCAGGTCCATCAGTGCCTTCCATTGCTGGAAGTCCCATACCAGCCTCTGGAGATCTTCCTTCATAACATCCAGCCATCTGGTATGGGGCCTGTTCCAGCCTGTAGCTGCTGTGTCAAATGAATTACATTATACAATGTAGTTATAGATGCCTATAAAAAGATAATATGGTCAATGATTGGAATGTCTTTGATTATAGATTTATTCAATCAGGGCTGACAACAATAACAACTTATAACATTAAAATTGTTTTATAGCAAAACTACTACTATGTTATGCATAATTAATTGATATACACATTTCAAAATTAATTATGTATTTGTATAAAGTTATTGATTCACCATCAGATCTAAAATGTTTGCCTATATATCATTTAAATGCTCTTGGGTTTGGAACTGGAATAATTGTCCTGCGTCGTCGTTGTCCCACACACACAATTATGTATTTTTCTGATTTTTTTCCAATCAGCCCACTTATTCCAACACCATCCCCCTGTTATTTTTTACCCAAGAGTAGAAAGTTGTGAGTGACAAAGCATTAAAAACTTGTGGGTATAACAATGCTTTTGCACCTTTAATTATTCAAAGTTTCATCTATGTTTATATAACAGGGTCCATTTTCTGTGGCTGTCCCAGGAGAATTAAAAGGCATGGCAGAAGCTCACAAAGTTTTTGGTCGGTGAGTATTCATAGAAATTAAGTATTGAAATGAAAATAGCAAATATTTTATAAAAGCATAGAGTAGAACATTAGGATAATACAACTTTTTAATGTTTATAATTAAGATGATGATGTTAATAATAGTTTCTGATATTAGCACAAGCAATTTTGGGCCAAGAGATGTTGATTATATTGATTTTTATACTTTATTTTATTGACCTTGGAAGGATGAAAGGCAAAGTTGACCTTGGTAGGAGTTGAACTAAGAACGTAAAGAATTGTAATTAAAGGCAACAAAGCATTTTACCCAATGCCCTAACAATTCTGCCAACCACCTCCCTCTAGGATGATATGATGATAATAATAATAATTTCTGATATTGGTATATTACCACACTTATTATTCCTATAAAGATGTATCAATATTATTATGTGAATTGGCAGTCATTAGAATGGCGGATAGAATGCTTTACAGTATTCATTCCTGCTCTCTGCTTTTGGAGTTCAAATCCTGCGGTCAACTTTACCTTTCATCCTTTTGAGGTCGATAAAATAAAGTACCTGTAATGGCTGGGATAATTGCTGGCCTTGTGCCAAAAGTAGAAGCAATTATTATAATCTAAGCATTGACATTTGAGATTTTATATATACGAGGGTCAGCTGAATAGTTCTTATGCTGACGAAGATACTCTTATGGAATGTGACCAAATGAGGTTTACTTTTCTACATAGTCCCCCTTGCGGTCCACACACTTTTTCCATCGGTGTTGCAGTGCTTTGATCACATTGGTGAAGAAGTTTTCATCCTCTTGGTCAAAATGTTATCAACAGCAGGTATGACATCATCACTGTGGTACTGGTTCCCAGCCAAGCCTTGGCAAGTTGGCATAATACTCTCCATTGATGGTGTGACCCATTTGAATTTGAAAATAGACAATAAACACAAGGCCTATGCATCCAAAAAACCTGAGGCCATCACTTTCCCTACAAATGAAATGACCTTGGCCTTCTTTGGAGCAGGTGTGGTGGGTTGTTTCCACTGCATAGATTGTCTTTTTGTCTCTGACTGAAAGTGATGAACCCAGCACATCCAAGATTAGGGAACATTCAATGAAACCAGATGGATCTGCTTCGAACAATATCAAATTTTCCCATGATGTGATCAGCCTGGTGCACTTTCATCGGGCGTCAAGATGTGGAACCCACCAAGCAGAAACCTTCATCATGCCAATTTTATTGTGCATAATATTCTCAATTCTCTCACAGGATATGTTAATAGCATTGGCTATTTGATTTATACTCAATCGCTTGTCATACATCACCATGTGGTGAACAGAATCAATGTTTTCTTCAGTGGTGGCAGTTGCAGGGTGTCCAAACCTTGGGTTATCTTCAAGATCCTCCCTTCCTCTCCTAAATTCATTTGCCCACTTTTGCACTGTTGATGTAGCAAGCATGTTAGCATGAATGTTTTTGAGGGCTAAATCCTTTTTCTGCAGGTACTTGATAACACCATGATGCCAAATTTTGTCCATTGTCAAGAGAAGTCACCTCTAGTCACTTTTGAAGTCTTCTTTGAACAGTCAGATGTCAGTTTACCTGGAAAGAAACATTGCAGTTATAAGAAGATTTAAAATGTATATGCATGCAAGATTTCACAGCTCTAGCATCAATCCTTCATAGTCAGCTTATGAACTTTATAGCCCATCCTTGTATGTTAAAAAAAAGTCTGTCCTAAGCCAAGAGTCTCTTGAAGAAATCTGCTGTGTCCTGACCTGGAGTGGATTGGGTTCTGCCAGGTTTTAAAATGCCCTAGAAACACTATGTCATACGACTCCCTCCTTCATTGAAGTTGGTGAAAATCAGTAAAATATTGGCCTCGAATATAAGTCGACTCCCATTTTACCATAAATTTTTTGGTCTCATATTTCTCGGCTTATATACGAGTATATACAATAAATTTCACACTGAAATGTTCTTTAGATAGCTCAAGTACTGTCTGGTCTGTAATAATTTGTCCAACCCTTGCGAGCAGGCAAAACAGACATTATATGAAGATATTAAAGGTTGATACTGATAGTATTTCCATGAAAAATGTCATCTTCATTGAAAAACCAGTTGAAGAATGTTAGTGAATATGAAACTTGTTGCAAGCAATGGCTTCACTAACTGTCAATTTTAATGATTTATCTACCTCCACCTCTTTCTCTCTGTATAAATATTTATTCTTTATTTTATTTTCCTTTTGTATTCTGCCTTTTCTACATTCTGAACGCTGTTTTTCCTGATGAAGGGCAAATGCCTGATATTTTGACTGTGTAACTCACTCTTTTTCTGTTAAGCGTGAAACTAATACAACTTTATGTTAATGTATCCTCTTGTTTGTTTGTTTCTTGTTTTCTTGATATGTATACGTATGAGTGTTCTACCTAGACTGGATAGGAATTATAACCATTTTAAAACTCAGTGTAGTATTGATGTGAATATCCTATCTATCTGTTTTTGTGAATAGATGATGTCCTTGTGCGTGCACACACACAGAAGGAGTTATATATAAGATATATATATATATATATTCAAAACTAAGTCATAACACAGTTTGATGTAACTGAACTGTTATATATTTTTCTAATACTTGCCAGATTATCTTGGTTTGATCTTGTGATGCCTGCAGTAAAACTTGCTAGAAATGGTTTTACAGCCTCTGACAGTTTTGGTGAGTCTATGTCTTTATCCAATCAAAATATGTTATCTTAGATATTTTTGTTAGCCAACTCATTTCAAGTAAAAGCTATTTCATAACAGCTGTTTCATATTGCATCATTATTTTGTTGAGTCTTCTAAATCATTGTTTTGTCTTGTATCACAGAACCAGAAGTGGTTTCAAACAGATTGATATTAAAAGAGTTAACCCTTTTATGACCGTATTTCTAATGAAATACACTCTATTTCAATTAATTAACCCTTTAGCATTCACATTACTCTATATATACTATTGTATTTTCACGGTAAAGGCTTTACCTCACATAATATCGAATCTATGAGATTTTGAGAACAAAACCTTAGCATCAGTTTCAGCGACCAGTTACAGCCAGTTTCAACAGAAAGAGGTAAAGAATTCTGACCGGTTTTTGCCGGTTTGAACATTAAAGAGTTAATGTAGAATTTTGAGGGATTTACTAAAAGTATTAATTATTTCATTACTAAGATAGTAACTTAATGTAAGGTTTATATGAAATTATGTTGGAAGATTTTAATTTAAATTAGAAACCTTTAAAATTGGTGGTTTTGTTTCATTAACCAGAACCAGTTTGGGCCAGGTTGGTAAAAAATGGGTTAAGGATTATTGCTTAGCTCTGGTCTCATGCTGTTAAACAGATGCAAGAGATGTCTTATTCCAAACAAAGTTCTAGTTTATTTCCGGGTGTTCTGACTCTTATTCTTGATGGTAATGTAAAATATAGTTTTCTGACCAGAAACTTGATGAAGTACTTGAAACAGTTATGTTCATGGTCTTATTCATACAACTCTGTCAGCTGATGAAGTGGGCCATATCATTCATGGTAGCAATTTATGGCCAGTGTTTGTAGGGAAAACAGACTAGTGGAGAGTACCAGAGAAATAACATTTGGAGAAAGACAAATATATTAAAATGAAGTATTGCCTATGTTCTATGGAAGTAATGAGGGAAAGTTGTGTGTGTGTATCCCAGTTTGAACTACAACTAATGCCTCCCCAGCAAGACCAAGGAAACTGAGCACATTAGTGCTGGTACCACAATAAAAGCACCTAGTCTCCTTTGTAAGGTGGTAGTGCTGGTGTCTCAATGAAAAGTACTCAATCCACTCTATAAATTGGTAGTGCTAGAGTCATGATAAAATTCTCCCAGTACATGCTGTGAAGTGGTTGGTGTTAGGAAGGGCCTCCAGCCATAGAAATCATTCCCTCAATAATGCTGTAATAGGTTGATGTTAGGAAAGGGATCCAACCATAGAAACTAAACCAAAACAAAGCATACAAGCATGGCCTTGTCACCAGGCTGGTCTGACCTCAGCCTGTGGCAACCATCTAAGCCATGCAAACATGAACAATAAGTATTAAACAGTGATGATGATATATTATGTATAGAGGTGGTGCCTCAATAAAATGAACTATGTCCACTCTGTAAAATTGTAATGCCAGTACTACAAAAAAATGCACCCAATGCCCTCTATAAGGTGGTTGTTGTAAGGAAGAGAATCCAGTCATAGAAAACATGCCAAATAAGGTTGCTCCAACCCATCCGGTCTCAGACCATGACAACCTAACCAAACCATGCCAGCATGGAAAATGGTCATAAAATAAATATATACAAGGGGATGCTGAAAAGTTCCTGGCTTTGGGTAAAAGAAAATACAGGAGGGTTAGTTAATTATGATTTTATTCAACATATTCCCCTCTCAGATTCACACACTTATTGCAGTGGTCCTTTAGTTTTTTTAAGCCCTGTAAAAAGGACTCTTAAGGTTGGGCCTAGGCCTCTGTAGCAGCAATCAAGCCAGGAACTTTTCAGCAGCCTCTCATATATATATATTCTTCAATCTCTTTGCCACCAACTATGTCCCAATCACAATAGAACATAGAAGTACTTCAGTTTAACATGTCTTTCCCAAAGTTATAGTGGAGGTTCAGTGTGTTGTGCACAATCTGATGAATCTTCATTGAGATGAAAGTAATCAGTAACTGTGAGACACTGTATCTTCTATACCAGAGGTGGGGAACTTTTTCATGTTGAACGGCTGCATTAAGTTAATTGTAATATAATAAAGCTGCATTCAATAAACCATAATCACTGGTGTACTAAATCCCTGCGGGTTCTCACCAACCAGAGATAGTGTCTCCAGTCAAGCAGGAATTTAATGTACATTCTAGAGTCACATTAGAACCAAAATATGAGTGTAGAAAGTACTAAAATTGCCCTTATGATCTACTAATTTTGTAATTCAGTGTGGATTATTTACTTGAATTTTCTTTTACTGTTTGATATTTAAAACCTGTTCATCTTATGGTTTAAATTAAAATAAGAGATAGACAAAAACATATTAATAAAAAATTTTAATTTGTTGGAAATGATTGATTCTTTCAAAAGGCCACACAGAATGGCATAGAAGGCCACAGGTTCCCCATTTCTGTTCTATACTCTGAATAAAAATACATACTCTAGTTATGTTTGAGTTCTCTTTCTCAGACAGGTAACTATTAATTCCGAAGAGATACCATCACCAAAACTTTACAGTCACTGTCACCTTCTTCTTCAGGGAATATATATTTATATATATATTATTGCTGTTACTGAAAACGGGGTTTTTGGTATTGTTTATGGCACATTTCAAGAAATGTACAGAAGACTTTATGAGTGAGAAATGTCATCATTTCATGAAAGGAAAACATACACAAAGTGAACTAAATGTAATTGTTTAATAATAATTGTTTCTACTTTTGGCACAAGGCCAGCAATTATTCCAGTGTATTACTGGTACTTTATTTTATCGACCCCCATAAGGATGAAAGGCAAAGTTAACCTCGGCGGGATTTGAACTCAGTCCGTAAAGGGACGTAACTGTGCTGCAAAGCATGGCGCCCGACCCTCTACCGATACCGCCAATTCACTGAATAATAATAATTGTTTCTACTTTTGGCACTACAACTCATCAAAAGTGTATGTATAGTACATAGGGTAATGTACAAACGTCAGGAAAATGAACAGTGCATGAGTCATGATATACACATGTGAGCATGTGTATGGAAGGGGGACATCAGGTGTAGTTTTGGCGAATTTCGGGAAGCATGAGGGTTTTAAAGGATGCAGTGTCTCGGCAGCTAACAACTGACGCAGGCAGTTTGTTCCATGCTTCAACAACTCTAAGCGTGAAAAAATGTTTCCGAAAGTCATAGGAGCTGTGCTGTTTTCTGACTTTGTAGGCATGTCCACGTTTGCTGGAGACTTTAGTGGGTATAGCTGGGGCTAGAGGTGTTAAGTTCAAATTTCTAGCTTTCTTTTTATCATAATTTAGCTTCTGTTCTCTATTTTTCAGTTAAAAATATGAATATGCACATTAAGCTGCAGGAGCAGAGTGAACAGTTTTTAGCAGCATTTTCTAAAAATGGGAAGATTCCAGCTGTGGGAGAAACAATGTACAGACATGATCTTGCAGATGCCCTGGAAACAATAGCCAACCAGGGGGCTAAAGCCTTCTATGATGGACCCTTATCCCAAGAAATAGTCAATGCTGTAAATATGTTTTCTTTTCTTTTCTTTTTAATCTCTTATATAAGGCAAAGGGTATGGAATATTTGTTAAATAGATCCCAAACCAGGTACTCTCAGGTCTCAAATAATAGGGGCAAGTTGGAAAAAGTGGATGGGGGGGATCAGTAATTTTCCTAGGTTGTCTCCCTTGATTTAAAAAAAAAACAGAATTAGTCATATACATATGTTTCTTTTATAAATAATTATTATCATTATTATTATTTATAAAAGAAAGATGTTTATTGGTTGGTTGTATCACATGAAAACTACACACATATCTAAAGAGAGAGTGATGTCCACAAAAGTATCAGTTGAAGGTTTAACAATATTGCGTTAGCTATTATGAATTCGTTTTACAGTCTTTGATTTTACAGAACAAAGAAAAATTAATACTATTTGAAATTAATCTACCCTCCAGCTTTTATCCTTATACTACTTACAGTCCATACTAACAAAGCAACACTTCAGAAGCAATGTTATGCGGTATATTACTGTGTTTCAGATGACGCCCTTGGAAGCTGAAAAAGATCATACTGACTGATTATTTCACAACATTTAAAATCCAAGGCCAATGCTACCATTTAATGGGCAGTCTACTCCCCCAGCCTAATAAGGAAGTTTTATGATTTTTTTTTTAATGTCTCTCTCACACACACTCACACATTACAGTCTCACCTCATACCAGATAACACATCCAATACAGTCTTTCAGTGGTCCGACTTGCCAGGAAAGAACGTCGGAACACTGAACGGGAATATAAACTGCATAAATCAGATGCCAACAGAAAAAAGCGGAATAAATCTTCTAACCATCTCAAGCAAGTGACAAAAAAGGGAGTGCTTGAATTTGAACAGTGCATAGCAACCAATCCTGACAGTAAGGTGTTCTGGAAATATGTTCATTCAAAGCAGAGACCTCACTCTCCAGTTGGTCCTCTTCGCAATCCCCACACAAGCCAGATCAGTGACGATCCCAAGGAATGCGCAGAACTCATTGCTGAGTGCTATGCAAGTATTTTTACTGTCGAAAACCAGAATGTACCATCTCCACCATCTCTAACATCAAATTCCATAACAACTATGGAATTTACACCTGCAATGTTGCGACGTCACCTTAAGAATAAGCGCAACTATGCCTCCCCTGGTCTTGATGGTGTGACATACCTGCTTCTCAAACGTGGCGGGTATTTCCTTTTGCGCAAGCTTTCTTTCTTCTTTCAATACTGTCTCAAGAATGGTGCTACTCCGGAGCAGTGGAAAACTGCCAGTGTCATTCCCCTGTTCAAAAAGGGCGACTGCACATCACCTGTCAACTATCGTCCAGTCAGTCTTACTAGCTGTATGGCCAAACTGATGGAATCCTGTGTCAGAGAAACACTTTGGAACTTCTGGAGCTCTCACAGCCTCATCCGGCCCTCACAGCCTCATCCGGCCCTCACAGTCTCATCCGGCCCTCACAGTTTGGATTTATCCCTAACTCCAGCTGCTGTGATCAGCTTATCGAGTTCTTTGAAGACATCACCCGGATGACTGACAGCGGCTCATGGGTGGATGTTGTTTACCTTGACTTTGCTAAGGCTTTTAATTCTGTGCCACACAAAAGACTTATGGCAAAACTCTCTGCAATGGGTGTGAGGGATGATCTTTTCGACTGGTTGAAATCCTTCATTCTCAGCCGAAAAGAGGTAGTCACGGTTCTAGGACAGCATTCTTCACCATATGAGATGTCATCTGGTGTACCACAGGGATCTGTTCTTGGTCCCCTTTTGTTTGTGGCATATATTAATGACATAGATGCCAACTTACAGAATGCCACGGTACTGAAATATGCAGATGACATCAAGCTGTACCTTGAAATCAAAAGGACAGATCCTGAAATCTATAACTCTTTCCTACAATCAGACCTGGACACAATGCAGCAATGGATCACAGACTGGCAACTGAAGCTGATTGTGGACAAGTGTACCACCATGCATTTTGGGAGGAAAAATCCAGTGTCCACATACTCCCTCCACAACACTGATATCAAGAAGTCCTCTTGTGAACATGACCTGGGCATTACTGTCAGCAGCGATTTGTGTTGGACAAAGCATGTCTCTAAGATTGTCAAGAAGGCCGAGGGTGTCTTGGCATCACTCAGCAAGACCTTTGTTAGCCGCTCTCCAGCCATTTATTTAAAACTGTATACAGCTATGGTATGGCCACACTTGGAATTCGCATCATCAGTCTGGAACCCCTATCTTGCTCAGAACATTGACCGCCTGGAAACTGTTCAGAGACGTGAAACCAAGCGCATACCCTCCATCAGACACCTACCATACTCTGAACGCCTTGTTTCCCTGGGCATGGATTCATTGAAGCTCCGACGTCTGGCAATGGACTTGGTAAATACCCACAAAGTTATTAACCATCTCGCCAACAACAACCCTGAGCACCTTTTTGATCTCCATGTGTCTAACACACGTGGACATGCCTACAAAATCAGAAAACAGCACAGCTCCCATGATTTTCGTAAACATTTTTTCACGCTCAGAGTTGCTGAAGCATGGAACAAACTGCCTGCGTCAGTTGTTAGCTGCCGAGACACTGCATCCTTTAAGACACTCATGCTTTCCGAAATACGCTAAAACTACACCTGATGTACCCCTTCCATACACATGCACACGTGTATATCATGACTCATGCACTGTTCATTTTCCTGACGTTTGTACATTACCCTATGTACTATACATACACTTTTTGATGAGTTGTAGTGCACCTGAGCACTGTACACAATATTTCATTACTTTGCCTTTCATCCTTACGGGGTGGATAAAATAAAGTACCAGTAATGCACTGGGTAATTGCTGGCCTTGTGCCTAAAGTAGAAACAATTATTATATGGGATTTCTTGTAATTAATTATTGCAGGAATACTATCACTTAAAATAAAATTTCGCTGGAGATAGATTAAGAGGAGAATAAGAACAGGGGTGTATTTGAAACCCAAGAGTACTGGTTTTCATTCTCTGTTGTAGTAATTTCACCTAAATTAAATCCTTAATAAATTTGAGAAAAGAACACTTGTGATGTATTGGGTACCAAATTATTTCATTCCTTTTCTTCTATAAATAATATTTATTTTGCTTAAATTTTCAATTGTTGTTACTGTTTTTCCTCTGCTTCTTTATCCACTTTGTTTCATCATCTTTTCTTTTCCCCCTGATCATCATTTCTGTTACTGTTATTGTTAGCAACAGAATTATCACCACCACCACCACAATGATAGGACACTATTTTCTTGTTTTTATAAAATCTGAGCCCTAATTTTTTTTTTTTTTTTCCTGCTTTAACCCATGTTAATGAAACCCTGGCAAAAACCATAAATGACTGTCTTATTTCCTTTTCCCTATAAATATAATTTGTTTCATGTATGTAAGAAAACAATCATCATAATTTTACATGTATTTTTCATGCTAGCTTGGGTTATGGATCATTAAAGACAAAATTAAGACTTAAACATCTTACTTGACATGTTAAGTGACCACATCTTGCTCATTCCATTTTTATGACCAGATACTCTTTCAAACACCAACCACTTTCTTACATTCATGTCTGTGCTATTATGTTGTGTCATACAGTCATGTATTTCACACTGCCATATTATCACATGTATCTGCTAACACACATACATCAAACCAAAAATGCTTAAAACATAGTAATGTGTTATAACACATACTGTATATCTGCTATCATATCATCTTTTACACAGTTAAGTATCTCTTATACAAAATACTTTATCTTTTGTTCATTTACTTTAGACTCAAGGATTAATTTCCTTAGAAGATCTTCGTGAATACAAAGTGATCAAACGTGACACTGTAAACACAACATATGACAGTAAGTTGCCATTTTGTAAATCTGTTATTTATGCTGCTACTGCAACTACATAGGAAACTATGAATATTGAAACTTATCAATGTAACTTCTCTCATGTTTATTTGGATGTTTCTTCTTATTTCCATTAGATTATGCTGTTTTATCTGTTGCCCCACCATCAGGAGGTGTCATTCTGCTGTCAATTCTTAACATCTTGAATGGATACCATTTTGGGCCTGCAGATCGGGACTCAGCCCAAACATACTTCAAATTAATTGAGGTTAGTCACTTTATGCCACTTATTATGTTTAAGAAGGGTATCCAGTTGTAGAAACGAAGCCAAAATCAGTTCTGTACTTATCTCTATCAAACATCATCATCACCGTTTAACATCCATTTTCCATGCTGGTATGGGTTATACAAGCTGTCCCATTGTGAGACAAGTCAGATCAGACAATCGTCTCTAGCGCATACAGAACTGATTTTGGGTTGGTTTCTACAGCTAGATGCCCTTCCTATTGGCAACCACATTTACAGTGTGAGCATCTCTTCTAACCTATGCTAGTGTGGAAAATGGACAGGAAATGGCGATGATGATTATGTTTATTAGTGATAAGAGCAATGGAAAAGGGAGATTTGGGAAGAAGTGAGATCAGATTTTAAGATGCTAAGCCTCATAAATGAGACAACAAAAGATCAAGATAATTGACAATACTATTTACAGCAAATCCTTTAAAACTAAGGTAGCATTAGAAGATAGACTTTTCATTATTGTATTTCTAATGAAATACATAACCTATGTTTTAAATAATTTTGAAATGTTCATAATAAAAAAATTTGAAAACATTTAATAAAATGACTAACATTATCATGAGTAAGATGCTATTTGGAACATTATTTAACAAAATTTCTTTTAAAAACTCATGGAAGCTTTTAATATAAATAGTTTTTGTCGACTTGGAGAAAGCCTTCGACAGAGTCCCCCGTTCCATTATCTGGTGGGCTCTTAGAAAACTAGGTGTTGATGAATGGCTTGTGAGAGCTATACAAGCCATGTATAAAGAAACAGTCAGCAAGGTTAGAATTAACAACGAATATAGTGAAGAGTTTAGCTTAAAAGTTGGTGTTCATCAGGGCTCCGTTCTTAGCCCCCTACTATTTATTATTGCCCTTCAGGCTATAACAGTGGAGTTCAAGACCGGCTGCCCATGGGAACTCCTATATGCAGATGATCTAACGTTCATAGCTGAATCAATGGCCGAACTAGAGAAGAAATTCCAAACATGGAAGCATGGCCTAGAATCAAAAGGTCTTAAAATTAACCTGTCTAAGACTAAAGTTCTAGTTTGTAGGAAGGAAAATAGGGCACTGGTCCCATCTGGGAAATGGCCATGCTCAGTGTGTAGGAAAGGAGTAGGTAGAAACTCCATTTTATGTCCCAAATGCAAAGTATGGGTGCATAAAAGATGTAGTGGGATCACAGGTAAGCTAACTAAGAACACAGATTTTATATGTAGCTGGTGCTCTGGTGCAATAAGTAGCAGCAAGTGCCCACAGAATACTAGCTCATTCCATTGCACAGATGGTTCTATAGAAATAGTGGACACCTTCCGTTACTTGGGTGACAAAATCAGCAGTGGTGGAGGGTGCTCTGAAAGTACAGTAGCTAGAGTCAGAACTGGATGGAAAAAGTTCAGAGAGCTTATACTACTATTAGCCGCTAAAGGGTTCTCTCTAAAAATGAAAGGCAGGCTGTATGATGCCTGCATACGAACAGCAATGTTACATGGCAGTGAGACCTGGGCATTGTGTGCAGAGGATATACGCAGACTGGAGAGGAACAAAGCTTGCATGCTCCGCTGGATGTGTAATAGTAATATACGTGAACGGCAAAGCATAAACGAACTAAGGGAAAAATTAGAAAAAAGAGGGATCAGATGTTGTTTACTCGAGAGAAGTCTACGTTGGTATGGCCACGTGATGCGCATGAAAGATGACAGCTGTATAAAAAAGTGCAGGGCAATAAAAATAGACGGTAGCCACAGAGTAGGCAGACCCAGAAAAACCTGGGACGACTTGATAAATTCCGACCTCACACACTTACACCTCTCCAAGACAATGTCACTGGACCGAGATCTTTGGCGCTACGCAGTAATACAGAAGACCTGCCTTGCCTAAGTACAAAAGTGAAACCTACTACAGTCAGTAGGCACCTCTAACAAAATACACCCCCGTCCCACTACCCCCACCCCATCCACACCACCCCTTTCAATGTAAAGTTATGTTGGTACCACAACATCCAGTCCGAAACAAATGAGATCGTGTAGGTGTCACGACAAAAAAACACACAGTCCACGCTGTAATGTGGCCATGTAGGTAACACGGTAAAAACCTCCCAGTCCACACTGTAAATGTGGTTGGAGTTAGGAAGGGCATCCAACCGTAGAAAACCCGCCAGACAGTCCTATGCGAGCAAGACAACAACTCTTGCCTCAAGTGGGAAAACTCACGTCCAAACCCATGCAAGCGTGGAAGATGGACGTTAAACGATGATGATGATGATGATGATGATGAAGACTTTAAAATGAGCAGTTTTATATCATAAAACCAGGGTCATTTTTAGGCGGGTCAGTATCAATCAGAAAGGTTAAAAAATGCTAATGTTACCCTCATTCACTCCTTGATGAGTAAGAGTAACATGATAATAATGTTAATAGCAGTGAAGATAGTGATAATAGAAAGAAGAGCAGTAGTTCTAATCACCTCCATTCCAGCAGTCTTATTATTCCAATTGATTATATGTATAAGAAACGTACAGTAAAACTATTTCTATTTATCATGGTAGGCATACAAGTATGCATATGCCCAGAGAGGCAGCTTAGGAGACCCATCTGATGAAGAATTTCGGGAAAAAATTATGAACAGCACAAATTATTTCCTTAGGTGAGTTATCTTAACTTTTCATCCTTACTAACTTTCACTCAGAAGGTGAAATAGCAGAAATGTTAAAGTATCAGATGAAATTCCTTGCAGTATTTATTCCAATCGCATTCTGAGTTCAAATCCCATCAAGGTCAACTTTGCCTTTCATCCTTTCACCTCAATGATGAATTGGAGGAATTATTAGAGCATCAGATGAAATACCTTATGGTATTAAATGCCTTTAACAAAGTTCACTTTGTTGCAAGTGTTTAAATCAGGTTTCTCGTTTTGAGTTAACTGTCCCTCTCTCTCCCTGCCCACCTCCCATTAGTCTCAGTGAACTTGACAAAAATAAATCATAACAACTGTCCTTTCTCTGACTAAATGGTAAAAAAAATACTCTTTTCATACGTACTCTCTATTTATACATACTTCTTTTTCATAGATAAACCTTGCTTCTATAGAAAACATGGATAGAAAAGACAACAGCAATAAATTGAATATAATAGTTCTCTGTTGTTTTCTGTATAGCACCAGATGGAAGACTGCTACCAGCCTAAGTGCTATTATAATTCAATGTGGTTAAAACAGCAAGTGTTTACTTCCAAAAGTTCATAAATTACAGGTTTGAATGATACATCAGTTCATTGCTATCATCACTTTGTCTTTCTCTCCTACCATGACACTTTCCAATTGTTATTCCATCCTGTTGCTCATGCTGTTTTTCTACTTAATCTCAAACCCACTATCATCAACCAACATGTAGCTACCAATGTCTCTCTACATCCCCTATCATTCCCTTTTCCTTTTCACACTCACATCTATACTCTACCTTCTTTCAACCTAGCCACTGCTCTCGGTCACATTTGCCTTCAAAGAAAGGAGTCTATGTAGAGTGGTGAGGACTTCTTGGCCTTACGAGAAACAAGGCAACTTCTCTAGTGCTGGTGTCATGATGAATGCTCTCAGTACACTCTGGTAGTGCTGATAATGGTGGTGATTCGAGTTAAACAATGCTATGTATATGTTCTTAAAATGTAGTATGAACAGAAAATATTGAGATAAAGGAAAAAGGAAATCAAGATATATAGTGAGATAACAAAATCATGTGGTAAATCAATGTCTCATTCTATTGAAACATGGTACACAAAGACTAGCTGAAACAAAAGTAGACGATGGCCAATTCCACTTTGTCTGAGTTGTCTACAATGAGCAAGTGAGTAGACAACTTGCTCT
The DNA here is from genome assembly GCA_964016885.1 of Eledone cirrhosa. Taxonomy (NCBI): domain Eukaryota; kingdom Metazoa; phylum Mollusca; class Cephalopoda; order Octopoda; family Eledonidae; genus Eledone; species Eledone cirrhosa. Next base: position 303,425,757 of record OZ024740.1, read on the forward strand.
GGTTGCATCCTGTTAGGAAGAGAGGCTGGAAAACTCTCAGCTCCATATATAAAACAATGTTAATAGATACTGTTTTCTCACTGATCACCAAAAGTGGTAAAAAACAATGATCAACTAAAATTTCACTTGGTTGTTATGCTTTCATTTCTCGGGGAATATCCTTTCTATGTCTTTAGAACTGGGCCTCAGAGCCCATGCTAGCATGGAGAAATAGATGTTAAACTGTGATGATGGTGATGAACCCAATACCTGGCTATTTAATGTTAAACGGGTTCAATTAAAACATTCAGCTCATTTTCAAAAAAAAATAATCATAAAATATGTCCAAGCAGCTTTTGTTTCTTTGACATGCATGTTTTTTCCTCTCTTCTTTAACTCTACTCATTTGATCAGACTTCCTACCAAGCCTGATATTGTTGTGTTCCTTCTATCTTCATATTCATAATCTCACAGCCTCATCAATCAACCAGATACCTCCACATATTAACAAACAGGACTGTACTTGGTCACTTAACCTGTTAAAAATAGCACCTAAATCTGTCTCAAATCTCACTTTACCATCTTATGTAAGGAATAGTCACATTATTAACTTTTATTAATAGTAAAACTCTGTCATTTTTCCTGCTATTAGAATATAGTACTTATTTTACTACACAATAAAATATATCACTATCAATTCTCAATACTCTAGATTATCTCGCCTACCAACAGTACTACACTTTAGATTATCTTACCTAAGTTTGCATGGAGCCCCTGACTGAACATTTCATTGGATCCCTTGCATATAATTTCTGGTAGCAAAAACATTAATTTGAGGCCCTGTAAATATTGTAGTGTCCCTGGATATGGCCCAGTCAGCACAACTATAGTACAATTCACCTCAGTCTTCCAAATATCATTTCCCTACTACACAACACTATAGATTATTTCACAACTGACAATGCCACAGCATATTTTATTACACCTCACTCTATACTATCTTACTATTAACAGTAGTAGTAGTAGTAGTAGTATTACTGTATATTTTATCACACTGCCCTCTATAGATTATCTCACATCTAGCAGTTGTAGTAGAGTATAATTTATCCCAGTACATCTATAGATTTTCTCACTAATCCCTATGTATTCAATATCTAATGTTTCAGTCCTGAAGCAGCAAAGTCTATTCGTGAGAAGATCGATTTAATGAACAATACCTCTGATTATAACATCTCAAGATATATGCCTGATTCTGTCTTTCGAGAAGACAAAGGAACAGCTCACGTCTCGGTGATAGACAACGATGAACTGATGGTTTCGGCCACAACGTAAGTTTTTTTTTCTTCAATTTCAGACCAGCTTTCATTTCTGCCATATATGTAATTGTTTTGGTGCCACAGTAAAACACACCCAGCCCACTTTATAAAGTGGGAATGCTAAAAACAACCAGTCCACCTTGTAAAGTTGGTGCCACGATAAAATGCTCTCAGTAAATGCTGTAAAGTAGTTAACATTATAAAGGGCATGTAGACACAAAGCCAAATATGGGATATATGTCTTAACAAAAAGCACCCAAACCACACTGTAAAGTGGTCGTGTAGGTGTCATGACAAAAAGCACCCAGACCACACTGTAAAGTGGTCGTGTAGGTGTCATGACAAAAAGCACCCAGACCACACTGTAAAGTGGTCGTGTAGGTGTCATGACAAAAAGCACCCAGACCACACTGTAAAGTGGTCGTGTAGGTGTCATGACAAAAAGCACCCAGACCACACTGTAAAGTGGTCATGTAGGTGTCATGACAAAAAGCACCCAGCACACACTGTAAATTTGGTTGGTGTTAGGGGGGGCATCCAACCGTAGAAACCAAACCAAAATCAGTTCTGTATGAGCAAAACACGGTCATCTGACCTGGCTTGTCTCACAATGGGACAACTCATCTAACCCATGCTAGTGTGGAAAAATGGACGTTAAACAGTGATGATGATGAGTGAGATGTGGTCATCTGACCTGTCTAGCCTCAGAACATGATAACCAGTCTAACCTACAAAAGCATGAAAAATAGATATTAACTGATGATAATGATGATTTTAGTAGGAGTACACTTCAGATGTAATTCTCACATCTTATACACTCCTAAAGTATACCCCAGATATCCACCATACACACCACTGAAGTACACAAGCCAACAAAGAAGTTTATATGATCACTCAGTCTGCTAGAAAAAGCAGCCAAATCTTTCTCAAACACACCCTGCCATCATAAATAAAAAAAGAGCACATTAAATAACTTAGTCCTAGACATACTCATTTGGTTATAGATCTGTTCTATTAGTGTTGACCTAAATAATAGAAGAGGGAAGACTAAACTGCAAAACAAATGTAGATTCCAGATGTAAACCTTACATTCTGCATTACACATCATCAGCGGTTTTACGCTCGTTTTTCCATGCTTGCGTGGTTTGGACAGGTTCTTCTCAGTGCGGTTTCTCTCCACTTGTGTTCATTCATCATCTCTCCTCAGCCAGACTCTGATTTGAGGTCAGCTCTCACAACCTCTTCCCATGTCTTTCTTGGTCTTCCTCTACTGCAGCTTCCTTCCACTGGCATTTCCTAGCATTTCTTCACCCAGCGGTCATTACCATGCGCATCACATGTTCATACCAACAGTCTTCTCTTCTGCACACCACCTAAGATTCTTCTTAAACCCAGCTTCTCACTCCTAGTTTTAAACTTTACATCCACTATATTCATCACTCCACTAAACTGTATTCCAGATGTTATCAAATATTTTCTCTCTACAGTACTGTCAATATCCACTATATACAGCAGCACTCCACTACACTATATTCCAGCTGTCATCATACCGTATCTCTGCAGTACTATTAACATCCACTATGTAAAACACTCCACTATACTATATTCCAGATGTCATCATGTTGTAAATGTATATCAAATGTTTTATCTCTACAGTACTATTAACACATGGTTCGGTTCAGGTCTTCTCACAAAGTCTGGAATCCTTCTCAATAATGAAATGGATGATTTCTCTACATCAAAACATTTGAACTTCTTTGGTATTCCTCCCAGTCAGGTAAGACAGAAAATTCTTCAATTGATCACATGACTTAGGGGGAGGGGGGGTCTAAATGCATGATTGGTTTATTTTGCTGAAACTGCTCACCACTCAAACACCCACCACTCAAATAACCACCACTCCAAATCCACTTTCAAAGCAAATCTGTGGTGTTTTTTGTGTACTCTCGGGTCCCAAATAAGCAGATTGTTTCCCTTGTTTTGTTTTTTTTTTGTTTTTTTTTTTGTTTTTTTAAAATCAGAATCAGTTGTTTAGTTTACATATTGAGACCCCAACCCATCCTATTTATCTGATAAGGTATGGGATTTCTTTTTTTGTGTATAATGTGTTTTACTGTCTAAAGAAAATTAATTGTTGTAGGAGTGCTACCACTTAAAATAAAATTTCACTGGAAATAGATCAGCAAAATTTAATAAGCAGTGGGGTTGGATATAAGCAGGGGAGGAATTTGACAAATTAATTGGGTGGGGTGGTTGAAAAAAAATGTTTAATTAATAAGCAGGGTGGGGGACGATTATTCAAGACCTGAAAGTACATGTTTTTCTCTTTGACATTCAGGTGAATGACATCAAACCTGGCAAACGACCTCAGTCATCAGTTGCTCCAGCAATTGTCCATTCTCTTAGAGCACCATGTGACATGCGTTTAACAATTGGAGGAACAAATGGTAGTAAAATACCCACAGGTAAACTTATATATATATATATATACCTTGTTTTTATTTTTATTCAAGAGTTTGCATCCCAAAAATTAACCATTCATTCTTAAGGTTTAAGTAAGGCATGTGGCTGAGTGGTTAGAGAATTGGATTCGCAATCGTAAGGTTGTGAGTTCGATTCCTGGACCAGGCGATGCGTTATGTCCTTGAGAAAGACACTTTATTTCACGTTGCTCCTTCTACCTGGAGTTGCGACCGATAGATAGTATTAGCAATTGGAAAGACCAACGGAAACATTGTTCCCTCGGTCCGATTTGACGAAAGTCGATCGTTCCTATATATATATATCATCGTTTTTACATCTGCCTTTCCACATTTGCATTGGTTGGACAGGTCCTTCTCAGCACATTATCTTTCCATACGTTGTGATCCTTTGTCATTGCCTCTGAGTCTCAGTGATTTGAGGTCAGGTCTCACAGCCTCTGCCCAGGTCTTTCTTGGTCTCACCCTATTATTTATTTATGTTAAAAAAATGGAACAAAAGCTCTACCTAAAGTTTCAAGGCCTAATATTGACCATATCTCCAGATTGTAAGAGGGGTCAAAATTATGACCTAATGTTCAGGGACTTAGGCACTTTTTACTTTTACACACCTACGGATATTTTCTACTTACACATTTATGTATATATATATATATATATATCATCATCATCATTATCACTGTTTAACAAGGCACCTCTTTAGTACTAGAGCCATGATAAAATGCTCCCAGTACATTTTGTAAAGTGGTTGCCCACTGAACATTAACAAAGTATAGTTGGGAGGACATGTCAGTCTCATCAAGGACATGACAGCCTCCCTAGTGCTGGTATCTTGATAAAAGCCACCCGTAAAGTAGTTTGTGTTGGGAAGAGCATCCAGCCATAGGAAACATAAAAGAAATTTTGTTTCCCAAACCATCTAGGAGTCCAGTAACTTCAATTAAATACTGCCTTGGACTATAACAACCCATCCAACCCATGCCAGCATGGAAAAACAATCAAATTAATGATGACCATCATACACCCCAATATACATATAAGACAGTATGATCATATTATTAGTATTGTTAAAATATATAATTTTGTCACTGGTTTGTCTTGCAGGTATTGCTGAAGTTTTGATCAATATATTATCATTTAAAATGGACCTAGAAACTGCATCAAGTGTACCTCGACTTCATAATCAATTATTCTCCAATATGACAGAATATGAAAGTAAGCAATTTAAATTAAAATCTTCCAACATATTTCTATATAAGAACCTTACATTAAGTTGCTATCTTACTAATGAAATAATTTATAATTTTAGTAAAACCAGCCCTGGTTCTATAAAATAAAACCATCCATTTTAAAGGTTCCCAATTTAAATTAAAATTTTCCAACATAATTTTATATAAGAACCTTACATTAAGTTATTATCTTAGTATGAAATAATTAAAATTTTAGTAAATCCTTCAAAATTCTTCATTAATTTAACATATTTTTCTTGATTTATTCACATGGTATAATGAGCATTTAATTAAAAGTGTAATTATAACATGATCACAGTTTAAAATACCCATAGCGAGACTTACATATGTTTATTATAGACATATATATACGAAGTGTGTCAGAAAAGAAACAGGACTAGGGTTGCAAATAAATATTTTAAATCCAAACTACAAGTTTTCCGCTTCTAAATTATCTCCATTGAGTCTAATACACTTTCCCCTCCTCTGCTGTGCCTCCATGCACTCCTGGAAGAATTCTCTTCGGAATCTCCGCAGTTCTATTTTCACGTCCAGAAAATGGGTCTCCTTGATGAAAATCCATGACTCATCACTGGTGATGACACTACTTAGCAAGTCTGGTTCGGTTTCAAGAAGCTTAAGGATGTCTTGACACATCCAACATAATTTTATATAAGAATCTGGCATTAAGTTACTATCTTAGAATGAAATAATTAAACATTTTAGTAAATCCCTCAAAATTCTTCATTAATTAATTAAAATAGTGTATTTCATTAGAAATACACTATTCATGAAAGGGTTAAAGTATTTCATTTACATTTTTATTGATCGTATGTGTTTATTCACATTGTCATGGCCGGACAAACACATGTTAAACGATATATATGGATGTTTTGCCTGCCTAAAGATATTTCTTAATTTGCCAATACTAATTCTGAATATCTATACTTTGTTTATTTTGTTACAGAAAATTTCAACAAGACTATCGTTAAGGCATTGTCTAAAATGGGACAAAATATGGTCAAGCAGAAAAACCCAATCAACATCGTTCAATTTGTGGCCAAGAATTACACAGAAATTAAAGCCATATCAGATCATCGCAAAGGAAATTATTCAAAAGTTTATTAAGCAGTGCCTACTTGGAGACTTAGGCCAAACTTTGACAGGATTCATCATCAATCATCAGGGAAAGATTTTATCAGCCGTTTCCAATAAAATATACATACATGTATATATACACACAAATATGTACATACATACAGATAGACAGACATGCATATACACATATATACATTTATACACGTAAATACTCAAGTTTCTATTAACGTTGCTTTGGTTCTTTTAAACTACACAAATTGCCATGACAGGTAAAAAAAATGATTGTATTTTAATAATTATTTTATTTTTATTAATGTTGAATGTTTCATAAATTGTTATTGTTATCATTACCATTATTATTATTATTACTATTATTAATACTACTACTATAATAGGATTAGCAGAATCTTTGCAGTATTTGTTCTGACTCATTACATTCTGAAGTCAACTTTGTCTTTCATCCTTCCCGAATCAGTAAAATAAAGTACCAGTAAAGTATTGAGGTAAATTTAATCGACTTTTCCCACCCCTCAAAATGCTTACCTTGTGCCTAAATTAGAGATTATAATTATTACAATTATAAAGATGTCGTGGCCGAGTGTTTAAGGCGATGGGCTAGAAATCTCTTTGGCCTTGTGCCCAAATCAGAAACCATTATTACAATTATAAACTGAGCAGTGTTTGGCTGAATTGATTGAGTGACGGACAAGAATGTCTTGTCATATTTAGTTATGTCACTTTATGTTCTGAGTTCAAATCCTTACATAGTCCATAAAATAAGTACCAGTCAAGTACTGAGGTAAATTAAATCAACTATGCCTCTCCCACTAAATCTGAGGCCTTGTGCAGAACACTGACCAAAATGTCTTGCAGTATTCAGCTTCGTCTCTTTCTATTATGAGTTTAAATTGCACCAGAGTCAACTTTGCTTTTTATTCCCTCTGGGGTGAATTAAATAGGTACGAGTTATATGATAAGGTTGATTTCATCAACTGTACCTGCTCTTCTAAAATTGTTGGTCTTGGGCCTAAATCAGAAACCATTATTTAAAAAAAAAGACATCATTTTTGAATTTTCATCACTCACTTTCCTGAGAGTAACACTTCCAGTCTTACCTTTAGATATTGTTATGCCTCTTGGGTTGTTTCTGGAGTTTTCTCTTTGCTTAAATATTGTTGAAGACATTGCAAGAAGTATCAGCTGTTATTACCAACTTTAAAAGGGAAACACAAATGATAATGAATATGAACTGAACTGTGATGTACAAATATAGAAAATATTATAACATTTTACGTGCAGAAAGCAGTGATGCATTTGAGTATGGAGAGAAAAAATGGAGTGAGGATGTTTTCAGTCTGCACAAAATTTTATATGATATAATAATGTGTTGGCTAGAAACTTGTGTTTCTTAATTTTGATAAAATATTCAGTAAAATCCTTCCTAGCATAAAATAAACCAATCTAATAAGTGTGCACTCATGCACCGATAAACATATTCATTGTATTTGATATTCATTATTACCTTCTTCCCATTCAAAGGAGGTAACTCCCTTATCTGAGATGCCACATGCTGTGACACATTCTCTGCCTCCAGCTTAGTTACTTTGGTCACAAACCCTGGTACTGTGGCCCGCAATGCAGAGGACACAAACAAATACTGGGGCTTGTCCAGCTACTTCCTCTTCAAACTCAAGTCTCTGTAGAGAGCTCAGGCATCCTTGGACCCTATACTGCCGAGCTCCTCTGTAAAATCGGATTAATAGTAACCCGCCTGAAGAAGGAGCCCATGTGGTGGGGTGGCTGTTTCAGCGGGTGCCACTGACCATTGTCCATGGAAATGCTTTTGCAGTTTTGTCTGTGAGGCACAGCCGAAAGAGCACCCTGACTTGGGCATAGAGCCTGTCACCCTCTCCCCTTGCCCCTCTCTTTCTTCCGTGGCCTAATAGTTCTTGCTTTCCCCCTCCTTTTCCTCTCATTCATTTGAATTGTCCAGATCATGTTTTAAATCAACATGTGGAGGGTCTTCCCATCAACTCTATCCATATAGATAGATAGAACATCAGGGCCACATATAACATCAAAATGATTCCAATCACTAAGACACTAGTGCTATAAATGCACTTTTTACTAACAATATGAATAGATATACTGTTCTACATAGAATACTACAGAGAGAAGACTGCATTGGTATGTGCATGGATGGTGATCACTGGATGAAGAAATGCCAAGAAATCTCAGTGAAAGGAAGGCCAAGGAAGACCTGAGCAGAAGTGGTGAGAGCTGATCACAAAAAGTTAAAACTCACGGAGATGGCAAAGGATCGCGACATGTAGAGAGATTCTGTGCTGAAAAGGATGCATCTAACCCATGCAAGCCTGAAAAAAATGGATGTAAGAACAACAACAATGATGATGATGGTGATGACTTCAGAGTTGCATTTCTGTAACATTTTCTCTGGTTAGAAAAGCCAATGCAAGAGGAACATTCTCTATCACTACACAGAAATATATGCTGTACTCTCGGGTCCCGAATAATAGGATGAGGTGGGGAATATCGGTAATTTTTTTAGGTTGCCTCCCTTGAACTTTTTTAAAAATCAGAATTAGTCGTTTAGTTTACATATTGAGACCCCGACGTATCCTATTTATTTGATAACGCATGGGATTTCTAGTAATGTACATTTTTTGTCATGTATAAAGAAAATTAATTGGCGCAGGAATGCTACCACTTAAAATAAAATTTCGCTGAAGCTAGATTAGCAAAATTTAATAATTGTTTCTACTTTTGGCACAAGGCCATCAATTACCCAGTACATTACTGGTACTTTATTTTATCGACCCCGTAAGCATGAAAGGCAAAGTTAACCTCGGCGGGATTTGAACTCAGACCGCAAAGGGACGTAACTATGCTGGAAAGCATGGCGTCCAACCCTCTACTGATACAGCCAATCCATGGGAGTAGCACAGGGTTGGAAAAAAAATCGTAAAAATGAATAGGTGTGAGGGGGGGGGACGATTATTTGTGACCTAAGAGTAGCTGATCTGTTTAAATTCTGACCTCAGGAACATTTTTATCTTTATTATAATCTCTCTATGTAATAAGATAGTTTTCTCTGCACACATCATTTCTAGGTATTTCTGTCTGAAACAACCACTTCTCAGCTATCAATCTTGATGGAGTGAGCCTTGAGGTCATATTTCTAGATGTCTTTTAACTTCTTCAGTGCTGTAGATGAGATAACTCGTCCTAACAGGTTTGAACTCCTTTCCTACAGTTCATAGCTTCAAAGTTATGAACTCTTTTCCAAGAATTCATAACTTCAAAGCTAGATGGGGTTAATAGTTTATTGATGTGACATTTGTCAATCAAAATAATCATTTTACTGAAAGAAAAAAAAATGGTACAGCAACTGTAGCTGTGTAAAATATACGCACCGGTCAACAGGTTAAACATAACTAGGGACTTTGCCACAAAAGCAATCCTTTATTTGGGAGAGATGTCCAAGTTAATTTAGACATCTTCACTAAGGAGTGTATACATGTTTGGAACTTATACTATTTCAAACATATGCACAATTCTTTATTGGCTGGCTATAATCAAAATACCTTTTAGATGCAACATATATTGCCAGTTAACCAGAAATGAGGACTTAAAAGCAACAGTTAATCTGTTAATTCCAGATATAGAAACATATTGCTATGATGTTTTTTTTCAGGACTTTGCTAAACTATTGGCAATGATTGGGGATTATTTCAGCCGGGTTTTCTGGGCTTTTTTTTTTAATCACAAGTGAAGTTGTAAATAGTATTTACAAAATACATATGTACAGAGTAAAGATTGTAGTTAAAATGACAAGGCTGGCCCTTTGAATTACAGGTACAACTCATTTTTGCCAGCTGAGTGGACTGTACCAACGTGAAATAAAGTGTCTTACTAAAGGACACAGTGAGCCACTGGGAATCGAACTCACGACCTTACAAACATAAGCTCGTGAGTCGAATACCCTAGCCACATGCCTTCACTAGTCTACTTAACAATAACTGAGAATTATAAGAGTATATATGGTACTATATATAGATACAGTCCTATACAAGCGAGACACGGTCACCTGACCAATCTTGCCTCAAGTGGGACACAATTCCCATCTAACCCATGCTAGCGTGGAAGATAGACGTTAAACAATGATGATGATGATGATTATATATATACTGGAACGAATTCAATCAACTATAACCTCACTAATTTGTATGTCTTGTACTAATTATATGAAATCACAACTTGTTGCTTTTAAATAGTATGCATGTAAACACTTGTGCTTACCTCATTTAATAAAATGCGCCTTCATAATTATATGTCTATTTTCCCTGCTAGCAAGGATTGGGCTGGTTAAAATAGACTATCAGTACTTAATTGAAACAACTGATTTTCCAGATGGTCTGGAATCTATCTCCCTGGTGCTGGTGCAATCATGGCACCAGCACTAGGAAGATTGCTATGTCTTTGACACAACAGAATAGTTCTGTCTCCCCTTTGCTTGGCAAGTTTTCTATGGCTGGATACCCTTCCTATTTATTACCAAACCATTTTACAGAGTGTATTGGATGTTTTAGTGTGCCCTTAATATAAGAGGCAAGTCCTCTCAACCCTTTTTGGCATAGGTGGTTGGTGATACCTGTAGAAACTAACAGTACTAGGGAGGTTGTTGATCGTTGATGCAACTGAAAAGGTCTCTCTCTCTCTCTCCCCACACACACACACACACACACACACACACACACACACACACACACACACACACAGCTGCACGATTTATTTTATCTGTTTACCATTTTTAATGAATATTCACCTGAAATAGTTCTTAACAAAATTGCTTGGTGATACTACATATAGTTCTTCCAGTTGTCTTTCAAAACTATGCTTGATATTAATTTATTTGCTACATTAGATTCAAATCATGTTTTGGTTACCAACTAACTAGCTTCAATAAATTAAAGAATAGAAATTATTACACAGTAAGCAGAACCAGCTTCTTCATCTCTAGAACTTTCTATCATCTGTTAAGTGCTGACTTTTATTCAACATCTCATACAACTGGCAGTTTGCATGTTCAGTACAAACCAGACAAATCTAGGATTTAAGTGATCATCCCTCCTAAACATTAGCTACATCTGTACATATCCAGTAGAGCTATTACTAAGACTGGTGTACTAAATGCTCTTACAATTTTTTTCAATGTATGAATTAATTGGAGAACCATCCACATATTTTGTCTACTACTACACATTCAGATTGTTGGCAAACTATCCTAATGTTATAAATTTGTTTTGTTTTGTTTTGTTTTTTCTAGTTAAAATTTATATTTGTAAGGCAGGGTTTTTTGTTCTTTTAAGTTTCAGAATTCAAGATCTCATGAGAAATAAAATAAAAAAATAAAAAAAATAAAAATCCATTTGCTCAAATGCTCATAGTATAAACCTCCATATACTAAATGTATATAGGGGTTTTCTTTTAAATAAAAAATAAAAAAAATAAACTTCAATTTTTCAATTGGAAATGTATTTCTTGCTTTGAAAATGTCCACCGAGACCGAGGAGGCACAATTCTCACCTAACTTATAAGAAACTCCAATCAAACAAAATATTTTGTGTGCTCTCGGATCCTAAATAATGGGAGGGAGTGAGACAAAATTCTATATTTGTATACAATAATAAAAGAAATGGACCAAATTATATTTACAAAGCTGTATATTTTAAAATGTGCATATTTACTCTCAGGTCCCAAATAATAGGGAGGAGGTAGGTTGTCTCCGTTGATTGTTTTAACAGAATTAGTCATTTAGTTTACCTTAATTCATCCTATTTATTTTATAACGTATGGGATTCTTGTAATTTTCTTTTGTCATGTTTTTTTTTAATGTCTAAAGAAAATTAATTGTTGCAGAAATGCTATACTACTTAAAATAAATTTTCGCCGGAGAAAGATTAGCAAGATTTAATAAGTCTGGTCGGCACAATTGTTTCTAGTGTGGAGGAAAAAAAAAATCGGTAGGGGAGACAACTCCAATTAAATAAAATATTTGGTGTAGGTTATACAGTAGGGAGCTAGTTTGGTAACAATAGAAGGCAAACTAATTTCTTGATGTTTTTATATTCCACACTGCTAGATTGTTTAGTTTCTAATGAAAGACACTGCTTGTTCATAAAAATTTGAAGGGATTTAGTAATATAACTTGCTCATTATTAATCCAGTGTTTGCAGCATAACTTAACAGTTCTTACATAAAATTATGATAGATGGTTTTTAGATAAATATAAACACTTTAAAACTAACAGCTTTGTATCAAAGAACCAGGGACAGTCTCAAGCAGTGCTACTAATGGTTGTATTGTTTCCTATTTTTCCATAACAGGTACTTTTGGGACCCAAAGTTACCTTGTCGTTAGATCATCTGTTTTTAAAGTTAGATCTTTCCTAACCAATCAATCTGGAATGGTGGAGTCAGGAAAACGAATATTTATGAGCCTTCTACAATGAGTGGAGTAATGTTTGGACCTACAACCATTTGAGCACTTAAGTCTCAACCTGTCAGCCAGTTTAATCCCCCACTTGGCTCAGTTCTTTTAGTAGAGTATTCTGTTACAAGCATTTGGACTAGGATTCTGATTTGAGGATACTTTCTTCTATCCCTTTTAATGTCTACTTTGCATGGTTTAAACAAATTACCATGTTCTGTGACTAGCTCAGAGTGAAAAGTAAGAGGTACAAGTATAGCCAATAATTTCCTAATTAAATGTTTAGGCAAAACAAAGCTTCTTTACATCGACTAAGTCAGAGACGAGGAACATGTGGCCTTCTCTACAATTCTGTGTAACTTTTTTTAAAAAAGAAATCAATTTCCAACAAATTTTTATTAATGATTTTTTCTGTCCCTATTTTAAATACCAAAGAGTAAAAGCAAATTCATCAAAATAATCCAGACAGCCAGAATTATAAAAAATTAGATCATAAGGCAGTTTCAGCACTCATATTTTAGTTTTAATGCAATTCTAGAATGTACATAGTAATTAGATTTTTACAATATAATGTAGATTTTAAAAATATATAATTAAGGTTTCTTGAATGCAGCCTTATTATATTACAAGTAACTTAATGAGGCCTTCCAACATGAAATGACTAAGTGATGAATGTTACATCGTCAACCTCAATAGACCCCTTAAATTACCCAACCTGAGCAATGAATTTCCATGCTGTATACTAGATAAGGAAAGCTCAATGAACAAACATTATCAAAAACAAAATGGTTTATTTATAAAAATAGATACTCATTGGAGAGATGAAAAGTAACAAAACTCAACATTTTGGTGATGGAAAGAATTTTATTAGTAAATAGCTTGGACTGTGTCCCCTTGATGATTAAAGCCAGAGACATCAATGGTGAAACCAGTGAAGATCTGACAGTAATCAACTCTTATACCATTCAAGTCCAAGAGTCTTCACAATAAAACAGTACATGTCAGTTTGTTCTTGGATCTGGAAAATAAAGAAAACAAAATTACAAATAAATGACTTCACAATTCAACAAAGTCTACGTATATGAACTGTTATTTTTTTCAATTTACAAAATTAAATGTTAAAGTCACTCATCCATTTATGTATTTGTTTTAAAAAGATTCATCATCATCATCACTGTTTAACGTTCATTTTTCCATGTTAGCATAGGTTAGACAAGTCTGATCAGATGACTATCTCTTGCTCATACAGAACTGGTTGTAGCTTGGTTTCTACAGCTAGATGCCCTTCTTAATGGCTACCACATTTACAGTGTGGACTGGATGCTTTTTGTCATGACACCAACACAACCATTTTACAGTGTGGACCTAGTCCACACTGTAAATGTAGTTGGTATTAGAAAGGGCATCCAGCCGTAAAAACCAAGCCCAAATTGGTCCAGTGTGAGCAGGAGAGAGCCGTCTGCTCTGGATGTTAAACAGTGATGATGATGATGATATAACAAAAAAATTTTCAGTGATGTCTGAATAATCAAATAGGTTACAGGAAACTAAATTAAACATTATAATAGTGTAATACCAGTCTTTCATTTAAATACATTTAAAAACCCAATGCAATAGAAATGAATGATGAGCTTCACTCAGGAATCAAAAATTCTTATAGCTAAAGTATATGAAATAATCCATTGACAGTGTGATGTTTACACAATATATTCAACTTTTATCAATAAGAAATCCCAAAACCAAAATTATTTCAGAATTGAGAGATTGCAACTCTGATACTATGGGGGAATAGTTCTCAAACATGCCTTCCAGCAGGTCCTGTCAGAAGCAACTGGATCCCCAAGTGAGACCAGCCGAGCTCATGGATGTTATTCAACCATCTTGCTTGGGGTCTACACCTGGGTCTCCTGCCGGTTGGTTTTGCCTGTAAAATCTGTCCAGCGATTTTTTTTCCCCAAGACATTCTAACCATATGCCCATCATAACAGAGCTGTGATCTCTCAAATTGGAGAAGTAGCAGCTCTATCTGGGGTGACTTTATCATATAATTCAAATATTAAACTGTTCTGTATTTGTCATTAGCTGTATAATCAAAGATTGATTAGATATAGCTGTTTGGAAGCAGTAATCAAAATATCAACAGAAATAGAACTTACAATCATGGCAGTTGGTTTTCCTCTTCCATGTCCAGCTTTGGTGTCTATTTTGATAAGTAATGGATTTGTCTGCAAAATACAAAGTATTTTAAATCTTAAGCAATGTTTCTGATATCTTCTTACCTCCTATATCCAACTCCAGCTACCACATTCATTTTGAATGGATAATATCAAAAACTGGTGTACTCTCGGGTCCAAAATAATGGGGGGTGGAGGTGGAATAAGCGCGGAAATGAGTAATTTTACTAGGTTGTCTCCATTGATTTTTTTTAAAACCAGAATTAGTCAGTTTACATATTGAGACTCCAACCTATCCTATTTATTTTATAACACATGGGATTTCTAGTAATATTCTTTTTTTTGTCATGTATAATGTTTTTTAATGTCTAAAAAAAACTAACTCACAAGAATGTTACCACTTAAAATAAAATTTTGCCAAAGATAGATTAACAATTTAATAAGCGAGGGAGCGAGCGATTATTCCAGACCCGTGATACTGACACACACACACATTCAGCAATGACAGCTTTACAGTGAATACCATTTCATCAATAACTAATAAATCACTGCTGCAAATTTATAAATAAGTGATCTGCAAAATCATTTCTTCAACTTTGAAATTATAGATTAGATGTTGCAAATGTCTCATCTCTGAATTCTTCCGCATGTAGGATGAAATAGAATACAAGAGTCAGCTGAAAAGTTCAGAGGCTGACCAAGATACCCTCATGGACTATGATCAAATGAGATTTATTTCTCAACAGTCTCCCTTGCAGTCCACACACTTCTTCCATCGGTGTTGCAGTGCTTGAATCCCATTGGTGAAGAAGCTTTCATCCTGTTGGTAAAAGAGTCAACAACAGGTATGACGTCATCATCACTGTGATACTGGTTCTCAGCCACATGTTTTTCATGTGGGGGAAAAAGTGATAGTCATCTAGATCTTAGGTCATCTTCAAGAGTCTCCCTTCCCCTCCTAAATTCAGCTGCCCACTTTTGCACTGTTGATAAAGCTGGCGTATCGTCCCTTAATACAGCAAGCATGTCACTTTTGCACTGATGATAATCTTGGAGCATCATCCCCTATTACAACAAACACATATGATTTTCACTAATTGTGTATACAGGGCTAACAATTATGTTAGTGCTGTGCACAGTAGCCACGTGAGAACCCCTTGACCGTCATCAAGCAATCGCACAGCTTTTTTCCCTTTTAGGTACATAGAACCTCTCCCAAAGGAAATAACAGCAAATGTGAAGGTATAAATCTCAGGATTGCCACTTTCAATGTTGGCACCCTGAAAGGTAAATCAGATGAAATTATGGAACTGTTAGAGATAGAAGAGAAGTAAGTTTGGAAACAGATGTGATGATGATATAATATATTTTGCAGCAGGACAAAATGGTATAAATTTTGTGGAGGGAAGAGATATTAGGGATTATGTAACGAAAGTGGGATATAGAAAAGAAAGGGAAAGAATATGGAAACTATGTAGATAGAGAGAAATGTAGAAAAAGAGATTAATAGATAAAAAAAAGTAACCATGACATTCTTACCTGTTTGGTTTGCTCTGCCATAGTATGCTGGAGTTCAGCAATAAACTTAAGGGAATGAAGTGGTACAACACGGTCATCATGATCAGCTGTCAACAAGAGTGTTGATGGATACTGGATATCAGCTTTTGGGACTCTAATGTTATGGAGTGGTGAGTACCTAATCAATTGGAATAAAACACATTTCTAATGAAATACGCAGCCAATGATTCAATTAATTTTGAAAATAATGAAGAACAGCTTAACATAGCTTAAGCTTTTCATTAAGTTGATGTTTGAAACATTACTTTAAAAAAAAGTTGTTACATAAAATCATGATGGAAGATTTTAATATAAATATAAACACTTTACAACAGGCAGTTGTGTATTATAAAACCAAAAGTGAATTTATGCAAAAGGTTAAATTAATACTGCCTCGAAGAATCTAGTTCAATTTCTGGTAGCATGGAAAAGTAGACATAAAAATCATGACAACCGACCAGTGAAATGGCTAAATATACTTTGACTGCTAAGTTGCATCCAATAACGAGATGGCCAACTAACACATAATATAATGTACATCATGGTAATATATGGTAGTAGGGGGGGATGATTACAACCAGGTACTCTCGGGTCCCAAATAATAGGGAAAGTCAGAATAAGTGCTGGGGGGGGGGGGGGGGGGTCTAAGTTGATTTTTTTTAAAACGAGAATTAGTCAGTTTACATACTGAGACCCCAACCCATCCTATTTATTTTATAACTTATGGGATTTCTTGCATTGTACTTTTCAATGTCTAAAGAAAATTGTCACAAGGAATGTTACCACTTAAAATAAAATTTCACCAGATATAGATTAGCAAAATTTAATAAACAGAGGAGTTGGAAAAAAATCTGAAAAATTAATATGCAGAGGCTGGGGGAACATTATTCAAGACCTGAGAGTAATAACCTGTAGTAGTATTGCATAGTGGGTGTAATGAATAATTCTATTAACAGCCTGTAGTAGGTGTGGTATATCTTAGGTGAAAGATATACGAGATACATTTAAGTGTTATATTGGTTACTCCAACACAGTAAGGTTACTCAGGTAAAGCTGTCAGGTTATACACATCTTATGTAATTTCAGCTGGATTCAGTAAATTGGTCAGTTGTCCAACATATTACCATCACTGTGACAACATATAAAGTCCGTCTTAAGCAGACGCTTATTTCAGTTTCATGGCGTAAAGCGACAGAGTATAAGACTTCTCCCTGGACAGGACACCATTTTCAGCTGAGTATACTGGAGCAACGTGAAATGAAGTGTTTTGCTCAAGAACTCAACGCGAAACCCAGCACATGATTTAAAGTCTAACACCTTTATCACTAGGCCACGTGCCTCCACATAAACATATACAAAAGATTAATTTGACATCTTACTTTTTAAGAAATTCAAACTGTTCAGGAATATCAGAGCATCCAAAATCTGTGGTCCATGCATGACCGATGGTGAACTTATGGAACCGAAACATATCCATCACACTGAAAAATATATAACAAAAACAATTTTTATAATCCATTAGACACAAAAATAATTTCAATTTCCACTTACTGAAACAAAATATTTCCTCAGTAATTCATTCACAACTACTTTGGCAAATAGGGAGAGGCTTTTAATCCTTTTATCACTGTATTTCTAATGAAATACACTATTTTAATTAATTAATGAAAAACTTTGAGGGATTTATTAAAATTATTAATCATTTCATTTGTGGTTGGCATTAGGAAGGGCATCCAGCCATAGAAACCAAGCCAAAATCAGTTCTGTATGAGCAAGACATGGTCATCCAATCTGGCTTATCTAACAATGCGAGAGCTCGTTTGACCCATGCTAGCATAGAAAATGGACGTTAAACAGTGATGACAATGATGATGATTTTATTACTAAGATAGTAACTTAATGTAAAGTTCTTATATAAAATTATGTTAGATTTTAATTTAAATTGGAAACCTTTAAAATGGGTGGTAACTAAAGGATTAATCTCTTTCTTTTTTTCACTTCATATTAAATGCTTGTGTATAGTTTATCAATGATGGTGCTTGATGTATATATATATTTATGTGTGGTTATATGCTTGTGTGTGTATGTATACAATAACCATTATTTGGCTTCATGACCTGGCAGTGAATGGATATAGTTGAAGAAATTCAAATATTTTCCTTTCTAAGTTACCCTCTGCCTCAGAGTTCCGGCCAACAGGATGAAGAATACATTGCTCCAGAGGATAGCAAGGGAAACACGCTGAAACAGCCATCATTCTTGCGGGCAGCCAACTCCACTCAGAATAGGGATATGGTCCGGGAACCAAGAACGTCATGTCTTTAGCACAACTAAAGAGTCCTCTTTTTGTTTGGCAAGTTTTCTATTTTATCATCATCATTTCTACATTCATTTTTCCATGCTTGCATGGGTTGGACAGGTCCGTCCCAGTACGGCATCTCTCCACACGATGTGTTCCTTCGTCATCTCCTCTGCCAGTCTTATCGATTTGAGGTCAGCTTCTTTTTTAGAAAGGAAAATGGCCTTAAAACATTTGTATATAAATATATAAAATTATTAAAACTTACCCCACTTGAGCAAGAGCAACACCATACAGCTCTGGACGTTGGTTAATACAAGCTGCTACAAGCAGTCCACCATTTGATTGACCATGGATGACAAGTCTTCAAAGTAAAGATTTAAAATGTTAATATTTGGAAGCTGTTTATAACAAGATATCACTTTATTGTAAAGCAATATTTGTGTTACATACATACACATCATAACTGTTATAGCAGTGGGTGTGATAATTGGGTGTAGTATGTCCAGCTAACAACCTGTAGTAGATTATAAGATAGTGGGTGTGGTACGACCAGGTAACAACTTGTAGTGGTATTATAAAGAAGTGTGTATGGTGATTGGGTGTGATATGTTCAGGTAACAATTTGTAGTTGTATTATAAAGTAGGTGTGGTGTGACCAGGTAACAACCTTTAGTGGTATTACAAGGTAGTGGGTGTGATGTGTCCAGGTAACCACCTGTAGTGATATTGTAAGGTAGTAGTGTGGTGATTCTATCCAGTTATCAAACCTATAGTAGATTGTAAGGTAGCGGGTGTGGTGATTATATCCAGGTAACAACCTAGAGTAGACCTTTCTTCTATTTAACCTGACATTACAACATATATTAATTAACTTAAAATTACTTACTTTTTGGAGCAAGTGTACTTTTGCTTAATGAGATATTCAGCAGCAGCATGGAAATCATCAAAGACATTCTGCTTTTTGGCATGGGTGCCACTCTTGTGCCATTTTTCACCATACTCCCTAGCAACACAAAACATGAATGTAATGAGGTGTCTGAGAAATTAGCAGTTATTAAGTTATATACATAGAGATATGTAGAGAACCTTAAAGTAAGTTACATATACATGAGAGATATGTGAAGAAGCCTAAATTAAGCTACATACATATGAAAGATGTCAAGAAGCCTAAATTAAGCTACATACATATGAAAGATATGTGAAGAAACCTAAATTAAGCTACATACATATGAAAGATATGGCTTGTGAGAGCTATACAAGCCATGTATAAAGAGACAGTCAGCAAGGTTAGAATTAACAACGAATATAGTGAAGAGTTTAACGTAAAAGTTGGCATCCATCAGGGCTCTGTTCTCAGCCCCCTACTATTTATTATTGCCCTTCAGGAGTTCAAGACCGGCTGCCCATGGGAACTCCTATACACAGACGACCTAACACTCATAGCTGAATCAATGGCCGAGCTAGAGAAGAAATTCCAAACATGGAAGCACGGCCTTAAAATTAACCTGGCTAAGACCAAAGTTCTAGTTTGTAGGAAAGAAAATAAGGCGGCGGTCCCTTCCGGGAAGTGGCCATGCTCAGTGTGTAGGAAAGGCGTAGGTAGAAACTCCATTTTGTGTCAGAAATGCAAAGTATGGGTGCATAAAGGATGTAGTGGGATCACAGGTAAGCTAACTAAGAACATAGATTTCACATGTGGCCGGTGCTCTGGTGCAATAAGTAGCAGCAAGTGCCCACAAAATACTAGCTCTTTCAACTGCGCAGAGGGCTCTATAGAAATAGTGGACAGCTTCCGTTACCTGGGTGATAAAATCAGCAGTGGGGGAGGGTGCTCTGAAAGTACAGTAGCTAGAGTCAGAACTGGATGGAAAAAGTTCAGAGAGCTTATACCACTATTAGCCGCTAAAGGGTTCTCCCTAAAAATGAAAGGCAGGTTGTATGATGCCTGCATACGAACAGCAATGTTGCATGGCAGTGAGACCTGGGCATTGTGTGCAGAGGATATACGCAGACTAGAGAGGAACGAAGCTTGCATGCTCCGCTGGATGTGTAATAGTAATATACGTGAACGGCAAAGCATAAACGAACTAAGGAAAAAATTAGAAATAAGAGGGATCAGATGTTGTTTACTCGAGAGAAGGCTACGTTGGTATGGACACGTGATGCGCATGAAAGTCGATAGCTGTATAACAAAGTGCAGGGCAATAAAGATAGACGGTAGCCACGGAATAGGCAGACCCAGAAAAACCTGGGACGAGCTGATAAACTCCGACCTCACACACTTACACCTCTCCAAGACAATGTCACTGGACCGAGACCTTTGGCGGTACTCAGTAATAGAGAAGACCCGCCTTACCTAAATACATAGTAACACCTACTACAGTCAGTAGGCATCTCTAACAAAATACACCCCCGTCCCACCACCCCCACCCCATCCACACCTCCCCCTTCTATGTAAAGTTATGTTGGTGCCACACCATCCAGGCCGAAACAAATGAGATCGTGTAGGTGTCACGACAAAAAAACACACAGTCCACGCTGTAATGTGGCCGTGTAGGCAACACGGTAAAAACCTCCCAGACCCACACTGTAAATGTGGTTGGTGTTAGGAAGGGCATCCAACTGTAGAAAACCTGCCAGACAGTCCTATGCGAGCAAGACAATCACTCTTGCCTCAAGTGGGAAAACCCCTGTCCAAACCCATGCAAGCGTGGAACACGGACGTTAAACGTTGGTGATGATGATGATGATGATGGTTATATAGTAACATTGAAATTAAATTGGTTTGGTATGATAACATTGGTTGAAGATTATTTTTGTTTCCAGTAAATATAGGAGACAATATGGACATGTTTTAGTCTTATTCTGACATTATCAGTGAAACATAGCCATCACTGCATTTCTAAAGTGGTAATGTAAGAATAACTAGGTAAATGTACAAAATATGAAGGTTAGCTGAACAGTTCATAGTGACCAAGATACTCTCATGGAGTGACCAAATGAGGTGTATTTTTCAACATAGTCCCTGGAAAGAGACAATGCAGTTATTAATAAGAAGAGTTGAAATTAATGCATGCAAGATTTCACGGCACTAGCAACACTCCATGTAAAATCTGTCCAGTAATTCTTTTCTGAAACATTCTAACTACATGCTTATAGTATTGGAGCTATGATCTCTCAATTCGGAGAAGTAGTGGCTCTACCTGAAGTAATTCTCTGATCTCTGAGCTACACACTATCGAGTAACATTACCCTAAAGACCCTTTGAAGGAACCCAAAAAAGCGGCCGAACAGAAATTCTGAAATAGAAATATCATGTAGGAAAAGGGAAATATAAAATATTAGCTGCTACTTACCCACCACCTCGAATGTTGGCTAGAGCATACACACCATCTAAATCCTTGAGGAAAACCAACCTTGAGACACTGAATGTTGGTTTTATTGAGATGTCAAACCCTCCATAACCATACAAAAATGTTGGTGTGTTACCATTAAGGACCAAATTCTAAAATGAGAAAAAAATATTAAACTGAAAGTTGAATGACTGTCAAAATTGTGTCAATAATTTCAAGCAACCTGAATCTTAAAAGACAGTGAGACATTACATTGGGACAAGGCTATGAATTTGTAGCCATGTAGGTTAACCAATTTTATCATACTAATACATAACTGATACTTATTGCTACCAAGCTTTCCATTTAGTGGTTATACTTTCTGATTTCCTCGATGCTGCAGTTAAGACTTTATAAGTGGATTTTAACCATACAATTTATTGAACAATGCACATGACAGATCTTACCATAGAAGACACACAGGAGATCTTAATGTAGAAGACACATGATAGATCATCATCGTCGTCGTTTAATGTCCATTTTCGATGGTTAGATGGGTTGTCCCATTTAAAGCAAGTTGGGTCTGGTGACCGTGTCTTGCTCACACAGAACTGTTTCCGACTTGGTTTCTACAGCTGGATGCCCTTCCAAACATCAACCACATTTACATAAAAAACATACAATAGAACTTACTGTAAAAAACATGTGACATCTTACTGTCTTTTTACAGAAAACATGCAATAGACTTTATTGTAGAAAGATTGCAATAAATCTTTTTACAAACGCAATAGATTTTATTACATAAAACCCACAATGAATATTATTGCATAAGAGATGATAGATTTTATTGTAGAAAACATTTGATACTCTCATGTTTCAAATAATTGTTCCCTTCCCTCGCTTATTAATTTTTCACATTTTTCCACCCCCTCCCGCTCTTCACTCCCACCCACCCCCCAAAAATACTAGAAATCCCATAAAATAAATAGGATATGTTGAGATCTCAATATGAAAACTAAACGACTAATTCTGTTTTTTTAAAAATCAAGAGAAAAAGCCTAAAAAATTTAACAATTTTCAAACCCAGCTGCCTATTCAACCCCTCCCCTTTTATTTGGGACCTGAAAGTAGATCCATTCTAAGAGCAAACAAAGATCGGAAATATGTCTAAATGGTAATAAATCTCACAAAATTGTTTATAAGATATCTTACTTTTTTATGGACCAGAAACATTGGAATCTTGGTTCCATCTTTGCTAGGATAAAATACTTGTTTAACTTCAAACTGGCTGAAGTCAAAATTATTCACTTTAATCACTCGGAATACCTGTTGAAAAAAAGAAAGGGAAAAAATTAGGATACTTCTATAAGACAATTTTTCAAAATTCATATAATATAGATTGGATTTTGTATAGAATTTTTTTAATCAAATTCTTCAATATATCCCTATACTAATCTTTCTTAGTTTCAACAACTATAATGTCTTTCTTGCACAAACTCAACCCTTTAGTTACCAAACCCGCCAAAACCAGCTCTGGTTCTATGAAATAAAACCACCCATTTTAAAGGTTTCCAATTTAAATTTAAATTTTCCAACATAATTTATATAAGAACCTTACATTAAGTTAATATCTTAATAATGAAATAATTAATAATTTTAGTAAATCCCTCAAAATTCTTAATTAATTAAAATAGTCTATTTCATTAGGAATATGTTCATGAAAGGGTTAAACAACTTTTTCACTTCAAAAACTGACTGGGATCAGGCTGGTGCTTATCCCCGTGGTGTGAAGCAACTGAGAGTACAAGACTTCCCCTGGACAGGACACCAGTCCATCACAAGGTTAAATCCCCAGCTATTGCTGCTAGTACTCATTTTCAGCTGAGTATACTAGAGCAATGTGAAATGAAATGTTTTGCTCAAGAACACAACACACAACTCAGTCCAAAAATCGAACCCAGTACATTATGATCGTAAGTCCAACACCCTTACCACTAGGCCACGTGCCACCATAATAAGCAATAAAAAAAACTTTTTTATATCCTTAAATAAACAAACAGCAATATGCCATGACAGAACCCTAAACAGAGAAGTAGAATGTTTTACAGCTTATTTCCTATGTTGTGTAGAATTACCTACCTCAGGAGTTGGTTTATCAACTGTCATATCTACATGATAGATAATGCCAGGAGTCAGGAAAGACATGAAGTGGATAAAAATCTACAATAATGAGATGAAAATAAAATATTAAATGCATGACAAAATACAACACAAATATTTTAAGGTTACTTTCCCAGCTAAAGAAAAGGCTTGCCCTGCAGGGACCCATGACAAGCTTCTCTGTTTTACCCTATTGTCTGCATCCCCCTTTCCTAGCTTTCCTTTCTTCCTTCATCATCTTTAGCCATGTCTTTCTGGGTCTTCCCCTTCCTCTACTTCCTTCCACATTTAATTTTCATTACTCTTATTAATTTATTTTGTTCCTCAACAAATGACTCAACCATCTCCTTCCATTTCTCTTCACATCATTCATCACTGGCTCTAATCCCATTATACCACCAAACCATTCTCATTCTTTCTAGCCTTCTGTTGCTTTATATTCATCATCCATGTTTCTTCCCAATAAATCATGGCACCTCTCAATTTCAGTGACTCTCCTCTCTTCATTAACATACCACTCAGTTTCCAGCACTTCTTCCATTCACATCTCACTCTATTGTCAGAGACTGATCCACCCTCTCTATTCAACATGTCTTCCAAGGTAACAAAACATTTTCAGTTCCCAAGAACCAGCTCAACATCCTCTCCATCTGTAGTTCCCTCCATACAGACTTTACACTTAAATGTAGCTGCCACATTATCAAATAATACTTTTACACCACTACATACATGACCAACTCTCTGTTCTTTCCATACTACCACATGCTTTACCCCTTTCCATCACCTTCATACCTTTTGCCTCCATACATTCCTTCTACCAATTCATTTTCTTCACTCCATCCATACTTTCTGCTATACACAAGGTCATCTGTGTTTGGTACTCCCATCCATAGTAAATCCCCCTTTACAGTTTAGGTCAGCACCTACATCATAACTACAACTAGTAATGGGTTTAAAGCTGATCTCTGATGCATTCAACCGTCATATCAAACTCATCACTGATCTTGTCTTTTGTCCTTACAACTATACAAACTTTCTCCTACTCTTATTACTACTCTAAGTAACCATTCCTCCATGTTAAAAGCTTTCTTCAGATCAACAAACCCATAAAACAAATTCTTCCTCTTGGCCCTGAATTTCTCCTGTAACTACTTAACAATAGACATTGTATTGGTTATTCCTTTTCCTGGCACTTCATCAATCTTCACTATTTTCCTTATCCACTTCTTTAACACACTTTCCAATACTGTAATTCCATGAAACAATTGCTTCATTGCTCTATAAATACCAGTCTAGTAGACTGCCTTTCCTCTCATACAGAAGGATGAGAGTACTCAACTCTCAATCCACTGGAATATGGTCTTTTTTCACCACCAACCTACAGATTTCTGTCATCCTCTTCACATCCTAACTTCCTGCTGCCTTTCACATATCTCCCACACGACTGTGTCAGCCTTCCTGCCCTTCCACCTCAATGTTTCCTCAACTAACTCCTCTGCTGATTCAGTTACAGGATTGCTTTCCGTTTCCATCCCATTCATTCTCCACATTCAACAATCTCTCTATATATCTCTTCCACCTTTCCTAAGTCAGTCTCAAGTTTGGAGGCTCATTAGGCCGGTATTTATCCCAGTTTTGTGGTGTGAAATAACAGAGTACAAGACTACCCACTGGACAGGATGCTCGTCCATTACACAGTTAAACCCCCAGCTATTGCTGAAATTCATTTTCAGCTGAGTATACTGGAGCAACGTTAAATGACTACAACACACAACCCAGCCCAGAAATCAACCCCCAGGATGTTATGACCCTAAGTCCAACAGCCTTAACACTAGGCCACGTGCCTCCAACAATATATAAAACATATCACAAATACATTTAAAGTATTTTGTCATATCATATAAAACATGACAAATTAACTAAATGTAAGTAGAAGATAAAACCATAAAAAAGCAGTTCACATTAACTAAATGAAACACACCTCTTTACTTTTCTTTCTTCCTGAACAACCAATTATGGTACCGATGTCTAAAGGTATCTCAGCTTCTAGTTTCCCAGTTTCCAGTTGATGTATATACAGTTTGTTCTAGAAAGAAAATAAGTCATAATTGATTATGGAATGAGCAAAATATATTTTAAAAGATCTAATAACCATACATAACAAAGGTAAAACTATATATATATATATACAAAGCTCAAATGTATGTAGAGAATTATATAGTAGTTTCAGAATTAGCTCAATGTGTTTATATATTATATTGGTCTGAAGAAAAAGTAGATTTCTTTTTTAGGGAGAAAAAGTTGGAAAGTTAGGCATAAACACAGAGCTATGCCAATGGGTTGACTTAAGATGTCCTCATCCTGTGTAAAGTGGGAATTGAATTTCTGATATATTCTGCTTCAATTTAATATGGTTATTTTAATCCTCCGAAGATGGAGAAGTACAAATATCTATATATCATTGTGTATGTTTAAATCTTGATTATACAAATTTTCACTTAACATTATTCAAATAATTTGATGTACAACTCTCTTGAAACATGTGTAAGGAATTTAAAAAATGATTTAAAAGCTATTTTTTCCATCTATATATTTGTTTATATATATATATATATATGCAAAAAGTAAACAATGAAGAATAAATTAGTTTAATGCTTGATATATATGGGTGTATAATTCAATTACCTTAACATCTTTTAAGTAGCAAAGTACTAGTTTATTCTGGTTGACACAGGAAGCCCATTCTAAAACAGCATTTTTATCTTCTTCAACAAGAGTCTTCCAATTCTCCTGTTAAAGCAAAGGAGGAACAAGTTAAAATGTGAGAGAGAGAGATAAGAGACATACAGAGAAATATGAAGGGGAGACAAACAAAGAGGGGGAGAGAGAGAGAGAGACAGCAACAGAAAGAAGCAGGAGAGAGAGGAAGAAGAGAGAGAATTTCAATGGAAATGTAATTACCGGTTCTGGATGTTCAAAGTCAATATTGATAATTTTATACTTTGGTGCATTCAAGTTGGTGAGGAAAGTGAAGACGCTGCCTTCATTAGTGATATACTGAAATGGAATAATACAAAGCCATAACAAATATATAATAGACCAATACTGGAACAACACTTTAGATACAATATTACTTGAAACAGGTGCAGTAAGGTGGAACAGGCTGGCAGTAAAAAAACACATTTTATTTCACTGGGTGTATGACATGGACACTTGGGTCTTTATAGACTGAGTCAATAGTCAAGCAGGGCTACTACTGACCTCACAGATGGGCATTCATTTCTATTCCTCATCAGAAAACAGTACAGCTCCCATGACTTTGGAAACATTTTTTCACAGTTGCTGAAGCATGAAAGAATCTACCTGCATCAGTTGTTAGCTGTTGGGACACTGCATCCTTCAAAACTTCCATGCTTCCTGAAATTCGCCACCACTACACCTGCTATTCCCCCTCCATACACACACACACACACATGTGTGTGTGTGTGTGTATGTATCATGACATACTATTCACTTTCCTGACTTTTGTCGAGGGGCAATTATTTGAGACCTGAGAGTATTTTCAAAATCTGTATTTATTAATCATAGTAGATTAGTTAAATAGTAACAGCTAAGTAGCTGATAATTTGCCTTATGTGCTAGATCTAGGGATGTGGTGTGGAATTTCGAAATCTCTAGGGATTCCATGATAGAAAAAGGTTAAGAACTATTGCTCTATACAGTCACTAAATATGCTAGAAAAAGTAGCCTAATCTGTCAAATCAAAGCCTACTGCCTTAATCCTTTTCTTACCATACTTCTAATAAAAAGAAACTGCCAGTGATTTTGAATGAGGGATTTAGTAAAATAACTAATTTCCTCCAAAGGGTCTTTGGAGTAGCGTTACTCATGAGAGTGCAAAGCTCAGAGATCAGAAAATCCCTCCAGGTAGAGCCGCTACTTCTCCGAATTGAGAGATCACAGCTCTGACACTATGGACTTATAGTTACAATGTCTTAGGAAAGAATTGCTGGACAGATTCTACAGGCAAAACAAACCAGTAGGAGACCCAGGAGTAGTCCCCGAGCAAGATGGTTGGATAACATCCATGGGCTTGGCTGGTCTTGCTTGGGTATCCAGCCAGATCAGTTAGAAATGGTTGCTTCTAACTGGGCCCACTGCAAGGACTGTTTAAGGACTCTGCCCTCCATGACCCTCTCAGCAATAAGTGTGTGAAGAAGAAGAGGTACAAAGAGTTATATTTACATCATATTGGGCATCAAAGTTATCAACAAGTTTCACATATGGCAGATTTTCTGAAATAAATAAATAAGAATGTTTATGTTGATGATTATGTAAATTTGTATTATAGAATGAATTGTTTATAACAATATACATATATTCATTTTATTAAGGCTGAATAGAGAGTTTTGTTACTCTGGAGTTTTGCAGCAAAACTCCAGAGTAACAAGATTCACTATTCAGCCTTAATAAAATGAATATTAAAACTACTTCAATATTGAGTACGCCTTTCTCTCAGCCATCAACCACAAGAATATCTTACCTGTAATGCCATTTGGAAGTTTATCAAGTTCAACATAAAACAATCGGTTGACCGGATCGCATCCTTCATTAGGTGACAGCAAGAGATACTTGCCACAGACACTCACTTCAGCACCTCTATAAAAAAGGAAAATAATATACAAATTAATTATATCGATATATAATATATATAGGCACATACAAACTATATATATATATATATATATATATATATATATACATATACAGTATTGGCAAATGCCAGAATCAATACTTAAAACTATAATAAAAATTAATGGTTTATTAAAGCTGATCCAGACCCAGTTGGGATCAACCACATACATGTATATATATATATATATATAGTAAAACTTTAAAGAGGTGTATAATAATAGTAGTTCGGCTTGGTGATATCTTCAACAAATTGTTGTACTCATATAGTTCCAAGCCTAATTTTTTTTTTAAATGTTAACACGAAACATAATTTAAAATTATTCACTTAATATTTCAGAGTCAAATTTCCACATTTATCAGTTTAAATAGTTTTAGTTTAAGATTTTCAGTTTATTTATAAACAAAACAATATTGGATAATTTGCGGTCCTTTTTACATTGCAACAATTATGTTTGTCAACAATTTACACGAGAAAGAGGACAACTCTATTGCCTGGTACAAGACAATAATGTTGTTGGTATTCTTGCTGTGTATATTGTGATTCAGTCAACTGTGTATATTGTGATTCAGTCAACTGTGCTGTTGCTTGTGATCTAGTATGTTGCTGGTAGTTTGTATAGTTTCAGTATCAGAGAATACAAAAATAATCTGACAACACTTAGTTACAACATTAGGTTATCAAGGAAGATGTAGGGAACTTCTCTCAGTGTAGGGGTTATTCAAATAGCAGGAAATGTTAACAGAGGTAATTGCAATTGATATCATATGAAGGAGAGAAAATATTCAAGGTAAATGTTATCAATAATGTACAACAAATCTAGGAATTACAACACTGAAAAATAAAGGTAAATATAGAGGTAGGATAAAAACTAAGATTGGATGGAGTCAGAGAACATTTGAAAAGTATCTGCAGTAGGAGCAGCCAAAACAGTAATATAAACATATGAAGCTAAAGAAAAATGTTTGAGAGGTATTCTTGGGACCCAAATAACAAGTGGGGTGGAATAAGCAAGTGATGATGATGATGTTCCTAACCAAGAAAGTCATCAAGCTATTTACTGACTTGTTGGGAACTAGATACTGCACTATAAAACTTCAATGATTCCACTGTAACTCACCAACTTAAAAACATTGGTTTGATGTAAACTTTCAACTATTGTTTCTTGAGTAAGCATAATGTCTCTTTGCAAAACAAAAGTTCACATGTTACAAACCTGTCCTTCCCTTCATTTTGTAAGGCAGAGAGATACTGACCTGCTACTAAACACACATCAGAAAACTGAAAAAATTCCCCCTAATATGTTTATCAACATCAGATAGCAAGAAAAAGTACTATACACACATATTCTTTCCAGGTACAAAATACCAGACTTGTATACTTCACATTTATGGCATATATAATCCTTTCCTTTCTTATACAGCCTGATCTGCCCTTTTTTACCCTTTCCCCCTTGTTCTTTCATTACTTAATTTTGTTTTTATCTTTTTTTAATATTTTCATCATTGTATAACTTTTGTTTGTAAAATATAGTTGACATAATAAAACCATAGCTATAAAAAAAAGAATTAATGAAATATTTATGGATATTTGGTGAATCAATATGATATTGATCTAGTGGTCATAGAAATCATCTTAGGATGAAGAAAACATAGGAGGAAAGTAAAAAGAGATTTAATATTAACATTTAAACAACATCAAATAGCCCATACAAATTATGAAAAAATCTTGAACTATTAACCCCTCAAACTCATAGTGGTAAGAAACTCTCAAGAGAACTGGACAGGAGAAGGTCTTCAGAGAAGAAACCCACCTCAATTTAGGAATCAACTACAGAAAATGACCAAACAAATTTTAATGATTGAGAAATACCCAAAATGTTGGGTATACTATGGAGGTATACTAGCAATTGATGATGATGATGATGAAGATATATAAAGCTACATTACAAAAGTGCAAGGGAACTTTGATGATCAAATATAAAGGAATAATTTGGGAGATGTCAGAATTAGAATATTCCAAACGAAATTTGGATGTGAAAGGTGCCAGAGTTTAGAAAGAGCCAGGGAGGTAAAACAAACAGAAAAAGTTGTGTTTTGAAAATAGAAAAACAACCTGTAGTTTGGGACGAAGATAGTTTCTGGGACAGAACCTTTTTCTCCAGACTTCAGAATTCCAGAATGGACATTTCTTTGTTCATATTTCACTTGGGCATTATCTGAACAGGAAACCGATGAAGTATATTGGTAATAAGGGTAACTATAATAATTTGGGTAACCCCCATAGTAAGGGTAGCCATACTGATACCATGCCTGAGAGTATGATTGGTCACCTACATAGGAATATGATGCTGCTTGATTTGAAAAGGAAGATGGACTTGACTGAGTAAAAGTATTAGAAGTTTGAGGACTAGATAGGGGTGTAGGAGACGAAGGTGGAGATTGATAACTTGGACATATAGAATTGAAGCTATTAGAAACTGGTACCACTGAAGAAGTAGAATAAAGAGAGGAGTTTTGTGGCTCAGAATAAGAATAATTTCCTGGTTGTTGCCATGTTGTAGAATATGTTGTTGGTGAATACCAACTGCCCTGTTGCTGACCAGAATTTAGAGGAAAGCTATTATTATCCTGTCTAACTGATGAATAGCCAGTATTGGCTTTTTGATATTGGTAGGGGATCTTTTCTGTATTGTTTGTGTTATACTGTTGATGTGGCAAATCATAATGTGATGTAGGGCTTGAGTTAAACATGTAGCCACTATTTATATTGTTAGGTTGTGTCACAGCTGGGTAGTAGCTGTTGTTTATGTTATTAGGTTGTGTCACAGCTGGGTAGTAGCTGTTGTTTATGTTATTAGATTGCACCATAACTGGATAGTTGTTACTATTTATGATGTTAGGTTGTGACATAGCTGGGAAATAGCTATTTTGATTACTATTGGATTGTTCTGTAGCTGAGTAGCTGCTATTGCTGGATAACCCATTAATTGGTTTGATATTATTGTTAGATGACCCTGTGGTTGAAATATTGTAATTATTGCTATTTCCATTGTAGTAGTTCTGAATGCAATTGTTGGTGGTTGTGGTACTGTAGTTGTTGTTGTTGTTACTGGACATATTTAGTTGAGAATAATCCCCATATGATGAAACTGTTGGTTCCTTTGAACCAGAATATAAACTGTTCTGTTGATTATAATGACCAGTAGGATTTGGTGAATATGGCCACCCATTTTGGTACCCATGTATTTGAGTGCCCCAGCCATAGTTCTGACAATATGACATATTATTATTATAATTATTAGTATTGTTATTTAATTTGTTACAGTTTTGTTGCGAATCTGAAGAATTCTGTATATAAGGATTTGGAGAAGAACTTTTCTGACATTTACTGTCTTGCTTTTTCTCTTTTTTTATTTTCTTTTTTTTCATTTCAACAGAAGATTCTCGTCCTTTCTGAGAAGTGGATGGCTCCACTGACCGATTTGAAGAACATGAAATACCACCAGAAGCAAAAGTTAGAGGTTGTGATAAATAAGATGGTGGAGCACAAGCTCCAAATATAGGTCTCTGCCACTCATTTGTAGCAGCCATTGCTGTACCAGACATCACATATGTAGAGCCATATGAGTTAGTATAATTGGTGTTGTTGGGGCTCTGCCATTGGTTGTGATAGCTATAGGAATCAGAAACTTCAGTAGAATGCCTGAATGGAAAAGAGTGAAGTTAGGGGGTCAGTAGAACATGCCAAATGGAACACTGACCAAACTAAAAGTTGAAATTTATAGAAAACAATTATTAAGAAAAAGGATAAAATAAAAACTTTACATTTAAAAATATTTAATTTAATCTTATATCTATATCTGTTGAAAGAATTAACTTCAAATTAAAAGTGGAAGTACATATATAACTGAAAATGAAGGTCGTTTAGATTTTGAAAATATGAGTGGGTAACAAATAGATCAACATGATTTAACATACCAAATTCAAAAGCTTCTCAAATTACTTCAAAACAATAAGGATACACTGGCTCTGAGTATTCTCTTCCATGAAATTCAAACAAGGCACTAAACTATTTATCGCATGGTTAAAGTCTGTCTCAAGCCAGGAGACTTGATAGGCCAGTGCTTATCCTGGTTTCATGGCATGAAGCAATAGAGTACAAGACTCTCTGCTGGACAGGACGCCAGTCCATTGCAGGGTTAAACTCCCAGCTATTGCTGGTACTCATTTTCAGGTGAGTATATTGGAGCAAAGTGAAAGGAAGTGTTTTGCTCAAGAACACAACACACAACCCAACCCATATTACGATCATAAGTCCAACACCCTTACCACTAGGCCATGCACCTTCACTATCAGTACTACCCTATTTAAATATATAGATTGCAAGCAAACAAGAGAGACTATGTGATCAAGTGATCTGTTAGAAATATCAGCCACCTAATATCACATTTGACATTTTAAAAATAGAACACAATTTGTTTCTTTGTGGCTTAGTAAGGAAATATTCCTCACCCACAACCTTTACAAGCCCTCCAAGACTGGTGAGATAGATCAATATGGCTGATGTTCAGCTTGATATATTGCATCTGAAATAAAAAGACAACGTAATCATGAATGAAATGCCTTTGATCATAGGTTTGCTTGATTAGAACTGAGCTGGAGCTAAACAACAATAACATATACCTAAGAGGTGAATATCATGTAATGTCCAACCTCACTTTGGCCATTAAATATCAAATATTCAACTGACAACTTACATTTTCCATTTGGGTTCATTCTGAAACTGTACAGTCAAGATGTCTTCATCCTGTTCGGTACCCAGCTTATGGTAATAAAGCTTATTATAAAGATTGGTGGTTGTCTCTGTGCCATCAGATTTACCATCAACAGGATATCTCTACGGAAAAGGAAAGAAAAATGGACGTTAAATGGTGATGATGATGATTATATGTAAATGGCAAATTTTAAACAATGTTTTACTAATGTAATTCTCAAATTATTGAGACTATATCAGAAGGGGCTGTCCTGGAAGTAAATACAAACAACATCCAGACTATCAACTTAGATTATGTTGGCTCTTTCTCCACTTTTTAACCCTTTAGTTACCAATCTTGCCAAAACTGGCTCTGGTTCTACAAAATAAAATCACCCATTTTAAAGGTTTCCAATTTAAATTAAAATCTTCCAACAATTTTATATAAAGAACCTTACATTAAATTATTATTTTAGTAATGAAATAATAATGTTAGTAAATCCCTCAAAATTCTTCAGTAATTAATTATAATAGAGTCTATTTCATGTCCTCCACCTGCCACCAGATCATCCTACCAGGGCCTTACTCTCATTCAACGCAGCAGCTACAAGCTGGAAGAGGCCCCGTGGCATGCCCTGCACCAGATGGCTGGATATCACCAAGGAAGATCTCCAGAGGCACGACCTCACATTGGAGGATGCAGAGGGGCTGGCACAGGACTGCAAGCACTGGTGCACCTGGTCAGTTCTATACATGATTATGCCTCTGGAATCACTGACCTAGGATACCCCAGTCTCATCAAGAAAGAGCAAGAAGGAGAAGTATTTCATTAGAAATGTGGTCATGAAAGGGTTAACACATCATTTTGTTCTAACTTAACCAAAAGAGAACAATACTTACATTGTAAAACATTCCTTTGTTATCATGAGTCCAAGCCATACTTGAGAATTTGACATGTTTTAGTGTATCAGGAAGATCTTCAGCGGAAGGAGCTTTCTTGAACTGAAAAAAGTAAATTAAAAGTATTGAATTATTTTAAACAAATTAATGTACTCTTCAGTCCCAAATAATAAGGGAGTGGAATAAGCAGGGAAATCGACAATTTTTTCCTCTAGGTTGTCTCCCTTTGTTTTTTATTTTTAAACCAGAATTAGTCGTTTAGTTTACATATTGTGACAACCAATCCACTATGAAGTGGTCGTGTAGGTGTCATGAGAAAAAGCACCCAGTACACAATGTAAATGTGGTTGGCATTAGGAAGGGCATCCAGCCATAGAAACCAAGGCAGAATCACTTCTGTATGAGCAAAACACGGTCATCTGACCAGGCTTGTCTCACAAGACAACTTATCTAACCCATGGAAAAATGGACGTTAAACAATGATGATGATTAACTAAGTTATAGTTAATAATATTGTTACGATTCCAGTACCTCTTACTAATTCATGTTATTCATGCAACAAATAGGAAATTAAAGTGTAAGACTATTAATGGAATGTGTAAGACTGATAGTGGAGTTAACACATATATACTGGAATGAGTAAGACTATTAGGAGTTAACACATACATAATGGAATGTGTAAGACTGTTAATGTAGTTAACATATATATGATGGGATGTGTAACACTGCTAGAGCATTTAACACATACATAATGGAATGTGTAAGACTGTTAATGTAGTTAACATATATATGATGGGATGTGTAACACTGCTAGAGCATTTAACACATACATAATGGAATGTGTAAGACTGTTAATGTAGTTAACACATATAATGGAATGTTTATTTCCTGGAAAAAACTACCAACCTGTATTGTGATCCAATCTGAACCACATTTACTGAGTCCATAAGCAAAATATGAACCATCTTCAGAGAATGCAGTGCCACTGATAGATAAAGTGCCATCTTCAGACAATGAATTAGGGTCCAAAAACACGCGGGGTTCACTTTTCAAGGTATCTTGAACATACAAGACACTAGAAATCATTAAAAAAGACAGTAAATAATGACAATCTTTTGTTTTATATATATAATTTCTTGACTGAAAAAACATTTATTTCTAACAATGCATTGCCTAAGAGAAATTATAAACTATTAGTTGAATAGTCAATACTTTATTATCAGTTCTATCAATAGTCAATACTCTATTATCAGTACTATCAATAGTCAATACTCTATTATCTGTAATAAGCTATATCCATGGTTAAGATATATAGGTGGTTCAGGTTCAGTTTACAGTTGAAATAATGTTTCCATACATAAACACATCTCCATTAAAGTAAATAACAAGAGAATGTTTTCTACCATTTAGTTAGAAAGGGCAGCATCCATGACCAATATTTACTTTTTTCCAAATGCCTTTGAAATTATCTTCAAACCAGAAATATGGTCTGAATGCTGGCAACAGAGTGGACACTACTAAAAATACCAAGTGACCAAGTGTTGAATGTTAAAGCTAAAAGTCTGTCTCAAACCAGAGGCTCATTTGACCAATGCTTATCCCTGTTTCGTAGCATGAAGCGACTGAGAGTACAAGACTTCCCCATAGACAGGATGCCAGTCTATCATAGGGTTGTATGCATACAATTAATAAGTGTTTTGTTAGCTCGCAGTGCTGGGTTCAAGACTTACTGGGTTCAAGGCAACAGAGAAATAATAATGTATTCTCCTCAAGAAATCCTAAATCTATCTCCTTGACACAACTTCAGTATATCATTGTGTGAGAGAAAGGCAGAGCTTGAACAAGTTGAGGGAGAAACTGGGTTTAAGAGGAATCTGAGGTGGTGAGCAGGAGAGAAGACTGTTGGTATGGACATGTGATGCACATGTACAATGATAGTTGAGTGAAGAAATGCCAGGAAATAACTGTGGATGGAAGCTGCAGTAGAGGTAGACCAAGAAAGACCAGGGCAGAGGTGGTGAGAGCTGACTTCAAATAACAGACTCACAGAGGAGATGACGAAGAAATGTGGTGAGTGGAGAGATGCCGTGCTGAGAAGGACTTGTCCAACCCATGCAAGTGTGGAAAAACAGACGATGATGATGATATAAGAAAACAACAGCAACATTGACTCTTTCGTTATTCTCTCTACTTTCCCTCCCTCACTCCTTAACCCTTTCATTACTATCTACTCTCCTTCTCTCGCTCCTTAACTATTTCCTTACTCTATCTCTAATGAAATACACTATATTTGAATTAGTTACAGAAGAGATTTACTAAAGTTATTAATTATTTCATTATTAAGATGGCATTTGTAAAAAGTAAAATTATGTTGGAAGGTTTGATTTTAAAAGAAAACCCTTTAAATTTTCATATCACTTCTTGAAAATACAAATCTATTTTAAAAAATAAAATAAATTCTAAATAAAAAAACAACTGAGTACTGACCTCTGATTCTGTAGACCAGAATTACAATAGTAATAATAGGATCCACCATGCTCAGCCGGTGAGCTGTACTTAGCAAAGTTCCATTTCTCTGTCAAGCTGAAAGGAAAAATAATAAAGTCATAAACATTTTCCTTAAACTATACATAAAACTAAATGTTTGTAAAATCAACTGGATTAGCTCTAGTAGGGTAATACATTTATTTTATTAAACCAAATGAAAGGAAAGAGTAAAAACAAAAAAATTGACCCTGGTGGGATACAAGCTTATAAAGGAATGTTTATCATCACTGTCCTCTAATCTCTTAACATCCTGTACCACATGAAACTGCATAAGCAAGACATACTTGAAAAATACAAAACAGAACTATGGCTGAATAGTAGTGCAGTTTGTTAATTCAAATGTTTATAGTATTTTACTAGTGGACTTATGTTTTAATTATCTATAAAGCTTCAGAAGAAATATCTTCTCTCACTCTCCCTCCCTTTACTTTAGTTTATTGCAAATTTTGACAATAATCCACCAGTAAAATACTATAAACATTTGAATTAACAAACCAGTTTTTAGATATTTTCAGCTAAAATCATTACAAGATGTTCAGAGTTAAATATACTTAACAGGAAGACTTCATGTGATATACTAAGCTGGAAACTTAAGTTCTAAATATATCTACAAGGAAGCTATCAAATAATTGTTTCTACTTTTGGGTCAAGGCCAGCAATTATCCCAGTGCATTACTGGTACTTTATTTAATCGACCCCGTTAGGATGAAAGGCAAAGTTAACCTTGGCAGGATTTGAACTCAGATCGTAAAGGCCTGTAACTCCATGCTGCAAAGCATGGCGTCCGACCTAACGATACTGCCAATCCACAGCTATCAAATAATAAGCTATCAGCAAAGTCCGTCTCAAGCCAGGGGGATCATCAGGCTGGTGCTTATCCTGGTTTTGTTGTGAAACGACAGAGTACAAGACTCTTCTTCCCTCCCCTGGACAGGATGCCAGTCCATTGCAGGGGCAAACTCCCAGCTATTGCTGGCACTTATTTTCAGCTGAGTATACTGGAGCAACGTGAAATGAAGTGTTTTGCTCAAGAACACAACACACAACCCAGTCCAGGAATCGAACCCACGATATTATTATCATAAATCCAACAGAGGGGAAAAAAACCAGCTGGCAGGAGACACAGGGGCAGACCCCGGGTAAGATGGTTGGATTACATCCATGAGCTCAGCTGGTCTCCCTTGGGGATCCAGCCAGATCAGTTGGAAATGGTTGCTTCTGAGAGGACCCACTGGAAGGAGTGTTTGAGGATTCTGCCCCTACAACTCTCTCGAGAATAAATGGGTGAAGAAGAAGCTGGTATTTGAAAAAAAAGAAAAAAGAAAAACAACACTAATTAAGACAAGATTTTGAAATATTGCTCTTAAAGATATTTTAACAAACCTCTCATGGATCTTCTGCCTACGAGGACACTGCTCAATGAATGGCTGGCTAATGGAATTCTGAGCATCAACAAATGCAACAGTTTCTTTAGCGTCAGGGTCTTCCAACCATCGGTAAGGATCTGCAACCTAGACAATTGTAGTTGGATTAATAATAATTGTTTTCAAGCAGGGAAAGCAGACGTAAAATGATGATGATGTAGATCACAGGTTCTCAACCCATTTAGGCCAAACGCCCCCTTTTGATCCTTGAAATGACGAAACGCCCCCCCCTCCCCTTACCCTATTTTTAAATTTTTCAATATACTACTGATTTTGATATCAGTAGATTACTAATAAATTGATTAACAATATTCCAAAGATACCATTGCAGGCAGCTGAGAGTATAAATACATTCCTTGAAAGGAAATATATAAATTTAAAAAAAAGGAACATAAATGTTCTTTTTTATGAATAAGGACCAGTTGAATTTGTTGTATTCCCACCAGGTGATACCAGCTATTTTGAACATTTATACAAGAGCAACTCTGTCTATCCCAAGTGTGCTCTTATCTGGAAGAAAGTGGCAATTACATCATTTCAAAGCTTTCCAATTTTCCCTTTAATGAAATGGACAGAATAAATATTGATATCTAACTTGATGTCCCCTCTGCTTTGTGAGATTAGAAACCACGGAAGAGGGTTTTCATGACCACGCAGGAGGATATATTTATTAATAAATGGTAAAATATATACAACAAATGAGTAATTGAATTGTAGTAGATGGTTTCCAGTCCAGTCAGACTGCAACTACAAATAAAAAAATTGTTAGTTTGCTTTGTAACAATAGCATATCCAAGTTTTCGGATAAATCAACTTACTTTAACTCATTTCAATGGAACCCTTGAGCTTCATGGAGTCTAGCTAACTCTTTGACGTGAGGCTCAATTTTCCAAAGATGTAGCCGGAGATCTCCACATGTAATTACATTGTAGCGGTTGCGAGCCTTACTGTGCAGTCTGGAAACGGCACCAAACCTCCTCTCGACTAAGTATGAGCTTGGAAAAGGCAGAGCAAATCTCTTAGCCTCTGCATGTAGGTGTGGAAATCGACGCTGAATTTCCTCTTGCATCCAAAAAAGGGGTTCACCTATTTTGGGAAATCTAATTTTGATCATGTTATCTGCTTGAAGTTCAATGAATTCTTCCTGAAATATAACGTCCAAATCATCGACGTTAGCTGTGAAGGGATCTGCTACCCACATTGGGATTTCCATCGGCAAAAGGTCGACAAACCGTTCTCTCATGCTGTCGTGTAGTGCATGGAGGTGAGTGGTATAAATTCGGAGTTGGTCATCGCTTACAATGTTTTGAACATTGGCGACACTAGGAAAATTAGAGAATTCCCGTCAACAAAGATTCCTTTCGATGACATTCAATTTGGCCAGGAATGTTTTCATAGCATTCCTTGCTTTAAGCAAGGCGATCTTCTTCCCCTGCAAAGCCAAAATGACGCTATTGCATTTGTCGAAGATGTTGGTGAGGTAGGCGCAGTCTTGCCTCACATCAAGGGTTTTCTTGTACAGTTCTGTGTTGTGTCCTCACAGAAACTCAATGATAGAGTCGAAGAGTTCAAAGAAGTGAGTAAAGCACTTGCCCTTTAAAAGCCATCTCACTTCAGTATGAAGGAGCAACTTGACGAATTCTTCGTCATTATCTTGGCACAGTTGCCGGAAAATTCGTTCATTGAGGGAATGCCGTTTGATAAAATTGATGACATCAATGGCCACCTGCAAGGACTTGCTCAGCGGCTTGCTGAGTTTCTTCGCAGCCAAGTGTTGTCAATGAATAAAAAATGAACAACAAATACAGATAGATTTTCTCTCTTCAGAAGAGTGACGAATCCCTTATGTTGGCCGACCATTGCTCTTGCGTCGTCCGTAGCACATGATACAATATGTGTTGCATGTGGTCCTAGATGTATATATTACCTGCCTGTGTGTTGTATGTAGTCCTAGATGTATGTATTACCTGCTTATGTATTGCATGTGGTCCTAGATGTGTGTGCTACCCGCTTCTGTTTTTTCTTTTCTTTTTTTTTTATTTGTAATATTCATCATCATCATCGTTTAACGTCCATATTCCACGCTTGCATGGGTTTGGACGGGGGTTTTCCCACTTGAGGCAAGAGTGGCTGTCTTGCTCGCATAGGACTGTCTGGCGGGCTTTCTACGGCTGGATGCCCTTCCTAACACCAACCACATTTACAGTGTGGGTCTGGGAGGTTTTTACCGTGTTGCCTACACGGCCACATTACAGCGTGGACTGTGTGTTTTTTTGTCGTGACACCTACACGACCTCATTTGTTTTGGGCTGGATGTTGTGACACCAACACAACTTTACATTGAAGGGGTGGTGTGGATGGGGTGGGGGTAGTGGGACGGGGGTGTATTTTGTTAGAGGTGCCTACTGACTGTAGTAGGTTTCACTTTGTACTTAGGTAAGGCGGGTCTTCTCTATTACTGTGTAGCGCCAAAGCTCTCGGTCCAGTGACATTGTCTTGGAGGGGTGTAAGTGTGTGAGGTCAGAATTTATCAAGTCGTCCCAGGTTTTTCTGGGTCTGCCTACTCCGTGGCTACCGTCTATCTTTATTGCCCTGCACTTTTTTATACAGCTGTCGTCTTTCATGCGCATCACGTGACCATGCCAACGTAGTCTTCTCTCGAGTAAACAACATCTGATCCCTCTTATTTCTAATTTCTCCCTTAGTACGTTTATGCTTTGCCGTTCACGTATGTTACTATTACACATCCAGCGGAGCATGCAAGCTTCGTTTCTCTCCAGTCTGCGTATATCCTCAACACAATGCCCAGGTCTCACTGCCATGTAACATTGCTGTTCATATGCAGGCATCATACAGCCTGCCCTTCATTTTTAGAGAGAACCCTTTAGCGGCCAATAGTGGTATAAGTTCTCTGAATTTTTTCCATCCCGTTCTGACCCTAGCTACTGTACTTTCAGAGCACCCTCCCCCACTGCCAATTTTATCACGCAGGTAACGGAAGCTGTCCACTATTTCTATAGAACCATCTGTGCAATGGAACGAGTTAGTATTCTGTGGGCACTTGCTGCTACTTATTGCACCAGAGCACCGGCCACATATAAAATCTATATTCTTAGATAGTTTACCTGTGATCCCACTACATCTTTTATGTACCCATACTTTGCATTTGGGACATAAAATGGAGTTTCTACCTACTCCTTTCCTACACACTGAGCATGGCCATTTCCCAGATGGGACCGGTGCCCTATTTTCCTTCCTACAAACTAGAACTTTAGTCTTAGACAAGTTAACTTTAAGGCCTTTTGATTCTAGGCCATGCTTCCATGTTTGGAATTTCTTCTCTAGTTCAGCCATTGATTCAGCTATGAGCATTAGATCATCTGCATATAGGAGTTCCCATGGGCAGCCGGTCTTGAACTCCTCTGTTATAGCCTGAAAGGCAATAATAAATAGTAGGGGGCTAAGGACGGAGCCCTGATGAACACCAACTTTTCCGCTAAACTCTTCACTATATTCATTGTTAATTCTAACCTTGCTGGCTGTTTCTTTATACATGGCTTGTATAGCTCTCACAAGCCATTCATCAACACCTAGTTTTCTAAGGGCCCACCAGATAATCGAGCGGGGTACTCTGTCAAAGGCTTTCTCCAAGTCAACAAAAGCTAAGTATAGGGGTTTACATTTAGCTAGGTACTTCTCCTGTAGTTGTCGTACAATGAAAAGAGCATCTGTTGTACTTTTACCTGACACAAACCCGAACTGCATTTCATCTAGCTCAATTCGCTCTCTGATTAGTTGCGCTATTACTTTTTCTGTGACCTTCATGACCTGGTCAATTAATTTAATGGCTCTATAGTTTCCCCTATCTAGGGCACCACATTTACCCTTGTAGCAGTTAATGATGATGATGCTGCGCCAGTCCTTCGGAACGACCCCACTCTGTATGACTTGGTTTACTATCCGGGTGACCATAGTGTGTCCCACCGTTCCAGATGCTTTCAGCATTTTGGCAACTATTTCCGAAGGCCCGGCCGCCTTGCCCGTCTTCATGTCTTTGATCGCCTTACTTATTATACTACCTTCAACTTGCACTGCTGGTCCCTCTATTGGGTCGATGTGGGGGAGACTGTCTTTCTCCCAATTATTCTCCTCATTTAGTAGCCTTTCGTAGTGACACTTCCAAGCTACCTTCTTATCAGCGTCAGTGATGGCAAGTACACCAATTTATACAATAGGGAATAAAATAGATCTACATAGTGTTAACTCGTTACGGTTGAGTCAATAATTTCAGACATGAAATACATTGTTATCGGCGAAGGAAAGATAAGATTCTAACTGGCTGCGCTCAAAGTGTCCTTGACCCAGTTGACTGTGTTTTTTCCATTTTTAGAATCTCAATTACCGGTTAATGTCTCAATTACCGGACACGCCTGCACACAGCTGTGGTCAGACTATAGTTATGCTGTCTGCAAGCTCATTCAAATGCATTCACACTGGCTGTCTCAAAGACATACAAATATGGCTTATAAAACTTACCAAAATAAAAAGCCTTCCAGCACCCCCCTTATCCCCCTCTCCAGCTCCAAACGCCCTCCTGGAGTTCCGAACCGTTCATGAAAAGGTTAATAATTGTTTCTACTTTTGGCACAAGGCCAGCAATTATTCCAGTGTATTACTGGTACTTTATTTTATCGACCCCGTAAGGATGAAAGGCAAAGTTAACCTCGGCGGGATTTGAACTCAGACCATAAAGGGCCGTAACTCTTTGCTGCAAAGCATGGCGTCCGACTCTCTACTGATACTGCCAATCCACCGCTCTGAAAAGGTTAATAATGGTTTCTAACAGCTACAGGGTCACAAATTTTCTATGGGTGGTATAATTAATTGAATTCACTCCAGTATTTCTCTGGTACTTATTTTATCAAACCCCAACAAAAGCTGAAAAGGTAAAGCGATTTAAACAGAAAACACAGTGACATAACTTATTACTACAGAGGATGTATGAGATATTTGTATAAACAAGAGATATCTATATAAATACATTATCATTATCATCATAGTCTCTTAACCCTTTTCAGGGTCATTGAGACATTGCAGTGTTTAACGCTGCACCAAATGCTTCCATTTCTGGTGGTCATAGGCTTCATTAGGTACTGGAGTAAGGCTTGGGTTGTGGCAAAGTTCTTTACTGTCCAATCGACTATGTTGTCTATTCACTGCTTTCCCTGTCTGCCCTGCCTTCTCTTTCCTCACACTGTTCCTTGGAGAATTGTCTTGGAGAGTCCGTTCGATCTTATTACATGCCCAAACCACCTCAGCTTCCTCCTTTTCACCGTAGTCAGCAAAACTTTAACGTGATTCACATGCTGGGTGATTCTTATGTGGACCTCTTTTTTGTGATATGTTCCATGTAGGAAATTCCTAGGATTCTTCTATAGCATCTCATCTCCACTGTTTGGATCTTTCTTTGCAGTTATGTTGCCAAAGTCCATGACTCGCATGCGTATAGAAAGATGGATAAGACCAACGCACATAGGAGTTACATAAATGATGATGAAATATCAAATATATAAATGAAGAGGGAAACAGTACAGATAAGAATTATAAAAGTAGATTAAAAATATTTTATATATTATTGTCTAGCCATATTGATATGCTAAATGCT
Source organism: Eledone cirrhosa (assembly GCA_964016885.1). Lineage (NCBI taxonomy): Eukaryota > Metazoa > Mollusca > Cephalopoda > Octopoda > Eledonidae > Eledone > Eledone cirrhosa. Next base: position 303,469,878 of record OZ024740.1, read on the forward strand.
TGTTCGTTCATTAACCCTTTTGATACCAACTTGCCTACAACCAGCTCCGATTCTATGAAACAAAACCATCCAAATTTGTTATAAAGAACCTTTTAAGCTGTGTTACAAATACCATCTTAATATTTAAATAATAATTTTAATAAATCCATTCAAATTGTTCATTAGTTAATTTAAATAGAGAGATCAAGAAAGACCTGGGCAGAGGTTGTGAGAGCTGACCTTAAATCACTGTGACTCACAGAGGAAATGACAAAGGATCGTGATGAGTGGAGAGATGCCATGCTGAGAAGGACCCGGCCAAAGCATAGAAGAATGAATGAAAAAACAATGATGAAGATGATGATGTATATCATTAGAAAAATGGTAATGAAAGGGTTAAAGTATATTACATATGAGTTTAATACCATGTATGGTAAGTATTACAGAATATATAAGAAGTACACATTGTATAAGATGGATGCATGTGTATGATAAGTTTAATGGTAAGTTGTGTTGCTTGAGCAAAACATTTCATTTCCCTGTGCTCCAGTTCACTCAGCTGATAAAATGAGTACTAAAAGCAGATGGGGTTAAATTTGCAACAGACTGGCATTTCATTCAAGTACACTCAGTCGTTTAACCCTTTAATGTTCAAACCAGCCAGAATTCTCTACCTCTTTCTGTTGAAACTGGCTGTAACCGGTCGCTCAAACTGATGTTAAGGTATTGTTCTCAAAATAAATACTTTCAAAATCTCATAGATTCGATATTATGTGAGATATTATGTGAGGTAAAGCCTTTATTATCAAAATATAATAGTATATATAGAGTAATGTAAATGTTATGCGAGATATTATGTAAGGTAAAGCCTTTACTATGAAAATATAATAGTATATATAGAGTAATGTAAATGTTATGCGAGATATTATGTGAGGTAAAGCCTTTACTATGGAAATATTATATATAGAGTAATGTAAATGTTGTGTGTGATAAGTATGTGAGATAAAGCCTTTACCATGAAAATATAATAGTATATATAGAGTAATGTGAATGTTATGTGAGGTAAAGCCTTTACCATGAAAATATAATAGTATATATAGAGTAATGTAAATGTTGTGAGGTAACACCTTTACCATGAAAATATAATATAATGTAAATGTTATGTGAGGTAAAGCCTTTACTATGAAAATATAATAGTATATATAGAGTAATGTAAATGATATGCGAGATATTATGTGAGGCAAAGCCTTTACTATGAAATTATAATAGTATATATAGAGTAATGTAAATGTTTTGTGAGATATTATGTGAGGTAAAGCCTTTACCATGAAAATATAATAGTATATATAGAGTAATGTAAATGTTATGTGAGGTAAAGCCTTTACCATGAAAATATAATAGTATATATAGAGTAATGTAAATGTTATGTGAGGTAAAGCCTTTACCATGAAAATACAATAGGATATATAGAGTAATGTAAATGCTATGTGAGATATTATGTGAGGTAAAGCCTTTACCAATAAAATACAATAGTATATATAGAGTAATGTAAATGTTATGTAAGATATTATGTGAGGTAAAGCCTTTACCATGAAAATATAGTATATATAGGGTAATGTAAATGCTATGTGAGATATTATGTGAGGTAAAGCCTTTACCATGAAAATACAATAGTATATATAGAGTAATGTAAATGTTATGTGAGATAATATGTGAGGTAAAGCTTTTACTATGAAAATATAATAGTATATATAGAGTAATGTAAATGTTATGTGAGATAATATGTGAGGTAAAGCTTTTACTATGAAAATATAATAGTATATATAGAGTAATGTAAATGTTATGTGAGGTAAAGCCTTTACCATGAAAATACAATAGTATATATAGAGTAATGTAAATGGTATGTGAGGTAAAGCCTCTACCAATAAAATACAATAGTATATATAGAGTAATGTAAATGTTATGTGAGGTAAAGCCTCGACCAATAAAATACAATAGTATCATCATCAACGTTTAACGTCCGTGTTCTACGCTTGCATGGGTTTGGACGGGGGTAGTCCCACTTGAAGCAAGAGTGATTGTCTTGCTCGCATAGGACTGTCTGGCAGGTTTTCTACAGTTGGATGCCCTTCCTAACACCAACCACATTTACAGTGTGGGTCTGGGAGGTTTTTACCGTGTTGCCTACACGGCCACATTACAGCGTGGACTGTGTGTTTTTTTTGTCGTGACACCTACACGATCTCATTTGTTTCGGCCTGGATGGCGCGGCACCAACATAACTTTACATAGAATGGGGTGGTGTGGGTGGGGTGGGGGGGTATTTTGTTAGAGATGCCTACTGGCTGGAGTAGGTTTTACTATATATTTAGGTAAGGCGGGTCTTCTCTGTTACTGAGTACCGCCAAAGGTCTCGGTCCAGTGACATTGTCTTGGAGAGGTGTAAGTGTGTGATGTCGGAGTTTATCAGCTCGTCCCAGGTTTTTCTAGGTCTGCCTATTCCGTGACTACCGTCTATCTTTATTGCCCTGCACTTTGTTATACAGCTATCGACTTTCATGCACATCACGTGTCCATACCAACGTAGCCTTCTCTCGAGTAAACAACATCTGATCCCTCTTATCTCTAATTTTTTCCTTAGTTCGTTTATGCTTTGCCGTTCACGTATATTACTGTTACACATCCAGCGGAGCATGCAAGCTTCGTTCCTCTCTAGTCTGCGTATATCCTCTGCACACAATGCCCAGGTCTCACTGCCATGCAACATTGCTGTTCGTATGCAGGCATCGTACAACCTGCCTTTCATTTTTAGGGAGAACCCTTTAGCAGCTAATAGTGGTATAAGCTCTCTGAACTTTTTCCAACCAGTTCTGACTCTAGCTACAGTACTTTCAGAGCACCCTCCCCCACTACTGATTTTATCGCCCAGGTAACGGAAGCTGTCCACTATTTCTATAGAACCCTCTGCGCAATTGAAAGAGCTAGTATTTTGGGGGCACTTGCTGCTACTTATTGCACCAGAACACCGGCCACATGTAAAATCTATGTTCTTAGTTAGCTTACCTGTGATCCCACTACATCTTTTATGCACCCATACTTTGCATTTAGGACATAAAATGGAGTTTCTACCTACGCCTTTCCTACACACCGAGCACGACCATTTCCCAGAAGGGACCGCCGCCTTGTTTTCTTTCCTACAAACTAGAACTTTGGTCTTAGCCAGGTTAATTTTAAGTCCTTTTGACTCTAGGCCGTGCTTCCATGTTTGGAATTTCTTCTCTAGTATATAAAGAGTAATGTAAATGCTATGTGAGATATTATGTGAGGTAAAGTCTTTACCATGAAAATACAATAGTATATATAGAGTAATGTAAATGTTATGTGAGGTAAAGCCTCTACCAATAAAATACAATAGTATATATAGAGTAATGTGAATGCTAAAGGGTTAATGCTAATGAAACTGGGATAATCACCAGACTGACGAGTCTCTGGGCTTGAGGCAGGCTTTAACGTTTTCATCTAAGTCAAAGAATATGAACTTTCAACATCACAACTTTTGTCCATGGGGCACAGCTGAAACATTGCTCTGACCTAGGTGTAAAGTATCACTCTCTCCCCTTCCCCCTTTCTTTCTTTCTTTCTTTCTTTGTCTAGTAGTCCTTGCTCTCCCCCATCCTTTTCCTCTCATTTATGGCATTTCTAGTCCTTTTCGATGCTGCTTTCTTTTTCTGTATGTTTAAATTAATTTATAATTATATCAACAATAAATTTTCTAATTGAAAAAAAATATTATAAAGTGTTTTATATTATTCCGCAATTACAATAATAGCAATATTTAAGACATTGGCAGTATCGGTAGAGAGTCGGACGCCATGCTTTCCAGCATAGTTACGTCCCTTTACGATCTGAGTTCAAATCCCGCCGAGGTTGACTTTGCCTTTCATCCTTACGGGGTCGATAAAATAAAGTACCAGTAATGCACTGGGTAGTTGCTGGCCTTGTGCCTAAAGTAGAAACAATTATAATTCCAACAATAACTAAATTTGAACCTTTATTAGGTTAAGTAAGAGATAATGAACAGAAATAAAAAAACTGATCAATTCCAATATAATGTAATTTCAACTGAAAACAATCTTTAAAGGATTACATAAACTATAATTAAAATGGCATGTTGAAAAGTGGGCGGAACTAGATTAAGCAGCAAACATTTAATTTTTAATTAGTGAAAATTTCCTAATTCCATAAGATGAAAGAATTTCTTATGTACTTTTATATGGTTGAGTTGCTTAGCTACTAATAAGTATATTGTGTAATTGACAGCTGATTAAATGACAGGTAACAGAGATAAAATATACTGAATATGAAGAGTGCTAAAAAATGACCAACAGAAAACAAAAAATAGATCAGATATGGGGACTAGCTGTTATTCAAACTAATCTAGCTGAACTAATCTTACAAAACTAATCTGAAAGGCTGGTTATAAGTGGTATAAAGATTACATTATTATGCAAGTAATTAGGAAATAAAACAATTTCCTCTTGTGTATTTATCAACTCAAGTATGTAGAAACTGCATGTCAGCAGCCACACCAATTCATTGATTAGACAGCACCCTAAAATACTCAAAATGTCAAATTTCCCTCAACTAAAGAATATCTGATTACTAAATGATTTCAAGACCTAATTAGTAAATAGTTTGATGATGCAAAGTGAATCTCCAACACGTGTACTACTTAACTAAGATCTTTATTTACGCAAGAATTTACTTTAATATATGCGTCAGGTGAGTTCATAGTGATACCTGTGATTAGAAATAAATAGATTTACATAGAATTGTTTACTTCAAAGTAAAGATACAGATATGATTATATTTGGGGATGGTCATTTTGCTAATTTTAGCAATAAAAACACAAGCACTATTCGATTTTCTCTTCGGCTATATCATTAGTTATTAATTAGTTCATCAAAGATCTTTTGTCAAACTCTGTGACCTCCTCAATGACATTTGTTTTGTCTTCTTTTGGCGTAAACGGATCTCCAACTGATCAGACTGGATCCCCAGAGAAAACATGCCAAGCTCAGGGATGTTATCTAACCATCTTGCTCGAGGTCTACCTCTGTGTCTCCTGCCAGTAGGTTTTGCCCATAAATACTGTCCAGTGATTCTTTCCTGAGACATTCTAACCATATGCCTATAGTATCGGAGCTGTGGTCTCACAATTCGGAGAAGTAGCAGCTCTACGTCGAGTGACTGTCTGAGCTAAGCACTATCAATTAACATTACTCCAAAGACCCTTCAGAGGAACCCCATTTTGGCTGCTTGAATTTGCGATCATATTCTTTCGATCATTAACCAAGATTCATGACCACAGGTAAGGGTTGGCACAAATACCAAAATGGAGATAGCGAGTTTGGCTTTTACACCCACATCCCTTCTTCTCATTACCGAATGCTGAAGTTGGCACATTACTGTACCAGCTCCTGCACTGAATTCAGAAGAAGCAGTTAACAAAATTGAAAAGACAGAGAGAGAGAGAGAACGGTGATTAACTCCCTTCGCCAGTGTTTGAACTGTATGGGTGGAAGACACTTCTAAAATTTGTTTATATTCTTTCTCTTTTTTACCAAAAGTTTTTTATTTTATTTTATTTATCTATGTACATTTTATTTACCAATGTATATATTTTAAAAACTAAAAATATCAATGACCATTGTCAGAAGCCCTCTTAACTTCTGTAGTATTAAATACAATGATTAATACCCTTTAGTGACCAACCCAGCCAAAACCGGCTCTGATTCTATGAAATAAAATCACCCATTTTAGAAGTTTACAATTTAAATTAAACTCTTCCAATGTAATTTTATATAAGAACATTACATTAAATTACTATCTTAGTCATAAAATAATTAATAACTTTAGTAAATCCCTCAAAATTCTTCATTAATTAATTAAAATAGAGTGTATTTCACAAGAAATGTGGTCATGAAATGGTTAAAAATCAGTCATTTCGTGAGAACAAAGAAGAGATTAGAATAGAATAAAAGAAATAAACTGTAACAGGTCAATGCCATTGACAGATTTGAAATAGACCGATGGTGTTATAGGTCATATTACATCAATAAATATTTACAATAAAGTACTGCTGACATTTAGTACAGATTGTATCATCATAATCTATAAAGCTCAGTGTGTGGTCATGCTCTTTCGTTATAGAAATCTACGATATAGAATTTCTTCAATTGAAATTTACAATTCAGTACTCGAAATAGCTTCGATTGCGTCTTGACGCAGATAATTTTTTCAATTTCACCCACAATTACGCAAAAAATAGATAAAACTCAATATTTTACGATTTTTCTCTCTCATTTAAACTGCTGAACTCTTTCTACTACCATTCAAAATCTATACAACTTCATACTTTCTGCTACTTTCTCTTTCCAAGCTTGATGGTGATACTGTCCGTTCACACCACTCCCTACTGTCTTAAATTTAGAAAACACATATCCTCTATGAGGTTACTAAACCTGCTAGAAACAGCAGCTAACTCTCCCCCATATCACACCCCTCCCTACTGTCTTAAATTTAGAAAACATATCTTCTATGAGGTCACTAAACCTGTTAGAAACAGCAGCTAACTCTCCCCCATATCACACCACTCCCTACTGTCTTAAATTTAGAAAACACATATCCTCTGAGGTCACTAAACCTGCTAGAAACAACAGCTAACTCTCCCTCATATCACAACCCTCCCTACTGTCTTAAATTTAGAAAACACACAGACAACCATGCAGAACAACTCCATTGCAGCTCTGTTGTTCGGTTGGCATCGTCTACGCGCGTGTTGCGCAAGTACTGTGAAACAATAAATTTCAACACGTTTTTGCAGAGATAATATCCATAGGCGAAACTACAATTGTCACTGCTGGCGCAGACAAAAAAGTGCTGCCATAAAATGGGTGGTGCAACCTAACTTTGTTAACTTAATGACCCCGAGCAACGCCGGGCTTTAATGCTAGTCTGGTGATATTACCACATATTTTAATCAGCAGCTTCATGAAACTAATGCATAAAAATTCCAAACAAATTTTAAGCAACAATCTAGTGCTGGTGATCTGCACAATAAAAGCACCCAGTAGATGCTGTAAAGTGGTTGGTGATAGGAATGGCACTCAGCCATAGAAAGCTTGCCAAATAAAGGGTTGGGAGGTGCCTCCAGTTGTGTCAAAGACGTGACATCCTCTCTAGTGTTGGTGATCTACACAAACTCACTTAGTACACATTGTACAGTAGTTGGTGATAGGAAGGGCATCTAGCCATAGAAAGCTTGCCAAATAAAAGGTTGGGAGGAGCCTCCAGTTGTGTCAAAGACGTGACAACCTCTCTAGTGCTGGTGATCTACACAACCTCACTTAGTACACATTGTACAGTAGTTGGTGATAGGAAGGGCATCCAGCCATAGAAAGCTTACCAAATAAAAAGTTGGGAGGAGCTTCCTTTTGTGTCAAAGATCTGACAACCTCTCTAGTGTTTGTTCCACAATAAAATGCACTTGGTAGAATGCAGAAGTGTATGTGCGATATAAACCCCCAGCTTGTCTGGGAGGACAGTGGCCCTGCTTCAGTACTGACTCCATCTGTGAAGACCCATCTAGCTCTTGCTAGCAAGAAAAGTGGACATTAAATAATGATTTTTAGGAAGAATTAAGTTGATGAAAATGGAACAGTTGGAGGAAAACCAAACTTCCATTCAGAGTTTCAAATTTTTAAGTCCTATTGAAATCAATTTTAATTTGGATTTCACTTTTAATTTAATTTCATTAAATTAAAAAGATATGAAAATACAGGGGACAGACCTAACTGACTATCCTCACTCTCTTCCTTTCCCTCTCTCATGCATTCAAAACATTGGTTATTGAGTTTAACCCTTTAGCGTTTACATTTCTTTATATATACTATTGTATTTTTGTGGTAAAGGATTTACCTTACATAATTATCTCAAATAATATCGAATCTATGAGATTTTGATGTTATTTATTTTGAGAATAATACCTTAACATCAGTATGAGTAGCCAGTTACAACTGGTTTGAACAGAAAGAGGTGAGAGAATTCTGGCCAGATACGGCCAGTTAAAATGTTAAAAGGTTAAAGGATTAATGTATAAATATTTCATCATGTTAAGTTACTCACAGGTCTCGAATAATCACCCCACCCATCCCTTATTAATTTTTCAGATTTTTTCTAACCCCACCACTCTTATTCCAAGAGGAAACCACAGATCTTTGTTGTATATATCCTGTTATCCTCTTGGTGGGAGATATTAATATAGTGCATCAATTCAAGGCATGTGGCTTAGTGGTTAGAGCATTAAGCTCACAATTGTACGGTTGTGAGTTTGAACTCTGGACCAGGCAGCATATTATGTTGTGTTCTTGAACAAAACACTTTATTTCATGTTACACCAGTTCACTCAGTTGTAGAAATGAGGTGCGGCATCACTAGTGCCAAGCTGTATAAGCCTTTACCTTTCTCTTGAACAACATTGGTGGCATGGAGAAGGGAGACTGACATGCATGGGCGACTGCTGGCCTTCCACAAACACACTTTGCAGGGGAACTTTCTGAGTGCAAAACTATGGTCATTTGTGACCAAAGGTGGCCTATGATATGAAATACAAATACAGCTGATGACTGTTCTTCTTAAAATAAGACATTTCTGCCCCAAAACAGCATAGGTAAGTAGTTAGTGCGAGAAGAAAATAAATATCTTACAATGAAAGAAATATTCCAAAAATCCTTTCAAAGTATAAATTTTAAAATCATCAATTTTAGGATGGAAAATAGTATGTTAAATTAAGAAAAAAAAAGAAAACAAAAATTCTTATAAATAATTGTTTCTACTTTTGGCACAAGGCCAGCAATTATCCCAGTACATTACTGGTGCTTTATTTTATCGACCCCATAAGGATGAAAGGCAAAGTTAACCACTGCGGGATTTGAACCCAGACCGTAAAGGGCCGTAACTCTATGCAGCAAAGCATTTCAACCTTCTACTCATGCTGCCAATCCACGCTGTAAAGTGGTCATATAGGTGACACGATAAAAAGCACCCAGTCCACTCTGTAAATGTGGTTGGCATTAGGAAAGGCATCCAGCCATAGAAACCAAGCCAAAATCAGTCTAGTTTGAGCAAGACACAGTCATCTGATCTGGCTTCACTCACAATGGAACAACTTGTCTAACTCATGCTAGCGTGAAAAATGGACGTTAATCCTTTCATGACCACATACATTTCTAATGAAATACACCAGATTTTAATTAATGAAGAATTTTGAGGGATTTACTAAAATTATTATTTCATTACTAAGATAGTAACTTAAGAACATAAGGTTCTTATATAAAATTATGTTGCAAGATTTTAATTTAAATTGGAAATTTTTTAAATAGGTGATTTTATTTCATAGAACCAGAGCTGGTTTTGGCCGAGTATGTAACTAAAAGGTTAATGTTTAAAACAAGTGATTTTGTTTCATAGAACCAGAGTGGTTTTGGGTGGGTTAGTAACTAGAGGGTTAATCTTTGAAACGGGTGCTTTTATTTCATAGAACCAGAGCCAGATTTGGTCAGGTTGGTAAGAAAAGGGTTAAGGAAGAAAAACAAAACAAATTCTTATAAATAATGACAAATAAAAGTAAATTAGCACATCAATAAGTATTGTTAAAACTATCTTATATTCAGACATCACATATACATTGACCATCAGAAAATCAAAAAATATCTTCATCAAATTCACTACCATCAAATTCTCTTCAGTCCCAACCCATTCATATTTACATATTCTGGTTTATTGCCAAGAACACATCAACCAATTTTCATGAATCATTTTACTTGCCATTCCTCAATTCTAAAAGGTTCTATTAGCAGATTGTTTGATTCATTCTTCACACCTATCTCCTAATGATCATTACTCACCAGGTATCTGGATCTATGGTCACTATGTTACAGATTCTCCACTGCCTCATTACCTACAAAACATCTGGTTCTAATAAAAAAAAACATTCCATTCCTCACCTTCAAACATTGTTCACCTGAGTTGGCTTTCAGAATCACCATCAATATAAGATATCTCTCTCTCTCTCTCTCTCTCCATTAACTTCAAAATATAAAATCTTGTAGCCTCACTTCCTCACAAATGTATAATGTCTAATTTAGCTAATTGGTGGGGGGAGGGGGGCACATGACTGGCAGAATTGATAGAGTGCGTTGTGGTATTTATTTACATCCCTTTATATTTTGTTTGAATCCTAATGAGGTCAATAAAATTAGCCCCATTCAAATGTCGACATAGGTTTAATCAATATATGAATAAAATTTCATGACAATATTGATTCCTTCTCTAGATCATCTATCTACTATTTGATTAGTTTAAGTCATTGAACTATGGCCATGCTGGGCTTTCTAGAGTTAGTTAATAATAAAGATGCCAATATTTATCAAAGTGAGAAACCTCTTCTTTGCCCAACTCGCTCGGGGTCTACAGCTCGGTCTTCTGCCGGTTGGTTTTGGCTGTAAAATCTGTCCAGCAATTCTTTCATGAGACATTCTAAGCACATATTCATAATATCAGAGCTGTGGAGACGTAGTGGCTCTACCTGGAACAACCCTCTGATCTACGCACTCTATCGAGTAACGTTACTCCAAAGACCCTTTGGAAGAAACCTATTTCAGCTGCTTGTATTCGCAATTGTATTCTTTCGATCATTACCCAAGATTCATGACCGTAAGTAAGGATTGGCATGAACACCAAATTAAAGATAGTGAGTTTGGCTTTTACACCTACCTCCCTTCTTCTGATTACTGAATGCTGAAGTTGGCGCATCACTGCACTAGCTCCTGCAAAAACACTATTTGTTCATCTGAAGTCAGATTCCAGCTTAACCACAATGTCTTAACTTTAAATGCTTTTATTGTCTCTGCTGCAACTTTTTGTGCCCACTTATACTGCAAGTGCAAGAAGGAGGAATTATTTCCAAGCCAATCAAAGAGATCAAAGACAATATAATTAATTATTGATCTCTGTCCCTGATTCTCCTTATACTATGTATATTTATGGATGTCTCTGTGCTGGAAGCTGTTCATAATAGAGCGTCCATTACTGGAACAGAAGACTAGATCAGGATTGCCATTCCTTCCAATCATCCCATTCCATATCCGGTGGTCAGTGCCAACATGTGCATTGAAGTTTCCTATCAGGATATATAACTCAACCTTAATTACATCTAATACTGCAGAGACTTCAAGTAAAGATTTCTATTCTGGAACTCTGTTTGGCACATAAACTTGCACCATCAACTTTCAGCCTAAGCTTCAAGAGGCAAATTCTCCCTCCTAATCGTATCCAGTCCATAACACATTCAGACAGCCTAGGGGCTTGTGAGTATCCCCACTCTCGCCTGTGCATTCATTTCTGGTGTCACACCTGAATAATAGAGTTTCCATCCTCCATCCAAATCCACAGTGCCAGACCCATGGAACTTTGTTGGGGAAACTCTGACTAAATATAACTAGTAACATCTGGCCTCCTCCACTAGTTCCTGCTCTTTGCATGTAAAGGTTGTAATGTTCCAGTTACAAGGTTTGTTCCCTTCCGGACCTTCTCTGGATCTCGGGATACGTAATCTTTATGCTTCCATCCCATGCTCCCCAGGACATGTCATAGGCCAATCATCAGTTCTTGCAGTATGAGGTGGAGACAGCAATATATCTTTTTAACAAGCCTAGGAAATATCAATGTGAGTAGAATTTTCATCCAAATAACACCAATGCTCTACCGGCTCTGCCATCTACCAATTTATATACACACACACACACTATATATATATATATATATATATATATATAATCATCATCATCATATACATATATATATATGCTTGCACAGAGAGAGAGAGATGTGCATGTATGTAGGAATAGTTATAAGTGAGAAAAAGCAACGAAGCAAAACTGTATTTTTAGCTGCAGCTATTCCTGGTACTACTTCTGATACTTTTAATATTTGCATGTGTCTAACTCTTGCCAACTTTTCTTTTCTTTTTGTGCAATTTTGTTCTCAACATTATCTTGGTGAACTGAGACCTTAATGTTCATAGTTAATGCATTAAGAAAGTCTTAGAGGAGAGCATACATTGCATAATATAGCAATGTGTGGCAGATTGTTGAAATATGGCACTGGTTTAACAACCAGATAGGTGTATAAACAACTATCAAGATAAATGCACAAGATTTGATTACTGCAGCTGCACTGTCAGAATGGGGTGAATGTTAAGAAGAGTTAGGAGAATTAACTCTTTCATTACCACATTTTTAATGAAAGATACTGCATATCTTCTTCTTCACCTATTTATTCCTGAGAGGGTCATGAGGGCTGAGACCTCAAACACTCCTTCCACTGGGTCCTGTCAGAAGCAACTATCTCCTACTGATACGGCTGGATCCCCATCTTGCTCAGAGTCTCCCCTGGGTCTCCTGCCAGTTGATTTTGCCCGTAAAATCTGTCCAGTGATTATTTCCTGTCGAGACACTGCCTATGATTTTTAAATAATTTCAAAGCCAATCAAGAATTGAGACATTTATTTATATAACTAACTTTCTCATTATCAAACTGCTGTGATTCCCATATAAAATTATGATGGAAGAATTTTAGATAAATATAAGCACTTTAAAAGAAACAGCCTTGTATCATAGAATCAGAGGCAGTTTCAGGCAGTTTGGTATGAAAAAAGTCCAAGTAAATGAGGATGATGACTTGAGAGAAGAGTCAAGAGAGATTTCCTCAATGTCAAGAAATATATAATTAGAGAATTGTTACAGATTAGAGTAAAGTGGTAAACAAAACAGAAGTATTTAGAGGAGTGGAGAAAGAAAGTGAATCAGAATAACTAGAAGTTTTTATTGCTGATATCCACGTGGGAAAGGTGAGTGGAATTCACATATGCTCAGACACCACCTTTCAGTGTAAAGTTTGAGTATAAGGTACAGCTGGAGAGCATAGTTGGACTATAGATAAAGAGCAAAGAAAGACCTGGGCAGAGAGATTGTGAGAGCTGACCTCAAATCACTGAGACACACAGTGGAGATGACGAAGGAACGCAATGAGTAGAGACATGCCTTGCTGAGAAGAACCTGTCCAACCCATGCAAGTGTGGAAAAACAGACAAAAGCGATGATGATATATATATCATCAACGTTTAACGTCCGTGTTCCACGCTTGCATGGGTTTGGACGAGGGTATTCCCACTTGAGGCAAGAGCGATTGTCTTGCTCGCATAGGACTGTCTGGCAGGTTTTCTACAGTTGGATGCCCTTCCTAACACCAACCACATTTACAGTGTGGGTCTGGGAGGTTTTTACCGTGTTGCCTACACGGCCACATTACAGCGTGGACTGTGTGTTTTTTTGTCATGACACCTACACGATCTCATTTGTTTCAGCCTGGATGGCGCGGCACCAACATATATATATATATATATATATATATGGAGAGATGTCTATATCTATAGATCCCGTTAGCCAATTAATAACATTCAAAATATTTAATTTAATGAACAAAAGTTATCCAATGATAGAAATATTAAAAAAGAAGGGCAGATCTGGCTGTATAGGAAAGTAAATGCCATAAATTGGAGAAAAAGGAAGGGAAGAGCAAAGACTATTAGGCAACAAAAAAAAAGGGGGAAGGGGAGAGGGTGACAGATTCTACACCTAGGTAGGAGTGGAGGTCTGTGATGATATGATACATAATATTCTATTCATCTGTATCTCATTCATTTAACTCCTGCTTGCTATCTTGCTTCAATTGGTCATTCTAATTTTACTACTAGGTAAACTATAATAAGCAAAATAAATCAGTGTATTCAGTACTGAATCACCACCTCATATACCTTCAGGTCAACTCTTAAGCCTTTCATGACTGCATTTCTAATGAAATACACTCCATTTCAATCAATAAATGAAGAATCTTGAGAGATTTACTAAAATTATTAATTATTTCATTACTAAGATAATAATTTAATGAAAGTTTGATATATAGAATTATATTAATTTAAATTTAAAATGGGTGGTTTTAAATCATAGAACCAAAGTTGGTTTTGGCCAGGTTGGTAACTTTTAAACCGACCATATTCGACCAGAATTCTCTCACCTCTTTCTGTTCAACTGGCTACTCATACTAACGTTAAAGTGTTGTTCACGAAATAAATAATTTTAAAATCTCGTAGATTCGATATTATGTGAGAGATAAAGCCTTTTCTGTGAAAATACAATAGTATAGTAATGTAAATGCTAAAGAGTTAAGCAGGCATTGTATTATTTATTTGGACATTAATACTACACATCTTACTTCACCTCCTTGTTGGAAATAAGCTATTTCAGAGAATATAATCTGTGATAATACTATGCTAGAAATAACAGCCAAGGGTGGACTAATCTCTCTCAAATTATACTGTATTGGCTATAAGCATTGGCTAGAGGCTCTTGATATATTTTCTAGATTAGCCTAATTTTATCTCTAATACATCCTGACCCACCTAAAGTAGTCTATTTTGTAGAGATCTCAAATTGTAGGTTCATTGAATCTCTAAACAGTTCTTTCTGAAAGACCATATCAACCAACACACTTACTCTAGGGTCTCACATAATTGTTTCTACTTTTTGAACAAGGCCAGCAATTATCCAGTACATTACTGGTACTTTATTTTATCGACCCCATAAGGATGCAAGGCAAAGTTAACCTTGGCGGGATTTGAACTCAGACCATAAAGGGCTGTAACTCTTTGCTGCAAAGCATGGCGTCTGACCCTCTACCGATACTGCCAATAGGGGGGAATAAGCAGGCAGTGGGGAATAAGTGGGGCAGTTGGAAAAAGCACAAGAGGACGAATAAGCAGGGAGGCTTGTAAAAAAAAAAAATTTTTTTTAAGCTAGTTTTTCTAGGTTGTCCATGTTTTTTAAAAAAAAAACAGAATTGGTTGTTTAGTTTACATAGAGACCCCCCAACCCATCCTTATTTATCTTATAATTGTTTCTACTTTAGGCACAAGGCCAGCAATTACCCAGTGCATTACTGGTACTTTATTTTATCGACCCCGTAAGGATGAAAGACAAAGTCAACCTCGGCGGGATTTGAACTCAGATCGTAAAGGGACATAACTATGGTGGAAAGCATGGCATCCGACTCTCTACTGATACTGCCAATCCACTGGTATTTCTTGTAATATATATATATTTTTTTTTGTTGTTGGAAATAGATTAACAAAATTTGATAAGTGGTGGGGGTGAAAAAAAACCTAAAAAATTAAAAAGCAGGGTGGGGGGATGATTATTCAAGACCCAAGAATACCTTATTCTTGAAGGAAAGAAATAACAGGCAAATCTCCCCCCAAACTTCTTTTAAACTTTCTTAATAACAGGCAAATCTCCCTCAAACCATTCTTTCAAACCTATCTTACTTATTTATATCTTTCTTTTTTTTAATGAGCTTCAGAATCTTTGGAAAAAAGATGTTAGACATTATATAAAAAAAGATTTTGTGTGGTTAAGGAGTTTGAAACACAACTGAGTGGTTTTGGTCTCACTTTTGCTGTATATCATCATAGCATCAGATTAAATTTGGCAAACTGGAACTATAGAAGTCCATCATATATATATATATATATATAATAATAATAATTCAAATTTCTGTAAGTATATCCATATGGCTTTGGCAAATATGAATATAGTACTTCAATATGAAAGTTAGTAAATTTCAAAATCAAACGTCATTGCAAGTTTGTATAGTTTTCATTTTAAAAAGACATTTTTTTTCTTTTAATTTTCATTCTGTAAGAATGTTATTTATACAATTGCGAACTTCAGAAAATAAAATGTTTCTTAATATATTATGCATTGTAAGTGATTTGTGCAAAGTGTGCTCCTAGAATAGAGGCTATAGAGTATGAGAATCTATTAAAAAAATAACTTTTATTAAAAAATCAACACTGAAGGTGTTGTGTCAGGCTGTTTCAATTATGTTTCTGCTTATTACTAGTTTATATACGATTTTTGCTTAATTAAGTAGGGATCAGCATTTTGTAGAGAATAAATGCCTTATAAAATTAAACAGCAAGATGAAAGTTTATGTGAGTTGTTCTTATTTGAATATCAAAAATATACTTTTCCCTTATCATATATTTGAATACATCGATAGATACATTACAAGACACATGCACACAGACAGACTTACACTAGCAGAAAACTGTCCAAAGGGCAATATATCCACTAGTATATCATCATCATCATCAGTATTGTTTTTATGTCTGCTTTTCCACGCTTGCATGGGTTGGACGGGTTCATCTCAGCATGGTATCTCACTTGTTAACCCACTACATCTGTTGTGTACCCAAGATTTACATTGTGTACATCGCATGGAGTTTATGCCTACTCCCTTTCTACATATTGAGTAGGGCCACTTCCCTGAAGGAATCAGGGTCCTATCTTCTCCCCTATTCAATAGCATGGAAGCAAAGGGAGATTGATGTGTCTGCTCCTATTTGACCAGAGATTGTAGTTGTGCAATTGAGCTACAGTGTTCATTATGATGGTGATGTGATGATTCCTTGGGTAAATGATTTACCTTGATCACATAGGTAATGAAATAAAAATAAAATCGCTACTTATCATAGTACCAGCACTAGGAAATTGATAATGTCTTTGGCACAACTAAAGAATCCTCCCTACCCTTTGTTTGGCAAGTTTTCCACAGTTGGATCCCCTATCACCAACGATTTTACAGGGTGTACTGGGTTTGTTTTATGTGTGTGTATGTCCCATAACCTAGTGGTTCGACAAAGACATCGATAAAATAAGTAGCAGACTTGAAAATATAAGTACTGAGGTTGATATGATCAACTAAACCACTTCCAAACGATGCCACAGCATCACTGCATTCAACAACAACCCTGAGCACCTTTTTGATCTCCCATGTGTCTAACACACATGGACATGCCTACAAAGTTAGAAAACAGCACAGCTCCCATGACTTTTGGAAACATTTTTTCACACTTAGAGTTGCTGAAGCATGGAACAAAACTGCCTGCGTCAGTTGTTAGCTGCCGAGACATTACATCCTTTAAAACCCTCATGCTTCCCGAAATTCGCCAAAACTACACCTGATGTCCCCCTTCCATACACACGTGTATATCATGACTCGTGCACTGTTCATTTTCCTGACGTTTGTACATTACCCTATGTACTATACATACACTTTTTGATGAGTTGTAGTGCACCTGAGCACTGTACACAATATTTTCATTATTATTATATTAAATGACTGAAACTAGTAAAAGAATACAGAAACTGATTAAGGTTAGAATCAATTGCAATACAATGTATTGTTTCGGTTTTAACACCGCCCCAGTGCGGGATTTACAATTGTGCTTAAGCACAGGGCCCCGGTAGAGGGGCGGGAGGGCATCTTCCTACCAAACGAAATTTTTTATGATGAATTTTTCTAATGTTTGGGGCCTCATAACTTAATTAGCACAGAGCCTCATTTGTCCTAAATCCGGTACTGCACCGCCTCGACATAGGAGTAGAGTCTGTCACCCTTTCCCCTCTATTTCTTACGTTGCTTACTCTTTCCCTCCTTTTCCTTTCAATTATAGTCCTTTCCTTTACTATACAGCCAGATCTGCCCTTCTTTATCCTCCTGCCCTTTTTCTGCATTATTTATATAATTAATTATGAAAACTTAAATTATTTACAAAAATAAAAAAAAATCATTTAAAATATTGAAATATAATTTCAAGCGATATTGTTATAGCTTGAAATTATATTTCCTGATAGCGGTTCGTTTGCCCATCCCTTTCGCTTGCCTTTTGTTGTATGTGATCCTAGATGAGTGTATTACTTGCATATGTGTGTATGTGTGTGTGTGTATTTCCTTTCCCTCTTTCTTTTTATTTGTAATATTATGATGTCGGTAATATTGACAAATAAAGTTTTGTCATCGTGTTAATAAATTACTCTAAACTTCAAACGTGTAACGAATAATCCAGTTGTAACATAAGTGAATAGATGGAATTGTTGGTATGATGGTTTCAATGCAAAGAATAATACCAGGATTGTGTTGTTACAATGTTTATTTTATATAACAATATTCAATTTGAATATTGAATGATAAAATCTATAACATGAAATATTCGTACAATAATTTGGTGGCTTTTCGAGCCACGTAAATAAAAGTATCACAGAATACGATTATAATATAGTTTGTATTGTATCTATACAATGTGACAAACAGAAATGGTGCGTGTGAAATGAAAAGTGTGAACTTACTATGTGTGCGTGTGTGCGTATTAGTATACTTTCTTGTTTTACCAGTAGTAGTAATCAGGCGTTTAAGGCGTGTGAGAAAATAGTGGACAGACGTTTTTCGTGAAGGGAGATTTGATAACGTAGGTGAAATGTCCGTTCTTGTCTGTGGTATAACTTTTTCTCCGGGGCGTAAAAAACACCTGTATTTATAAGGGTTGAAGTTAGAAGGATAGATATATCCTCTGACCTTTGGTTAGAATCTCCCAAGGGGTTGGTCTGCCGGGCGTAAACAACTTAGAAGGATGGATATATCTAACCTCTTTTTTTTGCCAGGCGTTAACAACATCTGACCTGTGTTTAGCATCTCTCAAGGGGTTGGTCTGCCGGGCGTAAACAACTAACCACGGCTTGTCCCAGAGGCGGGAAAGCTCAGATTCGGTTTCGAATCTTCGCCGCCGTTATAAACGCAAAGAAAATATATATGTATGTGAAAAACGAAAAGTATTGTAGCTCTTAATCTAATTCTAATCAATTTCTGATTGGAAAAAAAAATTTCTTTTAGCAAATTTTGAAAACCAAAGACAGTTTTTACTTTAAAAAGAAAAGACAATATAAAAAAAAATTATGAATTTTATAAAATCATTACTAAACGAATTACGGCACCTAATCAAAACATACCGTCTTTAGAAATGACACGTTGCATAACGTGGTCCTAGGGTTCCTGTACAGAGAGGTAAAAGAGGATGGTCATGGCTGGAATGTCTTTGAGAATAGGTCTGCTTGATCAGGATCGAACTGGAGCTAAACAAACTTAAGGGGTTAACAAATAAGTTGTAAGTCTATCATCGCCTTAGACCACTCAGCCAAAACGAGGAAGGCCTCGACAGTATCCTTCAACGTGCTAGAAGTAGCAATGAAACCTCCCTAAAATAACACCCTACTACTTGAAAAATGAAAGAACACAATAGATTGTGGATAATTTAGTACCAGATACACTATGTTTGGAAAATAAAGATGAAATGATCCCAGCTTGAACGCCTTTGTTCCTAGGTGTATTGCAACGGAGCTGACCTAGAGCTAATCACAACCACCACCACCTCTTTTTAAAAAATGGTAGGATATATTGAATAATCTGGTCAAAGATTCACCAACCCAACCAAAAATATATATATATACTTTCAAAACTTACCAATCATCATAATTAAAACCAGCTTCATATCCAAATTTCTATGTCAAGAAAAAGATATTCTAAACATTGCTGTTATAATTATAGTATACTATGGGGCTAACCTATAAATGTTCGCCGTTGCTGCATGTTTAAACTAATTATAATTAAATACATTGAGCAGTTGTAAAAGGCACTATGCACATAAATCTAGGGCCGCGTTATACAATTTGTCGTTTTAGACGGTAAAGCATAATTTCAGGCAAATATTCGTTTTAGTGTGGATTTAGAAAAAAAAGCTTCTAACTTCGTTTATTATGTTGTAAAAAAAAGTGTTGGCTGCATCTCCAAGCCGTTGTTAGAATAACCATTGCATAAGGCATTTTTAAACAATAGACAGCAGTCTGTCTCCGAAGTCTCTTATTCGCTGTGTCAATAAAATAGAGTATTGGCAGTATTGTTGAAATTTTTCCTTATTTCATACCTTGACTTGCGAAGAGAATTTGAAATTAAAGAAAAAAAAATAACGAAAATAAAGTAAATAACGGACAGAAGAGTACCGGTTACGTATTACTATATATCATTCAGTCGGATCCATCAATTTTTTTTTTTTTTTACGATCATAACGTGACCAAAGCATGGTTATTAACTACCAGTGTATCAAATGTTAACATAAGTGTCAGAGCGAAAAACACCGAATAAAGGAGAAACAATTGCTTTTCTTCTAAATAATGGTCTTCTGCATAGCGAGGATACGAATCGCACAGAATACTATTGTTTATTATTTGTAATAATTAAATATCACTTTCACTATTTGCCCGGGAAACACCCTATTTTAACAAGAAAACAAAAAAAGCGCCAACTTCCATATATAGAAAGTATAGTTTGTGTGTGTATACATGTGCTTGATGGACAGAAAAATAAAATAACGTGTTAGAGACTGGAAACTACCTCATGATATTTAAAGTGGCGTGGAAAAATTAAAAATAATAAAGTATCAGATTAAATAATTTGTTCACGGGTTTGCGTGTGTGTATTTGTGAATGAAAGAACGACCGGCATTTATCAGACACCGACCTAGAAACCACGTTGGCAAATAGGATAACACACAATGGGAAAATATAATTGGAATTATTTACTGATAATACTTACTTTGTGTCCATGGTAATCATCAACAACTGACTCATCACGACGTGCTTTAGGGTAAGAAAACTTCATATCGAAGCGGTAGGTAGGCTGCAAATGACACAATGAAATAATGATAATACAGATTAGGCAGTTAAGTGGTGTGCGCATTCTCTCTCATCACTTCCGCTTTCTAAATCCTTACCCTCCTACTTTGACCAAAAATCTTACAGCAAGATGTGCAGTGTTTTTCATTTAATATTTAAATTAATATGATTTTCTTTTTTACATCAATGTGATACTTTAATATGTGAAGTTGTATCTTCTTCTATGGCACCAAGTACTGCTAGAATTCAAACGGGACCATATATTCGCTTTGTCCATAACTTACTGTTGGACTACACATAATGTCTCGATTTTTCAAATGCAATAATAGTGTTTAGTAATGTTTCTGATGTTTATAACCACAGTGCTGGTTCAAGCAGTTGAGTATAAATCTTTAGGGAATGAGTGGTGAGTAGTATCTGAGAGGTTTGGAGGCGTTAATACCGTAAATTAAACAAAGGTAAGCCTTGGTGTACTCAATGACACGTACGCAGAAAAACTTCTTTATGAATTGAAATTTCCATTTTTTTAAAAAAGAAAACAAAAGCTAAAAACTCACAAAAATAAGGCAAGAAATTTTCAAAAAATTAGGTTCTAGTTTTAAAAATTTAATTGTTATGCCTTTCTTACACTAACATTTTGAGCTAGATTTCCTTGAGCGCCTGTGCGACTTTTGCTGTAACATAGCAGACGACTTTACAAAAAATGTTATACGCAGAATAGAGTTCCTTGTAGAATATCGAAGCCATTGAACTGTCAGAAGAAATGACTCATTGAAGGTAATGACTAAACCAGTGATAACCGGATATATTTATTACCATTATATATTCTAATTATATTATGGTATAATGCCTCGTACAGAATGAAAATGAAGCTGCCTGTGTATTAAAAGAAAGGGTGCATCTAATGATCTAAGACCAATGGGCATCACGTTCAATGGCTTGGCCATGTGTGCAAATGAAACCTTCGGTCAATACGAGGAGGTGCTGAAAAGTTCTTAGATTGATCGCTGCTACAGAGGCCTGGCTGGATGCCCTACCTTCCGAGTTCTTTTTACGGGGTTTAGAAAAACTGGAGGACCGCTGCAATATGTGTGTGAATAAAATCATGATTAACTGATCCTGGAGCTAGGGAATCTAATAATTATTTTATTTTACATTAAAAAACATTACATATGACCAGTGGCGAACTGGCCAGGTTGCCCAATGGCAAGTGGGCGCCAGGGGGCCCACGGTAACATTGAAGAGCCCACAGTAGCAATGCTTTGCTTTAAAAAAATACCTGAAATCTAAGAGAAAGAATAAAAAAAATGTTTAAATAAATAAAACAATTAAGCAAAGCATTTTGTCAACCAATTCCCCAGGAAATTACTAAAAACCAAAGTATACGATAGTGCAAATAGCTGGAATCAGTGGTTGTACATTCTACTAAATCTAAAGCTTGGTGTATTCATTCATGCAGCATGCAAACATACATATATAGACACAGACACACAAGCATATGTATATATATATATATATATATATATACATATATATATATATATATATATATATATATATATATATATATATATATACATATATATATATATATATATATATATATATATATACATATATATATATATATATATATATATATATACATATATATATATATATATAATAAATGTAATCTGAGTTTTTCGAATATTAATAATAACATTCGATTCGTTTGCAATTGTGTAAACAGCCTCATTTTTATAGCCATGTCAGTAGAATGAACTCATCATTCTTGCTTTTGTGTTGGCATGTAAAAAGAACTGCAGACACTAATGTTTCTGGGTATCACCCTTCATCAGTACAACTCACTATTCACCTGCCAGCTGTCAGAGCTAGTTAAAATATATGCTATTTTCTAAAATATACAGTTACTGATCAGATTACATTTATTGTATTCAGCCATGTAGAGCGAAAATTTTCTTTTTTTTATTTGAATTTGGCAAAGCCGGCCATTTATCGGTCGTATACAGGAAACTGACTGACCAGTCTGCTGATATGCAAATCTGGCTGATCAGTGGATCTGCTAATATGCAGACCTGACTGATCGGCCAGTCTGCTAATATGCAAATCAGGCCGATCAGTAACTGTATATTTTAGAAAATATCATATATTTTCACTAGCTCTGACAGTTGGCAGGTGAACAGTGAGCTGTACTGATGAAGGGTGATACTCTGAAACATTAGTGTCTGCCAGTTCTGTTTACATGCCAACACAAGAGCAAGAATGAAGAGTTCATTCTACTGACATGGCTATGAAAATTAGGCTTATTTGCATAATTGCAAACGAATCGAATGTTATTATTAATATTCGAAAAACTCAGATTACATTTATTGTATTCAGCCATGTAGAGCGAAAATGTTCTTTATATATATATATATATATATATATATATATATATATATATATATATATATATATATATTACTGCCAAGACTGGAATTGAACCATCAGTACAGTTGAGGTATGTCATGTATCAATTTATGTAATTTATCTGATGAGGATGAACTGAAAAACAACACAGTACCTCCGAAATATATATAATAAAACATATATTTTGATTATGTGAATGTATCCATTTCTTAATATTTTGAATAATATATATATATATATATATATATATATATATATATATATATATATATATATATATATATATATATATATATATATATATATACACTTACACACGAACTACTGACCAGATATTATTTGGTATCAATGGGTTAAAATCAATTAGTGGTGAAGGTGGTGTGTATATATATATATATATATATATAGAGAGAGAGAGAGAGTGAGTGTGAAAGAACAAAGGTCATTATTAAAAGTCTCTGGATTTCGTAAAATACATATTTTTTATTGGAGAAGGTAAGATATTTTCTCGCAAAAGTTTGATTGCACTGTTTTGTTTCCACTCCACTTGTGTTTGTGTATTTTTTGAAAATGTTATTTATTCATTATAAAAATTAAATGATAGCATTCTATATGTAGGTAAGCCCCCTTCATCTGGCAACCAATATTTCTAGACCTAGTCTGCCACTGTATATATATATATATATATATATATAATAGTAATAATAATAAATTTGAAGACTAAAATCCAAAGAGGGCTCGATAAAGATAAATATATATCAAATATATAAGAACCGTAGAGTAAATATTTATAAGGAATACCTACGTGTTTAATCTGTCATTTTAATATATATATGTAGCGACGTGGTTAGTCAGTCTGGTCACTACTTCTGATCAAATCCGAGAATAGCCCTTAGAAGGACTGTTATCGCATACGGTCTGAACAGATCTGAAGATAGCCCTTAAAAGGACTGTTGTCGCATATAGCCCTTAAAAGAACTGTTGAGGATGGACAGACGAAAGCACAAGTTGAAAGGACGAAGCAAGGCGAGATGTAAATTTGATCAGCTATTTATTTTCACATGAAGCGACGATACGAGGTACAAGGCGTGTGTGAGTGACAAATCGTGGCAGAGGCGAGGGACAACGATACGCGGGTTGACTCTGCCAAATGTCGACTGCTGAAGTGTTTGGAAGCACTCTATTTATACAGAAATAATCGTTTGATGTTTAGCCGCTGTGTAGACGTTTATTCTGGTAGCTTTTAAGGGTTCTTTTGTTTCACGTTGAGGTAGCTAGCTAACAGGTAGATGGCGCTGTATATTTCACAGATGTTATTTCCAGTGACTGTACATTACCCCCCTGCCAGATCTTTTGTACAACAAAAGAGCGAAATATCGTATAGTAATGGGCCAGTGGTGCATTTGTCGTGACAATAGCCCGAGGAGTGTCCAGCGCGTTGTGAAATTTTGTGATCATCGAGTACAGGACAGAGTCGATGTAGAGATGATATGGCAAGATGTATGTGTCAGGAAGAGAAAAAAGAAATAAACTATAAAATGACTTTGACCAGATTTATGCAGGCGTGATGAATGAGCCTGTTGCAATTTGGGTTGAGCTGCCTGTGAATTGCGTGACAAAAAGTCTAACTGGGCAGTGACGATAACCGTAACGTGTGAACTGAATGGCCGTAAGCATGCTGCCTAAAAGTAACAGTTTTCTCCACAGCATATGACTTGAGCGAATGCATGTGGTAAAAAAATAGCGAGGTATTCTCGAGCTATTGAGTGAATGTGTACGGGGAAAAAGAAGGCCAGTGTTTTGAGGATGCGATTTGTGAAATGCGTGATCAAAGAGAAAACATTTTGTAGTGTAAGAGTTAGAGGGACACAAATATCTATTACTCAGTGTATGAATTAAAAGGTGAAACAAACGTGGTTTTGTAGTGTGCATGAAAAACAAAATACGTACACGCCTTGTATGTATATAAAAATTATGGCAATTACACAATCAATGTTACAGAACAAGAAAAGTAAAAAATTTTGCAAAACAAGAGAGAGCAGAAAAAAAATGTTATACACAATGATATACACAATGTTTGTTCTTAAATAGAGTTTGTAATAAATAATGTTCATAATAAATAATGTTCTTCGTGACATGAGCACATGGTCACTAAAAATTGCAATTGTTCAAGCAGAAAGTTCATTGTATTTGAAACTGGAAATTGTAAACACAAGAAAAATGGAAATGTTTTGCACGAAGACTGATTAAGAAACTCACTTGAGGTTAACGGTAATTCACATATTGTGCCAACTTTGCGGGCCAATGGACGCGTCGTCCGCTTCTCGTGACTGGAGATGAAACAGGTGGCTCGCTGGGACAGCAATCTGTTGGAGTTTCTGGTGTAGAGACTGTAACAGTATCCATGATGGCTTTTTTTAATCTGTCCACGCTGACAGAATTCTGTTTACCATCTAGATCGAGAATAAAATATTTCGGATATTTTTTTAGAACACGATAAGGGCCAGAATATGGAGGTCGAAGATGAGCTGAGATGGTGTCGTTTCGAACGAAAACGTGTGTCCAATCTTTAATGTCTGAAGCTATGTGTGTGGCCGTGTTCTGTTGACGAGTGCTTGCAGGAGCAAGGTGAGACATATATTGTCGAAGACGGTGTACGTATGATCCTGGGTCTGGAACATCCTGAGGAGAGATGGGAGCAACCATCTGACCAGGTAGAACCAGGGAAGTGTCGTACACTAATTCTGCAGGTGTGTGTCCGAATTCCTCCTTAACGGTGGATCGAATGCCCAGAAGGATGAGTGGTAGGTATTCAAACCAGTGGGTCTTGTCTGGATATGCTTTTATTGCAGCTTTCAATTGGCGATGGAATCTTTCCACGAGACCATTAGCTTGCGGGTGATAATCTCTCGTGCGGATGTGTTTACATCCTAACAGGCGAGTCAGTTCCCTGAAGAGGTGGGAGTCAAATTGGTGTCCTCTGTCCGTTGTTATCTTCGCTGGGGCGCCATAACGTGATACCCAGTGTAAAACCAAAGTTTTAGCGACTGTTTCCGCTGAGGTATCATTTATGGGAAAAGCCTCAGGCCAACTGGAAAAATCGATCTATGCAGGTGAGCAAGTGTGTGTAGTTCTGTGATGGTGGTAGAGGTCCGACGATGTCGATATGCACATGATGAACACGTGCATCAGGTTGCGCGAATGTGCCGAGTGGAGTTTTGATGTGTCTGTGAACTTTGGCTTTCTGGCAGGCAATGCAGCCCATGGACCAGTCGCGCACATCCTTGTTAATGTTAGTCCACACAAAACGAGCAGAGATTAGTTTCTGTGTAGCCCGGATTCCCGGGTGAGACAAGCAGTGTAAAGCAGAAAAAACTTGTCGACGATGCATTTGTGGTACGTACGGTCGTTCATGACCGGTAGAAAAGTCGCACCAAATTTGTCCCGGAGAAGAAGGAATGGGAACTTGTTGAAACTAGAGGGATGGCGAATCTCGGAGCTTGATAAACTCTTCGTCAGTCTCTTGGTCAGCTGCGATCTGTTGAAGGTCGATGCCTGAATGCACATGTATTGCGTTCAGCTGGATTCGGGACAGGGCGTCGGCTGCTACGTTGTCTGATCCCTTGATATGCCGAATATCAGTTGAATATTGGGAGACAAAATCCAGGTGTCGGAGTTCTCTCGGTGAATGTCGATCAGGTTTGGTACGGAACGCATAAACTAGTGGTTTATGGTCCGTGTAGATCACGAAATCTGATCCTTCGAGCATGTGCCGAAAATGCTTAACCGAAAGATAGGTTGCCAAGAGTTCGCAGCCAAAGGTACTGTATTTCGTTTCTGCCGGTTGCAATCGCTTAGAAAAGAAGGATAAGGGTTGCCACACGCCGTCCACATGTTGTTGTAGAACGCCTCCAACCCCCGTTTCTGATGCGTCCACTAGCAGCGAAAGAGGAGCGCCAGACCTGGGGAAAACGAGCATGGAAGCGTTTGCCAACATTTCCTTCAGGCAGTTAAAAGATGTTAATTCTTCCTCGTTTAGAGTGATCTCTTCGTTTTTGCGAGTCCAGTTACGAAGAAGGTCCGTGAGGAGTCTGGCTGCGTCGGAACAATGAGGGATGAACCGCCTATAAAAATTCACCAGACCGAGGAATTCACGCAGTTTCCGAAGTGATGTAGGTGCGGGAAGACTGCGGATAGCTTCCACTTTCTCGGGAAGTGGACGGATGCCGTCTTTATCGATGATGTGCCCGAGAAAGGACAGTGAAGAAACGCCGAGAAGGCACTTGCTGCGGTTGATGATGATACCGTACTCAACCAAACGTCGGAAAAGGAGATTTAAGTGCTTCTCGTGTTAATGCTCGGAAGTACTTGCTACCAGCACGTCGTCAATATACGCGTATACGAAGGGTAGATCGCGTAACACGGTGTCAATAAACCTCTGTAAAGTGTGTGCAGCGTTGCGTAGACCGAACGGCATTCGCAGGAATTCGAATAAACTGAACGGTATTGTGATTGCGGTTTTCGGAATGTCTGCAGGCTCCATAGGTATCTGGTTATATGCACGCACCAAATCTACCTTGGAAAAGATGCGTGGGCCTTGCAAAGAGGCAGAAAAATCGTGCAGGTGAGGTACAGGGTAATTATCGGGCACTGTAGAATTGTTAAGTGCACGATAATCCCCACATGGTCGCCAATCATTCTCGTTTTTTTTTAGGAACAAGGTGTAGGGGTGCAGACCAGTTGCTGGAGGAAGGGCGAATGATTCCGAGGTCCAACATGTGTTGGAACTCCTGCTTGGCGATTCTCAATCGGTCTGGAGGCAGTCTCCTTGGTCGGGCAGCTGTGGGTGGTCCCCTTGTCTCGATGTGGTGCGTGACACTATGCTTAATGGGACCATCCTTAAATACCGGGCGAGTGATGTCTGGGTATTTCTGGAGAATGCCGTTGTACCGCGAAGGCTCTGACTGGCAAATTACAGGGCTCACTGTGGATTGCGTGGTAAATATACCTCTCACAGTGAGGTTTGTGGTGGTGTCGATAAGCCTCCGGTTCTTCATAGCCACCAGAAGGTTGAAGTGCTGGAGAAAATCGGCTCCTAGGATCGGGGTCGGCAGGTCTGCCACGACGAACACCCATTGAAAACGCCGCCTCAGGCCTAATTGAGGGTCAGGGATTTTTCCCCGAAAGTCGGAATTGACGATTGGTTCACTGCCTGCAGAAAGGACGGGGTTGGGTGTCTTTTTCCCGAGATTAGTGAAACAGGAATAACACTAACCTGGGATTCTGTATCCACGAGGTAACGGATGCCTGTCGCCTGGTCGTTAATAAAAAATAGACGACTTTTCTTTTCAGTACCAGGGGTGAACGTCGTTGCTAGGCCCTGGGTGGTATTCTGGAAAGAGCACGGGGCTTTGCACTTAGATGCCCGTGCGCCGAAATTTGTGTGATACCAGCAGAGGTTGCCAGACACACGATTTTGACTGGGACTACTGGATCTTCGACTGTGAAAAGGCCTGGATTGATTGTTGCTGCGTCTCCGGTGTGTTTGAAAGGTCAGGTTCTCTACTTGATTTGAGAGGGCTTTAATTTGACCAGCCCGCTCTCTGATCATAGCCCGCAGCTCTGAAATCTCGGCCTCTGTCGTTGGTTGCGACATGTACATGTTGGTATCTCCTTAGGTGCTATCTGGTTGTGCGTTCGACATCACGTCGGGGTCACCAATTGTAGCGACGTGGTTAGTCAGTCTGGCCACTACTTCTGATCAGATCCGAGAATAGCCCTTAGAAGGACTGTTATCGCATACGGTCTGAACAGATCTGAAGATAGCCCTTAAAAGGACTGTTGTCGCATATAGCCCTTAAAAGAACTGTTGAGGATGGACAGACGAAAGCACAAGTTGAAAGGACGAAGCAAGGCGAGATGTAAATTCGATCAGCTATTTATTTTCACATGAAGCGACGATACGAGGTACAAGGCGTGTGTGAGTGACAAATTGTGGCAGAGGCGAGGGACAACGATACGCGGGTTGACTCTGCCAAATGTCGACTGCTGAAGTGTTTGGAAGCACTCTATTTATACAGAAATAATCGTTTGATGTTTAGCTGCTGTGTAGATGTTTATTCTGGTAGCTTTTAAGGGTTCTTTTGTTTCACGTTGAAGTAGCTAGCTAACAGGTAGATGGCGCTGTATATTTCACAGATGTTATTTCCGGTGGCTGTACATATATATATATATATATATTATAAAGAATTAGTATATTTAGTAACATATATATACACACAGATGCATACTTATGCTAGCAAATATATAGGTTTTGTCTTAGTAACTTTGTCGTTCAATGCATGGGGTTGCAGAACAATAATATGAGAGACGTAAAATAAGAAAATTATAAAATTAACTTACTTACTAAAATTTCACTCTCAACTAATTAGTTTCTGAAAGGGAATAAACATACTTTCCGAAGAAGTGTACAGAGAAGCCTTTCGTCATCAGGGAAGTCTATTCTCAGCTAAGTTTCCAGGCAATACGTGGACACTGGGAACTTATACAAAAATAATTCAGTGGATAGAAAAAAGCAAAGCGTGGACTAAATTCCTAGCCATTGAGAAAATCACTGCCTACTGCGTCGGTGGCAAATTCAAAAGAATCAATCACGTGACATCGAGGTCAATCAGTGGAAAGTGGTTTGTTAAGAAGACAGCAGCCTGACTGTTACCATAGCAGCAGTCTTGGCCAATTTTGCTCGACAAATAATTTGGAGATAATTATAAAGAATTAGTATATTTTTATTTATAATGTTATTTATGTATATATTTAAAACATATTTGCGTTTTTGTTTGGCTGCTGTTGTTGTTATTTTTGTAAATCTCCACCAAATTCTGAGTGATTTATTTGTGAATATTTTTAATCCATAAACATTTATTTATGAAATTACAGCCGGTCGCTGAATTGTGGATTAATCTTGCGGATGCAAGAGTCTCGGTTTCAGAATAAATAAATAAAAAATGATTTGGTGATTTTCTTCAATCTGGGAAGTCTGAAGGAGAGGGCAGTGTAGCGAATATGAAATATAATGAAATTGGTGGTGAGTTGTGTAGCGATAGAATGTGAAGTAGATGTAGCGATTGAAGGGATTGGTTTGAGTAGATCTAGCTTTGAAAGAGAGAGAGAGAGACGGGGTAGCGAAAGAGATGAGAAATTAAAATTGCTATAGGATGTTATTATTAGTGGGTGTTTCCATTACATTGGAGATGAATCAGAGGGGTTGCCCTTCTTAGTAAGGTAACACACTGTAGCGTGTTTCCAAAGATCAAGTATATCTCTGGAGAGAGGGTAAGATTGAAAAATTTGGTGATTATAAGTGGTTAGTTCAGAGGTAAACTTTAAAGATTTTTGGAAGAGTCGTTGCCAGGTCTGATGACCTTGTTGGTTGGAAACGAATATAGTGCAATTGTGGTAGCATAATAAGAAGGTATTCGAATGTTAATCAGAAAAAAAAACTGAGTTAGATTACCAGTTGTTACTTGCTATTTTTACGTTGTTTGTGTACGTGTGTCCTTATCTAATATATACAAATATATTCCCCTTAAATGTGCTACTAGGTTAATAAAAGTGACGGTGACGGTCAATTTCTTTTAGGGGAGGGGGGCTTATTCTCAATACACGTGTTTCACCAACAAAATTGGTTAAAACCATTGTTAATTACATAAATATGAAAAAGAAAGATAAAACAAAATTAAGTAATGAGAAAAGGGGTTATAGCGAAGATACTAGGTTGTATGAATGTAACAAGGAATACATTGTTTGTGTGTATAATATTTAATTAACAATGGTAGATAGTATAGTTGACATGTCAAAGAAATAGATGATAGAATGAAGCAAAGTTAGTAGTTACCGTTTTGATTGCCAGGCAAACGCGGCTGGCAGAGGACGCCTGGCTAAGGCCAGGCGCCTGTTGGCCAAATGAGAGGCAGAGCCAAATGAGAGAGTGAGAACTTAAAGTTGTTAGTTTTATAGGGTTCTGACCGGAAGTTACAGAAAGGGTTCTACTTCCCGTCTAGATGTTAATCCAAACAAGGGAGACAACCGCTACATAACCTCCCGCCAGAATTTTAGGATATAAAAATCGAAATGAAAATATGTAGCAAGTTGGCGAGAATGTTGTAACAGGCATGAAAATTACGACAAAAGAATGTTTGCAAAAATCAATGATAGATATCAAGGTAGCAAAGTAAGAGAAGGGCTCAAAGTTCAAATGTACAAAATATAGTTCACAGGTGTGCAATCACATGACAGCAGGAAAGAAAGTGTGTTCCAGAGAATGAATGCAGGTGGTCTCTGTTCTGTGGTATATCGTGAAATTTCCAACCTCCGAATGGATTTTCTCACAGGAAGAGTGCTGCAAAAATAAATTCTCTGGCTTTG
Organism: Eledone cirrhosa; assembly: GCA_964016885.1. NCBI lineage: Eukaryota > Metazoa > Mollusca > Cephalopoda > Octopoda > Eledonidae > Eledone > Eledone cirrhosa. The sequence continues at coordinate 303,501,437 of OZ024740.1, forward strand.
GTTGTTGGTGAAGCTGTGTTGATGTATTGCTGTTGCTGTTGCTGCTGCTGTTGTCTCGCTGAGTGAGCGTATTCGGTGTCTAAATTCACCGTAAAAAAAATTTTTTCAGAAAAAAATGAGTTGCGCAAAGTGCTAGAAATAGCAGCCGAAGTTGATGGTCGATGTTGAGAATGCATTGACCTGGAAGGGTCAAGAGGCCAGCGACCAGAGAAATAAGCATTCTTAATAAATGCGCGGTTATCAACGGTAAATTTACATTGTAAATTTATAAACTGGGAAATAGAAGAATATAGCTTAAAATGTTCGTTGTAAAGGAAACGAAAAACATATATATACATCCAGTGAAATGGTAATGAGAGGTACATTGCAATACAATAAATCAATAAATAAGAACAGCAAAAAAAAAAAAAATATATATATATATATATATATATATATAAGGCTCCAATGGCCAGTTCACATAAAAATAGTTTGGCAGAACTTTTTGGGCCAGTGGACTCTCCGACCGGAACGGGTCGTAGTCTTGTATGTAGGTGAAGGTGGGGCAGAAGGAGCAGGTGTATGCACAATGGTGAAAGATTGGGGTATTTGTGGCTCGGGTGTATGAGCGTCATTGTGTGCCCTTTTCAGTCTATCCACCGAAATTATCTCTCTGGACCCCTTAACGTCTACAGTGAAATGTTTGTCAGTGCGTGCTAACACACGGTAGGGTCCAGAGTATGGTTGTGTGAGGGGTGGTCTCACAGCATCGTTCCTTACGAACACATGGGTCCACGAGGCAATGTCCCTCGGGACCGCATGTTTTACAGTTTGCTTCCTCGTATCCATCGGCGGCAGGTCCTGTAAATAAGAACGCAGACGGGATACGTAGGAAAGCGGATCTTGGAAAGCAAGATCAACAGGGGCAAGCATTTGCCCAGGCAACGCTGGAGGAGCACCGTAAATTAATTCGGCCGGGAAGAACCCAAGGTCCTCCTTTATTGATGACCGAATTCCTAATAACACAATAGGAAGGTACTCGCTCCAACGTTGAGAGTCTGGATAGGCGCGAAGAGCGGCCTTTAATTGGCGGTGGAATCGTTCCACCATTCCATTTGAAGCAGGATGATAGGCCGTGGTCCGAATCCGTTGAGCTCCAATTATTTTGGTGAGCTCAGAGAAGAGATGGGACTCGAATTGTCTACCGCGGTCTGTGGTGAGTGTAGTTGGTACCCCAAAGCGGGTAATCCACCCTGATACCAGGGCACGTGCTACAGTCTCAGCAGTCATGTCTTGTAAAAGGATGGCTTCAGGCCATCGCGAAAAACGATCGACACACGTCAATATGTAGGAATATCCACTGCTGAATGGCCAAGGTCCAACGATGTCAATGTGGATGTGTTGGAACCGGGCATCTGGAGTGGTGAAAGTACCCAGTGGAGTCCGGATGTGTCTATGGATCTTCGATTTCTGACAAGCGATACAGGAACGGCAAAAAACAGCAATGTCGCGCCTCATATTAAGCCAGAAGAATCTGGCTGTTATGAGTTTAACTGTGGCAGCAGATCCTGGATGAGAAATGTTGTGCAGAGCCAGGAACACAATTCGACGGTGAGTCTCAGGAACTAGTGGTCGTGGTGCATCAGTGGATACATCACAAAGGATCTGCCTGTCGGTGGTGGACAAGGGCAGATATTTGAAAATGCAAGTCGCAAATTCGGTAGAAAGAGTGTCCAACGATTGGAGTGCAGGTTGGTCTGCAGCTAAATTACCTAAATCGATATCCTGGGATGACGAGATGGAGCTAATTGGCAAACGAGATAATGCGTCTGCAACTATGTTGTGCGAGCCGGCAATGTGTTGGATATCGTTTGTAAATTGTGAAACGTAGTCCAGGTGCCTTGTCTCTCTGGGCGAATATCTTTCGGCTTTGGCCCTCAAAGCGAAGGTCAACGGCTTGTGGTCGGTAAAAACCGTAAAATTTCTCCCTTCAAGGATATGAGAGAAATGTTTCACCGACAGATATATGGCTAATAATTCCCGCCCAAACGTGCTATAACGCGTTTCTGCTGGTTTCAACTTTCTCGAGAAAAATGCCAAAGGTTGTTGGTTTTCAGCGTAAGACTGCTGTAAAATTGCTCCCACAGCGGTATCAGATGCATCAACACAAAGCGAAAGCTTGGCCTCTGGTACCGGGTGGGCTAGCAAAGAAGAACTAGCGAGGGCTGTCTTGGCAGACTGGAAGTCCTGAAGCTGTCCTTGTGTCAAGGAAATGTTTTCATTCTTCTTACGACGTTTTTTAAAAATGTCAGTAAGGGAAGATAGCCAATTAGCACAATGAGGAATGAAACGCCTATAGAAATTGATTAGGCCTAAGAAGTGACGCAACTGGTAGTAGGCGGCGGTAACTCCTGTATGGCTTGAACTCGCTCAGGGAGCGGCCTAATACCTTCGGCGTCGATGAGGTGGCCTAAAAAATGACCGTTTTGATTGCCAGGCAAACGCGGCTGGCAGAGGACGCCTGGCTAAGGCCAGGCGCCTGTTGGCCAAATGAGAGGCAGAGCCAAATGAGAGAGTGAGAACTTAAAGTTGTTAGTTTTATAGGGTTCTGACCGGAAGTTACAGAAAGGGTTCTACTTCCCGTCTAGATGTTAATCCAAACAAGGGAGACAACCGCTACAGGGTAAAGGAGGGCAGATCTGGTTGTAGAAGAAAGGACTATAAATGTCATAAATGAGAGGAAAGGGAGGGGAAAAATCCAGGATTCTTGAGCCATAGAAGAAAGGAATGGGGAAGGGGAGAGAGTTATGAGCTCTACGCCTCGCAGACAAATCTGCAAAGGCATTTCAGCGAACAATGGCCAGTGACACTCACTGCATCAGCTACCCCACGTCACGTGGCTCCTTTCTTAGACGGGCTGTTGACGTTCCGATTTTGCGGAGGAGTCGGCAGTACAGTGTCCGACGAAGGCGCCCGAGGTCTCGACGGCAACCGGTGCGAAGAGGAAGCGGCCGAACAAGATATTTGTGAGGTTCCTGGCAATAATTAATTGTATTTATTGTATGTGTTTATATTTTCATTCTATAAGAATTATAAACAATTTGTAATGTTATTTATACAACTGTGAATTGATAAAGTATAGACTATTTTAAAATTCTTTTCACAATCAGCTCATAAAAAAATAACAGACCCCTAATCTCCGCAGGACTCCTAGACTCTAGCTTTATGAACAATAAATATAGCCTTACTTTCACCCCAAGAGGCCCATATAGTCAATTCCATCACAACCATTATTATCATCCTTACGGGGTCGATAAAATAAAGTACCAGTAATGCACTGGGTAATTGCTGGCCTTGTGCCTAAAGTAGAAACAATTATTTCCATTGGCAGTATTGGTAGAGTGTCGGATGCCATGCTTTGGCGCATAGAGTTACGGCCCTTGCCATTCTGAGTTCAAATCCCGCCGAGGTTAACTTTGCCTTTCCTTTCATCCTTACGGGGTCGATAAAATAAAGTACCAGTAATACACTGGGTGATTGCTGGCCTTGTGCCTAACGTAGAAACAATTATTTCCATTCTGAGTTCAAATCCCACCATGGTTAACTTTGTCTTTCATCCTTACGGGGTCGATAAAATAAAGTACCAGTAATGCACTGGTTAATTGCTGGCCTTGTGCCAAAAGTAGAAACAATTATTATGATAGGTGAACTTTAAAATAAGGTAGATAACTGTAGGTGAGAAAAGTTTAAACAGCAAAAACGTCATTCGATCGTTGCAACAAAGTACTTGTCTAACAGTGTTCTATTCCAGCCAGCTTGCTATGTGATTAGGATCTAATAAGATCGAAACATGTCTGTTGTTTCTACCTAGATTGCATAAAAACAAGGTCCACTTATATTGCATACTATATAAATGTTCCCCAAAACGTTATGTTAGCCAAGACTATAGGAGTTATCTTTCTTGTTTGCTTCTCATGATCCGAATATCACCAATGGGGAGTTTCGATCTTGAAAATGCGAGGGTAATTTCAGTTGATTAAAATTCCCCATTTGTGTGTGTGTGTGTGTGTGTGTGTGTGTGTGTGTGTGTATATATATATATATGAAAAGAGTCAGGACCCCGACGGCTGAGCTCTGGCCGTTTCGACAGCTAGATCCTATTACCAACTCTACTACCCTAAGTATCGAGTACTCTGATGCGTTATGGTCCACCTGGTATCTTACCACACTTTCTTTGTTATATATATATATATATATATATATATATATATATATATATATATATATATATATATAGAAAGTGAACAACACAAAATATAACTACTCCATTACCAAAGGTTTCTGGATCCCAGACAATATTAATATACGTCTGGATCGGTACCAGACAGAGGTGCTATGGATAAAAAAATATGTATTGGAATTTAAAATCTGTTAAGAATTGGAAGTGAGGCTGGAAAAATAACGGGAAATATACATAAGAAAAGAAAGGTCAGAAAAATAATATATAAAAGTATATAGCAATATAGAAAAAGCCATGTGCACAAATGTCTTTTTCTATATTGCTATATACTTTTATATATTATTTTTCTTACCTTTCTTTTCTTATGTATATTTCCCGTTATTTTTCCAGCCTCACTTCCAATTCTTAACAGATTTTAAATCTCATTTCATATTTTTTATCCATAGCACCTCTGTCCGATGACCGACCCAGACGTATATTAATATTGTCTGGGACCCAGAAACCTTTGGTAATGGAGTAGTTATATTTTGTGTTGTTCCCTTTCTAATTAAATAGCTCTGTTCTATACATAGAGCACTCTTTTTTCCTTTGCTTTTCCTTCGGAATTACCTAACACACACACACACATATATATATATATATATATATATATATATATATAAATATAAAGAAATTATCTGGACTTTCCTAGTGATTTCTTTTGAATGATACAGTTCTAGTCCCATAGAAGCCATTTCTATATTAAACTTGATATATATTTGTGTGTGTGTGTTTGTATATGTGCGTTTATATATGTGTGTATACATAACCTGGATGTTTATGGGGAGCACCATCGGAGTACAATGTATGATAGTAAAGAAGTATTTTGTTAATGACAATAAATTTATCGACAAAATCCGCTCATAATAATTGTTTACATCGGTACGTTGCCAGATAATGGACTTTTATTAGAAGGCTAACTATCAGTCTCGCACCGGTGAAACTACTGTCGGTTTTCTTAACTCACCCTCAAAGATTCTATAAAATTATGTCAGATTTACAAGCAAAATACCAGCGCCTTGCGTCCGAATATTCTAAGGTAAATTATTAATAATGCCAAGTAGTTATTTTCTTATCAAATCCGTATTTGCTTTTATCATAGCTGCAAAATATTGGATCATCTGACAAACAAACGAGTAATTAATTACAAAATCTTGATATAACTAAATGTTCATGTCTCGTGTCCGCCCTCTTCTCAGATGGCTAACATCAACAACGTTCTTGTAGTATATATACAAACATTTAATACGCTCGCACTTATATATATATATATATATAACCGAATTATATATATATATATATATATATAACCGAATTATTATATATATATAACCGAATTATATATATATATATATATATAACCGAATTATATATATATATATATATATATATGTTAAGTATTTCCGTAGAAAAGGTTTAGGAAAGAAGAGTGCTCTATGTATAGTACAGAGCTATTTAATTACATAATAAACAACACAATCTAATTATTCCATTACCAAAGGTTTCAAGAAACTAGACGATCCTTACAGAAACGTCCAGCCCGTTCATCAGATGAAATAGTTACCTTTGGTAATGGAATAATTATATTGTGTTATTTATTATGTAAATATATATATAATTTTGTTACAAAAGCCATCCTTTGATATTGGATATTTATGTTCCTTCTAACAATACGTATATATATATATATATTACAACATTTTAATAAACATACTTCATAAGCATTTTAAGTGCTGGTGGTGGGGGGACTCAATAATACCAACTATAATATATATATATATATATATATATATATATATATATATATATATATATATATATGCGTCTGAATGTATGTATTTAAAAAAATAGTTTGTTTTTTCTTTCTGGTTATATATTGATAACTAAGTATTCACAAATATCAAATTTAGCCAAACATGCAATCAAAAATACACAGTATTTTAAGATGTGCTTTCGTAATTCCAATAAATTGCAACATTATAGTATATCATTAATAAACTCTTTATTATTGTTCTCACGGATTTTCAACTTGCGAATTGTAACTGACAGGTTTTGCATTTCTCCATTCAGTCATTACTGAAAAGAACTTTGATATTCTGTTATCAGTTGTACAATTAGCCTAGGTGGACGACGTACTAACAATGTTTACATATGTTTTATTGTTGCTCACCTCAGGAATAATAGTTAATAGAGACATGCTGTGATACGGTCTCCGCCTGCAGCATAGTCGTCTCGGCTCGCAATACAGAGAACAAGAAGACAAGCAAATACCAGAACTTGTCCAACTGCTTCTTTGCACCGGTCGCCGTGGAATCCTCGGACCCGGGACATTTGACCTACCCCGTAAAATCTGATCGATAGCAGCCCGTCTGAGAAAGGAGCCCTGTGAGGTGTGGTGGCTGTTGCACCGGGTGACGCTGACCATTGTCCGCGGAAATACCTGTCATTTTGTGCAGCCGAAACACCGCCCTGACCTAGGTGTAGAATCTGTTACTCTCTCCCCTTTTCTTTCTTCCTTTGTCTAGTAGTCCTTGCTCTTCCCCTCCCCTTTCTCTCATTTATGGCATTTATAGTCCTTTCCAATACTGCTTTCTTTTTCTGTATGTTTAACCAATATATAGTAATAGTTAAAAGGAAATTAGTTTATAATTTACACATTTTAAACTTTATTTATAACACTATTGTTGTATTATTAACAACGTCAAATTAAAAATTAACCTTACATATTAATTGTTAATATTGTTTAGATATCTCTCGATATTTGAGTCGAGGAATATCATTACGCTATCCTTTTTACAGAATCTTTAAATCGGCAGGCAAAATGACTTGCGGTATTTAATTAGATCGCTTTTCGTTCTGAGTTCACATCCCGCCGGGGGTCATCTTTGCCTTTTATACTCCCGTAATCAATTAAGTAAATATCAGCCAAGTACTTAAGTCAATTTATTCGATTATTCCCTCCCCCAAATTTGTGACCTGCGCTTATGTTAGAAGTATTATGGTCGATAGATAATAGTTGTGATGTATCTTTATTGATAAACACAATACATTAGTATATATATACACTATATATATATATATATATATATATATATATATATATATAATTGTTTCTACTTTTGGCACAAGGCCAGCAAATTCCCCAGTACATTACTGGTACTTTATTTTATCGACCCCGTAAGGATGAAAGGCAAAAACACGGATCGGCTATACAATAGGGCTACAGTATATATATATATATATATTTAGGTTTGTTGGTTCACCACTGGATAGAGTTGGTCATTCCGTATGGTCAATCTTGGTGTAATATTATGGAGAGTACTCAACGTAGTGCAGTTCACCCGTTTTCGTTTGTGTAGTTGGTGGTGCGAATACGGAGTTAATTATAAATAAAAATAACAGGAGGCTGGACTGGTGTAAATCCTTGAAAGGTTTATTATACTATGATCATTTCAATGACCGGGTTCCATATGAATCCGGTGATATCATCAGGTATTCGAAATATAACAAAGGAATATGTAAAAACCATGGGTCCGAAAAATCAAAGACAGAGAGGACGACTGACCAACTAGCTGTCTTCACCTCGGCCAGTCGCACTCAAAGTGATGGCAACTCGATCTGTTAATGACCATCTGGTGAGGGGGCGAAGGCTTATAATGTACTACCACCTCTCCGTCAAAGAATAAAAAAGAGGAAGAAAGAAAGAAAGAAGAAAAAAAGGAAAAAAGAAAGAAAGAAGTCAGCGTAAGGGTCACACTACAGTCAAGCTAGAAAACGCTGCGAAAAAAGTTATTCTAAAGAATCTATATTTTAACAAAGGCATATATATATGGAGGCACATGGCTTAGGCACAAGGTTGAGAGTTCAATTCTCAGACCGGGTGATGTGTTGTTTCCTTGAGCAAGACACTTTATTTCACATTGCTCCAGTTTATTCAGCTGTAGAAATGAGATGATAGGGACTGGGGTCCACATCATTCCACTGCAATGTGGTCGTGGAGGTGCCGCGGCAAAAAATCACCCAGCACTCACTGTAAATGGGGTTGGTGTTAGGAAGGGCATCCAGCTGTAGAAATCAAGCCAGAATCAATTCCTGTCCCACCCTTGCAAGCAGGGAAAAGTGGACGTGAAATGAATGAGTGAATATAATGGGTGTCTGTATGGTCTAATGTGTGAACAGAAATTTGGAACGTTAAACTTATGTTACGAGTTATAGGATGAAATTAAATTAAAAAATAATAAATTGAAAATTGGAAAATAAATAAAAAAATTATTTAATGAACTTACAGAGAGAGTCTTATATGAAAAAGTTAATCTCGATAAGATATCAGGGTGAGATAAAGATTAAAGCCTTCGAATGTGAATCCCAGTCAGCACCTCCTAACCACGTGTCAGCCAGTTTCGAGTGGTATCGTCCAGCGAAAGAAATGGAAATTAATTTTTCCGAGTACTCTAGGAACGTAGCTACACTAGGCCCCGGGAGTGTTAGCGGGAAGTCTACAATTTCGACAGGCCATCGTCTATACCAAACGAATACTATTAATTCACACATGAGGGGTTTATTTACATGCCAGTAGAGGCATGATACAGCTAACAGTTATGCCTAAACCTGGAGTTTATAGGTATAAGTATGATATGGCGGTCAAAATAGGCGGCGCGGCGGGCCCGGGGCAAGGCAAGCCGCACCGAGTAATTTTGTTTACCGAAAAAGGGGAAATTTATTTTTTCAAGCACTCAAGGAAGGCAGAACTTTCCGAGCGCCCATCGCGCAGCCGGTAAAAGCCACCACATCAATCAAAGGTAGCAAAACTCAATAAAAAGTGCAAATAGACTATAAATATTTTAAAGTCCCAGTTAGTCCGGGTCTTTGATTTTTCGGACCCATGGTTTTTACATATTCCTTTGTTATATTTCGAATACCTGATGATATCACCGGATTCATATGGAACCCGGTCATCGAAATGATCATAGTATAATAAACCTTTCAAGGATTTACACCAGTCCAGCCTCCTGTTATTTTTATTTTTTTATATATATATATATATATATATATATATATTTAAAGAATGAATAATAACAGGTAGACATCATAAAAAGGTAATTTATTCCAAGTGCTTACAAATGTTTCAACAGTAGTTATACAGCCTAGTCATGCTATGTGCAAATTGGTAATTATTTGCAGAAACTCAATTTTCAAATGCTGCTTCTACCGTTTCCTTAGAGCAGAGTGGTTAAAATGTAAATACCCTTGTATTTCTTAAAGGAAGTTATTGGGGAAGATAGAGTAGAGATGTCTACCTGTTATTATTCATTCTTTATCTACGCTCCGGAATACAGAAGGATCAGAAACTGAGTTTCTTCAACTATTCTTCCATAACTCGTTGAGTAACCCCTCACCGTACATCAACTCTATCTAGTGTAGTAATTAACCATTACTACATTCAGGATAATCCTAAGCATTTTGTGCATAACCTAATATATATGTATTTATATATATAGGAAAAGAGATATCACCGTTTAACGTATATTTTCCACGCTAGCATGGGTTGGTCGGGTTTTTCTCATTTGAGACAAGTCAGATCAGGTGATTGTGTTTGTGTTTTGCTCATACAGAACTGTTTCTGACTTGGATTCTACAGCTGGATGCCCTTCCTAACGCCAACCAAATTTACAGTGTGGGCTGCGAGCTTTTTGTTGTGTCACCTACACAACCACTTTACAGTGTAGTCTGGGTACTTTTTGTCGTGATACCAACTCAACCACTTTACAGTTTGGGCTGTATGAATATATAATTATTAAGGCCCGTTACTACGACGCCATACCATGTACGTATGTTTCATTAGCTCTGAGGACCAACGCACCTGGTATGGCCCCGTTGTAGTAACTGGCCTTAATAATTATATATTTATACGGACATGAGTTGTTTTATACTTTGGATAGCTTTACCTACCTATTACTACTGGACTCCATGTGGATATTCAGATACACACACACATGCATACATACAGACATACCCATACATAAACATTCACACATATGCACACAAAATAATTCGGTTACAGACAATACAGAAAGTCATAAACACATACATAGAGACATGCATACACACACTTATCTGACCCACGTGAAAATACATACACACACAAACATACACACATACATAAAAACAATAGATAACATTCACACACACACACACATATAAACAAATACCTCATAGTTATACACACGCACACACTTACACCTATGTGCACATAGCAACAATATAAGACATGCACGTGTTCACACACACATGAACAGAAGCAATAATGCACACCTACCAATTTCACCCCATCAGCACACACACAACCACACCCATAACACCCTTGGACTCTCCACTACGACCCCTACTCCGAAATGCCAGACAACTCGCTTACTACCCCCAACCTTCTTAACCTTTTCCAAACTCTCATGTACGTACATGTTCTCTCCCTATCTGAACTCTCCATTTCCTGACGAAGGACTTCCGTCCAAAGTGCCAGACCCTCCTCTACTTCCTCCTAAGTGTGATCCTAATAGTACTTTGTATTTTTGCATCCCTGTGTTTGTTTTGTTTTATTTGTTCAACTATATATATATATATAAAGTGGGAGAAGGCACACCACAAGAGGCACTGGAATTTTTCCTCTAATAATTTTTTAGGAAAATCAACCAACATACTCACAACATTGCTGTGGGTGATAGAGAGATTAAAGTGCTGGAATAACGAAGAATCTTCACAGCCAACAAATTGTTGCTATTCCTGCAATACATTAAAATTAGACGAGTAAATAAATAAACATTGAATTAAAGAATAAAGTATGTAAAGGTTCGCAAGTTTTCATTTTTAGGAAGGGGCTATAAAATATATTTTAGTAGTGTAAAATCCTAAGCCATTTTTCTAGTTTCTGCTTTTCATTTCTCATGATCCAAAATCTCACCATTTATTTTTACATTTACTGATATAGAGTAGGGTAGACTGAAGCAGAGAGTTTGGGACTATCTATGTCCCAGAGGCACCTTCAACTATATTTTTGATCAATCTGATTCATTTCCAAGGTGTTGCCTACTTTCCGCAAGCATGAAATTCTGGGGAGTACTTGGTTGATGCCCTGCCTGTGGCCAACATTGGTAGCCTATTCAGTCTGGATGAGCTCTGCATCTCCATTGCACTCAAATTAGTAGCCAATGTCTGTGGGTGTCTGAAATGTCACTGTATTAGGCTCCTCAACTCTACAGGTATTCATAGTTTGTCTTGCCACCTGAATGCCGGTTGTTTCACTCGCCACACCAAGCTAAACTTGATCATTAAGCGGGCCTTAGCTTGGGTAAATATTCCCTCAGTTCTGGAGCCGGCTGATTTATCCAGAATTGATGGAAAGAGACCAGATGGTCTTACCCGTTGTCCCTGGGTAAGAGGTAGATGTCTCATTCGGGACGCCACAGTCAGTGATTCTTTGGCTCCTTCCCAAGTAATGTTACTCGAAAGATACTTTGAAGGAACCCCATTTCAGCCACTGTATTTGCAATCATTTTTTCCATCATTACCCAAGATTCATGACCATAGTGAATTAACGTGTTCATATTTTCATTTTAAAGAATTACAGACGGATATATATATATATATATATATATAAATATGCAAACACTATATATATATAATAATTTTATATAAGAAACTTACATTAAGTTACTATCTTAGTAATGAAATAAATAATAATTTTAGTAAATCCTCAAAATTCTTCATTAATTAATTGAAACAGAGTGTATTTCATTAGAAATGTAGTCATGAAAGGGTTTAAACTGAATGGCCTTCCTACTGTTAACCACACCATCACAATGAATTGGAGTATGTTCTGTTAGTTAAACTGGAGCAACAATAGTGTCTTGCTCACTAATGATCAATAGCTCATTATCTGAACAATTATCATTGTACCTCAATGTCAGGTAATAGTTGACATTTAATTTAAACTGCTAGTTTTGGAATGGAGTGAAATAACTATAAAATGTATTGAATATGTTATTGTTTAGGTCCAGGTTAGATTTGAACAAGCATACCTATGGTCAAAAACATTATAGCTGTTATTAGCTGTTTTTTTTTTTTGGTGGGCAGGGGTTTGCTTTAGATTAAATGATCCAATGTTATATTATTTTTAAAAGACAGTAAGTGCGTGGTAGAGTGTAATTTAAGAGACTTTTGGTTGGTATTTCTTACAAGTTGAGCAACCACATTGAGGCTCCCTTGTTGGCTTAAAATGATCAATATAGTTTTTGAAGTTGGAGTGACAGACAAGATCAATATGGTAAGTACTGCTAGTTATAGGTAAAAACCTGGCCTGTCAACTTCTCGTCTCTACTCTACAGTAATTTTAATTACCCGTTGTGGACATTTCCTTTTTCTTAAATCACTGTTATCATAGGAAGTCACAGTAACAACAGCACCTCTGTGTTGTTACATCACCTATTAGAAATAGCAAACAAGTTTATCTCAAATCACAATCTACATCATACTCCTAGTTGCACTATGTATGAATAAAAATACAGAGTATAACAGCACGACTGGAATACTTTGATCATAGATCTTCTGGATCAGGCTAGCCTAGGGCTAAACAGCAATAGTACAGTCACATTGTCCCTATTTTAACTTCGGAAAAAAAACATGCAAAATCAAGCTTGCAGGAATATATAACAGTGTGGCAGATGCACACAATCCATTTAAATAGGAGTGTTCTTCAGATAGTAATTTCAGTGGATCAAAGGACAGAAAAAACAGAAGTAGGATAGAAATAGTTTAATCTTGGGTTAATAATTGATAGGTGTTTATGAGTATAATTTCACTTGCTTGTCATAACTTTTATTTAAATAATCTTAGTATAAGTACAGATAGGAAATTGGCTAACCGGGAGATTGTATTTAACCCTTTAGTTACCAACCTGGCCAAAACCAGCTCTGGTTCTATGAAATAAAGTCACTCATTTTAAATGTTTTCAATTTAAATTAAAATCTTCCAACATATATTTTTATATAAGAACCTTACATTAAGTTACTATCTTAGTAATGAAATAATTAACAATTTTCGTAAATCCCTCAAAATTCTACAATAATTAATTAAAATAGTGTGTATTTCATTAGAAATATGCCCATGAAAGGGCTAAATGTATATGACAAATAGCTACTCAGAACTTAAGCAAAACAACCACCTGCTTAAGGCATCATGGAAAGTGTGGCACCATTTTATTCAAATTGTATTTGTCACCACTTTCATCAAGCAAAAAGATTTCATGAATGAAGATTTTTACTTCTCTTCTGAAGTCCACAGGAGAGTACTGTTCATGCGTGAGGAAGTACTGTTCACATGTCAGAAAGTACTGTTCACATGTTATGAAGTACTGTTCATGCGTGAGGAAGTACTGTTCACATGTCAGAAAGTACTGTTCACATGTTAGGAAGTACTGTTCATGCGTGAGGAAGTACTGTTCACATGTCAGAAAGTACTGTTCACATGTCAGAAAGTACTGTTCACACGTGAGGAAATACTGTTCACATGTGAGGAAGTACTGTTCACACGTGAGCAAGTACTGTTCACATGTGAGGAAGTACTGTTCACACGTGAGGAAGTACTGTTCACACGTGAGGAAGTACTGTTCACACGTGAGCAAGTACTGTTCACATGTGAGCAAGTACTGTTCACACGTGAGCAAGTACTGTTCACACGTGAGGAAGTACTGTTCACACGTGAGGAAGTACTGTTCACACGTGAGGAAGTACTGTTCACACGTGAGGAAGTACTGTTCACACGTGAGCAAGTACTGTTCACACGTGAGCAAGTACTGTTCACACGTGAGCAAGTACTGTTCACACGTGAGCAAGTACTGTTCACACGTGAGCAAGTACTGTTCACACGTGAGCAAGTACTGTTCACACGTGAGCAAGTACTGTTCACACGTGAGCAAGTACTGTTCACACGTGAGCAAGTACTGTTCACACGTGAGCAAGTACTGTTCACACGTGAGCAAGTACTGTTCACACGTGAGCAAGTACTGTTCACACGTGAGCAAGTGCTGTTCACACGTGAGGAAGTACTGTTCACACGTGAGGAAGTACTGTTCACACGTGAGCAAGTACTGTTCACGTGAGCAAGTACTGTTCACACGTGAGCAAGTACTGTTCACACGTGAGCAAGTACTGTTCACACGTGAGCAAGTACTGTTCACATGTCAGAAAGTACTGTTCACACGTGAGGAAGTACTGTTCACACGTGAGCAAGTACTGTTCACACGTGAGCAAGTACTGTTCACACGTGAGGAAGTACTGTTCACATGTCAGAAAGTACTGTTCACACGTGAGGAAGTACTGTTCACACGTGAGCAAGTACTGTTCACACGTGAGCAAGTACTGTTCACACGTGAGCAAGTACTGTTCACATGTGAGCAAGTACTGTTCACACGTGAGGAAGTACTGTTCACACGTGAGCAAGTACTGTTCACACGTGAGCAAGTACTGTTCACACGTGAGCAAGTACTGTTCACACGTGAGCAAGTACTGTTCACATGTCAGAAAGTACTGTTCACACGTGAGGAAGTACTGTTCACACGTGAGCAAGTACTGTTCACACGTGAGCAAGTACTGTTCACACGTGAGCAAGTACTGTTCACACGTGAGCAAGTACTGTTCACACGTGAGCAAGTACTGTTCACACGTGAGCAAGTACTGTTCACACGTGAGCAAGTACTGTTCACACGTGAGCAAGTACTGTTCACACGTGAGCAAGTACTGTTCACACGTGAGCAAGTACTGTTCACACGTGAGCAAGTACTGTTCACACGTGAGCAAGTACTGTTCACACGTGAGCAAGTACTGTTCACACGTGAGCAAGTACTGTTCACACGTGAGCAAGTACTGTTCACATGTCAGAAAGTACTGTTCACACGTGAGGAAGTACTGTTCACACGTGAGCAAGTACTGTTCACACGTGAGCAAGTACTGTTCACACGTGAGCAAGTACTGTTCACACGTGAGGAAGTACTGTTCACATGTCAGAAAGTACTGTTCACACGTGAGGAAGTACTGTTCACACGTGAGGAAGTACTGTTCACACGTGAGCAAGTACTGTTCACACGTGAGCAAGTACTGTTCACATGTGAGGAACAGGGATATTGATACACACAGTGAATTGGCAGAAGTTTTAGAGAATGTTCAACAAAATATTTTGCATTATTTATTAGTACCAGTAATACAGGGTAATTGCTGGCCTTGTGCCAAAAGTAGAAACAATTATTTATTTCAGCTCTTTCAGTTCTGAGTTCAAATGTCACTGAGGTCAACTTTACCTTTCATACTTCTGGAGCCAATAAATGAAATACCACTCTAAGACAATAGACTGGTGACATTAGTGTTAGACACCATGCTTTGCAACATCGAGTTATGGCCCTTTACATTCTGAGTTCAAATCCTGCCGAAGTTAACTCTGCCTTTCATCCTTACGGGGTCGATAAAATAAAGTACCAGTAATGCACTGGGATAATTGCTGGCCTTGTGCCAAAAGTAGAAACAATTATTAGAGTATCAGATAAAATGTATTGCAGTACATGTTCTGGCTCTTTGTGTTCTAAACTTAATTAGTCACTTGGTTTAACTCTACCTCCTGGTCCTTAGGTGCCTTTAGCATTCTAATCTGTTGCAAGTATTTGGATTATGTCTCTGTTTTAAAACATCTTCCTCTCCCTCATTCCCCAGCTTTTGAAGTCCCTCAAAAGGATCATAGGTGGTGTCATAATCTCCTGACAAATACACACTCATACAAACATCCTAGAGTAAAAAGACCATCCAACTGCTCTACAATCACTGACTTACATATATTTCTTTCTCTCTACATCTGTTACAATAATACAATGACTTATTCTCTTCTGAACTATCAAGGTACTCGCGGGTCTCAGATAACCCTACCCTTCCCCCACTTATTAATTTTTCAGATTTTTTCCACACACTCCTCCAATCTTATTAAATTATGCTAATCTATCTCTGATGAAATTTTATTTTAAGAGGTAGTATTCCTGTGACAATTAATTTTCTTTATACATTAAAAACATTATACATGAAAAAAAAAAAAGAATTGAAAAAAAAAATCACATACATTATAAAATAAATAGGATGCGAGTTGATGGGGGTTTTTTTTTTCTTGCTTTGATCATATATATATATATATTAGTGCATTATATTTGTGAGATTCCTAGCAATAATTAATT
This sequence comes from Eledone cirrhosa, assembly GCA_964016885.1. Taxonomy (NCBI): domain Eukaryota; kingdom Metazoa; phylum Mollusca; class Cephalopoda; order Octopoda; family Eledonidae; genus Eledone; species Eledone cirrhosa. The sequence continues at coordinate 303,517,954 of OZ024740.1, forward strand.
GTATTTATTATGTGTTTATATTTGTGCTTATATTTTCATTCTGTAAGTATTATAAACAATTTGTAATGTTATTTATACAACTGTGAATAATAAAAGTTTTAAAATTATATTATATTCTAAATTTTTTGTGTCGCTTTCTTCTAGTTAAAAGCACAAGTTCCAGTTCTGAAGAAGGCTGTGGTTGATGAGCAAGCCGTTCAAGAGAAGTTGAAGGTAAGGGTTGTATTCCAAAGTAGATTGTTATTTTTTTTTTTACATGGTTCTGATCTAAGTCATGGGTCCTATTATTTTTATAGTTATATTTTATTGACCTTGGAGTAACATTACTCAATAGAGTGCATAGTTCAGCTATCAGAGACTCACTCCGGGTAGAGCCGCTGTTTCTCCAAATTGATAGATCACAGCTTCTATACTATGGGCATGTGATTAGAATGTCTCAGGAAAGTATCGCTGGACAGATTTTACAGGCAAGACCAACCGGCAGGAGACCCAGGGGTAGACCTCGAGCAAGATAATTGGATAACATCCATGAGCTTGGCTGGTCTCACTTAGGAATCCAATCGGATCAGTTGGAGACAGTTGCTTCTGACAGGACCCCCTGGAAGGAGTGTTTGAGGATTCTTCCCCCACACAATTCTCTCAGGAATAAGTGTGTGAAGGAGAAGGAAAAGAAGGAGGAGGAGGAGAAGAAGAAGAAACAGCTTTATTTCAGAGAAGGGAAATTCATTCAGATACAGAATGATTTAAGTTAACTATTCAATCATCAAAGTGTAAAACAGCAGGAGAGAGATAACTTCAGAAGAAATATCTAGTCCATCTAAACTTTGAAAATGTGTGTGTAATCATTATATTGTTATATTCATAGAAAAGTAATTATGGTATTTTTTTGTGATAATAATTGATGTTTATCAGTTAAAAATCTGACCTTATAGCATTATTTTATTTTGAAATCCCACCGAGGTTAACTTTGCCTTTCATCCTTACAGGGTCGATAAAATAAAGTACCAGTAATGCACTGGTTAATTGCTGGCCTTGTGCCAAAAAGTAGAAATAATTATTTTATTTTGAAACCATTGATTGGTAAAAGTGTTAGTGCCTGATAAAATACATTATACTATTCATTATTTACTATCATCATTACATGCGTTTTTCCACACTTCCATGGGTTGGATGGGTCCTTCTCAGCAGTGTCTCTCCTCTTGTCACAATACTTTGTTATCTCTTCTTTGAGCCACAGTAATTTGAGGTCAGCTCTCACAACCTCTGCCCAAGTCTTTCTTAGTCTATGTCTACTGCGGCTTCCTTACACTGGCATTTTCTGGCAATCTGACTTCTATTCCTCACACAGTTGATTTTGATTTCATCATTATGGAATTTATAAAACAATATTCAATTCTCTGCACTATATTCCTTTTCTACAAATTTGAGGCTTTTAAGTTAAAGCAAGAAATTATTATTTCAATTTAGTATAACTTTTTCATTTTCTAAATCCTATTGCCCCCTTAACAAACAATTTTATCTGTTGAAATTTCTAATTTATATAGTTTATAATGTTAAAAAAGTACCTAGGACCTTTGAGTAGGTTTAGGTTTTAACCTTTTTATGATCGTATTTCGAATGAAATATAATCTATTTTAATTAATTATTGAAGAATTTCGAGTGATTTACTAAAATTATTAATTATTTTATTACTAAGATAGTAATTTACTGTAAGGTTCTTATATAAAATTGTGTTGGAAGATTTTAATTTAAATTTAAAACCTTTAAAATGTGGGATTTTATTTCATAGAACCAGGGCTGGTTTTACTAAAATTATTGTTTCATTACTAAAATAGTAACTTAATGTAAGGTTCTTATATAAAATTATGTTGTATTATTTTAATTTAAATTGGTGATTTTATTTCACAGAACCAGGGCCGGTTCTTGCCAGGTTGATAACTAAAGGGTTAACTTGTAATACTAGAAAGTTTTAAATGTTGGTTTCCTTTATTTATAAGTTTGTTTCAAAACTATGCCATTTAAATGTGAAAATGTCTGTAATGAGTTATTGCTAATATAATCTGTGTTTGCTATAATTATTAACTTCATCTTTAAAGATGAAATATTTTGTTTAATATTTACATTGGCATTACATTATCAGTTTGATCTCCAGTTGTCATCAGGAGTCTTATTCTTAGGCAAAGCACTGTTCTGTAAAATGTGAACACCTCAAAAGACACTTAAGGGACCAGATGGTAGTGATGTTAACCCTTTCTTTACCATACCTCTAATAAATAACACTTTCTACTATTTTGAGTAACACCTACATTATTAACATTGAGTAACACCTACATTGAGTAACACCTACATTATTATTAACACCTACATTATACGAACAGCAATGTTACATGGTAGTGAGACCTGGGCGCTCTCTGTGGAAGACTTGCGTAAATTAGAAAGAAACGAAGTCTGCATGCTCTGATGGATGTGTAATAGTAATATACGCGAACAGCAAAGCATAAATGAATTGAGAGAGAGACTGAGCATAAGAGGAATCAAATGCTGTGTGCAGGAGAGGCGGTTGCGTTGGTATGGACATGTGATGCGTATGAAGTATGACAGCTGCATAAAAAGGTGCAGAGCACTAGAAGTCGATGGAAGACCCAAGAAGACTTGGGATGAGGTGATAAAAGCCGACCTTACCCAATTACACCTCTCAAAGGTGATGACACACGACCGTGACCTCTGGCGTCATGCAGTAATACAGAAGACCCGATCCCCCACGGGTACAAGCCGAAGCTGAAGCATATAGACAATATGCCCCCACACCCTCCCACTGCAAAGTGGACATGGAGGTGCCACAGAAAAAAAGCACCCAGCACTCACTGTAAATGAGGTTGGTGTTAGGAAGGGCATCCAGCTGTAGAAATCAAGCCAGAATCAGTTGCCGTATGAGCAAGACAAGGTCAGCCGACCGGACACTGCCCATAACAGGACAACCCGTCTAACTCATGCTAGCGTGGAAGAACGGACGTAAAATGGTGATGACGGTGATGATGATGATGATGATGATTAACTTTTAACGTCCTGTTCTGCACGAAACTGCATTATTGAAAGCATTACATTAAAAATGAATGTCTTTACTGTAAAACTGAAAATGCTTACAATCTGTTGTCTAGTAAAAATATTATAAACATTTGAATTAAAAAACTTTTTTTAGATATTTTCTGCTAAATCATTACAGGTTAAGAGTTAAACTGATGTTAGCTTAATAAAGGTTCTTACTATGATGGAAGATTTAAGATAAACATATAAACACTTCAAAATGAAGAGTTTTGTATCATAGAACCAGGGGAAGTTTCTTGCTGTTTATATCAAAAGTGTTAAACTAAGTGGTGGTGTGTTAAGCTTGTCACTGAAAGTTATATAAATATAGGATATAACAGCATACCATCTCAGTTTTCAACAGCTAATCAACCCAACTAATCAATATAGCTTTCTAATTAGTTCATGAAGCATTAATTAAACATTGAACAGATTAAATTGTTTAGATCTGCCCAGATAGGTTTTAGAAAAAAAAAAAAATAATTTTCTGTCTTTTTTAAAGATTTAAGTCTTTCTCCTCTAGTCACTGTTTTAAATTACATAAATCTTTTAGTAAATTAATTCCACAATCTTTCTTTGTTTATATTTTTATTTGTATTATTACTAAGAATATTATGTTAAATGTGGATTAGTTCTGTTAATTAAAACTGTATGTTGGTTGACTGGTTACAAATTAACGATGCCTTCACCATCAACAATATTCATATTGTTTTATTTACTCTACATTTAAGTTGAGTGACAATGTGTGTGTGTTTATCCTTCACTCGTTTCAACTCTTTCTTCTCTGTTTTTGTCTTCATCTTCATCATCATTGTCATCTTTTCTCCCAGCTCCATCCTCATATACTTATGATCATTCTTGCCGTGACCTCAAATTACACTGCCCCATCTTAGGAGATATTGGATAATGTACTCTTAGATATATAAAATGGTGAATGGGATTTCTTTGACCACATCTGACTTAGAACAGCAACAACTAAACCCCTTTGAAGTTAAGATACATTTAAGATTAGGTAGAATTAGAGACAGTGTAGACTTATAAGGTGCAGTCATGATAATGTTTTCCACAATAATCTGTTTCTAACAAATCTATGACAGGTGAGACCCACAATGGAGTATTACTCCTATGTCTGGGATTGTTGCTACTTTTGCTAACCCAGACACCCTAGATCATATCCAGAGAAAAGCCCCTCATCTAATTGGCATAAAGTCACTCACAGACACACATCCAGCTTCTAACCCATAATTGTGCTGTTTCTTCCTTCAGCTTCTTCTACCACTACTACAATAAGGCTCTGCTGCTCAACTTGTTGGTCTCATGCTACCTCCATTTTGGTACTCCTCACTCACTTGTCATCTTCTCATCACCCATGTTGTATACAAACCCACTCTCTGACCTTGCACTAACTACCATATCTAATTTTTCTTGTCCAGAATGTCAGTTCTTTGGAATCCACTCCTTGTTTAAGTCTTTCCGAAAGGAGTTGGCTTTCAACAGTTTAACCCTTTAGCATTTACATTACTCTATATATACTATTGTATTTTCATGGGAAAGGCTTTATCTCACATAATATTTCACATAATATCAAATCTATGAGATTTTGATATTAATTATTTTGAGAACAATACCTTAACATCAGTATGAGCAGCCAGTTATGGCTGGTTTGAACAGAAAGAGGTGAGAGAATTTTGGCCTGATATGGCTGGTTTAAAGGGTTAAATGGAACATTAATGGTATTAACCTCTTTGGTCTCAGGGGGCCTGTGAAGGTTATGAGCACTATTTCTGGGCCTGTAAAGGATATGGGCACTACCCCTTCCCCCAGACATATAAAAAAAAAGATTGAACTACTTTATTACAAAAATATTGTCCAGTTCCAACATGAAATCAACACCCATAATATATCTAAAGATATTATCTGGAACTTGGTAATGAACTGATTTAAGAGACTGTCTTTCTTTATTAAAATTTAATAAAGAAACATTAGTAACCTGAGACAGCTTTATGGAAACATTCAATTCAATATTGCTTTAAAACATGGAAAAAAAAGGAAAAAAATGTGGAAAAAGACAGCGAGAAATTATTTTACATCAATCAGTTGGCTTGATTTCACTTACATTTTGCAATTTAAATTTCAAAAAGAAAGTAAAAATCTTTTGAGCCTTCAAGTCGTTACTAGAAACACCAGGAGTTGGTGAGTTGGCAGAGTCATTAGAATGTCAGATAGATTGCTTTGCAGTATTTGTTTCGGCTCTCTGCTCCCTTAGTTCAAATCCTGGCAAGATCAACTGTGTATTTCATCCATATGAGGTTGATAAGTACATGTCTAGTACTGGGGTTGATTCTTCCTTTATATCTCTTTCTCACCTCCATTCTCTTGCACTCTATATCCTTCTCTGAAAGAAATTTTTCTGTATTCAAATCTGGAAAGGGGATTGACTCCACCAGGTTTAAAAATGCCCTAGAAACACGATATGTCAATATGGTGCCCCTATGACTCCCTCAGGAGTTACGGGTCATGCATGCATGCAGAAACAGCAGCTAAATTTCACTTCAATCATACCTACCATCTTTACAAAATAGAAGAACATATTGAGTAATATAATCTCAAGATAAAATTATACAATATAGCTTCAGTGCTTTCCTTCTGTAATCATAATCTAGAGGGTAAAGTCTTCCACTGTTATCAATACATTTTCCTATTCTTTGATAAGCACTAAATACACAAAATGGTAATGGATTGTATGGATGGCTAGTTTTCAGTATGCAAAAATAGATAGCCAAGCTATGGTCATGAATCTTGGGTAATAACCAAAGGAATACAATCATGAATACAAGCATCCAAAATGGAATTCCTCCGAAGGGTCTTTGGAGTAATATTATTTGGTAGAGTGCATAGCTCAGAGACCAAGGAGTCATTCCAAGTACAATGGCTACTTCTCCACATCGAGAGATATTACAGACATATTAGAATGTCTGAGGAAAAAATTGTTGGACAGATTTTATGAGCAAAGCCAACAGGCAGGAAACCCAGAGGTAGACCACAAGTGAGATGATTAGATAACATCCATAAGCTCTCTCACTTGGGGATGTAGCTGGATCATTTGGAGACAGCTGCTTCTCAAAGGACCCTCTAGAAAGGACTCGGTCCCCATGACCCTCTCAGGAATAAGTGGGAACAGAAGAAAAAGATGTGGCATTCTTCTTTCTTTCTTTCTTTCTTTCTTTCTTTCTCTCTTTCTTTCTTTCTTTCTTTCTTTCTTTCTTTCTTTCTTTCTTTCTTTCTTTCTTTCTTTCTTTCTTTCTTTCTTTCTTTCTTTCTTTCTTTCTTTCTTTCTTTCTTTCTTTCTTTCTTTCTTTCCTTTCCTTTCCTTTCCTTCTTTCTTTTTTCTTCTTGTGGGGGTGATTCTTTTTGTTTGTTTTTACAAAAATGATAAGATATATGTAACAAGTATGACATAACTAGATAGTAACATAGGTACCAACTCATGTAAAAGTAAGATATATGTAACAAGTATGACATAGATATAAGATATATGTAGCAAGTATGACATAACTAGATAGTAACATAGGTACCAACTCATGTAAAAGTAAGATATATGTAACAAGTATGACATAGATATAAGATATATGTAGCAAGTATGACATAACTAGATAGTAACATAGGTACCAACTCATGTAAAAGTAAGATATATGTAGCAAGTATGACATAACTAGATAGTAACATAGGTACCAACTCATGTAAAAGTAAGATATATGTAACAAGTATGACATAGATATAAGATATATGTAACAAGTATGACATAACTAGATAGTAACATAGGTACCAACTCATGTAAAAGTAAGATATATGTAACAAGTATGATATAGATATAAGATATATGTAGCAAGTATGACATAACTAGATAGTAACATAGGTACCAACTCATGTAAAAGTAAGATATATGTAACAAGTATGACATAACTAGATAGTAACATAGGTACCAACTCATGTAAAAGTAAGATATATGTAACAAGTATGACATAACTAGATAGTAACATAGGTACCAACTCATGTAAAAGTAAGATATATGTAACAAGTATGACATAACTAGATAGTAACATAGGTACCAACTCATGTAAAAGTAAGATATATGTAACAAGTATGACATAGATATAAGATATATGTAGCAAGTATGACATAACTAGATAGTAACATAGGTACCAACTCATGTAAAAGTAAGATATATGTAGCAAGTATGGCATAACTAGATAGTAACATAGGTACCAACTCATGTAAAAGTAAGATATATGTAACAAGTATGACATAGATATAAGATATATGTAGCAAGTATGACATAACTAGATAGTAACATAGGTACCAACTCATGTAAAAGTAAGATATATGTAACAAGTATGACATAGATATAAGATATATGTAGCAAGTATGACATAACTAGATAGTAACATAGGTACCAACTCATGTAAAAGTAAGATATATGTAACAAGTATGACATAGATATAAGATATATGTAGCAAGTATGACATAACTAGATAGTAACATACATACCACCTCAGAAACAGTTGCTGCTTAATTTGTAACAGTTAGCTGCTGAATGATGATAATCATCTCAGAACATCCAGCTTTAATTTTTGTTATAATTTCTTTTTTAATTAAGCTACCTGTAATAATAATGATGATGATGATGATTGAATAAATGATTTATTTAGGTGTGTTGGTATCAAGATGGTTAAATAATCTCTGACCTAAGTGTAGAATCTGTCACTCTCCCCACTCTTTCTTTCTTTTACTTATAGCCCTTGCTCTTCCCCTCATTTTCCTCTCATTTATGGCATTTATAGTTCTTTCCAATGCTGCATTCTTTTTCTGTATGTTTAACCAATTTATAGTTATATCAATGGTGGTGAATTGGGAGAGTCGTTAGATAGTTGGGTGGAATGCTTTACTGTATTCGTTTCGACTTTCTGCTCTCTGAGTTCAAATCCTGCTGAGGTCAACTTTGTCTTTCATCCATTCCAAGTCGATAAAAAAAAAATACCAGTCTAGTACTGGGGTTGATTCTTCCTCTGTGTCTCTTTCTCACTTCTATTCTTTCACTCTTTATTTTTCTCCTGGAAGAAATCTGCTATATTCTGACCTAGAGCGGGATGGACTCTGCCAGGTTTAAAAATGTCCTAGAAATGCTGTATGCCAATGCAGCACCCCTATGACTTCCCCAGGAGTTATGGCAACATCCATCTATCCATCCAGTTATATTAATAGATACCTATCAGATTTAATGGCTTTTTCTCTATATTCTAATCAAAGTTGCCATTATTTTGTCTTAAAATTATTATTTATATTGCGAGTAAATATTTGTTAAGAATTGACAACTCTTTGTTACAGGTGACCATCAAGGAAAAGGACCAGTCAGTGCGTAAATATGAACAAGAGGTGGATAGTTTATCATTTCGAAATCAACAATTAGCAAAGAGGGTTCTTTTTTTACAAGAAGAACTCGAACAAGTGTCTGTAAACAAGAGAAAAAATAAAGTAAGTAATTCTTCAACTATTTTACAGTTCTTTCAAAACAAATTAAACAGTTTACAGAGTTTTACCTTTCATATATAGAGGGAAAGAGATATAATAATAATGAAATTATTGTGTACAGTGCTCAGGTGCACTACAACTCATCAAAGGTGCATGTATAGTACATAGAATAATGTACAAATGTCAGGAAAATGAACAGTGTATGAGTCATGATATAATAATAATAACAATAATGAAATATTGGGTACAGTGCTCAGGTGCACCACAACTCATCAAAAAAGTGCATGTACAGTACATAGGGCAATGCACAAACATCAGTAAAATGAACAGTGCACGAGTCATGATACACACATGTGTGCATGTGTATGGAAGGGGTACATCAGGTGTAGTTTTGGCGTATTTCGGGAAGCATATATATGTATATAGAGAAATGATATAGATATATAGAGAGTTATGAGATAGTAATGAATAGGGCAGTAGACAGTGGTAGGGATTAATAAACATATACTGATACTAGACAAGAGACACCACCAACATAATTTTCACCACCATTTTGCCTTGCATGCATCAGTGAGCAGGACCTCTCCAGCAGCATGTGTCGCCTGTCGTTGCAGTTTTTGTCATCTCCTTTTTGATGTCAGTGTTTGCCACTTTATTCTATGTCTACTCTGGCCTCCTTCTTCCATAGATTCCACGCTCTCCAAATGCTTGGCTCTTTCTTATACAGCTGACATTTTAATATGTTATTTATTGGTTTCTAGACGAAAGCTGGGGCTGGTGCAGCAGATCTGCCCACACCAAACTCAGAGGTGCCTCTGTCACATTTTCTGGAAAACAGTGTCATTGGTGAAGAACTACAGAGCAAAATTGAAGAGAATGCACGTCTTCATAAACAGGTTGGTTATCTTGAAATGTTGTGTATTCCAACTAATACACATTTACTTACAATCATACACACACTCTTATGAAAGTACTAACCCTGTAAGGGGGTCATGCTGGTGTCATGACAAAAAGCACCCAGTTCACTCTATAAGCTGGTCATGTGGGTACCACAACAAAAAGAGCACCCAGTCCATCCTGTAAGGTGGTCATACTGATCCATAAAAAAAAGCACCCGGTCAACCCTGTAAGATGTTTGTACCAGTGCCACAACAAAAAGTACCCAGTTCACCATGTTAGATGGTCATGCCGGTACCACACAAAAATGTACCCAATCCACTCTCTAAAGTGGTAGAGGTAGTGTCACAAGAAAAGCTTCCAGTCCACCATGTAAGTTAGTCATACTGATGCCACAACAAAAAGCATACAGCCCACCCTATAAAGTGGTAGAAGTGGTGTCATTAGAAAAGCTCCCAATATATGCTGTAATGTAGTTGGCATTAGGAAGGATAGAAAACCAAACCAAAATATAGATCTGTATGAGCAAGACATGATAACCTGACATGACTAGCCTCATGATATGACAACTTGTCTAACTCATGGAAGATGGACATGAAAATGATGTAAACATTGAAAATGCTTTGTGGTATTTAGTTCTGTTTCGAATATTTCCCCTCAAGTTCAGTTGACTTTGCCTTTCTTTCTCCTCCAAAGTCAAGGAAATACACACCAGATATAGCAAACTAAAACCCTTGAAGATGGTATCCCAGGGTGCTGCCTCAGGATGACTGAAATTACTATAACAATTGAACTAATGATTAAGAAGTTTTCTTTTCTTTCAATCCTAAATTCTTTGGTTCAGTCCAACTGTGCAGCACCTTAAGCAAGAGTCTTCTACCATGTCAGGCCTTAAGAGTGAAATTAAGTTGACAGGAACTGTAACTGTGTGGAAGCTCAGTAGGTCTGTTTCTCTGATACACTGTGTCATACTAAGTCTACCTGAGTATTATATTGACTATAAGTGTTTGTAGAATATTTGGCCATTTACACCACAGGTCAATGAATTGGCATTTCCATTAACTGCACCACTGAATTATTCATACTCTCAGGTCTTGAATAATGCTTCCCCCCACATACACACCTGCTTATTAATTTTTCAGATCCTTCCTCCTGCTCAATAAATTTTATTTATCTATCTCGAGCGAAACTTTTTTAAGTGGTAACATTCATGCAAAATTAATTTTCTTTATACATTAAAAAACATTATACATGACAAAAAAAGAACATTACTAGAAATCCCATACGTTATAAAATAAATAGGATGGGTTGGAGGTCTCAATATGTAAAACAAATGACTAATTCTTTTTTTTTTAAAATCAATAGAGACAATCTAGAAAAATTACTGAGCCCCCCCCCCCCCCCACCACCACTTATTCTGACACCTATTATTTGGTACATTAAAATCAAGAGAACCAAGTAGCCTATGTCTCTTTCACATAAATGAACATATATACAACTCAACATACTTCCAACATAAAGTCATATTAAGTTCTTCATCATCATCACCGTTTTACGTCCGTTCTTCCACGCTAGCATGGGTTAGACGGGTTGTCCTGTTGTGTGCAGTGTCTGGTTGGCTGACCATGCCTTGCTCATACAGGAACTGATTTGGCTTGATTTCTACAGCTGGATGCCCTTCCTAACACCAACCTCATTTACAGTGAGTGCTGGGTGCTTTTTCGTGGCGCCTACACGTCCACTTTACAGTGTGGGCTGGGTGCTTTTTTGCCGTGGCACCTCCACGACCACCTTGCAGTGGGAGGGTGTGGGGGCATATTGTCTATATGCTTCAGCTTGTACCCATGGGAGGTCAGGTACTCTGTATTACTGCGTGACGCCAGAGGTCAGGTACTCTGTATTACTGCGTGACGCCAGAGGTCACGGTCGTGTGACATCGCCTTGAAGAGGTGTATGGGTTTATTTTCACAACATAATTGAAGACCACACACACACGCTATCCATCATCATCATCATCATCATCATCTTCTCCTTCTTCTCCTCCTCTTTCCTAAGAGGGTCATGGGGGCAGTGTCCTCAAACACTCCTTCCAGTGGGTCCTGTCAGAAGCAATCATTTCCAACTGATCTGGCTGGATCCCCAAGCGAGACCAACTGAGCTCATGGATGTTATCCAACCATCTTGTTAGGGGTCCACCCCTAGGTATACTGCCATTTGGTTTTGCCCTCTTTGTGTGTCTGTCCCACCCACCCCTCCCAGAACAGGCCACAGGCCCATCGCTAGTTTTTCCAGCATGAAATGGAGACTGCGATATATTTTTCATACAGGTCCCTCTACCTAAGGAGTCTTATTTCTGTCTTATTTGATGATACATATTATAATTGTTAATATTTAATATTCTGCAGGTTTTTGAAACACAACAAGAATATGACAGCCAGTTACATAAACTCCAAGAACAACTTTCGAAATATGAAAAGGAATCCAGCCAGCATCATGAGGTTCTGTCCCTCACCGTTCAGAAAGGAAAATCAGAAGTTGAAAAACTACAACAAGATAAAGCCATGATGGAGGTGATGTGATATTTGTTATTGTAGTCATCTCATTTCTCTTTTTCAATTATCATTATTTTAAATTCATTTTTTGTTCTTTCTGTTTTCATGTGAAGGTTGGGTGGATCTAGAATACAGCATATCTCCAATGATCTCAATCCTTGTGGTATCCATAGTTTTCAGGTCTTTTATTTAACTACTTCATCCCAAGTCCTCTTTTATAGTCTGCTTCTTCCATATATGTTTTCCAACACCAACTCACATCTTTACAACATTTGTACCCAGTCTGTTTCTGAAAGGAAACAGTTATGTAATGAATCATACTTATTCATCTCCAATTGCTGCTAGATTTTTTATTTCAGTGTTCAGCTTTCACTTCCTTACAAGAATCTTTGTGCATATACACAGTAATCTCTGGGTTAAAACTACAAGAGCTCAGAAAACCCAGGTGTTCTGGCATTAAATGGCAATGTAGTCAATGCACAGAAGTAGCTGTTGTATATCTTTTGCTGATTTAGGTTAGTCCTAATGAAGCAGACCTATGATCAAATGAGTTCAGTCTTTTTTTTCTAACTCTTCCTTCATTATTTTAAGACAGTGAGTTCAAATCTCTTTACGGGATCAATAAAATAAAGTACCAGTCATGCACTTGGGTTGATTTAATTGTCTTTCCCCTCCGCCAAATTGCTGGCCTTTTGCTTATAGTAGAAATCAATATTTTAAGACAGAATATGATGTGAATGAGATTTGGCTGCTATTTCTAGCAAATGGAACAACTATATAAGGCTTTTTTGTTGTTGTCTTGTTAACTATCTAGTTTTAACAACTGATGTCTCTGACTATATGTTGTTGGTATTACAGTATGTGAATGAGAAGACTGAAACACTAATGTACTAGATATTACAGTATTAAGTTTTGTCCTTTTCAGTTCTGTTTTCAAATTCTACCAAGTTTAGCTCAACCTTTCATCCTTCCATGAAACAGTATGTGAATAATAGCAATACTCTAAGATTGATTTGATTGTACATATGTTTCTTATACAAAAATTGATATTATGCTTATTTAGGCAGCAAACAGCAGATTGCTTTAGCAATGGAAAGACCAATGGAAAGATGGTTTTCTTTGTCCTATCTGATGATAAACTCCTTTTCTTTCCTTTCTTTTTATATTAAAAATCTGAATTATAGATTTATATATGCTCTGAGAGGCAGTGAATTAGCAGTCATTAAAATGTCAGATAGAATGCTTTGTGGTATTTGTTTCAGCTCTCTGCTCTCTTAGTTCAAAACTTGCTACGGTCAACTTTGCCTTTCATCCTTTTCAGGTCGATAAAAAAAAGTATCAGTCTAGTTCTGGGGTCAATTCTTCCTCTATATTTCTCTCTTACTTCCATTCTCTCACTCTCTATCTTCCCCTGGAAGAAATCTGCTATATTCAGACCTGCCGAAGTAGGCTCCATCAGGTTTAAAATTGCCCTAGAAATGGCATATGTAAATATGGTGCCCCTATGACTCCCTCAGGAGTTACAGGAGAAAGAAAAGAAAAGAAATATTCTCTGAACCTTCCTTATACCATATAGAAGAGATTTAAAGTACCATTTAATGAATACATTTCAGCAACATTTATATGACTTTTATATGATTTTCAGGTGAAAATTCAAACGCAGCAGGGTCAAATTCGGGAATATAAAAATCAAGCTGATAGAATGTAAGTACAAATGTGTGAATAATATTTGATAAAATATGACTTTCTTTTAGTTATATATAAAGCAATGTTTTGGTGAGTGGAGGCATTTGTATTGTTCATGCTTTGTTTATATGTATGTGTGCATATATATACATACACACAGACATATATATCAACATCATCGTCGTTTTTACATCTTTTTTCCATGCTTGTATGGATCACATCAGACCACATCAGATTAGGATGATGAAGGGTGATACCCAGAAACATTACTGTCTGCAGTTCTGTGTACATACCAACATAAGAGCAAGAATGAGGGGCTCATTCTACTGACATGGTTTTAAAAATGAGGCTTGTTTGCATAATTGCAAACGAATCGAATATTATTATTAATATTCGAAAAACTCAGATTACATATATTGTCATCATCATCATCATCATCATCATCATCATCATCATCATCGTTTAACGTCCATATTCCACGCTTGCATGGGTTTGGACGGGAGTTTTCCCACTTGAGGAAAGAGTGGTTGTCTTGCTCGCATAGGACTGTCTGGCGGGTTTTCTACGGCTGGATGCCCTTCCTAACGCCAACCACATTTACAGTGTGGAACTGGGAGGTTTTTACCGTGTTACCTACACGGCCACATTACAGCGTGGACTGTGTGTTCTTTTGTCGTGACACCTACACGACCTCATTTGTTTCGGACTGGATGTTGTGGTACCAACATAACTTTACATTGAAAGGGGTGGTGTGGATGGGGTGGAGGTAGTAGGGACTGCTTGGCACTATAAAAGACAGATTCTATGAGACACTGATGCTCACTACCTCCCAAATAACCGATAGTGACTATATAATTATTGCTGGTGACCTAAATGGTCACATTGGACAACATTGTGACGGCTATGACGGAATCCACGGAGGCTATGGGTTTGGTACTAGAAATGAGGAAGGCTCCAGAATCCTGGAATTCTGTGACGCAAATAACCTAACTATCTGTAACACTAACTTCAAAAAACGAGACAATCACTTGATCACCTACAGATCAGGGGAACATACCAGCCAGGTAGATTATATCCTTACCAGAAGATGTGACAGAGTGTCTGTTGCAAACACTTTATCCCTCCCCCATGAAGAATGCACCTCCCAACATAGACTGATAATTAGCGACCTCATAGTCAGGATGCGACGTACTCGACAGCAGAAGAGGATTATCCTCAGGAGAAAAATATGTAAGCTAAAGGACCCCACAGCCAGAAATAAATTTAAAAGCATATTACTTGATGCTTTTGACAGTAAGGAAGAGCTTTTAGAGTCGTACAATATAGAGGAACAGTGGGAATTCCTGAAAGCAAACCTGCTAATGGCGGCAGACGAAGTCTGTGGCTGGAGCATGCCTATAGGCAGGAGGAGAGTAACATGGTGGTGGAACAGTAAGGTGGAGGAGTCAATTAAGGCCAAAAAGCAGGCTTGGAAAGTATGGCGGGATGGGGGGAAGTAGAGAAGACTATCAAGTGGCCAGGAGGGAAGCTAGGAGACAAGTGTACTTCGCAAGAAGGGAAGCAGAGGAAAGAAAGTTCAAGCATGTTTTACAACGCGAGGACCAAAAACGTGAGGTGTTCAGGATTGCTAGGCAATGTGTCAAGGAAAACCGTGATATTGTCGGGGAGAAGTGTGTCCTTAATGATGATGGTGTACTTGCCATCACTGACGCTGATAAGAAGGTAGCTTGGAAGTATCACTACGAAAGGCGAATAAATGGGAGAAAGACAGTCTCCCCCACATCGACCCAATAGAAGGACCAGCAGTGTTAGTCAAAGGTAGTATAATAAGTAAGGCAATCAAAGATATGAAGACGGGTAAGGCGGCTGGGCCTTCGGAAATAGTTGCTGAAATGCTGAAAGCTTCTGGAACGGTGGGACACACCATGTTCACCCGGATAGTAAACCAAGTCATACAGAATGGGGTCGTTCCGAAGGACTGGCGTAGCAGCATCATCATTAACTGCTACAAGGGTAAAGGAGATGCCCTAAATAGGAGTAACTATAGAGGCATTAAATTAATCGACCAGGTCATGAAGGTCACAGAAAAAGTAATAGCGCAACTAATCAGAGAGAGAATTGATCTAGATGAAATGCAGTTCGGGTTTGTGTCAGGTAAAAGTACCACAGACGCTCTTTTCATTGTACGACAACTACAGGAGATGTACCTAGCTAAAAGTAAACCTCTATACTTAGCTTTTGTCGACTTGGAGAAAGCCTTCGACAGAGTCCCCCATTCCATTATCTGGTGGGCTCTTAGAAAACTAGGTGTTGATGAATGGCTTGTGAGAGCTATACAAGCCATGTATAAAGAAACAGTCAGCAAGGTTAGAATTAACAACGAATATAGTGAAGAGTTTAGCGTAAAAGTTGGTGTTCATCAGGGCTCCGTTCTTAGCCCCCTACTATTTATTATTGCCCTTCAGGCTATAACAGTGGAGTTCAAGACTGGCTGCCCATGGGAACTCCTATACGCAGATGATCTAACGCTCATAGCTGAATCAATGGCCGAACTAGAGTAGAAATTCCAAACATGGAAGCATGGCCTAGAATCAAAAGGCCTTAAAATCAACCTGTCTAAGACTAAAGTTCTAGTTTGGTAGAAGGAAAATAGGGTGCCGGTCCCATCCGGGAAATGACCATGCTCAGTGTGTAGGAAAGGAGTAGGTAGAAACTCCATTTTATGTCCCAAATGCAAAGTATGGGTGCATAAAAGATGTAGGCACCATGGAAAAAAAGCACCCAGCACTCACTGTAAATGAGGTTGGTGTTAGGAAGGGCATCCAGCTGTAGAAATCAAGCCAGAATCAGTTTCCGTCCCACCCTTGCAAGCAGGGAAAAGCGGACGTAAAATGATGATGATGATGATATATATATGTGTGTGTGTGTGTATATATATATATCAGATATAATATATTCTTCACCATAAAAGAGAATGATGTGCAATAAGACATTGCAAACATCAATTTTGTTTTAAACAGGCAAAGAAATATAAGAACACAGAGAAAAAAAAAAAATAACTGAAATTCTATTTGTAGTGAATCATAATCTTCAAACCTTTCTCTTTCTCTACTTTTTCGCAAACTTTAGTGAAGACCATCTCCGTGATGTTCAGCAACATTTAACTCAGAAACTCAATAATGCCACCAAAGTAATAGAAAGTAATCTTCCATTCATTGACTCTAGTAAGTACACAAATCACCAGTATTTTTCACTACTATTTTATTGTTGTTTCAATGACATTTGGTCTTAAGTTACTCAAGAATTATAGTTTATCAAAATCCTTAGCATCATCATCATCATCAGCCTCATCATCATCATCGTCATCATCATTTAATGTATGTTTTCCCTGCTAGTAATGGTTGGAGAGGTCATCGCAGTCAGTACTTGATCAGAGCCACTGATCTCTCAGATGGGGAGGGAACTATATGTTATTTGAATCAATCCGATGGATTCACTGAAATACGTCTCACCAATTTTACAGTATATAATTCTCATCATCTGTTTACTACACTCTATAAAGTAGTTGGTGTTAGGAAGAGCTTCCAGCCATAGACACCATGCCAAAAAGAGTTGAGAGGATATTTCAGTCACAACACAACAACCCCTCTAGTGCTGGTGCTATGAAAAAGGCTCCCAATACACTCTGTAAAATGGTTGTTGATAGGAAGGACTGGAGGCACATGGCTTAGTGGTTAGAGCATTGGCTTTGCAATCGAAAGGTTGTGAGTTCAATTCTCAGACCGTGTGATGTGTTGTTTCCTTGAGCAAGACACTTTATTTCACATTGCTCCAGTTTACTCAGCTGTAGAAATGAGATGATAGGGACTGGGGTCCATATCATTCCACTGCAAAGTGGTCATGGAGGTGCCATGGCAAAAAAGCACCCAGCACTCACTGTAAATGAGGTTGGTGTTAGGAAGGGCATCCAGCTGTAGAAATCAAGCCAGAATCAGTTCCCCGTCCCACCCTTGCAAGCAGGGAAAAACGGATGTAAAAATGATGATGATGATGATGATGTAGAAACTATCCCAAAAGGGTTGAGATGACTCTTCAGTTATGTTCAGGGCACAATAACCTCTTTAATGTTGGTGACAGAATAAAATGCACTCAGTACACTCTGTAAAGTGGTTGGTGATAAGATCATTCATCTGTAGAAAACTGGCTCAGCAAAAGGTTGTAAGGACTCTTTAGTTGTGTCCAGGGTACAATAACCTCTCCAGTTTTGGTGACACAATAAAATGCACTCAGTACACTCTATAAAGTGGTTGGTGATAGGAAGATCATCCATCTGTAGAAAAATGACTAAACAAGGAGTTGAGAGGACTCTTTAGCTGTGTCAAATAAAAAGTTCATTCTTATATGCTATTATGGTAATATCTATCACATTATTATTGCCTTTTGTTTGTAGACTTCTGCTAAGCTCCTTTTCTCTTTTCAGGTATAGCAGAGTACAACAGCTTAAATTTACCAACACATGACAGAAAATATCAACTGCAGGCCCGTGAACTAATGTCTCAAGCTGTTAGCATTGTCAGTGTCTTTACCCAGGCTTTTGCAAACTTCTGCTCTTATTCAGAACAACGTGCTCACAGCATATCTTCAATGGAAGCACATGATCACCCACTTTCAGTTATCAATAAAAAGGTTGGACAAATCTTTTCATCTTTTCTAATGATTTAAAAATGCTAAGTCACTCTGACTGGCGAGTTTTATTGAACTTATCATAAGTTTAATTATATTGAAAAAATATAGAATCCAGCCATCTATACATCTGTTTTTCTCTGAAAGTGAGGGTTAGCTCTTAACATCCTGTACCACAAGAAACCCCATTCTTCAAAAGTACAAAACAGCACTATGATTGTATCACATGAAACATTAAAATCTTTAATTTGCTGCAAATTCTTTTCAATGGTCTGTCCACTAGGAAAGATACTACAAATGTATGAACTAATAAACTTGTTTTTAGATATTTTCTACTAAATCATTACAGGATGTTAAAAGTAAGCAATTAAGAAGTTTTTAGAAGATCCACTCAGTTATATTTTAGTCTACTATTTGTGATACATATTTTATTTTGTTATTTAACCCTTTAACATCTACATTACTCTATATTTACTATTGAATTGTCATGGTAAAGGTTTTACCTCACATAATTATCTTACATAATATTGAATATATGAGATTTAGATATCTATTTTGAGAACAATATCTTAAAATCAGCATGAGTGGCCGGTTACAGCTGGTTTGAACAGAAAGAGGTGAGAGAATTCTGGCCGGATATGGCTGGTTTAAATGCTAAAGGATTAAACAATGTTGCTATTGTTTAGTTGTGAGTTAACCCTGATTGTAATGAATTAGTTATGATAAGTGGAAAACTCTATTCTTTGTGTACCAACAATATGAAGTTGCACCAACAAATTTGAGTTGTAGCTTGTTTGAGAACCAGTCAATGACATGCCTATATTTTGCCTTCAGAATCAACAGTAACATTGTCAGACAATTTGTTATACGTGACAAAAAATGAACATTACTAGAAATCCCATATGTTAAAAAATAAATAGGATGGGTTGGGGGTCTCAATATGTAAACTAAATGAATAATTCTGGTTTTTAAAAAAATCAAGGGAGACAAACGAGAAAAATTACCACTTATTTTAACACCCCCCCCCCCCCATTTATTCCAACACTCCTGCTTATTCCAATCCCCTCCCTATTATTTGGGACCCAAGAGTACATTGACATACATATGCAGTTAGTTTACATTTTAAACTTTCTTTCTTCATTATCTCTATTTTACTATTATCTAAATATATTTAAATAAAATCTTAAGGAAAATAATTGTTTCTACTTTTGGCACAAGGCCAGCAATTACCCAGTGCATTACTGGTACTTTATTTTATCGAACCCGTAACGATGAAAAGCAAAGTTAACCTCAGCGGGATTTGAACTCAGAATGGCAAGGGCCGTAACTCTATGCGTCAAAGCATGGCATCCGACCTTTTACCGATACTGCCAATCCACTGCCCTATCTTAAGGAAAATAATCTTATGAGATGAGCTGCTGTTGGTTTCGATGATGAGTGTTCCAGTTGTTCAATCAACAGAGCAGCCTGTTTGTGCAATTAATGATCAAATGACTGAGCATTCCATGAACATGTGTATTCTTAACCGTCTGAGCGCTCTAGGCGCATTATGTTGCTGATAGAGTAATCTCCCCTTAATTCATGTCAATGTCAAAGGAAGCAATTCATAAAAAAATTTGTAGAGAGATTCAGTATGACACAGTGTGTGAAAAGGCTGGCTCTTTGAATTACAAGTACAGTCCATTTAACGGTATTCCAGACAGTTTCCATCTACCCAATTTCAATCACAAGGCATGGGTTGACCCAAGACTATGGTAAATGACATTTATTCAAGATACTACACAGTGGGATCAAACCTGGAACCTAATCATTACGAAGCAAACTTCTTAACCATTTGGCCATGTTGAGTCATCATCATTTCATCATTTCATTTTACGCCCACTTTTCCCTGCTTGCAAGGGTGGGACAGGAACTGATTCTGGCTTGATTTCTACAGCTGGATGCCCTTCCTAACACCAACCTCATTCACAGTGAGTGCTGGGTGCTTTTTTTGCCATGGCACCTCCATGACCACTTTGCAGTGGAATGATAGGGACCCCAGTCCCTATCATCTCATTTCTACAGCTGAGTAAACTGGAGCAATGTGAAATAAAGTGTCTTGCTCAAGGAAACAACACATCACCCGGTCTGAGGATTGAACTCACAACCTTTCGATTGAAAGGCCTATGCTCTAACCACTAAGCCATGTGCCTCCAAAATAATAATAATAATAATGGTTTCTGATTAAGGAACCAGGCCAATAATTTTGGGGGAGGGGAAAGTCAATTAAATTGATCATAGTGCATGACTGGTACTTTATTTTATTGATCCTATAAGGATGAAAGGCAAAGTTAACCTTGATGGGATTTGAACTCAGAACATAAAGTACCATAACTATATACCGCAAAGCATGTTGTTCGATAATCTTCCGATAATAATCTTAAAAGGTTTGCTAAATTTTATTTTTATTAATTATGTCCTTGTTATTACATAACTATTGAAGTTTCATTAAACTAAATATACAAACGTTAGGATGTTTTGTAAATGAAATTAGTAGTATTGATATTTTAACTCAGAAAAAAGCTTCTGATCAACTTTGAAGGTAACTAAATTTATTTTCTAATTTGTCCACCACTTGTGTGGATAGTTTCAGAGAAATTATTTAAGAAAAATCTTTTTGCAAATATTATTTATTTTGAAATTCATTTTTCTATCTAGTATGCTCACTATCTGTTCGAGAGTGCCCCATACTTTAAAAGACTGGAGAAATCTCTAAGAGAGTTCAATGAAGAAGTTGGAGAAAATTGTTTTACAACATTGGTAAGTAGAATGGAATTTCTTTTCTTCTTTCTTTTACTATCTCACTCATTCTCAGTTCAGTTGTAGTAGTGTTGATATATAACCCAGTCTCAGTCCAGTTGTATTGTTGATCTATAACCTAGTCTCAATGTATGTATGGTCCCATAACTCCTGATAGAGACATAGGGGTGCCGTATTGACATATAGCGTTTCTTGTGAATTTTAAGCCTGACGGAGCCTATCCCTCTCCAGGCCTGAGTACAGCAGATTTCTTCCAGAGAGAGAAAGAATTGACCCCAGTACTAGACTTGTACGTTTTTTATCGACCTCGAAAGGATGAAAGGCAAAGTTGACCTCAGTGGGATATGAACTCAGAGAGCAGAGAGCCAGAATGAATACCATAAAGCATTCTATCCGATGTTCTAACGACTCTGTCAATTTGCTGCCAATACAGTTGTTGTATTGTTAATCGATAACCTAGTCTCAATCCAGTTGTATTGTAGTTCCATAACCTAGTCTTAATTATTAATTAGAATAGTTTCACAAGAATATTTCTTCTTTAATTTTATAAAGTTTTAAATTAAAATATTTTAATCAAGAAATTAAAAATTTCTAATATTTAAAATTAGTTATTTAAAAAACTGCCATTTTTCCTGTACTTTTGTAGGAAACTGCTGTTGGCCTTCAGCCTTTTGCCAAAGCATTCCATTTAGCTGCTGCTTATTTGAATAAATTGCTACCATACCAACTAGAAAGGTTAGAAAGACTTGATGGAGTTTATTGTTTTTATTATTTTCATTTTCTTTGCTTGTTACTGTTGTTTGCTGCCTACTGGGCTAAATACTCTCGGGTCCCAAATGATGGGGGGGGGGGGGAGTAAGCGGGGAGGTTGGAAAATCAGTAATTTTTCCAGGTTGTTTTTGTTGATTTTTTAAAAACCAGAATTAGTCGTTTAGTTTACATATTGAGACCCCAATTTTATAACGTATGGGATTTCTTGTAATGTTCTTTTTTTTTTGTCATGTATAATGTTTTTTAATGTAAGAAAATTAATTGACTTGGTTTCTACAGCTAGGTGCCCTTCCTAACATCAACCACGTTTACATTGTAGATACCAAGCCAAAATACAGCTCTGCATAAGCATAACATGGTCACCTGACCCGAATTGTCTCATAATGTGACAACCTGTCTAACCCATGCAAATGTGGAAAATGGATGTTAAACAATGATGACGATGCACACAGTGTGTGTTGAATACACACACAAACACATACATATGTATCAATTCCACCACATCATATATACATGTAAATAAGACCGTTATTGCACTAATCTGTCTAATCACTCTCAGAAAATACCCTAAACTGAACACTAACCTGTACCGATGACTCCTGCCAAACAAACCGTATTCACCCTCCAAATTCATCAAATCATGCGTGGACCACCCATTCTCCCAGATCCAGCTTATGCAACCAGACCTTAGTAGCCACACAGTAGGGATGACAGACATTATCAAGCTGCAGCTATCATATTATGTAGTTTATGTAGGCAAGGCTGAATGGCTGGGAAGATTGCTTCGTAATCATATGATATCAGACTTGATCCCATGCATGGTACCTTGGGCAAGTCTCTAATTTAACGAAAGCCTTATGAAGGAAATTTGATTGGCAAGAATCTACATCATGTTCATTCAGCCTGAATGAAATACTCAGCTATTTACACTAAAATTCTATAAGTACCGTATTTCCCAGCATTGAAGACGCTATTTTTTTCCTAAAATAAGCCTCAAAAATCTGCCATGTGTCCTGGAAGCCAAAGGTTGCATTTCTCATAGGCATATCCTAACCCCAGAAGAAAATTATCTCAGCTAGACAGTAATTTAAACTCTTGTATATGACCTTTCAATGAAGTGTATAAATTATACTTAGTTAAAGTAGTAAAGAAACAAAATATCATAAAAAATTAGGTCATAAGACCTGAAGTGCCAGGACCTTATTTTTATGTCTATTATTGTTTTTCTAATTTTTGGTTGTCAAAATTGGGGTGCATCCTTAACAATGGGAGAAAAAATGGTAGTTAGTTCTGTAGATTGAACCACTGAAATACTCATAATCGAAAGTGATCTATTTACTATGTGTCTCCGTGACAGTAAGACTTCTAATTTAATATTCTTATCTGATTTCTATAGTCTTCACCAAGAATGTGCCCTGTCAACATGTACTACGATGCTAGAAGCTAAAAATAAAGACTTAAGTCAGTCCTACCAGAAACTAAATGCTGTGATAAACAGACTTGATACTTATATCAATATATTGGGAGTTCAAAGTGAGTAATGATTTGTTTGTTTTTTTATTTATATATAACATAACTTGGCTACCCTTTACTAACACTGGCCAATACTATGTGATCTCTGTGATCGCACTACTCAACCGACAAAGAAAAAGCAGTCAAATCTCTCTCAAATTACATTCTTCTTCTTTTTTGTTACCTCCCACTTATTCCTGGGAGGGTCGTGGGCACAGAGTCCTCAAGCACGTGGCTGTAGTAACGAAGCTATAATCTCTCAATTCAGAGAAGCAGTGGCTCGGCTTGGAGTGACTCTGATCTACGAGCTATGCACTCTGTCAAGTAATGTTACTCCAAAGTGTTTTTGGAGGAACCCCATTAGGTTCTCTAGTATTCACAATCATATTCTTTCAGTCCAAAATTTATGACTATAGGTAAGGTTTAGTATGAATACCTAATTGAAGATAGTGAGTTTGGCTTTTACACCTACCTCCCTTCTGATTACAGGTTGCTGAAGCTGGCACATTACTGCACCAGCTCATGCAATTCTCGCAATTAATTTAACCTCCTGCCTTCTACCACTTGTGAACAAATACCCAAGGTATCTGAAATTCTCTACCTGCTTCAATGGAACTCCACTCACATGTAGGGTGCACTGCTTAGGCTTCCTTGAGTGTTTCAGTCTTTGCAGCACTGAATTTCATTCCTGCCACGCAACACTCAGCAACAAATCTATCAAGTTCATGTCGGAGAGGGTGTGGGATCAGTGAGCTGGAATTTGCTGATGACATGGTATTACCTGACTTGTCAGATGATCTCTGATATGCAAATCACACTCTACATCTTAAAAAAGAAAGAGCACATTAGTCACTGTATATAAAAAGATAAGATAGCTATGGTTGGGATGTCTTTAATTATATACAACACCTACTGCCTGAAATTGTGGGGGCTGTATTAAGGAATACACTGGAGAAATTAATTAATATATTGGAAATTCAGAATGAGTAATGTTTTTTTTTACCCGAAAAAAAAAATAACCTGCACACCCCAAATGTCTGAAATTTTTAGTTGTTGTTAAGTATTACACTAGGATCAAATAAGTTAAATATTAACAGGAGGATAGATAGATATGCTGTTACTTTTAGGCATGTTGTAGTAT
This sequence comes from Eledone cirrhosa, assembly GCA_964016885.1. Taxonomy (NCBI): domain Eukaryota; kingdom Metazoa; phylum Mollusca; class Cephalopoda; order Octopoda; family Eledonidae; genus Eledone; species Eledone cirrhosa. The sequence goes on from OZ024740.1 coordinate 303,542,608, forward strand.
AATGTGAGCGCAATGTATTTAGTTCTGTTCTATTGTACAACTCTGGCTAAAAATCAGTTTAAAAAATAATCAAAACTGGTGAACAAAATGTTGTTTTTGTATAGCCAGAGGTCAGTTTTGATACATCAAAGATGTTCCAGCCTTAGTATATCTAAGACTACATTATACATTGTGTCCTTGCTAAACAAATAGAATAGAGTATGATTTTTCATGCTCAGATTTGCTGAAGCATGGAACAAACTACCTGCATCAGTTGTTAGCTGCCGAGACACCTCCTTTAAAACCTCCATGCTTCCTGAAATTTGTCAACACTATACCTGATATCCCCCCCTCCATACACACCGACACATATATATCACAACTCATACACTGTTCACTTTCCTGACATTTGTACATTATTCTATGTACTATACATGCACCTTTGATGAGTTGTAGTGCACCTGAGCACTGTACACAATAATTTCATTATTATTATTTGATAGAGATTTGACTATTATTTCTAGCAGATCAAGTTATTGTTTTTTTTTTTTGACGCCTTGCCAAACCTGATTAAACAAATTTATAATCAAAGGTACTCTAGATGTGACCATCCCATTTTTTTTCATGTACAGTGCTTCGAAGACTACATCATTCAATGTGCCCTTCTTTTTTGTAAGATAGTAGAGTTTCATTTGAAGGAGTTTTTGTTGCTATTTCTAACAAGACAAACAACTTCTTAGATGTTCATTTATTTGTCATATCAAAGACTGAATTGATTGGGTTGTAAATTTACATGGTAACATGCTTTTTAAGTTGGAAATTCCAAGTCAATGTAACTTAAAGTAAAATAGTCGTAAACTCTTCATCGGAGTGATTTCTAGATACACAGATACATGTATTCACCACTCATTCACTCACACACACACTCTTAGATACATACACATACATTTGATACATATATACATGCACAAAATTACATGTGCTTACACATACATACACAATATCAGTTATATGCATCCACCATTCATTCACTCACTCACACATTTAGATCCATACATAGATGCACAAAATTACACATGCATATACACACACATACACAAACTCAGATATATGCATACACCACTCATTCACTCACACACACACATTCTTATATACATGCACAAAATCACAACACGCACATCTAGATACATACATAGACAAAATTACGCGTGAATGCACACAAACTCAGATATATGCATACAATCAAACATACTTACATACACACAAACTCAGATATATGCATACACTCACACATACTCACACACACACACAAACTCAGATATATACATACAATGTGTATATCATGACTCATGCACTGTTCATTTTCCTGACGTTTGTACATTACTCTATGTACTATACATACACTTTTTGATGAGTTGTAGTGCACCTGAGCACTGTACACAGTATTTCATTATTATTATTATTATTAATAACACACATACACACACTATTGATTTGTTTTGCAATGTTTCCATTGTAGGCCATAAATCCTATTCCCATTGTAAGAGAAACCACAAGAGATTCTTTAAAGAACTCACCACATCAGTAACTTACCTACATGAAGCTATCAAAGGTAATGTTTCTTGGAATATTTTCTTATTCTTTCTCTCTGGATGTCTTTTTCTTTCATTTGTGTAGCACGAGGTTAGCTCTGATCAAGCAGACATATGGCATGCATGTATACATATAGCAGTTGACTGAATGACTTGATGTAATCCACAGTTCTATTCCAATTATACCATGTTTTTGCCCAGTTGAGAATCTTATTGTACATTCCAATGTGTAGTGGGGAATCATATAGAGGGCAAAGTGACAATCTAAACATCAGTGTTGTCATTGTGGCTGTAATGGGGTCTCATATTTCAGTGGAGAATCATATAGATGGCAATGTGACAATCTAAACATCAGTGTTGTCATTGTAGCTGTAATGGGGTCTCATATTTCAGTGGAGAATCATATAGAGGGCAATGTGACAATCTAAACATCAGTGTTGTCATTGTGGCTGTAATGGGGTCTCATATTTCAGTGGAGAATCATATAGAGGGCAATGTGACAATCTGAACATCAGTGTTGTCATTGTAGCTGTAATGGGGTCTCATATTTCAGTGCAATGTTACATGGCAGTGAGATATGGGCTGTGAATGTAGAGGATATGAGAAGATAGGAGAGAAATGAAGCTAGCGTGTCAATGGATGTGTGATGTTAATGTGCATGAATGATGAGCTGAAAAAAAAGACTGCATGATTATAGACGTAATGCATATGGATGATAATTGTTGGGTAAAGAAATGCTGGGAAATCCCAGTAGAAGGTAGCTGCAGTAGCGGAAGACCCAAGAAAACCTGGACAGCAGTGTTGGTGAGAGCTGGTTTCAAACCACTGAAGCTCACTAAGGAGATGATGAAGGAACACAAACACAATGAATGGAGGGATATAGACTGGAAAATATCTGTCCAATCCATCCAGCCATGGAAAAGTAGACATAAAATGGTGGTGATGAAGATGATGATGAATTTCATAACAGGAGAAGAATTAAGGGACCTCTATATGGATTCAATCTTTAACTATAGACAAAATCTTCACACTATGACATTGATGGGGAGGAAAGTAAAGAATTTCCCAGGAGGAATATTTTAATGGAGTTTGTGGAGTGTGTGTTTAGTTCCTAGCTGCAGTTGAGTCCTACACTTTAACCTTCATCTATAACAGCTTCTCAAGAGGAACACCGTTATCATGTGTGGGTTTAGCACCCAACTACTGCTTTGACCTTTACACTAACACTGAAGTGCTGACTGTTTCTCAAGAGGAACACCTTAATTCTTAATATCCTCCAATGATTTATCAGAAAATATCTTAAAAATGGGTTTGTTAATTCAAATGTTTATAGTATCTTTATTAGTGGACTGATTGTTGTGTAAATCTGTAGTAAACTAGATCTAAATTTTTAATGTGGTGCAGTTAAGTGCTGCTTTGTATTTTTCAAGAATGTCTTGCTAATGCTGTTTTATGTGGCACAGGACGTTAAGAGTTAATGAATTGTGAGTTGAGTCCACAACTACAGTCTTGATTTTCACACTATGACTTTAAATAATGCATATGGAAGTGCTGATATTCTCCTAAAGAGGAACTGAGGAACACCTTCAGTGTATGGCCAATTATCGCACTTGTGATGAATTGATCATTGTTTTGTTTGTTTGTTTGTTTGTTTGTTTGTTTTTCCTTTCCTTTCCTTTTTTTTTCTCTTGCTTTGATCATATATTTTTGTGCATTATATTTGTGAGGTCCATAGCAATAATTAATTGTATTTATTATTTGTGTTTATATTTTCATTTTGTAAGAATTATAAACAATTTGTAATGTTATTTACACAACTGTGAATAATAAATACACTGATAGACATTTTATATACAATCTTCTGTGTGAATTCAGTTCTGAAATACTACAGTCTTGATCTTCACTATGACCTTTATTGATGAAAGTACCAATAGGTTTCCCAAAATAATAATTTAACCTTTTCATGACCCCATTTCTAATGAAATACACTCTATTTCAATTGATTAATAAACATTTTTGAGAGATTTATTGAAATTATTAATTATTTCATTACTAAGATAGTAACTTAATGTAAGGTTCTTATATAGAATTATGTTGCAAGATTTAAATTTAAATTGGAAACCTTTAAAATGGGTGGTTTTATTTCATAGAACCAGGGCCAGTTTTGGATGGGTTGGTAACTAAAGGGTTAAGTGAGTGTGAGATTAACCCAGAACTGGATTAATAATTAAGCAAAATAAGAAATGGAACAGCACACATAGCTTTTGCAGGCTCTCTCTGAGAGGTTTCAAATAAAAGAATACTCTTGAGTCTTGAATAATCGCCCTCGCCCCACCGCTTATTCATTTTTCAGACCCGCCACACCCCTATTATTTGTGACCTGATAGATGTTAGAATAAATACTTCATATTATGCTTTAGAGTTACATAGTTCATGTTCAGAAAAACAAGTATCTGTAAAATATAATGCTCTATAAATTCTTCATGTAAACATCTAAATTACCAAAATCATCCAACACACAGTTAGTAAACAAATGAAATGTAAACCCATCTTATTTTTCTTGAAGATGGGGACAAGATATCAAATAACCTTGGCATTTGTTATTCTTTTAACTTATAGATGTCTCCAAGCACTTTAATTCCAAGATATCTATGGAACATCAACTTCCAACAGCTTCACAATCGCTGAAGACTTCAGATGAATGTATTGTTTCATCACTGGTCTCTCTTGTCACATCCACAGGCAAAGTAAGTCATTCATTAGTTCTTGTAATCATAACACATTCTGTGAGAGTATGTATATAAAGATATTGTATCACATATCACAAACATATGGTAGTAGTAGCTAGGGGATTATTGTTAGATATTCTGTGATAGTATATAAATTAAGAGATCACAGCTCCAATACTATGGGCATGTGGTTAGAATGTCTCAGGAAAGAATTGCTGGACAGATTTAATTGGCAAAACCAATTGACAGGAGATCCAGGGACAGACCTCAAGCAGGATGATTGGATAACATCGATGAGCTCAGCTGGTCTCGCTTGGTGATCCAGCCGGATCAGTTGGAGATGGTTGTTTCTGACAGAACCCACTGGAAGAAGTGTTTGAGGACTCTGCCCAAACACTTTCTCAGAAGAAGAAGTTATTGTCACATGTCAATTACATACAGTAGCTAGGCAATTATTGTTACATATTCTGTGACAGTATGTATGTAAACCTACTGTGTCACATTTAACATACATATGAGATAGTAGTTAGGTATTAAATGTAATATATAGTATGACAGTCTGTATGTAAAGATATTGTGTCATATGTCATGTACATATGATGTGTATACAATACTAACAAGATAGTTATTGTAAGAATATGTATGTAAACATTGTGTCACATACATATGATGTACATGTGACATTAGCTATGTCAATATTGTAATACCTAGTATGACAGTACATATGTCAATATATTGTGTCACATTATGTACACATAACAGTATTTTGGTGATTATTGTAATAGGATTGAGATAGTAAATAACTGAACAGCTGTAGTGACATGTATAGAGACAGTGGATATAGTATCCCTGTTCTATGTATGGAGGCGATAGATACAGTGTATTGTCCCATACAAACATAGAACACATAGCTACTATCACATGCCATTGTCATATTCCCACCACTGTCACATATTCATCACAGTCTTTTATACATGTCACAATCTCAGAAATCTCAATTACACATCTCTCACTCTCACATATCCTTCCCTCACTGTAAAATACATTTGTCACATATACTTGTTACATGCACTTTTCACATACATACACCTATCATATAACACTTGTCACATACCACTCGTCTCATTACACTTGTCACATTACACTTGTCACATACCACTTGTCACATTACACATGCCACATTACACTTGCCACATAATACTTGTCACATTACACTTGCCACGTTACACTTACCACATTACACTTGTCACATTACACTTATCACATAATACTTGTCACATTACACTTGTCTCATAACACTTGTGATATGCACTTGTCACATAACACTTGTCACATAACACTTGTCACATTACACTTGTCACGTTACACTTGTCACGTAACACTTGTCACATAACACTTGTCACATAACACTTGTCACATTACACTTGTCACATATACTGTCACATAACACTTGTCACATAACTTATATACTGTCACAAATCCTGTCACATACATTTGCCACCTTTAATAATGATTGCTTTTATTCTTAGTTGTCAGCTTTCTTATCTGGAAATCAAGACTTCTTTGCCCAACGAGTGAACTATCGTCTGAGAGGTAGCAGCGTTAGTGATACAACCCAACATAAAGAGGATCACACAAACCCAATTGTGGCCTTGTACCGTGAGAAAGCTATTAAATACCTGGAGAGTATACAAAGTGTAAGTATTATTTGATATTTTAAAAGTTACTTTAATGTAAGGTGATTTTAGTGAGAACTACCATATACACTCGAATATAAGTTGATCTGAATATAAGACAACTCCCTCTAATTTATATATGAAAAATAGGCAAAATCAAAACCCTGTTTATAAGCTGAGGCAGCTAATCAACGCATTATGTTTAAATGGTGTGGATTTGAAATTCTCATGAGTATAAAATATATTTATGAAGTTTTAATATTTTGATATTTAAAATGTTTTAAGTGTCATTCTGAGTATAGTTTTTGTTTCACAATTATGTTAGCTAGTCAAAAGCAACATAAGCAGTATTAACCAGTACTAGTGATAAAAACCAACCTCAGTGGTATTAACTCAGGGTTTTCTACAGTGTAAAGAGCATTAATAAACATTACAAAGTAAACACTACCCGCAGGTGTGAGCCTCGCAAACTGGAATAGCTCTTCCAGCGCATCACTCTCACCATCCTCCGGGGAAATGCCTTCTCTATTCTGTCCTCTGGGATCACGGGGCAGCCAGTGCGTGGGCCCACATTTGCTTATAATAGTGAGAGAGACAGAGGGAGTTGGTTCCTTTGTGTTTGGACCTGGTATATGTTTTATATTTATTTATTGCACCACACACACATTCATCAAGGCAGCATTATGTGGGAGATGAATTTAGAATCTTTTCTTTAATGGTTGAATTAATATTCCAATGATTGGCCCATCTGAAAGCTGTAGCCATTGATAGACATTGTTTAACAATTAAAAAAATACTACAAAAGAGTTTTTAATACTTATATTGCAATAGGTTGTATTATAATGAAATTTGTGATGTTAAATTCATAGCTTTCTCTAGAATATTCTCACCTAAGACATGATAGCCAACACATGTAGAATTTTTACTAACTTTAATATGTGTATGTCCATTCCATTAACAATTCAGTAGCTAGGAATTTGTAACCATGTAATTAACAAATGCCGAGAAGATAAGTAAATTTAAAGTTTTAGTTCTGGATAACGAAATTACACTGAATCATGTTGGAAGATTTAAATTCTATTTTCTGCGGAATTAACACTTATTGACCTCTATAAGCACTGATGTCTTAAAATCTATAATTTTATCCATTTCTTCGTCGAATAGACAAAAAAAATGAGACATATCTATATTGACTAAATTTGCTTTTATTTCTAGGCTCAACCTGAAAGTGTCCCCCATAGAATGGCCATACAGAACAGAAAGGTGCTTCTTAGTTCAACAGAAAGTAAAGAAAGTCTATTGAAACAGGTAAATAGTAAAGAATTATCTCTAGTTTATAGAAACTATACATTTTTATTTTATATATACAACATTCTACTTTTTCCATTTTATATATACAACACTCAAATATTTTTATTTTATATATACAACACTCCAATATTTTTATTGTATATACACAACACTCTACTTTTTCTATTTTATATATACAACACTCCAATATTTTATATATATTACATCCCTATTTTATATAAACTATATGTCATTATGTTATATAGATGTTATATCCTTCTTTTATATAAACAATACACCACTATATTATATACACATTATATCAATATTTGGACATGACCACTCCCCCCCCCCCCCCAATATAACAATTACACCACTATTTTATATATACATTACACCACTACTTTATATATATATAATACACCACTATTTTATATACACATTATATCATGGGGTTTGGATTTTTGCCCATATCTCAGATATAAAGTAGTGGGGTTGGCTTATGTTTTAATTTACTTATATTTAAGTATATACGGTACTTGGAAGTTGTTAAGGAGATGATAGGTGTTCTCATAAAATTTATAAGGCAGTTATATTGGAAGTCTATAATAGTAGTATAAGGCAACAAATTGGCAGTCATTAGAACATTGTATATGTTTTGGTTCTCTGCTCTCTGAGTTCAAATCCTGCCAAGGCTAACTTTACCTTTTATCATTTCGAGGTCGATAATAAAATAGCAGTCTAGTACTGGGGTTGATTCTTCCTCTATATTACTTTCTCACTTCCATTTTCTCTATCTTTCTCTGGAAGAAATCTACTATATTCAGACCAAGAGAGGAGATAGGCTCTGCCAGGTTTTAAATGCCCAAGAAACACTGTATGTCACTACAGTGCCCTTATGACTCCCTCTGGAGTTACAGGACTAAATAAAATTTTAAAAAATAGTAGTATACATTCAACATAACTAGAATTGTGTGGTTACCTAAAAACAGCAAGAAGTAGGTTATTGTTCAATGGATGTCTATTATTCCTATCCATAACATGAGTTTCCTAAATTTAACCCTTTAGCATTTAAACCGGTCATATCCAGCCAGAATTCTTTCACCTCTTTTCGTTCAAACTGGCTGTAACTGGCTGGTCATACTGATATTAATGTATTGTTCTCAAAATGAATAATATCAAAATCTCATAGATTCAATATTATATGAGATAACTATGTGAAGTAAAGCCTTTACCCTGAAAATACAATAGTAAATATAGAGTATTGTAAATGCTAAAGGGTTAAGCATCTTCTTAAAAATCCCAACTACATGTGTAAATATTTAGACAATGAGTATGGTGTTACAAGGAATATATTGTTCAGTATTTTAAAGAAACGTTCTGTTGGATGACTATATTTTATTCTGATATACTTTCAGTTGCAAACTTTCCAACAAAAAGTCAGTAAACTGGAACAACAAAAGGAACATTACATGCTTGAACTGCAGCTTCTCAAAATGAAATATGAAAATGAAATACAAGTAAGTGATGTTCATAGTTCTTTGTTTCTTGTTTTCTTCGTTTTCTCATATTTTACTAAAAGGATAAACATTTTTTTAAATTGTCCCTCCCTACAGTTATTTTCTACATTTGGGGAAATGTACATAAAACAAATAAAATTGTATAATTCTCCCTAAACTGATAATTGTATTATTATTATTATATATGAGGCAAGTGGATTGACAGTGTTCGTAGAGAGTTGGAGACCATGCTTTGCAGCATAGAGTTACGGTCTGAGTTCAAATCCTACCGAGGTTAACTTTGCCTTTCATCCTTACGGGGTCGATAAAATAAAGCACCAGTAATGTACTGGGGTCAATTTAATCGACTTTCCCCTCCCCCAAATTACTGGCCTTGTGCTTATACTAGAAATCATTATTATTATATATATATCATCATGATCATTACCGTTTAACATCTATTTTTCCATGCTAGCATGGTTTAGACGAATTGTCCAGATGTAAGCCAAGCCAGAGCAAATAACCATTTCCAGCTCACACTGGAGCAATTTTGGCTTGGTTTCTATGACTGCATGCTCTTCCTAATGCCAACCATATTTACAGAGTGGACTAGGTGCTTTTTAATGTGAACCTACATGACCATTTTACAGTGTAGACTGGGGTGTTGTAAGTGCATGGAGATTGGGGAGGTAGATCTAGGGTGGGGCACTTATCAAGTGAGGGGTGGATCGGGGGGGGGAGTCCATACAGACCATGTCAGTACTGATGTAGAGCCACTAATCTCTCAAGCAGGCCAGGGATCTGTCTTTTGCTTATGTATGATCTTACGTTTCCACTAAATGCTCAGGAGAGGTTATCAAGTCTTAGACACAACTGAGGGTCCTCCCAACCCTTTGCTTGGCAAGATTTCTACGATTGGAGGTCGTTCATATCACCAACTACTTTACAGCATGTACTGGGAGTGTTTATCGAGTAAATCACGAACACTAGGGAGATTGTCATGTGCTTGACACAACTGAAGGGTCCTCCTGACACTTTGCTTGTTTGTTTAGCAAGCTCTCCATGGCTGAAAGCCCTTCCTATCACTAACCACTACATGGGGCGGGGACTGCTAGGAATGTATGGGTGGCTGAAGTAGTGAAGTTCAGAATAACTGTTAGGGAGTGCTAATGGAAGGGGGGGGGGGAGTAGGTCAGGTCACATTGTATGCTGCAGGTCAGGTCTTCTTCAGCATTGCATAGCGCCAGCCCTCTCAGACTTTAGTCACTTCTCATCCCGTGTTTTACTGGATCTACCTCTTCCATGGGTCCTAACCACTGGGGTTTCTCTGGATTTCTTTATGCTGCTGCTATCTGTTTTGTGCACCACCTGTCCATACCAATGCAGTCATCTCTCTTGCACACCACAACCAATTCCTCTTATGCCAAGTTTTTCCCTCAGTTTGCTTATGCTATGTCGCATATATATGTATATATATATATATATATATATATATATATCCTTTACTTTTCTCTCTCTTGATTCAAGAAAGTCAAACAACTTGAGAAGCTTCTGGAAGATCCACAGAAACAAACAGATCGTTCAACTGTGTTAAGCCATGTTATGGGGGAGACTTCTGCGACTAACACTGTCACTGGTGGTAAAAGTGAGCACTTTGATTCCAGTACCCAGGTAAAACTTACCTTATTCCATACATTACTACACACTAAACACACACACATATATATATATAAATTTGAGTATGTGTTGATTAATTACCGACACTTCAGTATGCAGGGTAGAGCACTCAACGAAGTGCACAAGTGGGTTTGTTTACTCCGAAGTAATTTAAAAACAAGAAGTATAAGTCAACAGGTTAAAATTAACTTTGTTTATTCATATTCACTGTTATATATATTTCGAACAGAGGTAAACTTTATTCTATCATTATGTTTTTTGTGTTTCTTCTGTTCAAATTCTAGCTGTCTGATGTGGTCATAGCTGTTGCATAATGGTTATCACCAAAATATATATAAGAGCAAATATGAATAAACGAAGTTAATTTTAACCTGTTGACTTACACTTCTTGTTTACATTGTTTAGTGGTTAGAGCATTGGCCTTGCAATCGAAAGGTTGTGAGTTCAATTCTCAGACCGGGTGATGTGTTGTTTCCTTGAGCAAGACACTTTATTTCACATTGCTCCAGTTTACTCAGCTATAGAAATGAGATGATAGGACTGGGGTCCTTATCATTCCACTGCAAAGTGGTCGTGGAGGTGCCACGGCAAAAAAGCACCCAGCCCACACTGTAAAGTGGACGTGTAGGCGCTATGGAAAAAAAGCACCCAGCACTCACTGTAAATGAGGTTGGTGTTAGGAAGGGCAACCAGCTGTAGAAATTAAGCCAGAATCAGCTCCCGTCTCACCTTTGCAAGCAGGGAAAAGCTGACGTAAGTGTTCTATAGAAATAGTGGACAGCTTCCGTTACCTGGGTGACAAAATCAGCAGTGGAGGAGGGTGCTCTGAAAGTACAGTAGCTAGAGTCAGAACTGGATGGAAAAAGTTCAGAGAGCTTATACCACTATTAGCTGCTAAAGGGTTCTCCCTAAAAATGAAAGGCAGGTTGTATGATGCCTGCATACGAACAGCAATGTTGCATGGCAGTGAGACCTGGGCATTGTGTGCAGAGGATATACGCAGACTAGAGAGGAACGAAGCTTGCATGCTCCGCTGGATGTGTAATAGTAATATACGTGAACGGCAAAGCATAAACGAACTAAGGAAAAAATTAGAAATAAGAGGGATCAGATGTTGTTTACTCGAGAGAAGGCTACGTTGGTATGGTCACGTGATGCGCATGAAAGACGATAGCTGTATAACAAAGTGCAGGGCAATAAAGATAGACGGTAGCCACGGAGTAGGCAGACCCAGAAAAACCTGGGACTAGCTGATAAATTCCGACCTCACACACTTACACCTCTCCAAGACAATGTCACTGGACCGAGACCTTTGGCGTTACTCAGTAATAGAGAAGACCCGCCTTACCTAAATACAAAGTAAAACCTACTACAGTCAGTAGGCATCTCTAACAAAATACACCCCGTCCCACCACCCCCACTCCATCCACACCGCCTCTTTCAATGTAAAGTTATGTTGGTGCCACAACATCCAGGCCGAAACAAATGAGATCGTGTAGGTGTCACGACAAAAAAACACACAGTCCACGCTGTAATGTGGCCATGTAGGCAACATGGTAAAAACCTCCCAGCCCCACACTGTAAATGTGGTTGGTGTTAGGAAGGGCATCCAGCTGTAGAAAACCCGCCAGACAGTCCATGCTGTAATGTGGCCATGTAGGCAACACGGTAAAAACCTCCCAGCCCCACACTGTAAATGTGGTTGGTGTTAGGAAGGGCATCCAGCTGTAGAAAACCCGCCAGACAGTCCTATGCGAGCAAGACAATCACTCTTGCCTCAAGTGGGAAAACCCCCGTCCAAACCCATGCAAGCGTGGAACACGGACGTTAAACGTTGATGATGATGATGATGATGATATATACAGGCAGATAGTGTCTAATACCAAGGCATACCCTGGGGAAGAATGTACCCCACAGCATAGGTTAGTCGTTAGTGATGTCTCAGTAAGCAAGAGATGGAATGAGACATACAGGAAGGTGTGGAAAAGAAAGATCTGGAAGCTAAAAGACCTTTCACTAAAATACAAATTTAGGAAAGCCCTTCAAGATGTATATGATGAAAAAGAAGACGATTTAGAGACGTATGACATAGATAATAACTGGAATTTCTTACGTGACAACTTGCTGCAGGCTACTGATGAAACTTGTGGCTGGAGCAGAGCTCCAACCAGACAGAGTGACCTGGTGGTGGAACAGCACAGTAGATAAGTAGAGACAAAAGACTAGCATGGAAGGCTTGGAAAATGGGTGGGAGTAAGGAAGAATATACAGCCGCTAAGAGAGAAGCTAGACGCCAGGTGTACTTAGCATACAGGGAGGCTAAGAGTAGGAGATTTGCCAATGTTCTGCGACAGGAAGATCAGAGGCATGCAGTGTTCCACATTGCAAGGCAGTGTGTCAATGCAAATCAGGTTGTTGTTGGAGATAAATGTGTCCAGGATGATGCCGGTGTACTTAGTGTCATGAATGATCAGAAAAAGGAGGCCTGGAAATGTCATTATGAGAGACTGATGAATGTGGAGAACGAATGGGAGAGAGAGAAATTACCCTTAGTAGATCCGACAGAGGGACCAGCTATTGAGATTGACGAATATAGCGTCCAAGAGGCGATTAAGGAAATGAAAAATGTTAAGGCTGCTGGACCATCGGGAATAGTTGCTGAGATGCTGAAGGCATCAGGGGACGTAGGCACTAAACTGGTTGCACGCATCATCAATCAGGCTATATATGGTGGTGTCATACCCAAAGACTGGTGCAGCAGTATTCTCATAAATTGCTACAAAGGTAAAGGGGATGCTCTAGAGAGGAGCAATTATAGGGGTATAAAACTGATGGATCAGGTTATGAAAGTGGCAGAAAGGATATTAGCACAACTAATTAGAGAAAGACTGGCTGTCCATGGGAACTTCTCTATGCTGACGATCTGGTTCTTATAGCAGAATCAGTAGAGGAGCTAGAGAATAAATTCTGGCTATGGAAACAGCAGTTGGAAGCAAGAGGACTGAGAGTGAACCTAGCTAAGACAAAAGTGTTGATGAGTAGAAAAGAGGACAAAACTCTGATTCCATCAGGGAAATGGCCATGTTCGATATGCAGAAAAGGAACTGGCATAAATTCTATAAAATGCACACAATGCAGATCCTGGGTACACAAGAGATGTAGCGGGATAGCAGGCAAACTAACAGGTAGGGAGAAATATGTATGCAGTAGATGTACAGGGAAATTAGACAGTAGAAGTCGCATTGATAGACACATTTTTCAAATGCAGGAGGGTACTATAGAAGTGGTGGATAGCTTCCAGTACCTAGGAGATCAGATTAGCATGGGAGGAGGGTGTTCCGAGGCCATAGTATCTAGAATAAGGACGGGTTGGAAGAAGTTTAGGGAGCTGCTTCTTTCTGCTGACGAAGAAGGGTTTCTCCCTGCGTACGAAAGGCCAGTTGTATGATGCCTGTGTGAGGAGCGCGATGCTGCATGGTAATGAGACATGGGCAGCAACTGCAGAGGATATGCGACGGCTGGAGAGAAATGAGGCAAGCATGCTCCGTTGGATGTGCAGTGTAAATATACGTGAACGACCCAGCATGAATGTGTTGAGAGGGATAGAATGTAGTGTACGGGAGAGGAGACTGAGGTGGTATGGACATGTGATGTGCATGGAGGATGACCGATAGGTGAAGAAGTGCCAGGAAATGCCAGTTGAAGGAAGACGTGGTAAAGGTAGACCACGAAAAACAGGGGCGGAGGTGGTGAGAACAGACCTCAGATCGTTGAAGCTCACGGTGGAGATGACGAAGGACCGTGACGAGTGGAGAGATGCTGTGCTGAATAAAACCCGTCCCACCCTTGCAAGCAGGGAAGAGCGGACGTAAAATGAGGATATATAGTGTTTATGATTCAGTGAATTACTAGTGGTGGTACCAAAATGAACACTCGATGCACAGGCAGAGTGTATATATTAAGAAAAACGATGAAGTTTTGTTTACATGTAGTTAGTTGTTTATTGTGTATTGACCTGTTATGCACATTTCGCAGAAGATTGGGTCAGGGTCACCCATAGAAGTTATGGATCCAGCTCTATTATCAATATGCTCCTCAGACTGGTGATTCAACAAATAATCCAGTGTTTGTTATGATTTGTGAGATGATAGGTATATATAAACATTGGCAATATTTGTTTTTATGGATGTGGGCATATGTAAGTGTTTGAGTGTATAGGCAGGGCTACTAATGTGCATATATATATATACATATTTTCATGTGCATTTTTGTCTGTGTGTATGCGAGTGTTTATTCATATGTGTCTGTGAGTTTGCGGGTTTGTGCATTTGTTTTTAATCAGGAGTGTTTATACGAGGGCAATCCCAAAAGTAAGGTCTCCTTCCAATATTGCAACTTTTCCGTTAAAATCCTGTGGATGGTGCTTCGGGAAACCTCATGAACCAAAATGCAGAGAGCATCCAGAGTGATCTGCCGATCTTTACGTATGTTTTCCTCGGAAAGAGACCTTACTTTTGGGATTGCCCTCGTATATAATAACTGCGCAAAATTTGCACTTGGCAGTAGCATTCAATGGGAGCTCCATTCTCAATTGCTGCCAAGCCAAGATTGAGCATCCCAGCGAAGCGCGCGCATGCTTGTTTGGGAGTGAAGGAAGCACCAATCACAACAGTGTTGCCAACAGCCGTATGAACAGTTTCTCTGCGTCCCCATCGCTTTGGAGACCTTACTTTTGGGATTACCCTCGTATATCTGTGTGCATGCATCTGTTGGTATGGGTGTGTGGAGACCGGTGTTGTCAGCTGGACATTCACTGTATTGTTTTTGTCATAACTGATCTCTGTTTCTGTTTTCTCACAGCATTCTCCATCACTTGACACCACAGCAGGCCAAGTGCCTCTATCAGATGCAGATAGCCGTGAACAACTGATGAAGGCATCCATGGTAGATGCTGATAGTCGAGAACAATTGATAAAAGATCACCTAACTAATCGAATTAACCAGCTAACATTGAATCTTCAGTTGGCTGAAAGCAAAGCAATTAATTTTCATGCAGAGGTATGTTGTTTTTAGTTGCAGACTTTATTCAGAACTTCAGAGAGAGTGTGTGTGTGTGTGTGTGAAAGCGAGAGACTGAATGTTCCCCAATTAAGGGCTATCAAACATTCATTTAGTTGGAGTCATTATAGTTATATAAAACATACATGTTTGCTTTCACTTTTAATTTATTTTGTAAAAATGTTAAAAGGTTTTTGTCACATCTTTACTGACACAGTTAAACTGCATCTCTGATAAGGAAAGTTAAAACATCCCCATAATCTGTTGTATAGCTAAGACTGTAAACAACAGTAGGAAATTGAAGATTGTTCTTAAGATTAACAAAAAGAATTAATTTCTTTTTATAGTCATTACCCAAGATAGGTAAGGGTTGGCACAAATACCAAATCACACTCTCTCTATAAAATTTTAGAGAGAGAAATACCCCAACAAAATACCCAAATCCATAGAATTAATGCTGTAATTCCTGCTTTATGTAAACAGATGATGTCATAGACAGTTTTGTTCTTTTAATTTTTCCTAGCATGGGAATATTTGATTGTTGCTTTTAACCCTTTAGCATTCAAACCGGCCATATTCAGCCAGAATTCTCTCACCTCTTTCTGTTGAAACTGCCCATAACTCGCCACTCATACTGACGTTAAGGTATTGTTCTCAAAATAAATAACATCAAAATCTCGTAGATTCGATATTATGTGAGATAATTATGCAAGGTAAAGCCTTTACCACGAAAATACAAAAGTAAATGTAGAGTAATTGTTTCTACTTTAGGCACAAGGCCAGCAATTACCCAGTGCATTACTGGTACTTTACTTTATCGACCCCGTAAGGATGAAAGGCAAAGTCAACCTCGGCGGGATTTGAACTCAGATCGTAAAGGGACGTAACTATGCTGGAAAGCATGGCGTCCGACCCTCTACCGATACTGCCAATCCACCGCCCTAGAGTAATGTAAATGCTAAAGGGTTAAACTATAATTAATCATTTCAACTTGTTAACTGTTCTGAACATATAGTTTCCCAGTCCTCCACCCAGCAACAAGTATTTTTGTCCACAGGGCACAGCTGAAACACTGCTTTGATCTAGGTGTAAAGTCTGTCACCCTCTCCCCTTCCTTTCTCCTTTTGTTCTACTAGTCCTTGCTCCCCCCCCCCCCTACCTTTTCCTCTCATTTATGGCATTTATAGTCCTTTCCAATGGTGCTTTCTTTTTCTGTATGTTTAACCAATTTATAGTTATATCAACAATAAATTTAAGTATTTCCTTGTATTTCATCTTTCTTCGGTGAGTTTATTATTATTTATTTAATTTTGATTTGTTTTACATACATTCCCACACACATACATCTTGACATGAATACTGGTAAAATGCAGGTAATCTGACAACTAAGTTATACAACTGAACAGCAGAGCTTTTGGCACTTGCACTTTTCAAACTTATCAATTTATTTAGTGAACATATATAAGTATTTTATATTATATAAAATAAAATATTCATTTTCTGAAGGCTTTCTCATATGAAAGCACATCTGGCAAGCCCAATTGTGACTTACACACATGTACTGATGCAGACTTCTCTTGCATACTTGCACACATATCATATAGAAACCCCTTCCCCATCATTTTCACCATGTGAATGTCATCATCATCAATCAGCTTTTTCCTGCTTGCTAGAGTATACATGGTATTTTCAATCCATTCTTTGGCCAACTCACTATTTTTATCATTTGTACTTGTTAGTAATTTTGCATTCTCATTTATTTTCGCAACCTGTTGCTTTATATTGACCTTTATCAATCGGTTGTTTCCCAGTAATCTAGGAGGGTGATAAGAGACATAAGGTAGTGACTTCATGCAGATGATAACTTAGTTTTATGGGTTTTGTAATGTGTTATTCTAACCAGTTAGAACCGTTGGCTAATCAGAACCTAGTAGTGTGTCGAGCCACACTTTGACTATTTAAACAGTACTGAAACTGGTTTCTGTGCTTTCTCTCTTAACATGCACCAGCAGTGATGGTAAGCTATTTCATTTGGGACACACACACTCTTTCTCTCTCTTTCATTCCCAGCTAGAGGATCCAGCTGGATCAGTTGGAGACGGTTGCTTCTGACAGGACCTACTGGAAAGAGTGTTTGAGGACTCTGACCCTCAGGGATAAGTAGATGATGAAGAAGAAGAAGATGATTTATTATGGACATTGAATTATTAAAATGTTTTTTCTTCTCCATTCTCAGTTTAGTGCAATGCTACCTTGTCTTTTCACTCTGTTGCCTCTCTTGTAGTAATATTACTTTCTCTATTCACTCAACTCTAATAATACTCTATCTATTCATTCAACTGCAATATTACTCTATCTTTCAGGTTCGGGCCTTACATAAGAGGTTAGCCATTGCAGAAGAAGCCAAAGAAAAATCTATAGATGAACTAAAATATGCTACAACAGTACAAGCTCAGTTAAAGGTTTGTATTTTAATAATTACTACTTATATTGGTGCAAAACCATAAAATTGTAGGGGAGAAATGTCATCATCATCATTTTATATCTAATTTCCATGCTAGCATGGGTTAGATGGGTTGTCCCATTTGAGGTAAGTCAGGTTAGATGACCATGTCTTGCTCATACAGAACTGTTTTTGGCATGGTTTCTACGGCCGGATGGTCTTCATAATGCCAACCACATTTACAGAGTGTGCTGGGTATTTTTTGCCATGACACCTAAACGACCACTTTACATTGTGGGCTGGGTAATTTTTATAGCAACACCATAACAACCAACTTACAGTGTGGACTAGATGCCTTTTATTGTGACACCAAAATGGACTGGGTGATGTGTTGTGTCCTTGAGCAAGACACTTTATTTCACGTTGCTCCAGTTCACTCAGCTGTAAAAATGAGTTGCAACATCACTGGTGCCAAGCTGTATTGGCCGTTGCCTTTCCCTTGGACAACATCGGTGGCATGGAGAGGAGAGACTGGTATTCATGGGCAACTGCTGGCTTTCCACAAACAACCTTGCCCATTCATGTACCCTTGAGGAGAACTTTCTAGGTAGAAATCCCATGCTCATTAGTGATCAAAGGGGTCTTTACCTTATTCCGATTATTTTTATATCTACCCTTCACTGTTGTTATTTTTTTCCCAAATGTAAACAGCTTTTTTTTCTTTAGTAGACAAAATGAATGTTTTCATACTTTATTTCAATATAGGATGATTTAGCTACCACAACTCGTAGCTATGAAGGTCAACTTAGTATGATGAGTGAACACTTGGCCAGTATGAATGAAAAACTTACAACTCAGAAGGACGAGATTGATGAACTAAAGATACAAGCAATGTCTAAAGTAAGTAATCTATCATAATCTTATTGGAGAAAACTGGAATTTAGTTAAAGCCTTGAGGCTTTCAATTATAACAATATGTTACATTTCAAGGAAGAAGTATTTAATAACAGTAGGGTTTCAACTGATAGAAGCCCAGTTACTCTTGAGTCTCGAATAATCGCCCTTATTAATTTTTCAGATTTTTTTCACTCCCACTCGTATCCCCCCAACACACACACACTCACACTTAATATACTTTGCTAATCTATCTCCAACAAAATTTTATTTTAAGTGGTAACATTCCTGTGATAATTAATTTTCTTTATACATTAAAAAACATTATACATGACAAAAAAAGAACATTACTAGAAATCCCATATGATATAAAATAAATCACTGGTTAGACATGTAAACATCCATAGCTTACTTAAAAAAAACAAGTGAGATTTGGCATTGGGAAGGGCTTCTTTCTTTCTTTTTCTTCTCCTTCTCCTCCGCCTCTTCTCACTTATGCCTGGGAGGGTCGTGGAGACAGAGTCCTCAAGCACATGCCCATAATATCGGATCTATAATCTCCCAATTTGGAGAAGTAGCAGCTCTACCTGCAGTGACTCTCTGATCTCTGAGCTATGCATTCTATTGAATAATATTACTGCAAAGATCTTTCAGAAGTATCCTGTTTCAGTCACTTGCATTCGTGCTTGTATTCTTTCAGTCATCAACCCAAGGGCTTCTAGCTGTAGAATTCTGCCTTAAAAGTCTTTTCCTATCTATGCCAAAAAGTAAACATGAAACTGATGATGATGACTCTTATTCTGTGGAAGTAATATCTGATATGTATTAAATATATCACAAGAATTAGATAACAGTTCAATATTCAGCTATCTAATTTTTGAAATCTTCTGATAAGAATTAATAGTAATAAGAGTTTTATTTAAGACTCAGAGTTAAAACTATTTATAATTTTTTTTATAAATGTAGTTGGCAGTGCCCCAGCATGGCCTCAGCTTGTTGGCTGGAACACGTAATAGAGTTATTGTTGCAGTTTGAGTGTCTATTCTTAATGCAATTTCATAATTGGCAGTAGAATCGGTTGAGTGCCAGACAAAATGGTTTGTGGTATTTAGTTAGTTATGACTTTCTATGTTCTGAGGAGTTCAAATCCTATATTCTACAGTTTTTATCAGTAAAATTTATTTTGATTAAAGGTTAAAGTACTTCTCATCTTGTCATATACTTTTACTTGCTCCTCCTTTGCTATAATTATTCAGAAATTAGTTCCCGTATCTCTAGTAAAACTTGTCAAGGTGACATTTCA
>OZ024740.1:303565904-303570904 GCA_964016885.1 Eledone cirrhosa
TTTCCAAAAGATGTTATATTTAATGTTTTTGTCTTTTAAGGACCATATGAGTTCTGAGAGAGCAGTGTTAGTTCTTTTAAGTTTGTATTTGAAAGATGAGTGATGATTATAGAGACGAGCTTTAAAAGAGGTGGAAGTGGAGCCAAAATAGGTGAAGGAATTGGTGCTAGTTATAATTTTACATTCATAAATTAAGTTTTTATCGAGGCAATGGTTGTTGAGAGGACATTTATTTTTAATGCGGCAGTTGCAATTAGAGAGATTATTAATGAGTGATCTAGTGTTATCTATAGAAGGAATTGGATTGGAGAAGTTGTTTGCGATAGGAATAATAGGAATAATAGTTTCTTGATTTAGAGTTGGATTATGAACATTTAGTGAAGTTGTGTTTGACGTTGCATTTGGGTTTACAGAAGTTAGCCTAGGGTTTATAATGACGTCAGGAGTACTATTACTGTTATTATGAAATTCAATATTGGAAGGAAGAGATTTAGTATTTAATATTTTGTTGTTGTGTTTAGAGATGATGTTGGAAATATTGGAGGATGTAGAATACGAAAATTTGATGGTGTGTTTGTTAAATATTTTACTATAGATATGTGAGGGAGGGAAGCATTTATTTAAGGCACTAAAAAATAATTTAGGAATATTGTTATTAATAGAGATGGAGAAAGGAGCATTATACCAGATTATGTTTTTGTATCTAGGTCTTTTATTAAAATTATTGGAATGGTTATGATTAAATATTCTACTGTAAGTTTTCCTAGAATTTGTTTCATTATTATATTTGATTTTATCTGGATAGCCGGCTTTAGAAAGTGCGTTATTATAGTAATTGGCGTTAGCATCAAAGATGTTTTTATTAGAAGATATGTTAGATATTCTATTTCCAATATTATTAACTATAGCATTCTTGATATTGGTAGGATGGTTAGATTTAAAGTTAACATAATTAAGATTCTCATTGTTTTTATGGTAAGGGTAATATAGGCCAGTGTCAAGATTAAGAGATACATCCAAGAAATTAGCTAGTTTTATACTATTATCAAATTCAATTTTTAGGTTATGTTGGTTAAAGAGATTACGTATATTGTTCTTAATAATATTAAGTTTAACTATATTGCAATTTAGGATAGTAAAGAGTCCATCGTCACGATAAATTCCACCGCGAAGTTGAGGAATTTTCCGACTCAAAGAGTTCAAAATGAAGATACCAATTAAATCAGTCAATTGGGATGAATCGGATGCTCCCATTGTGATGTCGAAGTTGTTAGAGGTATCGGCTCTGGTCCAATATTCGTTGTTGAACTCTAGGATGGTTTTACGTGCGGTGAGGATGATGTGAAGTTCATCTGTGGTGATGTCAGAATATTTAAGTGCGAAAGATAGAGCATTATTGAGAAGTGAAGGCGAAATGGAGGAATAGTAGCTGGCAATATCGAATTGAATAAATTTTAGTTTGTTTTTATTATCCAATTTGTTGAACCAGCCAATCACTTCAGAAGTACCAAACCATAAATTTAGGTTTAAAGAAGAGCAATTAGAACTAACCTGTGGAATAATCCTATCCAAGATGGCTTTACTAACAACCCCCAGATCAGATTTAGAGGGGGCGATTAATCTAACAGGTAGTTCAGTGCGAAAATTGTTTTTGTGATCCTTGAGATTTATCCTCGGAGTTCTTGGGAGGAATGGTTCGGTCTTTTTTTCAATGCCAAGTTTTGACATAATCTCATAGGCTTCAAGGTTTATGCATTCTAAATTTTCATGGTTGGTTTTACGATACTTTTTCCTAAGTTCCTTTAGGATAAGGTTGTTATAATTATCCTTGGAAATACCATATAGGTTATTGGTTTTGTCAGAGTGGACTAAAACATTTTTTGAGGAATTTAGGTTAGAGATTGTGTTCTTGAGATTTACAAGGTGCTCTTGTCCTTTGTAAGGGTATCTCTTGAATTTAAGATTTTTTATAATTTTAGTTAATTCTTCCTCGAATTGTGCTAGATTTTTGTTGGAAGGAGGATTTCGTCTAGAATTAAAAAGATGATCGAGGAAGTTGTGTTCTTTGGTATGAAAGTTCCCTTTTAGGCGCTGGTCATAGAAATAGACTGTCCATCTAAGTCTTCTTACGAAGGAGTCAGTTTTTTCAATAAGAAGTTTGGTGAATTCAGATTTACCAGGTATAGGAATGTCTTTAGTTGAATTGGTTATGTTGTAATAATCCATGTTGTAGAAGAAGAGGTGAAGGACCATCAAAAGGTATCCAATATGAGAGTAAGCGCTCAACCGTTAAGGAGCAAGTTAATGTAGAAGGTGAGTTTTATTGTAGTACAATAAAGCAATGCAGATATCGGATAAGAAGCACTCTACAGTTTGTGGGACTGGAGTATGCATAATATAAGATCAAAAGATGGTTAAAGGAGTTCCATATATTTTATTATGCGCATTTCAAAAACAAATATCATGAAACAATAATATTTGCGTTTTCATCAGATAAAACAGGAGAACATGATATGAAGGCTAAAAAACACTTGTTGATAGTGCAGTTTTAAATCAACATATGAAAAGTGGTTTTAGATTGATGTGTGATATTGGGAAAAATATTTTATTTAGAGAGGGGGGGGAAAAGATGTATATATATATATATATATATGTATATATATATATATGTATATATATATATATATGTATATATATATATATATATGTATATATATGTATATATATATATATATATGTATATATATGTATATATATATGTATATATATGTATATATATATGTATATATATGTATATATATATAAATGCGAGCACTCCTCATTGTTTCGACCGCGGACGGCTAACATAACCCCATCGCCCCCCGCCCCTCACCGCCCCCAACCCCCAAACGCAATCCAAAACTTCAGAGTTGGTACCATAAATGTAGGCACCCTAAAGGGTCGCGCTAACGAGGTTGTAGAAATGCTTGAACGTAAGGAGGTCGATGTTTGTTGTATTCAAGAGACCAGGTGGAGGGGTGGGTCTGCTAGGTTCATTGAGGGTAAAAAACGATGTTATAAGCTTTTCTGGGTGGGAAACGACGATGGGCTGGGTGGAGTAGGAATCATGGTAGCAGAAAAGTGGGCAGATAAGATAATAGACGTAAATAGAGTGAACGACAGAATAATTAAAATACGACTTGTCCTCAATAGAACTACGGTGACAGTAATATCTGCGTACGCACCCCAATCCGGACTGCCCGGCACTATAAAAGACAGATTCTATGAGACACTGATGCTAACTACCTCCCAAATATCCGACAGTGACTATATAATTATCGCAGGCGACCTAAATGGTCACGTTGGACAACATTGTGACGGCTACGACGAAATCCATGGAGGCTATGGGTTTGGTACTAGAAATGAGGAAGGCTCCAGAATCCTGGAATTCTGTGATGCAAATAACCTAACTATCTGTAACACTAACTTCAAAAAACGTGACAATCACCTGATCACCTATAGATCCGGGGAACACACAAGCCAGGTAGATTATATCCTTACCAGAAGACGTGACAGAGTGTCTGTTGTTAACACTAAATCCCTCCCCCATGAAGAATGCACCTCCCAACATAGACTGATAATTAGCGACCTCATAGTCAGGACGAGACGTACTCGACAACAGAAGAGGACTATCCTCAGGAGGAAAATATGGAAGCTAAAGGACCCCACAGCCAGGAATAAATTTCAAAGCATATTACTTGATGCTTTCGACAGTAAGGAAGAACATTTAGAGTCGGACAATATAGAGGGAGAGTGGGAATTTCTGAAAGCAAACCTGCTGTTGGCGACAGACGAGGTCTGTGGCTGGAGCAGGCCTGTAGGCAGGAGGAGAGTAACATGGTGGTGGAACAGTAAGGTGGAGGGGTCAATTAAGGCCAAAAAGCAGGCTTGGAAAGTATGGCGGGATGGGGGAAGTAGAGAGGACTATCAAGTGGCCAGGAGGGAAGCTAGGAGACAAGTGTACTTAGCAAGAAGGGAAGCTGAGGAAAGAAAGTTCAAGCATGTTCTACAACGCGATGACCAAAAACGTGAGGTGTTCAGGATTGCTAGGCAATGCGTCAAGGAAAACCGTGATATTGTCGGGGAGAAGTGTGTACTAAACGACGATGGCACACTTGCCATCACCGACGCTGATAAGAAGGTAGCTTGGAAGTGTCACTATGAAAGGCTTCTAAATGAGGAGAATAATTGGGAGAAAGGCAGTCTCCCCCATATCGACCCAATAGAGGGACCAGCAGTGTTAGTCGAGGGGAGTATAATAAGTAAGGCAATCAAGGATATGAAGACTGGTAAGGCGGCTGGGCCTTCGGAAATAGTTGCTGAGATGCTGAAGGCATCTGGCACGGTGGGACACACCATGGTCACCCGCATAGTTAACCAAGTCGTACAGAATGGGGTTGTTCCGAAGGACTGGCATAGCAGCATCATCGTTAACTGTTATAAGGGTAAAGGAGATGCCCTAGATAGGAGTAACTATAGAGGCATTAAATTAATCGACCAGGTCATGAAGGTCACGGAAAGAGTAATAGCGCAACTAATCAGAGAGAGAATTGACCTAGATGAAATGCAGTTCGGGTTTGTGTCAGGCAAAAGTACCACAGACGCTCTTTTCATAGTACGACAACTACAGGAGAAGTACCTAGCTAAAGGTAAACCCCTCTACTTAGCTTTTGTCGACTTGGAGAAAGCCTTCGACAGAGTCCCCCGCTCCATTATCTGGTGGGCTCTTAGAAAACTAGGCGTTGACGAATGGCTTGTGAGGGCTATACAAGCCATGTATAAAGAAACAGTCAGCAAGGTTAGAATTAACAACGAATATAGTGAAGAGTTTAGCGTAAAAGTTGGCGTCCATCAGGGCTCTGTTCTCAGTCCACTACTATTTATTATTGCCCTTCAGGCTATAACAGAGGAGTTCAAGACAGGCTGCCCATGGGAACTCCTATACGCAGACGACCTGACAC
>OZ024740.1:303595904-303630904 GCA_964016885.1 Eledone cirrhosa
ATATATAAATTTCAAAAAAAGGAACATAAATGTTCTTTTTTATGAATAAGGACCAGTTGAATTTGTTATATTCCCACCAGGCAATACCAGCTATTTTGAATATTTATACAAGAGCAACTCTGTCTATCCCAAGTGTGCTCTTATCTGGAAGAAAGTGGCAATTATATAATTTTAAAGCTTTCCAATTTTCCCTTTAATGAAATGGACAGAATAAATGTTGATATCTAACTTGATGTCCCCTCTGCTTTGTGAGCTTAGAGACCACGGAAGAGGGTTTTCATGACCACGCGGGAGGGTATATTTATTAGTAAATGGTAAAATATATACAACAAATGAGTAAGTGAATTGTAGTAGATGGTTTCCAGTCCAGTCAGACTGCAACTACAAATAAAAAAATTGTTAGTTTGCTTTGTAACAATAGCATATCCAAGTTTTCGGATAAATCAACTTACTTTAACTTTGACCTCATTTCAATGGGACCCTTGAGCTTCATGGTGTCTAGCTAACTCTTTGACGTGAGGCTGAATTTTCCTAAGATGTAGCCAGAGATCTCCACATGTAATTACATTGTAGCGGTTGCGAGACTTACTGTGCAGTCTGGAAACAGCACCAAACCTCCTCTCGACTAAGTATGAGCTTGGAAAAGGCAGAGCAAATCTCTTAGCCTCTGCATGTAAGTGTGGAAATCAACGCTGAATTTCCTCTTGCATCCCAAAAAGACGTTCACCTATTTTGGGAAATCTAATTTTGATCATGTCATCTGCTTGAGTTCAATGAATTCTTCCTGAAATTTAACGTCCAAATCATCGACGTTAGCTATGAAGGGATCTGCTATCCACATTGGGATGTCCATTGGCAAAAGGTCGACAAACCGTTCTCTCATGTTGTCTTGTAGCTCACGGAGGTGAGTGGTATAAATTTGGAGTTGGTCATCGCTTACAATGTTTTGAACATTGGCGACACTAGGAAAATTATAGAATTCCCATTAACAAAGATTCCTTTTGATGACATTCAATTTGGCCAGGAATGTTTTCACAGCATTCCTTGCTTTAAGCAAGGTGATCTTCTTCCCCTGCAAAGCCAAAATGATGCTATTGCATTTGTCGAAGATGTTGGTGAGGTAGGCGCAGTCTTGCCTCACATCGAGGGTTTTCTTGTACAGTTCTGTGTTGCGTCCTCGCAGAAACTCAATGATAGTCGAAGAGTTCAAAGAAGTGAGTAAAGCACTTGCCCTTTGAAAGCCACCTCACCTCAGTATGAAGGAGCAACTTGACAAATTCTTCGTCATTATCTTGGCACAGTTGCCGGAAAATTCGTTCATTGAGGGAATGCCGTTTGATAAAATTGATGACATCAATTGATAAAATTGCTGAGTTTCTTCGCAGCTTAGTGTTGTCGATGAATGACACAATGAACAGCAAATACAGATAGATTTTCTCTCTTCAGAAGAGTGACGAAGCCCTTATGTTGGCCGACCATTGCTCTTGCGTCATCCGTAGCACATGATACAATGTGTGTTGTATATGGTCCTAGATGTATGTATTACCTGCCTGTGTGTTGTATGTAGTCCTAGATGTATGTATTGCCTGCTTATGTATTGCATGTGGTCCCAGCTGTATGTATTACCTGCTTGTGTGTTGTATGTGGTCCTAGATGTGTGTATTACCTCCTTATGTGTTGTATGTGGTCCTAGATGTGTGTATTACCTGCTTATGTGTTGTATGTGGTCCTAGATGTGTGTATTATCTGATTATGTGTTGTATGTGGTCCTAGATGTGTGTGCTACCCGCTTCTGTTTTTTCTTTTCTTTTTTTTATTTGTAATATTATTTATACAATAGGGAATAAAATAGATCTACATAGTGTTAACTCGTTACGGTTGAGTCCAGCATTAGGTATAGGGTTGATTCAATTGACTAGCTCTTATATTTACAAATTGACTTGTACATTCTTAAAAATGCATGACATTGAACCTAAGACTTGTTGAAATATTTATTTTGCAAATATTATTACCAAGGCTCTGTAGAATATACTGGGCAATATAAATATCAACACATAACATATATAAGTATAGAGAAATATGTTTTTATATTTATGGCAAATAATAATACACATGTATGAAGCAAAAGTTCTATTAGACTCAAAGCCTTATGAGCCTCAAAACATGAAAAAGAAGGATATTCTGATTGGGGAAAATTTCATGAGAAATAAGTTTACAAGGTGGTTTAGAAATAAGTCACATCATCATCATCATCATCATCATCGTTTAACATCTATCTTCCGCGCTAGCATGGGTTTAGACGGGAATTTCCCACTTGAGGCAAGATTGGTTGTCTTGCTCGTATAGGACTGTCTGGCAGGTTTTCTACACCAACCACGTTTATAGTGTGGACTGGGAGGTTTTTACCGTGTTGCCTACACGGCCACATTACAGCGTGGACTGTGTGTTTTTTTGTTGTGACACCTACACGACCTCATTTATTTAGGACTGAATGTTGTGGTACCAACATAACTTTACAGAGAAAGGGGTAGGGTTAGTGGGATGGGGTGTATTTTTGGTTAAGAGGTGCCTACTGACTGCTTTGTACTTAGGCAAGGCGGGTCTTCTGTATTACGCCAAAGATCTCGGTCCAGTGACATTGTCTTGGAGAGGTGTAAGTGTGTAAGGTCGGAATTTATCAAATCGTCCCAGGTTTTTCTGGGTCTACCTACTCCGTAGCTTCCATCTATTTTGATCGCCCTGCACTTTTTTATACAGCTGTCGTCTTTCATGTGCATCACATGACCATACCAACGTAGTCTTCTCTCGAGTAAATAGCATCTGATCCCTCTTATTCCTAATTTCTCACTTAGTTCATTTATTCTTTTGCCGTTCACGTATATTACTATTACACATCCAACGGAGCATGCAAGCTTCGTTCCTCTCCAGTCTGCACAGATCCTCTGCACACAATGCCCATGTCTCACTGCCATGTAACATTGCTGTTCGTATGCAGACATCATACAGTCTGTCTTTCATTTTTAGAGAGAACCCTTTAGCGGCCAATAGTGGTATAAGCTATCTGAACTTTTTCCATCCCGTTCTGACTCTGGCTACTGTACATTCAGAGCACCCTCCACCACTGCTGATTTTGTCACCCAGGTAACGGAAGGTGTCCACTATTTCTATAGAACCATCTGTGCAATGGAATGAGCTAGTATTCTGTGGGCACTTGCTACTTATTGCACCTGAGCACCGGCCACATATAAAATCTATGTTCTTAGTTAGCTTACCTGTGATCCCACTACATCTTTTATGCACCCATACTTTGCATTTGGAACATAAAATGGAGTTTCTGCCTACTCCTTTCCTACACACTGAGCACATAAAATAGAATAGAAATCTTGTGGTTATAAAACAAAGATGTGTGCATGTGTTTGTGTGTGTATACATGTGTGCTTGCACGTGTGTGCATGCATACATTATGAAAGGACAGACAAGGAAAGCATGTTTACATACAAAGCTGTATGTGTGTGCACAACAAAAATATGAGTTCCCGTCTTCAACACAAAATGTGAAGAGTTGGATGGTGAAATATACTGCCAGTCAATGAAAAGATTAGTTTTTAGCATGCAGTGTAAATATTCTTCAGAAATAAGTTTAAATATAATGTAGGAAAATCTTGTTCTGGTTAAACACTTCATTTTCATATGATTTGCTGTTCTAACAGTCTCAGTGTTTACTATTATAACTAGGTATGGAATAACTTGGTGTTATGTGCCAACTCATATTGACAACTTGTTGATG
This sequence comes from Eledone cirrhosa, assembly GCA_964016885.1. Classification (NCBI taxonomy): domain Eukaryota; kingdom Metazoa; phylum Mollusca; class Cephalopoda; order Octopoda; family Eledonidae; genus Eledone; species Eledone cirrhosa. The sequence continues at coordinate 303,599,691 of OZ024740.1, forward strand.
ACATGGAGTATTTTTTCTAAATAGAACTGTATGAGATAGTCTGCTGCAATCAATCAAGAAGGTTGAGTGTCTTTCTTAAAAGAATGAATGTGGAGATTGTTGTGGTGAGAGCATGCCTTGCTGACAGACTAAGTATCTGGGGGCAAATGACAAACTCTGGTCTGATAACTAAAATGTTTTTATTATCATCTAAATGCACCCCCCCCCCCCCCCCTGCAACATTGACTGCAAATGAAAACAGCAATAGCTGATTGGTTAAAAGTCATTTAGTCACATTGTTTTTTTTTATCATCAAAAATTATTGGCGAAAGACCATGTAAAACTTATTGTTATGGATGGTAATGTGCAGAGTTCGATTCCTGGAGAGGAATGAACCACTACATCCCCATGTATCATAAATAAATTGTTGTCTTATTGCATTCAAAACAAAGTGAACAATACCTTTCATGTGTCTTCTAATTTATGTAGGATTGCACTTGTTTTACACAAGAATTCACATGGTCACAGCCATGGATTAAACCATAGCCACAATGATGAGGAGGATCGATTACTTGGCAGTTCTACAAATTATGGTTCCAGTAAAGATATGTCTGTGGAAGAAGAAGAAGAAAATCAAAAAAATCAAAAAGATCATAAAAACATAAATATCAAAGCTGCATTCATTCATGTAATAGGAGATATGTTACAGAGTGTAGGAGTACTTATTGCTGCATATATTATATACTTTAAGGTGAGTCCCTCACTTTTTGTTTCAACGCATTTTTGCCAAGATACAAATTTATTTATTCCAGTACCATAGAATTCTGAAGTTCTGGAGTTGATAAATTTTTCAAAGAGAAGACATTTTTTGCAGCTGTTTCTCCTTCTTCACCTGCTTTTTTTCTTTTTCTTCTTTTTCTTTTTCTTTTTCTTTTCTTTTTTCTTTCTTTTTTCTTTTTCTTTCTTTTTTTCTTTTTTTTCCTCCTCCTTCCACCTGTTCTTGAGAGGGTGGCGGGGGCAGAGTCCTCAATCATCTGCCAAGTCACAACATGGACCTCAGACAAATAATACTTTCCTTAAAATGTGGGCAGTGCAAGGCTGATTTTTGTATGACACCAAATCTTACAAAGAAAAGAGTGTCTTTGGAGTAACGTTGCTTGATAGTGCATAACTCAGAGATCAGTCACTCTAGGTAGAGCTACTACTTCTCCAAATTGAGAAATCACAACTTTGGTATTATGGGCTTGTGGTTAAAATGGTTGCTTCTGGCTGGAAGGAGTGTTTGAGGACTCTGTCCCAGTTTCCTTGCAGGAATAAGTTGGCAAAGAAGAAGGACCAAATCTTGCAATGCATTCCCTGCCCACTAGCTAAGCTTAAACTGTTTAGATTGAGTTAACTTCATTCAAGTCTATCTTCAGTGGGATGATAGAGCTATATGCTGAATGGCGAGAGTACATTGGGGGAAGTAGAGGCAATATCTGCAATGAAACCAAAGTAAAAAGACACAATGCCAAGAATGAAATAAAATTAGTACAGTCACCAAGTCATTAAACAGTGTGATTTGACCAGCTGTGTAATTGATATAGATAAGTTACCTTTATGGGAGTAAAATGTGCTTATCTCCTCTCAGGTCTTGAATAATAGGAGGAGGGGGGATAAGGTAAGTTGGAAAATCAATAATTTTTCTAGGTTGTCTCCATTGATTTTTTTTTTTTTTTTTTTTTTTTTAAACCAGAATTACTTGTTTAGTTCACATATTGAGACCCCAACCCATCCTATTTATTTTATAATGTCTGGGATTTCTAGTAATGTACTTTCTTGTCATGTATAATGTCTAAAGAAAATTGTCACAGGAATGCTACCACTTAAAATAAAATTTTGCCAGTGATAGATTAGTAAAATTCAATAAGCAAGAGGATGATTATTCGAGAGAGTAGATAAGTTACTTTTATGGAAGTAAGATGTGCTTAACTAGATAGCATTTTATGGTTATGTTAGATTCCCACTTGTACCCAGTTTCCTTTTGTTTATATTCCAAAGTTATGCCGAAAACATGTTGTTCTATGTTGCTTTTGATCAACTGACAGCACCAAATAGCTTTTAAGATATCATGACTCTTTTTTTTTTAATAAATTTAAAGTAAACTGAGCATAATCAATGTTAAATATTGTGTCTCATTCAAAAATATTATAAAGTATTCAATACTGAGAGGGTGAGGGTGAAGAAAGCGGAGAGATAGAGAGAAATAAGTAGCAGGAGTGATAGTCATATACCCATATCTTTATTATTTATGACAACTGATTGTCAAGGTTTTTTGTAAAGTTGTCATGTTATTTTTTTTTTTTTACACTTCAACAGCTTTTTCTACCTCACCCCCCCCCCCCCCTCCTTGTTGCTATGACAAAACTGTTAGCATTCCATTCTTCTGATGAAAAGGAAGGTGAAGATTTGAATTAAGAGACACTGTTTGGGGGGGGGGGGGGAGAACAGGAAAGGGCTGTCAACAGCAGTAATAGTAATGAAAGGCAAAGTTAACTTCGTTGGGATTTGAACTCAGAATGGCAAGGGCCGTAACTCTGTGTCAAAGCATGGCGTCCAACCCTCTACCGGTACTGCTAATCATTAGATAATAATAAAAAGTCTAGATAATAATAATTAAAAACAATTCTCATCTAATCCATGCTAGCATGGAAAATGGACATTAAAACAATGATGATGATGATTTAGTTAAATAAGATATATAAAATAAATATTTACAAAATGAAAATATAACACAAATATAAACACATATAATAAATACAGTTAATTATTGCTAGGAACTATCAAATAACTATTTTTTCCAGCCTGTGGCGTTCAAGATGTTTGGTTGAGTTGGGCTGCTGACAGCGAAGTTCTTGTCATCGTTAGTGGCTCACTTAAACGAGGTATCTGGTGATGCCCATGTAAGTGCTTGGTTGTTTCAGGGCCTTAGCCTCACCATCATCCACAGTAATGCTGTGTGTTGGCTTGCCTAAAAAGTTTCTGTTGACTCTTGTGATGTGTGGCCGATTGTCACACTTATTGTTTAATTGATGGTTGTTTTTGTTTTGGGTTTTTTTTTTCTCTCACTGTAATCATATATTTTTGTCCATTATATTTGTGAGGTTCCTACCAATAGTTAATTGTATTTATTATATGTGTTTATAAAATAGGGCGGTGGATTAGTAGAATCGTTAGTATCGGAGAAAATGCTTTGTTGCATTTATTCCAGCTCTTTATGCGCTGAGTTCAAATCCTGCCCAGGTCTACTTTGCCTTTCATCCTTTCACGGTCGATAAAATAAAGCACCAGTCCTGTACTGGGGTCAATGTAATGACCTTTCCCCACCCACAAATTGTGGCCTTGTGCCTAAATCAGAAACCATTATATGTGTTTATATTTTCATTTTATGTGTGCATCGGCTTGCAACTAGCTAATTCATAGAAGCACAGGCCATGTAGTAGCAATAGAATTGACAGAATGGATGTACTTCAGTTTGTTTTAACCATTGTGGGCATGGTCATGCTGGAGTACCACCTTAAATATACCTACTTTTTAACAGTAATGCATATAATAAAAAATGTCTAGTTTATATAACTGAATAATTGCCATTGTCTTTGCACACTCACTCATGTCTCCACCTATTACACACACTTATACTTATGCAATATACATTTTATGTATCTGTGTATACTTAACTTTTAACATCCTATACCACATTAGCAAGGCATTCTCAATAAGTACAAAACAGCACTATAACTGTATCACATGAAAAATTAAAATTTTTGCCCTAATATTGCAGATTTTTGTTACAATCTGTCAGTAAAGATACTATAAACATTTGAATTAACAAACCTGTTTTTAGATATTTTCAGCTAAATCATTACAGGAAATCGAAATATGATATTGCAAATTTTCACAATCTGTCTACTAATAAAGTTACTATAAACATTTGAATTAACAAACCTATTTTTAGGTATGTTCTGCTAAATCATTACAGGATGCCCTAATATTACAGATTTTTTGCCACAATCTGCCCAATAGTAACAATATTATAAACATTTGAATTAACAAACCCATTTTAGATATTTTCTGCTAAATTATATTTTTCTCTCTTTCTCTCTTCAGCCACAATACAAAATAGCTGACCCCATATGTACATTCTTATTCTCAGTATTTGTATTTATTTCAACAGTTAGCATATTACGTGACATTGTTAATGTATTAATGGAAGGTAAGCTTTTCTTTTTCTTTTCCATTATTGCTCTTGTTTATTTGTGGTTTGCCTAAGAAGGAGTGCTATGTTCATGACCTTTATAGAGACCCTAGACTTAGGGGATTAATGCAACTGATGTTCAGCTTAAAATTTTTAGGTTGATAGCTTTAGAGAGGAAGTTCCAGAACAAAGATGTTCTACAGAGGATGGATTGGAGAAAGTGATTAGCGCAAAGCCTTATGTGATGTCAAATGGAGAGTGGCAGGTGGGCCTGGATTGAAGTGGCTTGCAACTAGTTAGCTCATAGAATCACAGGCCTTGTAGTAGCAATAGAATTGACAGAAATAGAAGACAATATATTTGTGAGTTAGGAGTTTGTAGTCTATTGGTTATCCCTTCCACCCACCACCTTTTACCCTGTCAAATCCCCTCCATTCTAACGTCTGTCTCAAGCCCAGAGGCTGATGTTTATCTCAGTTTCCTTGGCATTAAGCCACTGAAAGGATATGATGCTGAAAATGAGTACTACACAAAAAAACCTGAAGTGTTTTTAAGTGGTACTCATTTTCAGCTGAGTATATTGGTGCAACATGAAATGAAATGTTTTGCTCAAGAACATAACACACAACATGGACTGGGAATCGATCATATGTCCAACATCCTAACCAATAGGCCACAAGCCTTCACATTATATTAAAAGACAGCAAATTAGCAGAAGATGCCTTATTGGTATTTATTCTGGCTTTTTGGATTCGGATTTCAAATCCCACTTAGGTCAACTTTGGTTTAAACCTTCTGGGGTTGATGAAGTACTAATCAAAGGCAGTAGACTTTAGCAGAGTAAACTCTATTGCAAGTATTCAGGCCAGGTCCCCAGTTTAAGGATACCGTCCTCACACCTTTCCACTAGTCTCTCAGATGTTCTAAAAAAAAGTTCTTAGCTCCAGACTTTGATTAAAGAGAAAAAACTAAACACACACACACCTGCACTGCACTGCACTGCACTTATCCTATTGTAAAAAGTGTACATATTTAGACATACATACTTACACGATGGCTGCATCTCAATTTCCAGAATTGCCATCTCTTCATCCTTTTCTCATACATCAGTGGCACAAACATGACTTTTTTAGCCTTGCCAAGGATTTATATTCCTTTTTACATATGCTGCAACAAAAAAAAAAAAACCTTTTTCATCTATAGCCAGCCATTCTTATGCAGCACAGTGGAAGACATTTTTTAAGTGAAGATAGATTTACACTGGACCAATCTCAATCTCTAACCAACAGTGACAGGTATCCAAAAAGAGTATAGGTTGCCATCAAGTCACTGATTTTATATCAGTTTCTGATTCCTGGTGGGCTAACCATGCATTCGGGCACCAAACCAAGTATTTCTGTGTCCCCACATATACATACATGATGGCTGCCCCCTCGTTATCGAGTATGGCCATTGCACAATATAACATTATTAATAATTATTAATTAATACTATCGTGCAATGCTTGTGCGTGAACATTTTTTTTTAAAATGAGGAAAGACTGTGCACCAAGCCAATCCCGCTCTCTGAGCGACAGTAGCTATAAACCGAAAAGAAGAAAAGATCAACATCATCGGTAACTACTGAGCTGCAGGTTTTATATCGGAGTTATCCCAGTTCCCTGAGTTGCCTTCTCCTAGAAGAATGCACTGGGAAAGGCTAGGGGTCTTTCATTCCCAATGGTTTAACCACGCGATCAGGTATCCAGCCTGATTGTTTTTATTCCCCCCACACACACTTTTACACTCTTATTTCAACTCCATTGCTTATTTAATTTTTGCTAATCTATCTCCAGCGAAATTTTATTTTAAATGGTAGCATTCCTGCAACAATTAGTTTTCTTTAGACATTAAAAAACATGACAAAGAAAATACATCCCATACGTTATAGAAATTGTTTAAATATTCTATGTTCTTCTCTATCATCTTTGCACTTTGTCACTTGTCTATAACATTTACAACCTAAGCCTTTATATATACTGTGTGTGGAAGATGGACGTTAAACGATGATGATGATGTGTTATATGTGCTTATGTATTTGTGTGTGTGAAATATTTTGTATAAAATATATTTGGTAGATGTCAAGTGAATTTCTCTTTCTGACAAATTTATCAATTGTGTTTAATGAAATTTCTAATGTTAACATACTAAAATCAATGAAACAATTATTTCTTGCAAAGTAAAAAATGAAATTCAAGACATTTTATTTTCTTGTCTATTTTTCTAGGTGTCCCAAAACGCCTCAAATTTTCTCAGGTGAAAGATTTATTGAATAATATTCCAGGTGTGAAAGCAATCCATAATTTGAGGCTTTGGTGTTTGACTACCAATAAAATAGCCTTATCTGTCCATTTAGCCATTGGTAAGTAAACCTGACATTTTAAAATTACTAGTGTTTTAGTTATTTTTACTATTGCCCTGGTGTCTAATTGTCTCATAATACGCAGTAGCTAATGCAATGTTCATCAGTTTAATTAGATGAGCACTAGTGACTTCGCAGATGATTGACTATTAATTCGATAATGGGTTGGCACAACTGCTCCAGTTAGCAGAGAAATCTAAAAGAATGCAGGTGTCGTGAGCCACATATATTCTAGCCACCAGAAAAAGCAAAATGAATGCTTCACCTTCAGCAGAGGGATGCCTAACTGACACAAACCCATGCATATTTGAGGGTATAAACCAACTAAAATATTTGATTGGTACATACATTATCCTGGAACAACAAAGGCAAAGCTGACTTATATAGGATTTGAACTCAAAATGTAAAGGAGTTTAAATATATCCACATAGCATTTTGTCCAGTGCCCTACAAATTCTGCCATTTGCCATTATTTGTCATTTCTCTTTGTTAATAATGTATATTATCATAAGTGTAGGCTTGGTTGTATGGTTAAAAAGTTTGCTCCTCAACCATGTGGTTCTGTGCTCATTCCCATTGCATGGCACTTTGGTTAAGTGTCTTCTATTATAGTAGAAGTAGTGGAGGCACATGGCCTAGTGGTTAGAGCATTGGGCTTGCAATCGAAAGGTTGTGAGTTCAATTCTCAGACCGGGTGATGTGTTGTTTCCTTGAGAAAGACACTTTATTTCACATTGCTCCAGTTTACTCAGCTGTAGAAATGAGATGATAGGGACTGGGGTCCCTATCATTTCACTGCAAAGTGGTCATGGAGGTGCCACGGCAAAAAAGCACCCAGCACTCACTGTAAATGAGGTTGGTGTTAGGAAGGGCATCCAGCTGTAGAAATCAAGCCAGAATCAGTTCCCATCCCAACCTTGCAAGCAGGGAAAAGCGGACGTAAAATGATGATGATGATGATAGTATATCTATATACAGACAGCCTCCCTAGTCTCAGTGATCTACACGATAAATGCACTCAGTACATGCTGTAAAGTGGTTAGTGATTGGAAGAGCATCCAGCCATAGAAAGCTTTCCAAACAAAAGGGTTGGGAGGACCTTCAGTTGTGTCAAATACATGACAACCTCACCTGTGCAGTTGAGAGGACATAAGATCATACATAAACAAGATGACAGATCTCTGGCTTGTCTAGAAGGTCAGTAGCCACTGCTTTAGTACAGGCTTGGTCTATGTAGACGTATCCAACCCTTCCTGGCAGGGAAAGCAGACATTAAAACAATGATGATGATGATTATCTAGTTTATTTTTTTACTTTGAATTTTCTGTTGTAGCACTCAGTAAATGTTATTATTCAACCAGTCAAACACCTGTTTCTTTCATTTTACAGACCAATACTCAGATCCATTGAAAATAATGCAAGAAGCTACCAATTTACTAACAACCCGATTTGGTCCAATGGATGTAACTATCCAGGTTGAGGAATATGAAGAAAACATGAATGAGTGTGTCCAATGTCAAGATCCAAAAGATTAGCTAGTCTTTCAAATCAAATATTTCAACATTCTCTTGAAAACCACCCATATTGGGCTGATGGGGTAACTTTCAGAGATGTTAGTTATCCATTATATCAATATATATTTATATTCAGGCTGCCTTTATACATGTGTTATATATTGACTGCCTTAACACACATTTAAACAGCTTCCTTTGGGCTTTCCTTTTTTGTTTCTTTGTTACAGTTTTTGTTTCTATGGGTTTTTTTGTTATTTATACAGAAACTTTTAATTTTGCTCTTTCTCTCAAAATATTTTTCTTTCATTCTGTCATCATCATCACCATCATCATATATTCACCACTATTCATTCTTCAATAGTGACAAATCTAATTTGTGGAAACAATTTTCAATTCACACCCCATGACATTTTTTTTCTGTTGCTAGTATGCAACTAAAGCTTTTGGTTTTTGGTAGGGCAGAGAGATGGGGCTCTATAATGTTGTTGTTTTATTTGTTTGTTTTTTGTTGTTTTTAATGATTAAATGTCAAAAATTAAGAAAAATCTTAAATTGAATAGATTAGAGAATCATGTCCTACAATTTGCTGCAATATGCACAGGTGTGTTTCCATGTAAGCAGGGAAAAACAGACATAAAAGGATGATATTGATGATATATATATATGTATGTGTATGAAGGTACATGGCTTTGTGGTTAGGGCATTCGGCTCTCAATTATAAGGTCGTGAATTTGGTTGACAGTGACACATAGTATCCTTAAGCAAGACACTCTGTTTCACATTGATCCAGTCTACTCAGCTGGAAAAATGATTTGTACCTATAATTCAAAGGACTAGCTTTGTCACACCCTGAATCATGCTGAATCTCTCTGAGAACTATGTTAAGGGTACATGTGTCAGCATGTTATATTCCTTGTTGTTGATTACATCCTGAGACCAAAACAATGAGAGAGGTCTAGAAATTCGACCTAAAAGGAACTCCTGTCATCCTGCTCAATATCTCACAGGCACAGATTTTGTTGATGATATTGCTTTGATAAGTAATATACTTGAGAATGTCTAATCTCTACTAACATCCTTTGAGAGGGCTGAAAATGTGTCAAACTTTATCTGAATGAGACAAAAACTTAATACATGAATTGTTACCAAACTTTTTATCGTTCTTCTCTTCTTCTTCGCCCACTTATTCCTGAGAGGGTCCTGGGGGAAGAGTCCTCAAACACTCCTTCCAGTGGATCCTGTCAGAAGCAACCATCTCCAACTAATCCGGCTGGATCCCCAAGCGAGACCAGCCAAGCTCATGGATGTTATCCACCATCTTGCTCGGGGTCGTAAATTCTGTCCAGCAATTATTTCCTGAAACATTCTAACCACATGCCCATAGTATCAGAGCTGTGATCACTCAATTCACAGGAATAGCAGCTCTACCTGGAATTACTCTCTGATCTTTGTGCTGTGCACTCTATCGAGTAACGTTGCTCCAAACACTCTTTGGAGAAACCCCATTTCAGCTGCTTGTATTGACGATCATATTCTTTCGGTCATCCTCCACAATTAATAATAAAGAACTTAAACTAGTTACTAACTATAGATATCAAAACATGAAAAGGCATAGCTTGGGTGGCTTGTAATGACCTAAATAAAATCTGGACCTCAAACTTTGATGATAAAATCAAAGACAAAACTTTCAAAACAATTATTGAACCAATTTTTTCTTTATGGTTTTGAAATCTGAACCTTGACTTCAAGGCAACAAAAGCATCTTGAAAGGATATACATTCGACTATTAATGCATGTTAAAAATCTGTCCTAAAGGGGGCACCCAATGCTCCAGCACATCTATGGGTTACTTCCAAGAGTTTCATAGATTGTTAAAGCGAGAAGGGTGCAATTTGCTGGTCACTGCTATAAAGCAGCCAATGAGGTAGTGTCACCCTTTTATCCTCTGGAAACTGGCACCAGTTGGCCGCAAATAATGTAAACTGACTTGTCTTGATACCACATTTAGGGACTCTGGGATTTGTGGTGGGATGGCCATGCAAGACGGGAATTACTGGTGGGATATATTGAAGTCGATCTCAAATGCACAAATGCAGTCAAAAAATGATGATGATCACACACACACACACACACATTGTGTTAATCTTGAATCGCCAACAAAATAAAACCCAACCTTTCACTAAATTCTAAGCAATATTTGTTGAATAATATTTGGATTTTTACAATCCAAACTGCTGGTCCTTGTAGAAATATTAATATCAGAATTTATATAAATGGGGATCATCATCATAATCATTGATTTTACATCCGTTTTTCCGTTCTTGCAAGAGTTGAATGGGTCCTTCTCAGTACAGCATCTCTCCACTCACCGCATTTCTTTGTCATCTCCTCCATGAGTCTCAGTAATTTGAGGTCAGCTTTCACCACCTCTGCCCAAGTCTTTCTCGGTCTACCTCTACTGCGACTTCCTTCCAGGGAGATGTTATTTAAATTAAGAACAACATAGTAATTATGAAAATGAATAAAATATATTATTGTTCCTACTGTTATATGGTCAGATTGTATGACATGGTTTTGGCCATATGTTGTTGATGTGTTAAAATAGTTTTTTTTTTTAATATATTTTTTCTTGGTTTCTACAGTTATATCTCAATACTGTTGAACAAGGTTGTGTAGCCATGTCTTCATTTCAGTTAGTTTTTATGGTTTCTAGTTATTTATATAATGTACCTTTGACAGGTCTTTTAGTTACATAGTGGTATAACCTGCATAAAAATGTATATTATTAGAAATAATAATAAACAATAAGTATATAGAGAAGGAACAGTGTAGATGATACAATCTAACCTTGACTTACAACTGAGTTAATAGATTGTAAAGAAGAGAGAACTCTACTGATAAATGTTATAAAGGAGCAGTCTGGCAGAAACCCAAGACATGGGTGCAGTACACAAGAAGATATCTTTGCTTGTGAACAACATCTTGATTTTTACCAATGTTTCTTAAATTTAGAAGTGTAGGAAATTATGCTGTTCAGTTGCTCTTATTAAAACCCACTTGTTTATTTCTAAATCAAAAGTCTGTCTCAAGCCAAGAGGCTTGTCAGACTGATGTTTATCCCAGTTTCATGGTGTGAAGAGACTGAGAGTACAAGACTTTCCCTGGACAGGATGCCAATCCATTACAGCCCCCCCCCCCCCCCCCCCAACCCCCAATTATTACTAGTATTCATTTTCAGCTGAGTATATTGGAGCAACACCAAATGAAGTGTTTTGCTCAAGAACACAACATACAAACCTACCTTGGAATTGAACCCACAACATTATGATCTTAAGTCCAACACCCTTACCACTAGGCCACATGCTTCCACTATTTCTATGTTAAGAAAACTTATTTTTTGTTGATGTGGAGCCATAGGTCAGCTCTGATAGAGGAGATTTATAACACAGAGATAGTCAATCAAATAATTACATACAATCTAAATCTCTATTGTTTCAGATATTCTATGCTTTCATCTAATGAAGAATCACTCATTACATGTATTTCAGTGTAGGTAGTAAAGTTTGTACCTTACAACTGTACTGTACATCTAGTGATGATGTATCACTTATTTCATGTTGCTCCAGTTTACTCAGTTGTAGAAATGAGTTACAATGTCATTGTTACCAAGCTGTAACAGCCATTGCCTTTCCCTTGGTCAACATTCAATATGCATGGCCAGCTGCTGGTCTTCCACAAATAACCTTGCCTGAACTTGTGCCTCAGAGGGGGGACTTTCTAAGGTACAAATCCCATGGTCAGTCATGACTGAAATATGTTATCATATTTCTAATAAAAGACACTATGATTTTCAAATTCTTTTGAAAATAATCAAGAATTTGGAAAGATTTGATGATATAACTAACATTTTCATTATTAAGCTAATGTTCGGAGCAATAAAAATTTCCATATAAAATGATGATGAAAAGTTTTTAGTTGAATATAAATTCTTTAAAATTAACAGCTTAGTATCATAAAACCAGTTTCTGGCTGATTGATTTCAAAAGGAGGTAATATCTTCAGTAACTCATCTTCTGCTATTTAAACATAAGTTTATTTTATTTTACATGCTGCTGGTTATTTCTTGTTAGAGTTAAAATTGCAATCAAACTTCATTTTTTCCTATTCCAGTCCAAATGGCATGTTTTCCCTTAAGTCATATTTATTCTTGCTTTGCTCAACTACTGAGCTTTATCATGATACTCAATTCTTATCTGCAATGTTTCAATTCATTCTTATATTGCTGTTTCACTTTATTATTTACATGGGCAGACTTTCTTTTATTTCTTATGAATCAATCATCTAACTGGAGATAGAGAATATCTGAAGATATTAATGGGGCAGAATTATTGAGTCTCATTGTCTTTTTTTTTTTCTATCTTCAGGAAGGGTACAGTAGAGTCATAGTAAGCTCTCAGCAAGCCAACTCTGTGGTGTATTTCAAATCTTAGTTGAATCATTTTAAATTACGCAATGGAGAGTTCAATTACCACTGATATGCAATCTAAAGATATGATAATCTATTGAAAGGTTCAAGCAGTTATATAAAATGTCTGCCTACAGGCCTCCCTACTACCTATAATGGTGAACTGAGCTGAACCTCTTAAGTTGCATATTTACAGATTAGTGAAGTGAGCCATTAAGAATTAAGTGCCTTACAACATACACAATGCAGCATCATAAATGCCTACCATTTGCCATTCAGCCAGCAATCATTTTGTTAACATCTTTAGTTATCCTCAACTAAAAATACTTATTCCACTGTTAAAATTCTTTGTATGACTTCAATTGCCTCTGTTCCTTTAGGCTAGCTTATTACAAAGCATTTCCACATTGATCCAGTCATTTCTCTTCCACTCATGATATCTCCCCTCCCTCAGCTAACACTAACCATTATCTTCAGTCCTTCCTTTCCAGGACATCACCTCTCTGAAGTTCCCTTCATGCCTATGTTTTCTCAGCAAATATTGACTTACAGAAGTTCAAATAGTCACTGAGCAAATCGTATCAGTTTCAGATAGGCCGACAAAGGTCATAAGCACTATCCCTTCCTCAAAACTAAACCATTAAAAAAGAAATCAGTGACAAACATTATTTACCTCATGTGCCTTTCTTTAAAGATTTGAAATGTTGATTTAATAAAGAAATATGTCAACAAACTTCTCAAATCATTAACTCATATGATCTCTGCAACACTTTCACATTCCTGCCATCCCAAGTAATAGGGAGTCAGGAATCGGTAATTTTTCTAGGTTGTCTCCCTTGATTTCTTTTCTAACCAGAATTAGTCGTTTAGTTTACATATTGAGACCCCAACCCATCCTATTTATTTTATAATGTATGGGATTTCTTGTAATGTTTTATCTTTTAATGTCTACAGAATTAGACATTAATTAATTGACAGTTTGGATTTTACTTTTTGATTTAGTATCTTTTATAATTGTGATTTTTATGAAACAGAATGTGAACTTTACACTTTCTTCTCGGTGATGTTGGATATTACTATTTATCCGGTTGTGATCCACTTTATACTAATAATAATAATGAAATTGTGTTCAGGTGCACTACAACTCATCAAAGGTGCATGTATAGTACATAGAATAATGTACAAATGTCAGGAAAATGAACAGTGTATGAGTCATGAAATACGTGTGTGTGTGGAGGGGGGACATCAGGTGTAGTGTTGGCAAATCTCAGGAAGCATGGAGGTTTTAAAGGATGTAGTGTCTCGACAGCTAACAACTGATGCAGGTAGTTTGTTCCATGCTTCAGCAACTCTGACTGAAAAAATGTTTCCGAAAGTCGTGGGAGCTGTGCTGTTTTCTGACTTTGTAGGCATGTCCACATGTGTTAGACACATGGAAATCAAAAAGGTGCTTAGGGTTGTTGTTGGCAAGATGGTTAATGATTTGTATTGTTATTATCATTAATACTGTTGTGAAACTCAGTATTGCAAAAGAGAGCGCAGATAAAAGCATAACATTTCTTGTAGATTTCAAGATTCTATACAGAGTCCAAAATGTAACACCACCAGGTAGATCCCATGCTAAGTATATCACTTTCAGTTGCTTAACTGAACAGTACAAAACTAGTGAGTTTTATACAATCAGTTTGTGACCTGGTTTTAATTCTTAATATAAACTGCTTCCTGTATATCAGTAATATATTTGATGAAGGTATAGACATCACAACTTCCTTGTGTCTCTTTTCCTTTAAATAATATCTACATGAACTAACTTCCTATTTATTTAAGATAATATATGAAACCTCACAGACATATAATGTCTCCCAATGCATAGATTAAGATTAAGAAATATATACAGTTTAAGATAACTAAATACCGGGGCTTGACCAACTGACTGTTTGTTTCCTTTTCATACCAGTTGCCATTGAGATCTTAGGTGTCCTCAGTCCTTGCACTGCTGATTTCGTTTGTAAAATCAGAAAGACAGCAGCCCACCTGAGGAAGGAACCCTGTGAGGTGGGGTGGGTGTTGCTGGCCATTCTCTGTGGCAATACTTTTGCCATTTTGTCCATAGGGCATTGCTGAAACACTGCTCAGACAGCGGTGTAGAATCTGTTCCTCCCCGCTCTCATTTTCTTTCATTGATAAGCCAAATCCATGACTCAAGAAAGACTCATCATTGCATCTATTTTACTTTATTTTCCATTAATGGTAAAAGCACTTCATTCCTTTATCCTCAGAAACCAGATAATTTAAGCCTGTTGAAGTATATGACAATGGCACCATATTTGTTTTTGTTTGTTTTCTTAATTTTTAATACTGGATATAGTCTCAAAAAACTACAAAGTGAGAAAGAAGTATATGGTAGCTTTGTATTATTGTGAATATTGAATATTTGCAGCATATTAAGAGTTCTTCTTTCTTTCTTTTTCTTTTTTTTCTTTTTTCTTTTTTCTTTCCTCTTCTTTTTCTTTCTTCTTTGCCCACTTATTCCTGAGAGGGTCATGAGGACAGAGTCCTCATAAAATCCGTTCTGCAATATATCATGTATCCAAAGGAAAGGTTGATTCAGCTTGGCATCTGTCATTGCAATATACACTTCTTCATTGCTCGCGGTCTACTCCTGGGTCTCCCGCCAGTTGGTTAATAGAGTTGTAAAAGCAAAATAAAATTTCCTATTTTTCTAAATGATCAAGTATGCATTCCATGTTATCATAGTAATATTATTTTAATGATAAAACTCAGTAAAGTACAAATTATTTGCTAACCAATTCAGTTTTTGTGTATAGTAGAGCATATGACTGTTAGTTTTTATTACTTTAGAAAACTATTGTTTATATAAGTATATTTTCTACTAAAGCTAAAGAAGAAAGTATTTTAAATTTTTCTGATCAGGACTAACTTGGAATTACACAATTCATTTTATAATAATAATTGTTTCTACATTTGGCACAAGGCCAGCAATTACCCAGTACATTACTGGTACTTTATTTTATCGACCCCCGTAAGGATGAAAGGCAAAGTTAACCTTGGCGGGATTTGAACTCGGATCGTAAAGGGACGTAACTATGCTGGAAAGCATGGCGTCCGACTCTCTACCAATACTGCCAATTCACATGGAGATGATAAAGATTTATAACAGATTGTTAACTCCAGTATATTACTAATATTTATTCTATCAAGTCCCTAAAGGATAAGTTGGTCAACCTTGGCAGGATTGTTTTAAGGGTTTTAATTAGTGGAGGAAGAACACCCATGACCAGGGAGGAGAGGGCTCCATTACTTGTGGAAAGGAGTGATTCTTACACCAGAGACGTAGCCTAAATACTTGCAACAGAGTGGACTCCACTAAAGGCAGCCAAGGGCCAGGAGGTGATGTTAAACTGGGGCAACAGATTAAATTGAAATGTATTGCTGCAACTTTTTTTTTTTTTTTTTTTTTTTTCTTTGTGGTGGTGTTGGTGGGGAGTTATGCTAGAAATGTAGAGAGGAGTACAGTTAGTTAAATTGATTCCTTTCTGTATTGGCTTTTCCCAATAATAATATTCATTTTATCTATCTACCCCAAAGAAATGAGGAAAAGTTGATTTTAGCAAGATTTGAACACAACTAAATACAACAAAGCATTAAGTTGTGCACATTTTAATTTTTTTCCTCTCCACTGTTATAGTAGTAATAGTCATGATTTTTTTTCTAGTTTAGGCATAAGGCCAGGATTGTTTTTCTTGGTGTGGCAGGGGGGGGCAGGGTTGTCATTAGCAATCAATTAAATCACCCCCAGTACTATTTTATTTTAACAACTCTAGAAAGATTAACAGTAAAGTTGATCTTGGTGGGGTTTCAACACAGAAAATTAAGCGCTAGAACAAATACTGCAAGATATGGTCCAAATGCTCTTCTGATTTCTAGCAATACACCACTATTTCTTACATAGGTTTAAGGCCAAACATTTTTAGGAAAGGGAACAGTAAATTGTATCAACTCCAGTATTTGACTGGTACTTTACCAACCCAGGTGGGATGAAAGGCAAAGTGGGCCTTAACAGGATTTGATCACAGAACATAAAAAGCTGAAATGAATACTGCAAGGCATTTGATCTGCTACTCTATTGATTTCTGTCAATCTACTACCCTAGTAATAATTGTTTCTACATATGGCACAAGGGAAAGTCAATTAAATCGGCCTCAGTGCATTACCGGTACTTCATTTTATCAACTCTGTAAGGATGAAAGGCAAAGCTAACCTTGGCAGGATTTTAACTCAGAAAGAAAAGACCAGGAACAAATACTGCTAAGTATTTGTCCAACGCTCTACCAATTCTGCCAATCCACAACCCTTATTATAATAATAATAATAATAATAATAACATAATTCATTAAATATAAAGCTAAATTACTGCCATTACTTTTATTGAATATTCCACATGGTATATCAGAGCCCTTACTCTTTCACATGGTATATCATACCCTTTACTCTTTCAATTATATTTTCTTTATGACTATTTACAGACTCCCTTTCCAGGTGAAGTCAAAACTATAACACAAGAAATAATTGACTGCATTATTCCACCATAAATATCAAATTTGTAAACCTTTTGTATTTCCATCAAACAATTTATTTATTGTAAATATTTTTTTGAAACCATTTTACTCCTTGTCCCTTTAAGAGAATACATTCAAACCAAGCGGTTTAAAAACTTTCTTGAAATTATTAAATTATTTTGAAAACAATGAATTCCACAAAAAATAAATGAAAATATGTTATACTGTAATTTTATGACATTTAATTATTTTTATTGAATAAAATGTCTATTTTGCATTAGATTCTGTCTTCTTTTTTCTGTTATATTACCTTACCTATGGTCATGAATCTTGGATAATGACCGAAAGAATACAATTGCAACTGGCTGAAATGGGGTTCCTCCAAAGGGTCTTTGCAGTAACGTTACTTAATAGTGTGCATAGCTTGGAGATCAGAGTCGCTCCAAGTAGAGCTGCTACTTCTCTGAATTGAGAGATTACAGCTCCAATACTATAGACATGTGGTTAGAATGTCTCGGGAAAGAATCGCTGGACAGGTTTTATGGGTAAAATTAACCAGCAAAACACCCAGGGATAGTCCCTGAGCAAGATGATTGATAACATCCATGAGCTTGGCTGGTCTCTCTTAAGGATCCAGCCAGACTTTGCCCCCCCCCCCCCCCCCACAACCCTCTCAGGAATAAGTGGGCAAAGAAGGTATTACCTTCTACTTCTATAAATTACAGTGATTGAACAATGCGCCATATTGTGATTAGCTCGATTCTTACTACTGCATTGTGCTGTGTTCCTGGGGAAAGGCAAATAACTGTTGACAGCTAATTTCCATCCCTATTTCTTGTCAGTTCAGTTATTGGCTGTAGGAAAAGCATATTACTGAAAAAACATTTCCAACAGTACATCTGTATGAACCCATAACTTCTGTTGGAGTTGTAGAGGTGCTGTGATTACATATGGCTTATCTTGGGCATTTTAAACCTCTCCAGGTCAACTTCTTCCAGTAAGAGAGAAGAAATGAAAAAGAGATATAGAGGCAGAATCAACCCAGTACCAGGCTGGTACTTCTATTGACCTTCAAAGGATGAAAGGCAAAATTGTCCTTGGTAGGATTTGAACTCTGTAAGTAAGAATGAATACTGCAAGGCATTCTATTTAACATTCTAATGACTCTGCCAATTTGTTGCCTCTCCAACAATATAAAAATATAAATTTACAAATAAACCCGACAACCACCTGATCACCTATAGATCAGGGGAGCACTCTAGTCAGTTAGATTTTATCCTCATCAGAGGACGTGACAGATGGACGGTCGTAAACACAAAAGCCTTCCCTAGTGAGGAATGTACATCCCAACATAGCTTAGTTGTCAGCGACCTCACGGTCAGAACTAGACGAACCCGGAAACAGGCCAACCTGGAGAAGAAAGATCTGGAAGCTGAAAGTCCCCTCAACCAGTAACAGATTTAAAGATATTTTACTCAACGCCTACGACAGTAAAGAAGAACAGATAGAGACATTTAACGTAGAAGAGAACTGGGAGTTCCTAAAAAATAATTTACTAGAGGCGACGGATGAGGTCTGTGGCTGGAGTAAGACCTCAAGCAGGAGGAGAGTGACTTGGTGGTGGAACAATAAGTTAGATGAAGCAGTTAAGGCCAAGAGACAGGCATGGAAAGAATGGAAGAACGGAGGGAGCAGGGTACATTACATAGAGACCAAGAGGGAAGCTAGGCGACAAGTATACTTAGCTAGGAGGGAAGCAGAGGATAGAAAATTCAAGCATGTTTTACAACGTGAGGACCAGAAACAGGAGGTATTCAAGATTGCGAGGCAGTGTGTCAGAGATAGTTGTGATGTCATTGGAGAGAAGTGTATCCGGAATGATAAAGGTGAGCTTGCCCTCACAAGTGCTGAGAAGAAAGATGCATGGAAGAGTCATTGTGATAGATTACTAAATGAGGAGAATGCATGGGAAGAAGAGACCCTACCCCAAGTAAACCCTATAGAGGGACCAGCAGTACAAGTCAGCAGCAGCGTAGTAAGTAAGGCAATCAAAGATATGAAGATGGGGAAGGCAACCGGTCCATCGGGTATAGCTGCCGAGATGCTGAAGGCATCTGGGTCTGTAGGTCACACTATAACCACACGTATCGTTAACCAGGTAATACTAGAAGGGGCCATACCAAAAGATTGGTGCAGTAGCATCATTGTCAACTGCTACAAAGGTAAAGGCGATGCACTAGATAGAGGAAACTATAGAGATATAAAGTTGATGGACCAGGTCATGAAAGTAACAGAAAGAGTTATAGCACAGCTGATTAGGGACCGGGTGAAAATAGACGAGATGCAATTTGGGTTTGTACCAGGAAGAGGCACCACTGATGCCCTCTTCCTTGTGAGGCAATTACAGGAAAAGTACCTAGCTAAAAGTAAGCCACTCTACTTGGCATTTGTCGACCTTGAGAAAGCCTTTGACAGAGTTCCACGTGTTGTAATCTGGTGGGCTCTTAGAAAACTAGGAGTAGATGAATGGCTTGTGAAAGCGGTACAAGCCATGTATAGGGGAGCAGTCAGCAAAGTTAGGATTAGCAATGAGTATAGCGAGGAATTTAGCGTACAGGTTGGGGTCCACCAGGGCTCTGTTCTTAGCCCTCTCCTGTTCATCATAGTCCTGCAGGCAATAACAGAGGAGTTTAAGACCGGATGCCCATGGGAACTCCTGTATGCTGATGACCTCGCACTCATAGCTGAATCTATGGTAGAACTAGAGAATAAATTCCAAACCTGGAAGCAGGGACTAGAAAGAAAGGGTCTCAAAGTCAACATGACAAAGACTAAGGTCCTTGTAAGTAGACGAGAAAACAGAACCCAGATCCCCTCAGGGAAATGGCCTTGCTCAGTATGTAGGAAAGGTGTAGGTAGGAACTCCATTCTCTGCCCCAAATGCAAACAATGGGTACACAAGAGATGTAGCGGGATCTCAGGAAGCTTAATTAAGAATGTAGGATTCACATGCAGCAGCTGTGCTGAAACAGCAAGCAGCAAACAGCCACAGGAAACAAGTACCACCAATCTCTGGGAGGGCCCTGTAGAAACAGTAGACAGCTTCTGCTACCTAGGTGACCGAATTAGCAACGGAGGTGGGTGTTCAGAAAGTACAATAACTAGGGTAAGAACGGGATGGAAGAAGTTTAGGGAACTACTACCACTGCTAGCTGCAAAAGGCTTCTCCCTCAGAATGAAAGGCAGACTGTATGATGCGTGTATCCGAACAGCAATGTTGCATGGTACTGAGACCTGGGCGCTGAAGGTGGAAGACTTACGTAGATTAGAGAGAAATGAAGCCTGCATGCTCCGATGGATGTGTAACAGTAATATACGTGAAAGACAAAGCATAAATGAATTGAGAGAGAGACTGAGCATAAGAGGAATCAAATGCTGTGTGCAGGAGAGGCGGTTGCGCTGGTATGGACATGTGATGCGTATGAAGGATGACAGCTGCATAAAAAGGTGCAGAGTACTAGAAGTTGATGGAAACCGAGGAGTGGGGAGACCCAAGATGACCTGGGATGAGGTGATAAAAGCCGACCTTACCCAATTACACCTCTCAAAGACAATGACACACGACCATGACTTCTGGCGTCACGCAGTAATACAGAGTACCCGACCTCCCATGGGTACAAGCTGAAGCATATAAACAATATGCCCCCACCGCAAGGTGGTCGTGGAGGTGCCACGGCAAAAAAGCACCCAGCCCACACTGTAAAGTGGACGTGTAGGCGCCACGAAAAAGCACCCAGCACTCACTGTAAATGAGGTTGGTGTTAGGAAGGGCATCCAGCTGTAGAAATCAAGCCAGATCAGTTCCTGTATGAGCAAGGCATGGTCAGCCGACCAGACACTGCCCACAATAGGACAACCCGTCTAACTCATGCTAGCGTGGAAGAACGGACGTAAAACGGTGATGATGATGATGATGATGATGATTCCACATATACAAACATGGTAAAGTGACTGTAAAACAAAACCAAGAGAGAGCAAAGGTAGAAACCATATTTGAAGAGAAAAATGTAAGGAGTTAGTCCATTACCAATTTTAGTCCCTAGTAAAAATGCTTCACCTCGTTTTGTTGTTTCTCTTGGAAAAGATAACATCATAATTTTCCATATACTCTCAGGTCCTAAATAATTGTGGGGGAATAAGCAGGGAGTTGGAAAATCATTATTCGAGACCCAAGAGTAATTTCTCATGTTTCATGCTTTCATATTCAGCAATGATAAGTGGATTGTGTGAGGGATGAAGTCTTCCACAAGGCATTAGAGATAAAAAGTGATTTAGTCAAAAGATATCTAAATGATTTTTACACAAATATGTTTTGTAATGTTCATGACAATTTAAGGTTTCACAAACACTGTTAAACTTATCTAATCATGTCATCAATAACCCAAATTTCAGATTATCCAAATGAAGTATGAAAGTACAGTGAATATTTAATTAGCTATATTGTGTGTAACCCAAACTTGAGAATCATACTGATGCTACCATTCCATCATTTATTCACAATGATTAACCCTTTAGCATTTACATTATTCTGTATTTACTATTGTATTTTCATGGTAAAGGCTTTACCTCACATAATTATCTCATGTAATACTGACTCTATAAGATTTTGATTTATTTATTTTGAGAACAATACATTAATGTTAGTTTGAGTGTCTGGCTATGGCCGGTTTGAACAAAAAAGGGTGAGAGAGTTCTGGCCAGTTTAAATGCTAAAGGGTTAAAAGTAAATTTTAATTACTGAAGGACATACAAAAACATTACAGCAAAAAGATATTGCTAAAACTGGTATGACAATCATGTCTTTTGTTTACATTTATCAAAAGTACCACTTGTCAGTCAGTTTACTATTTTGTTTCAGTCAGTCACTTTAAACTCTACTAAAATAATTTTAATGCATAAAAATGACTGACATGCTGAAGGATTTAAAAACAAAGCAAAATAATTGCTGTCTATGACTTTGTTCTGAGTCCATACCTCTTACAAGTAATTGAGTTTGCTGTTACCATGACTGTGAAGAGAAAATAAATCCATTGACAATTGAATGCAAAAGTGATCTTTTACAATATTTGGATCATGGTGAAAAGCCATCAAGGCACCGAATTTGCAGAGTCATTAGAACATCAGATAGAATGCTTTGTAGTATTCATTCTGAGTTCAAATCCCGCCAAGGTCAACTTTGCCTTTCATCCATTTAAGGTCAATAAAAAAAGTATTGGGATCAATTTTTCCTCTATATCTCTTTCTCATTTCCTTTCTCTCACCCTCTCTCCTTCTCTGGAAGAAATCTGCTGTATTCGGCTTTGGAGAAAAGAAACACTGTATGTCAATATGGGGCCCCTATGACTCTCACAGGAGTTACAGGTTTAGAAGATGAAGAGAAGACATCAAAGATTGCACAAAAGTTCAACATAAAAAAGATTTATGGAAACTCTATAACCAATTTTTTTACATAATTATTTTTAGTGTAGTTTTTAGTTTCCTTTAATTACAGTTAGTTGTCATGTAGATAATCAAGGTTTTACTATATTGTTTTGAAACTTCACAAAAGTTGTCCTACTTTAGAAAAAAACCATTATTTCAACCTTTTCTATTATTGATGTACTACTGAAGATTTAATTTTCATATTAAAGAGAAGTTAAGGCAGTGGTTTGGCAGTATTAGTAGAGGGTCAAACAACATGCTTTGTAGCATATAGTTACAGCCCTTTACATACTTA
Source organism: Eledone cirrhosa (assembly GCA_964016885.1). Taxonomy (NCBI): domain Eukaryota; kingdom Metazoa; phylum Mollusca; class Cephalopoda; order Octopoda; family Eledonidae; genus Eledone; species Eledone cirrhosa. The sequence goes on from OZ024740.1 coordinate 303,622,639, forward strand.
GATCAAATCCCGCCTAGGTTAGCTTTGCCTTTCATTCTTACAGGGTCGATAAAATAAAGTACCAGTAATGCACTCGAGTCGATTTAATCAACTTTCCCCTCCCCAAATTGTTGGCCTTGTGCCTAAATCAGAAACTATATTAAGGAGAAGTCTCCTGAAGTTCATTTCTTTCAAAATCCAATCTAGTTAGATATAGTATATAGCATGCTAACAAAATATATTATTGACTCCATTGCTTTACAGTGGTATCTAAGATTTCTAAAATGTACAAGTGTACTTCCTTTTTTTTCTTTTTTTCAAGATGTTTGGATATAATTTATAAGTAATTTGGCTGCTATTTGTAGCAGATTTAATTACCATGTAGAGGCTCTTTTATTGGCTCATTGTTGCTGTTGTTTTTGTCTGTTCTACAATGATATTGTTGTTATATGGCTCCAGCTCAATCCTGATCATGTAGTCCTATGATCAAACTTGTACCAGCCATGAGCAACTTTTTTTTCAGTATATCACAAACTACAATGTGTGCAGGAGAGAAGACTGTGTTGGTATGAACATGTGATGTGCATGGATGATGATCAATGGGTAAAGAAGTGCCAGGAAATGCCAATGGAAGGAAACTACTGTAGGGGAAGACCAAGAAAAACCTGGGCAGAGGTTGTGAGGGCTGGCCTCAAATCACTGAGACTCATAGATGAGATGACGAAGGAACGTAATGAATAGAGAGATGCTGTGCTGAGAAGGACCTGTTCAACCCATGCAAGCATGGAAAAACGGACGTAAAAATGATGATGATGATGATACATTATCCAGTGTATCATTTCTATTTTTAACACAGATGTAATTTGAAGAAGATTTGGTAACTATTTCAACTGTGTAGAAGATCCCTCAAAGGTGTGTATTTAGTTTAGTGTTTTATATCTTTCATTAATCTGTACTTGGTCAAGAAACAAGTAATATTCTAGACATGAAATAACTTACATTCTCTAATAAAAAGAAAAACACTCAACAGGTGTCTTGTGCCTCATAATTAAAAATGTTATCGTTTCAGTTAGGCACAAAGTTTGAAAAAAGCTTCTTTACTACAACACTCATTATTACAGTTGCAATTTCTTGTTTTTGTTTGTTTGTTCTTGCTTTCATCATATATACATATTAATGCATTATATTTGTGATGTTCGTAGCAATAATTGATTGTACGAGGGTAAGTAAAATATAATCTGCACTTTCACCATAACATATCTTTAAGTTTGTCACACTGCCTTCTGCTGATGCATGCTTATAGTTGGTACTATTATGGTGATGTGTTCGAAGTTTGAGCTTGATCACACCGGTTTTCTTGCTGCTGTTACAGTGTAAACATGGCTGCTTTGCTAGCAAGTGTGCACCAAGATGTTTCCACTTCATTCTGACTCATAGTGATGGACCCACGTTTCATTTCCTGTGACTATTCTGCTCAAACATTATTCGCCTTCATTGTTGTAGGGATAAATATTGGCAGACCTCAACACATTTGTATGTGTGCTCTGTGGATAGCTCTCTTGGCACCCATCTTGCACAGACTTTATGGAGGCTGAGTTTGTTGTGGATGATTTGATAGGCAGAGCCATGATTAATCTGCAAAGTACATGTTACCTCATCGATGATAACTTGCTGGTTGGCCATTACCATCTCTCAAGTTTGCTGAATCTTCTCGTCAGTGGTGAAGGTCGACAGGTGTCCTGCTCGTTCTTCATGTGTCACCCTTGTCTGGCCACTTTTAAACTTCTCGATCCACTCATACACATTTCTACATAGCAGTACACTGTCGCCATATTGTGTTAAAAGCCTCCAATGAATTTCATCCCCTGACACACCTGACCAGAGAAATAGGATCACTCTTCTTTGTTCCTCCTTTGTGCACACTGCTAGCAATGGTGGTGGTAGTAGTAGTAGTAGTAGTGGTGGTGGTGGTGGTGGTGGTGGTGGTGGTGGTAGTAGTGGTGGTGGTGGTGGTGGTGGTAGTAGTAGTAGTAGTAGTAGTAGTAGTAGTAGTAGTAGTAGTGGTGGTGGTGGTAGTAGTAGTAGTGGTAGTAGCAGCAGTAGCAGTAGTAGCAGTAGTAGTAGTAGTAGTAATTATTTCTACTTTTGGCACAAGGCCAGCAATTACCCAGTGCATTACTGGTACTTTATTTTATCGACCCCGTAAGGATGAAAGGCAAAGTTAACCAACCCCGGCGGGATTTGAACTCAGAATGGCAAGGGCCGTAACTCTATGCTGGAAAGCATGGCGTCCGACCCTCTACCGATACTGCCAATTCACCGCCATCAGTAGTAGTAGTAGTAGTAGTAGTATATAATCATAAGTTTAGATTTAACAAGAACTTGCTTCTGTTTTTGTTTACTTCAAATATTGTCCAGGATATATAGATATAGATATTATATATTTGTCAAGACCTTCGCTTCGTTGCTTATAAAGTTATTTAACAATCATCATCATCATCATCAACATCATCAACACCATCATAGTCATTGACATCATCATCAACATTGTCATCATCATCATCAACATCGTCATCAACATCATCATCATCATCATCACCATCATCGTCATCAATATCAACATTGTCATCATCATCATCATCATCATTACCACCGTTTAATGTCCATTTTCCACATTAGCATGGGTGACATAGTTAATCTCTATCATGAAGCTACCATCACACTTTTCATTTAGTCTTATCAATAATATAAAACCATTTACAGTAAATATTTGTTTACTTATGTGTGTGTGTATGTGTTGTGTTGTGTGTGAGTATGTGTGTATGTGTTGTGTTGTGTGTGAGTATGTGTGTATGTGTTGTGTTGTGTTGAGTGTGAGTATGTGTGTTTGTGTGCTTGTGTGTGTATATTATCTAAGCAGGATTAATCAGTATAGGAAAGAATGAGTTGCAGAAATGATTGAGCACTGAACTAAGTAAATTACTGCAAGTAATAAAATAATTACTATAAGTGGTAAGCTATGTAAGGTCTGTTTTATCATGAATCAGATGAGAAATAAAAAAAAAAGATACATCATCATCATCATCATCAACATCATTTAACGTCCATTTTATCAGCTAGGAAAGATTAGACATCTTGTTATTGATTAAGTCAGTACTTGATCTGAGCTACTTACCTCTGAGATGTGTTAGAGGCCTACACCTCACTTACATAATGTTTTCTGCTAGTCAGGGTTAGATGTGTTCTCACAGATCAAGTCGGTACTTGATTGGTACTACTGACCTCCCACATGTGGTAGGGACCCACACCTCTTGATTGGCGCTACTGACCTCCGAGATATCGTAGGGATCCACTCCTCTTGTTTGGAGTTACTGACCTCCGAGATGTGGTAGGAGCCCACTCCCTTGATTGGAGCTACTGGCCTCCCAGATGTGTTAGAGGCCCACACCTCACTCCCATTATTTTTCCTGCTAGCAAGGCTTAGAAGTTTTCTCGCAGATCAAGTCAGTACATCATTGGAGCTACTGACCTCCCAGATTTTGTAGAAGCCCACTCCTCACTTACATACAATTCTGCATTCTACAAAGTGCATTGGGTGCATTTTAAAGAAACTTGTCGTGTCTTTGACATAGCTGAAGAGACCTCCCGATTCTTTGGTAGGTTTTCTATTGTTCCTATAACCAACCACCTTACAGGGTGTACTGAGTATGTTTACCATGTAGATCACCAACTCTATAGCAGCTGTCATGCTCTTGGCATAACTATATACACATACAAATATATATATATATATATATATATATATATATATATATATATATATTATATATATATATATATATAGAAAAGAATGAAACGAAATTTCATTTCTCACTCTTAGTACGGCTATATATATATAATATATTCTATTATAAGTTGAGCCAACTTATGCAGCTTCATATGCAAATGAGATTAATCACCTCATTTAAACAGACGAGAAAACTATATATTCTCGACTGTTCTCAGGTGAGGGAGGGACCATCCTGATGAAGACCAGTCCAGTCTGAAATGTATAGATGGTTGTCCCCCTTGCTTCTGCTGGACACCACCAGAGAGCATTAGCCCCAGTATTTGCATAGCTACGGCTTCCTAACTGTTTTACCCTGTAAACATACCATGTTTCTTTAGAAATTTCTATACATATTTGTTTACAGCTATGCTTGAAGCTAAATCCTATTTCTATTCTATATATGTGTATATATATATATATCATCATCATCATCATCATCAACGTTTAACGTCCGTGTTCCACGCTTGCATGGGTTTGGACGGGGGTAGTCCCACTTGAGGCAAGAGTGATTGTCTTGCTCGCATAGGACTGTCTGGCAGGTTTTCTACAGTTGGATGCCCTTCCTAACACCAACCACATTTACAGTGTGGGTCTGGGAGGTTTTTACCGTGTTGCCTACACGGCCACATTACAGCGTGGACTGTGTGTTTTTTTGTCGTGACACCTACACGATCTCATTTGTTTCGGCCTGGATGGCGCGGCACCAACATAACTTTACATAGAACGGGGTGGTGTGGATGGGGTGGTGGTGGCGGGACGGGGTGTATTTTGTTAGAGATGCCTACTGGCAAGGCGGGTCTTCTCTGTTACTGAGTACCGCCAAAGGTCTCGGTCCAGTGACATTGTCTTGGAGAGGTGTAAGTGTGTGAGGTCGGAGTTTATCAGCTCATCCCATGTTTTTCTAGGTCTGCCTATTCCGTGGCTACCGTCTATCTTTATTGCCCTGCACTTTGTTATACAGCTATCGACTTTCATGCGCATCACGTGTCCATACCAACGCAGCCTTCTCTCGAGTAAACAACATCTGATCCCTCTTATCTATATATATATATATATATATATATATAGAGAGAGAGAGAGAGATCAGGATTATCAGTTTTAAACGAGTTTGACCATTTATTCAGCAGATGACTTGATACTTGGGATAGTAGAGTGTAAATGTATTAGAGAATATATATGTATGGGTGTATACAGTTATATCTGCATATATATATATAGAATAGAAATAATCAAAACTGCATAAAAGTATATACAAATATACACATTATTAGTATATTGACATATATATTGGCATTTCTAGAGCATTTTTTAAAGCTGGCAGAGTCAATATCCTCTCCAGGTCTGAATACAGCAGATTTCTTCCAGAGAAGGAGAGAGAGTGAATGAAAGGAAGTGAGAAAGGGATATAAAGAAAGAATCGACCACAGTATGAGACTGGTACTTTTTGACCCGGAATGGATGAAAGGCAAAGTTGATCTGAATAATACTAACAGTAATTCCAACCATAATTCTAACTCTAACCCTAACCTTGATTTTAGATCTCACACTCAACTTTCGAGATCTTTCTACACCTCTACCTTCACGTAAACAAACAATAAAACACAAAATGTAAACCGTTTTTAAACAAGTTTTATCTCATTTATTGTATTCTCTTATAGTCTAGCTTCTCCCCCTCCACTATAGTTTAGTCTTCTTACCTTGCCCTGAACCACACACACTACAGAAAAACTTCACAATCCAATATACATGTGTAATTGTGTATATAGATTTGAATATTTTTAGTATATAGAAATATAAATATCCCAAATACATACATACTCTCTCACACACACACACACATGTATATATAGTAAGAAAAAACGATAAAGTTTCTTTTACATATATTTAGTTTTTTATCGTGTATCAATCTGTGGGATTCGAACTCAGAACGTAAATGGTCGTAACTCTATGCTGCAAAGCATGTTGTCTGATGCTTTTAATAGATATGGCAGGTTAGCTTGGAATGTTAAACAGATGTGATCACTGAAATTAGTGGTGGTAATATCAATAATAGTTGGAGTCTTGGGAACAATGAATAAAGTACATTAAACAAATAGGGATTGCAATATGGATGCAACACCTACAAAAAAACAGCATTACTTGGAACAGCTCGAATACTCCGGGGGGTACTCAAGAAATAAGGGGTGTTACATCAGTTTATAGATAGTGAACAGCTAACACTGTAATACATCTCCAGCATTAGAACCTGAGTGAAGAAACAATAAAAATAATAATTTTTTGCAAATGAATGTAGTAATTTTTCGCTGTAAATTTCCCCAAAACATGGTTGGCCATTATGTTTTACACCACTCTCTCACCTCTCACTGCCACCTTTGCTGTCACCACCTGTCTGAAAGTTATTATGCATTTCCTGCCCAGGTGAAATGTGGAATGTCTTACCAGATGTTATTCATAGTATATCAATTATAAATACCAGCAGAAGAACCGACCGAAGGGCGGTTTTCTGCTAGCATATATGGTATGTATATTGATATACGCAAATATATATGCACATAGATATAATATGTAAATTGACAATATGCACATAAACTGAACAAAGACTGTGTTACACTTACTTCTGTAATCAGTAAAGAAATCCATGATACATTTTTAAAAAAGGCGATAATGGAGATGGAAAAGCGATGAAACTGTTGACGGAAAATTTTCATGAATCTTCACTTGAGAATGTCGATGGGAAGCTTCAAGCAGTGAATTTGAAAATAGATGCTGCTGGTATGAATGAATGAATTACATTTACCAATATGAAGAGTTGACCTTCGCTATATTGTTGTTTTACTGTATTTACATATAGACTTCTTAAGTGTTTGTAGTGTCTCTTTTCTAGCAGTTAAAAAGAAACTGAAATGCATTTCAACTAAAAGAGAGTGATTTCTGTTTCACATCACTGTAGAATTTCTTTGTAGACACAGTTGTCAACAAACAGACCCCCTATCATTTAATATTTTTATATTTTCTTTTTTTGTAACTCGTGATAATGCAACATACATCTGACCATGTGAGAAGAATTGTGTTGGTAGATATACACCTATCTTTTCAAATATCAGCTCTTGTGCCTTGTTGTATGTAAGGGCAAAGGCTGGTTTGACAGGAAATTGCTTGCGAGTAAAGGTGAAAGGGAACTCAAGCTCTTGAGATACATGTTTTATCCTTGTGATTAGCAACTTTGTTCCAGCATTGGGACCCAATGCCACCTCAGCTTCAATTACATGATTATGTAAACTGATGATGATGTAGCGTGTACTATTGCAATGCCCGTTTAGAGGATCGGGATTTCTCAGAAGCATGATGCAACTGCCTTTCTTCAGTTTAAGTATGTGTGTTGGGAAGCCTGATGGGGAAGTTTGTTGATGAACTCAATTGGATATTGCAGTTCATTATCTACTGTATCAGAGCTTCTGTAGATTATTTCATGACCAGGGAACTTGTTGACCATGAACTTATTCACCAATCTTGCTGCATCATTTGTTGGAGTGATAATGGCTCTATTTGCAAGCCATAGTGGGTTTGTGTAGTTTCCTGGAAGATTTGTATACACAAAATAACACAGTTCAGACACATTACCATATTCCAGACAAAGTTCATTTGGCAGAAGAATTGTGAATGTACCTACAGTTGGAACAGTTGGAATGTTACCATTTCCCACATCAAGAAGGTAGTTTGCAAACTGTCTTTCATCAGAATCCTCTGCATTAATTAACTGTTGATTGGTTGTCATCTCCATGGTTTCCACATAGTCCCAGAGATAGGATCTCTTGAAGGTTGCCTCAACTATTTGTGGTCTAGCACCATGACATACAACTGGAAGAATTTGCTTCCAGTCACCAGATAGTAATACTGTTAGACCACCAAATGGCTTTTTGCAATCTCGAACATCTTTGAAGCTCCTGTCAAGGCATTCAAAGATATGCTTATGTCCCATACCTATCTCATCAATGATTAACAGGTCAGCTTACTGTATCATCCCTCTTTGTGAAGAAGCAAGTTGATTCAGCAGTCACATTGACAGGAATCTTGCACTTGGAATGAAGAGTTCTACCTTTGTGAAGCAAAGTGGCTGCTATTCCAGATATGGCAGTGGCAAGTGCAATTTTTTTTTTTAGATTGGAGGTAATCCAATAGGATGTTTATGACATAGGTCTTTCCTGTACCTGCACTTGCAGGTACAGAGGTGATTACTTTGTGAAAAATAAGCAGTTGCTCAGGATTCAATGTTGGCAGAAGTTCATTTATGTTTGCTTGCAGTTGGTGTGTATTGAAATCAGTTTCTGCCATAAGAACCCTGTTGATTTCTGGTATGGCAACAATAGTTGGGTCTGGCCAAGGAAGTCCATAGTTGGTATGAATGTCCAAGCAATTATGTTGAAGTCTTTGTTGGATCTTCTGTAGAACAATCTGCAC
>OZ024740.1:303635904-303700904 GCA_964016885.1 Eledone cirrhosa
CATCTGGTCATAATTGCAACACCTTAGCCTCACAACCCTTCAGGTTCTGTGATATAAAGGTTTCAAGAAAGATTTTGTCTTACCGTTTCCTAGAAGAGAAAATGAAGTGTATGTACAGCCCATCTCATCAATGCCAGTCTGACAGTCAGGCTGTTTATCACACTTCCATTGAACTGGAATACATGTGTTGTTGTCACATCGGAATTGGTTCTCATTGCAAAGTGACCCTATAACATAAATATATTTAAAGTCTCTTATTTTATTTTGTTATATGTTATACATAAACATATTATGTCATCTATATTTTACAGACAGAAGTTATACAATGATGGAAATATTTTATTATCTGTTATACATAAACATATTATGTTAACTATATTTTACAGACAAGAGTTATACAATGATGAAAATATAAAAAAAGGATAAAAACAAAATTAAGTAATGAAAAAGAGAGGTAAGGAGTAAAGAAGCGCAGATCTGGTTGTATTGGAAAGTAAAGGAAAGAACTATAAATTCCATAAATGAGAAGAAAATGAGGGAAAGAGCAAGGACTATTAGGTAATGAGGGAAGAGGAGAAGATGACAGAATCTATGCCTAGGTCAGGGTGAAATTTCTGCTGAATATAAACATCATCGTCATCATTTAACATTCACTTTCCACATGGGTTAGATGGGTTGTCCTATTTGAGGCAAGTTGGGTCAGTTGACCGTGTCTTGCTCATATAGAAACATATGATTATCATTTAAGTCAGTAAATAATAAACACTGAAGGGTTAATAAAGTGTGGGGCCATTTTATTTAAACAAAGGGTTAATATAGAGTGGGGCACCATTTTATTTAAATAAAGGGTTAATATAGAGTGGGACCATTTTATTCCATTCAAATGTATTTGTCATTCCCTGCAAAATGTTCTTTTTTTTTTTTTTTTTTTCAGACTTTATACATAGAGGGCACCATAATCATTTGAGTGCTTAGGACATCAAAAGGGATTTATCTGGCCCTGGGTACGTTTCTAGCACTCCTTATGCTTTCCACATTAAAGAATCAGCATATTACTCATTGGACATAGCAAATGATACAAATGTGTCTGTGAATGTACTCTCGAGTCTCGAATAATGCCTGCCCCCGCTTATTAGTATTTCAGCTCCCCCATCCATTCTTATTCCACCCCTACTGTCGCTTATTATATTTTGCTAACCTATCTCTGGTGAAATTTTATTTTAAGTGGTAGCATTCCTGCAACAATTTTCTTTAGACATTAAAAAAAAAACATTACAAGAAATCCTATACGTTATAAAATAAATAGGATGGGTTAGGGTCCCAATATGTAAACTAAACGACTAATTCTGTTTTTTTTTTAAATATCAAGGGAGACAACCTGGAAAAATTATCGATTTTCCACCACCACCTTATGCCAACCCCCTGCCCTGATTATTTGGGACCCGCAAGTAAACAGACTTGACATGAACTGGGCAGTCAGAAATGATGTAGTCAGTTGTCTTATTATAATTATTTGTGGCTACACACTGGTCCTCAGTTCGGACCTTTTGTTTCTGCTTTATCCTTTGAGCTATTGTTGACTTTCACTCTGGCTTGTATCAAGGCTTGTTCAGGCTGTTGACCAATCCCTGAGACAGGCAAAACTTCAAGTCACAGTAAACCATTTTTATATTAAATTTGACATTTCATACAGTAATGAGTCCTTTCATCAGTAAATATTGGTGGTTATTCTTTACTTAACACCCTAACAAGCACATACACACACACACATATACTCACATACCTACACATGCATGTATGTGTGTGTGTGTGTTTGTATGAGTCCCTCTCTTTATCTCTCTCCTTATTACATGACTAAGTTGTATCTCATTTGCCTTCTAAAGATGACAATTTTACTTGTAATAACAACATTGACAATAGCAACAACAACGATGATGATGTCTAAACTTCTCTTTTTCTTTCATTTTATCAGCTGTCACACAAAGACCTTGGAAAGTCAATTACTTTATCTAAACATAAACAATTTTTTGTCAAACCAGTGACATTTCAGAAAAGCTAATAGTTAATTTTATTTTATTTCTAATTACTCTCAAGTTCGAAATAACAGGGAGGGTGGGGGTGAATAAGCAGGGGGATGTGGTTGGAAAATCGATAATTTTTCTAGGTTTTCTCTGTTGATTTTTTTTTATCCAGAATTAATCGTTTAGTTTACATATTGAGACCTCAACTCATCCTATTTATTTTATAACGTATGAGATTTCTTGCAATGTACTTCTTTTGTAAGGTATAATATTTTTTAATGTCTAAAGAAAATTAATTGTTACAGAAATGCTACCACTTGAAATAAAATTTCACTGGAGATAGATTAGTAAAATTTAGTAAGTTGGGGGGGGGGGGGGGGGGGGGGGGGCTCCGAAAAATTGATAAGTGGGGTGAGGAACGAATTCTGAAATTATTTGATGAATCCCACTTCATTATATGGTTTTGGTGGTGGTGGTGGTGGTGGTGGATTGGCAGTATCGGTAGAGGGTCGGACGCCATGCTTGGCATCATAGAGTTACGGCCCTTTGTGGTCTGAATTCAAATCCTGCCGAGCTTAACCTTGCTCTCATCCTTACGGGTTTGATAAAATAAAGCACCAGTAGTGCACTGGGGTAATTGGGGGCCTTGTGCCAAAAGTAGAAAACAAGTATATGATTTTGGTAGCTTCTATTTGGGTAAGGACTTTGATTTTGTGCCACAATCAAGAATCCTTCAGTTTCAGCTTTGAGTATTGTGCTTCTCAGTCAGTGTTGTGAATTGCCCTTGTTTACTTCCACTCTGTTCAGCTTGTATAGGCTTTTCTTGTTTTATCATGGCATTTTGTAGTCCTATTTTAAGTTTCAAATGTTAATTTTGCCTTTCATCCATTTAAGGTCTTTTTCACTTCTTTTCTTTCACTTTCCATCCTTCTCTGGAAGAAATCTTCTGTATTCAGACCTGGAGAGGAGATGGGTTCTGCCAGGTTTTAAAAAAATGCTCTAGAAACACTATGTCAATATGACACACCTACGATTCCCTCAGGAGTTACAAGTTCATAAAACAATAATTAATACATTTTAAGTTTCTCTTTTAGCATTTTCACAATGTCTCTGAATGACATCTGTATTTGTTGACTTCTTTAAAGAGAGAAAGCAATTATTTGCTTGGGTTTTGTCACTATTTGTATTAGATTTCCATTTTTTTTTTTACATGATATTACTGTAATTCTACAGTGAGTATTTTATAGTCATTTTCTATTTAGATAAAGCACTGAAACTAAACACAGAATTACCATTCTACTCCTAATTTATAGGCTCACTCCACATTGCATTTCATGTTTAATTAAAATTTCAGAGTTGTTTTCTCTATTTTTTTGTCATTTTTTACTTAATTAAAATTTCTTGGCTTACTACATCAAGCCTACTATTGACCATTTTACTATTAAGTTCTCAGGCAGGAGCCATCTGTGATTATGTTTTTCCCTAGTCATTCTTTTAACTCTAATTTCTAATGAAACACTCTATTTCAATTAATTAATGAAGAATTTTGAGGGATTTACTAAAATGATTAATTATTTCATTACTAAGATAGTAACTTAATGTAAGGTTCTTATATAAAATTTTCTTGGAAGATTTTAATTTGATTTAAATTAAAAATCTTTAAAATGAGTAGTTTTATTCCATTGAACCAGAACTGGTTTGGGCCAGGTTGGTAACTAAAGGGCTAAAATTTTGTAATATTTGAAAGAAAATATCTAAAATAGATTTATTAATCCAAATGTTTATAGTATCTTTATTATTGGACAGATCATTGTGAAAATTAGCAGTATTAGAGTAAAGACATTAATATTTAATATGATGTAGTCACAGAGCTGTTTTGTACTTTTCAAGAATGTCTCACAAATGTGGTTTAATTTGGTACAGGAAGTTGAGTTATTTCATAACACCATTCATTCTGTGTTCATTCACAAAAATCGTATATACTTCTTTAATCACATAAAATTGGCAGTCACAATTAAGCTATGTTTCACTGAGGATACCTAAGGAAACCAAAATATGTTTGAAGTTGTAAAAGTAAAATCATATAAATTCTTTTTGATCCGAACCTGCCTAAAACTGATTCTGGCTTTATCATACAAAACTAACTATTTTAAAATGTTCATCATCATCATCGTTTTAACGTCTGCTTTCTCTGCTAACACGGGTAAGATGGGTCTATATAGACCAAGTCAGTACTGAAGTGGAGCCACTGTTCTCCCAGGAAGGCCAGGGATCTGTGTCTCACTTTATGTATGATCGACACTCCACCAAGTGCACAGGAAACGTTGCCATATCTTTGACACAACTGAGGGTCCTCCCAACCCTTTTGTTTGTCAAGATTACTATGACTGGATGCCCTTCCTATCACCAACCACTTGACGGCGTGTACTTGGCATTTATCATGTAGATCACCAACACTAGTGAGGCTGTCATGTCTTCGACACAACTAAGGGTCCTCTTGACCCTTTGAACGGCAAGCTTTCTGTGGCTGGATGCCCTTCATATTTATATCAAAACATTTTATGTTTATTTTATTTAAGAAATATTTGTTAAGTGATCATCAAAGATCATCTTACTAATGAAAAAGTTTATATTATTTTCAAAACTAACTAAAATATATATATGGGTGACAAAAGAGTTAAGGAATTTTCTGTGAATTTTTTTTCTTTTTACTATTAACCTCATCTTTAGAAATGAAAAATCAAAAATATTAATATTTACATAACATTTTACTTGTTGGTGCGTACATTGTGACAGATTTGACTTGAACTAGGAATCGGTATTTCTTTGAAACATAAAGATGAAGTTAATGTTATTAATGATTGTCTTTTTAACATTAGAGTCGTTACTTACAAAATGAAAACGTTGGTGAAAACAAATCCTTTTCACAAATGCTCTCATCACTTCCATCGCGACAATCTGTCTCTTCATCACATCGCCAATCTATGGGAATACAGCTTTTGTCTTTGCATGCAAACTGGTTGCTGTTGCACACAGCTATATTTAGAAATAGAGAATAGTAGATGAATCTAGATAGCATAAAAATCAGAATCACGTTGTTGAAATGTTTTTTTTCTGTTTTTTTTTAAAGTCTAAATTTCAGTTATTGGGAAAGTTTAAGCAAGAGATAAAAAATTTTGAAAAAGTTTATTTTTTATTTTTATTAACGACAGTTTTAAAATGGAAAGATTAACCAATTCTGTTTTGTTGCAACTTTCTAACTTTAGTTTTGACATCATCATCATCTTGATCATCATTGTTATCGTCATCATCATCATCATCATTTTATGTCTGCTTTTCCATGCTTGCAAGGGTGGGACATCATCATTATCAAAGCTTTTAACATATTTTTTTCTTGATCTAATGAAATGGATTGGATGTCTTTGCTCTGCACAATATTCCCATTCATCTTGATCCCACATCATTTTGCTTTTCAGATCTGATTTCACAACTTCTTCCAATGTTGTCCTTGCTCTTCTTTTGGTGTGTGTGTATGTATATATATATATATATATATATATACATGTCCCATGGTCGGGTCGTTGGCGACTAAACTGGCAACCCCACCAAGGTTTCTTGGTGAGGAGGGTGACTTTGGACATCCTGCAGGACTAAAAACAAAACCTGTCAAAGGGCAAAGGAGCTCTTAAGAGTCAATGGCCATCCAAAATCACCGGGAGAGATGACCCCTTAGCCTTTGTCAAGGCAGAATTCTAGGAGAAGGAAAACTCTGATATAACACCTGCAACCCTGATGGTATCCAATGATGTTGACTTGTTCTTCTTTTTGGTAAATATCATCTTGGTTAAGAGAGTGGGACTGGCTTTGTGCAGTGCCTTTGCCCACTATAAAAGCTTCACGGCACAGGCATTGCTTTATATCTGGAGATCTCTCTGCACTTGTCGTCACATGGTACCATGGGCCCAGCACTGTGTCAATAATTGTCACAAGAGTAGTCTTTGTACCAGAGTTTTCAAGTCGCTGGCTGGACTAAAAAGTCACACTCGTCAGCGCATCGGTAGGGGTTCTCCTACATGGATATAAAGTAGTGGCCGTACTTGAAAACGAGTTGGCAGCCACCATATATATATATATATATATATATATATATATATATATATATATATATAGAACAGAGAGGGTGTGGTAAGATACCAGGTGGACCATAACGCACCAGAGTACTCAATAGGGTAGTAGAGTGGGTAATAGGAAAAGGGTCAGGATCCTGACGGCTGAGCTCCGGCAGTTTTGACAGCTAGATCTGTTCGGATCTAGCTGTCGAAACGGCTGGAGCTCAGCCGTCAGGGTCCTGACTCTTTTCCTATATATATATATATATATATATATATATATATATATATATATATATATATTGTTATGCTTGGGGAGGGTCATATTTGTGTAATATTGCCAGAATTAATAACAGAACACACTCACTGTTTGGTTGGTTTTCGCTTCTGTGTCTTTTATATCAGTTAATTTAATTTATTCGGTCCTCAATGTTTCCATTGACTGACCAACGGTCAAAAATACAGATACAATATAGACACAAACACATATATATTGTCTATCAAAGTTCTTTCGTTGCACATCTGCAACGTCGTCAGTGGTGCTATTGTTTCCTCCCGTTGCATCGTATGTCTACGCCATCTTTATTTAGTCTGTTTATATATTTATTTATTTGTTTATTTTTTTGTCTTCTTTGCGCATGCGTTTGCATGTATGTATAGTGTTTTGTTTGATGTGTGTTCGTGATTGGGTCACTGTGTATTGGTTAATGTATTCTATCTTTACTAGTGTGTGTTTATATGTGTTTGTTGTTATTGTGCTTGTGTATGTATTTATTTATTTATTTATTTATACTTCTCTTAGGTCAGTGTTGTTTGTTTGGGTGTTGTTGTTATTCCATTCATTCTTTCTGTTTAGTCTTGGCCTTCTAAGTTCTATTTCACTGGCCTCTCTGAGTTGCCTATCTGCTGGGTCATTTCTATGTTTAGATATTATTCTAATCTCTATGCTGTCTATGTTACCGTCGTGTTGTTGTCTGGCATGTTCGTATAGTACTGAAGTATAACAATATTTGTTTCGACACACGATTTCATATCAAAAACCTCGCAAAACTAATTCATCGCCGTTATATATATATATATATATATATATATATATATATATATATATATATAGAGAGAGAGAGAGAGAGAGAGGGAGAGAGAGAGAGAGAGAGAGAGAGAGAGAGAGAGAGAGAGAGAAAGAGAGAGAGAGATGATGATGATGATGATGAAAAATGGATGTTAAATGGTGATGATAATGATGCTGATGATATATATATTCTCAACATGCATGTGTCTATACAGATTCATTGATTTGTCTTGAATTTGGTACTCAGTTTATATATCCTCAACAATAAACTTACACAGATATTTCATTTATTGGACTTAAATTTCACTATTTTGATTCACATTACATCACTAAATACTATATCATCTCAGTCATACACAGAGAGTAAACTGATTTCTTCTTCATTAAAGTGTCACTGGGAGATCGGTAGCCACTGCTTCAGTACTGAGGTGGTCTATATAGACCCATCCAACCCTTGCAGGACAAGCAGATGTTAAAACGACAATGATGATGAGATTACAAATGACTACTGAAGCTTACCTTCATAGTCATTAGACCTCCTAGAAATAGTATTCAGAACTTCAATATCCCTTAAATCACACCTTACTCTCTTAAAATAAGGAAGGACATATTGGATAATGCAGTTAGAAGAACTTTAAGCATAGAAGGAAATAGGCATAGTTATAATACCTTTGATCATAGTTCTGCCACAGTCAGGGCTAATTTAAGGCTAAGCAGCAATAGCTACAGAAACAGTAACATTCATTTTCTTACCTGTTGTAGGAACCTCGGTGGTGTTATATATACACCCAAATTCATCACTGCCATCTTCACAGTCATCTTCAGTGTTGCAAAGCAGACGAATTGAAAGGCATCTGCCACTAGGACAAGCAAATTGTTCTACTCCACAGGAATCTGGAACAAAGTATAAAGTCTTCAACAGAAACAATCTAAACTGGATTCAAGACAGTTTTACATCACATAAACAGCTACTGAATAGTAGAATGTCCAACTCTGTGTTGCTATTGAAGCTGATGCTATCTTTAACTTCAAGTGTATAGTAAATCTTGGCAGTATCGGTAGAGGGTCGGACGCCATGATTTGACGCATAGAGTTATGGCCCTTGCCATTCTGAGTTCAAATCCCGCCGAGGTTAACTTTGCCTTTCAGCCTTACGGGGTTGATAAAATAAAGTACCAGTAATCATCATTTCATCATTTCATTTTACGTCCACTTTTCCCTGTTTGCAAGGGTGGGACGGGAACTGATTCTGGCTTGATTTCTACAGCTGGATGCCCTTCCTAACACCAACCTCATTTTCAGTGAGTGCTGGGTGCTTTTTTGCCGTGGCACCTCCACGACCACTTTACAGTGGAATGATAGGGACCCCAGTCCCAATCATCTCACTTCTACAGCTGAGTAAACTGGAGCAATGTGAAATAAAGTGTCTTGCTCAAGGAAACAACATATCTCCCGGTCTGAGAATTGAACTCACAACCTTTCGATTGCAAGGCCAATGCTCTAACCACTAAGCCATGTGCCTCCATCTGCACTAGGTAATTGCTGGCCTTGTGTCAAAAGTAGAAACAATTATTAGCATCATTATGACAGTGGTGTGAAAGCTTAGTGGTTAGAGTGTTGAGCTTACATTCGTAAGGTTGTGAGTTCGAATCCCAGACTTGGTGGTGTGTTGTGTTCTTGAGCAAAACACTTTATTTTACGGTGCTCCAGTTCACTCAGCTGTAGAAATGAGTCGTGGCATCACTGGTGCCAAGTTGTATTGGCTTTTGCCTTTCCTTTGGACAACATCAGTGGTGTGGAGAGGGGAGACTGGCCTGCTTGAGTGACTGCTGGTCTTCCACACACTTGGACTTGTGTCTCAGAGGGGAACTTTCTAGGTGCAAAAGAATGGTCATTTGTGACCGAAGGGGGCCTACGATGAGAGTGCTGGATTTTTAGAGTCTTCACAGCATCAGACAGATTCATAGCAATGTTTTCCCAGTTCTTTATACCTTAAGTTCAAATCTCATTGAGATTAACTTTTCCTTTCATTCTTTTGGGGTTGATAAAATGCAGTACCAATCAAGTACTAGGGTTGATTTAATCGCATTCCCCTTCCCCAAATTATGAGCCTAAAGTAAAAATCATTATTAGCATCATTATAAGGACTATTATTGGATAGAAATGTCTATAAAACAGTAAAAAGGACAACTCTTGAGTCCTAAATATAATAGGGGATTTGGAATAAGCGGTATGGGGGAATCGATAATTTTTCTATGTTGTCTCCATTGATTTTTTTAAAAACCCAAATTAGTCGTTTAATTTACACATTGAGACACCAACCCATCCTATTTATTTTGTAATGTATGAGATTTCTTTATTTTTTTATTGTCATGTATAATGTTTTTTAATGTATGGAAAAAATTGTCGCAGGAAGGTTAACACTTAAAATTAAATTTCTTCCGAGATAAATTAGCAAAATTTAATAAGTGAGGGAGGTTGGAAAAAATCTGAAAAATTAATAAGTGGGGGTGGGGTGATTATTCAAGACCTAAGAGTTCAAAAATTGGTTCAGATAATGTAATTATTCAAAGGTAATTTCTATCAATGTTGTGCAAACAATCTTTGTTTTAAAGCAAAGTAAGTTGATATAACATTTCTGTTAGTTTGTTAGAGACAGTAAAAACATTTTCTAGAGAAATACAAACCTTGAGTGCTAGAAGCAGGTGTACTGTCTTTCACACATCCAACTTCATCATTGCCACCTTCACAGTCATCAACACCATCACACTGTTTGTCACGATTGACACAGCTTCCATCAGAACACATCAACTGGCTTATATTACAGTGTTCTGCAATAATAAAGAAGACCACAATATAAAGATGGTGGTGGCAGTAGTGGAGGTGGGGATATAGACCTGTCCAGCCTCTGTTAGCAGGGAAAGCAGATGTTAAAACGACAATGATGATGATGATGATGAAGACACTAATCTGAGACTGATAAATGGAGGGATTTTCTTGTTTTCTCCTTACCCACCGTAGAATTTGAACTCAGTATTGCAAGCTAACAAAACATTTATTAATTATACACTGCTTAAAGCAGTACATAAAACAAAGATTAAACCTAGCTATATTATACATTAATAGCTAAATATGTGACATCTGAACGAGTATCCTCCACTTTCAACTAACTTAATCTCCACCTCTGGGTATAAGTTTAGTAAGATATCCTATGTGCTGCTCCTGACCAGGATCTCCACCATCTCTGAAACCTCCCACCAGGCCACCAAGATAAATAAGTAGGAAATAAGTAAATGGAAGTTAAGTGTTTAACCCTTTAGCATTTATATTACTCTATATATACTGTTGTATTTTTGTGGTAAAGGCTTTATCTTACATAATTATCTCACATAACATCAAATCTACGAGATTTTGATATTATTCATTTTGAGAACAATACATTAAAATAGGTATGAGTGGCCAGTTATGGCTGGTTTGAACAGAAAGAGGTGAGAAAATTCTGGCCAGATATGCCTGGTTTAAATGCTAAATTCATAGTTAAATAGAATTTTCTATCTAATGCAATTGTTGTTGTTTTTTTAAATTGTTTAGTCCAGGAGTGGGGGGGGGGGGCAACACCTGTGACTCTTTTCAGGATCTCCAAGACCAATGAGATTGAAAGAGGAAAGCATCTTCAAACCAGAATCCTGGCCCATATGCTTTCAACAGAGTGTATTTCACTAAAGTCCATGTTGTGGCATTAACCCTTTCATGACTTTAATTAATTAATGGAGAATTTTGAGAGATTTACTAAAATTATTAATTATTTTATTACTAAGATAGTAACTTAATGTAAGGTTCTTATATAAAATTATGTTGGACGATTTTTATTTAAATTGGAAACCTTTGAAATGAGTGGTTTTATTTCATAGAGTCAGAGCCAGTTTGGTAACTAAAGGGTTAAACTGGGCAATGGATTAAGTCTACCACTTAAGTACTCTACAACAGAATTTTAAACTCATAATGAAGATTGTTAAAACAAATACCACAAGACATCTCTGCTTTGGACTAGTACTTTTTATTTTATCAACATTTATTCTATCTTATTTTATCAATAGCTAATGGTATAAATCTTTGAGATTATTTGCAGATCCAATACTAACAAAAGAAAAAGCATGCTGTGTGAGAAAAACATTTATTTCTATTCCAGTAACACAAGCCATCTGTTTATAATTGTAGATTCAAGTAAAGTAAGTGAATTATATAGACTAGCAGAAAAATCACCCTTCGGGTGGTTTTCTGCTAGCATATGTGGTGTGTATATTGATATACGCAAATATATATGCACATAGATATAATACGTAAATTGACAATATGCACATAAACTGAACAAAGACTGTGTTACATTTACTTCTGTAATCAGTAAAGTAATCCATGATACATTCTAAAAAAAGGCGATAATGGAGATGGAAAAGCGATGAAACTGTTGACGGAAAATGTTCATGAATCTTCACTTGAGAATGTCGATGGGAAGTTTCAAGCAGTGTATTTGAAAATAGATGCTCCTGGTATGAATGAATGAATTACATTTACCAATATGAAGAGTTGACCTTCGCTATATTGTTGTTTTATTGTATTCACATATAGACTTCTTAAGTTTTTGTAGTGTCTCTTTTCTAGCAGTTAAAAAGAAACTGAAATGCATTTCAACTAAAAGAGAGTGATAGCTGTTTCACATCACTGTAGAATTTCTTTGTAAACACAGTTGTCAGCAAACAGACCCCTTTCATTTAATATTTTTATATTTTCTTTTTTTTGTAACTCGTGATAATGCAACATACATCTGACCATGTGAGAAAAATTATGTTGGTAGATATACACCTATCTTTTCAAATGTCTGCCCTTGTGCCTTGTTGCATGTAAGGGCAAAGGCTGGTTTAACCGGAAATTGCTTGCGAGTAAAGGTGAAAGTTCTTGAGATACATGTGGTATCAACTGATGATGATGTAGCGTGTACCATTGCAATGCCCGTTTAGAGGATCCAGATTTCTCAGAAGCATGATGCCTTTCTTCAGTGTAAGTATGTGTGTTGGGAAGCCTGATGGAGAAGTTTGTTGATGAACTCAATTGGATATTGCAGTTCATTATCTACTGTATCTTTACGATCTGAGTTCAAATCCCGCCGAGGTTGACTTTGCCTTTCATTCTTACGGGGTCGATAAAATAAAGTACCAGTAATGCACTGGGTAATTGCTGGCCTTGTGCCTAAAGTAGAAACAATTATCTACTGTATCAGAGCTTCTGTAGATTATTTCATGACCAGGGAACTTGTGGACCATGAACTCATTCACCAATCTTGCTGCATCATTTGTTGGAGTGATATTGGCTCTATTTGCAAGCCATAGTGGGTTTGTGTAGTTTCCTGGAAGATTTGTATACACAAAATCACACAGTCCAGACACATTACCATATTCCAGACAAAGTTCATTTGGCAGAAGAATTGTGAATGCACCTACAGTTGGAACAGTTGGAATGTTACCATTTCCCACATCAAGAAGGTAGTTTGCAAACTGTCTTTCATCAGAATCCTCTGCATTAATTAACCGTTGATTGGTTGTCATCTCCATGATTTCCACATAGTCCCAGAGATAGGATCTCTTGATGGTTGCCTCAACTATTTGTGGTCTAACACCATGACGTACAACTGGGAGAATTTGCTTCCAGTCACCAGATAGTAATACTGTTAGACCACCAAATGGCTTTTTGCAATCTCGAACATCTTTGAAGCTCTTGTCGAGGCATTCAAAGATATGCTTATGTCCCATACATATCTCATCAATAATTAGCAGGTCAGCTTGCTGCATAAGTTTACCTGTGCATAAGTTTACTCTTTGCGAAGAAGCAAGTTGATTCAGCAGTCACATTGAGAGGAATCTTGCACTTGGAATGAAGAGTTCTACCTTTGTGGAGCAAAGTGGTGTTATTCCAGATATGGCAGTGGCAAGTGCAATTTTTTTTTTTAGATCGGAGGTAATCCAATAGGATGTTTATGACATAGGTCTTTCCTGTACCTGCACTTGCATTCAAGCAGAAAATTCTGCCTTCATTTTCATTTACAGAGGTGATTACTTTGTGAAAAATAACCAGTTGCTCAGGATTCAATGTTGGCAGAAGTTCATTTATCATTTATGTTTGCTTGCAGCTGGTGTGTATTGAAATCAGTTTCTGCCATAAGAACCCTGTTGATTTCTGGTATGGCAACAATAGTTGGGTCTGGCCGAGGAAGTCCATAGTTGGTATGAATGTCCAAGCAATTATGTTGAAGTCTTTGTTGGATCTTCTGTAGAACAATCTGCACGGTTTGCATGGACATGACTTGCTCATGACGTTCATGCATGATATCCTCTGCAAGACAATTATTCCATTTCTTCCAGAACTGCAGAGGATCATTTGGCATGCTGTACAATAAAATGGTGCAGAAGATCTCTCACAGCTGAGGACCAAGCGAAATGGATGAGGCCTCTTCCATAGCTTTGTCTTTTTCTCCATCTTCATCTAACAGACTAAGTTTCCTGCCTGTTTCTTGGAATGTTGGAAATTCAACTCCTTCAATTGTCCTCAAATCTTTGTATGAAGTTGACCTAACCTTGTGATGTAGGATCATCCTGAGGTAATAAAATTCAGATTGATGTCTACTGAGAGATACTGTTGGAATGCGTCCAAGAGATTCACTCATAAATTGTTGATCACCATCCAGATGTTCCTTTTTTCTTCCTGCCCTTGTTCATACACGACCATTTGTTCCCCAGATAAATGGCAAGGCAACTTTTCAACTGGCGGTTTTCGATGATGTAATGGAAATTCTCCAGAATGCTTCACTGGCTGATATGTACAATCTCATTCTACATTGTACAGTTTATATATAATGTCTTTTTTTTAATGTATCATGGATTACATTACTGATTACTTAAGACAGAGTAACACAGTCTTCGTTCAATTTCTGTGTATATTGTCAATTACAATTTTATTTGATCATATCTACATGCATATATACTTGTGTATAATATCAATATACACACTACACATGCTAGCAGATATATAATATCGTCTTTTTTTAATGTATCATGGATTACGTTACTGATTACAGAAGACAGTGTTACACAGTCTTTGTTCAATTTCTGTGTATATTGTCAATTACGGTTTATTTGATGTATCATATCTACATGCATATATACTTGCGTATAATATCAATATACACACTACACATGCTAGCAGAAAAACCACACAAATGGTGGTTTTTCTGCTAGTTATATTAAATGAGTTTTTAAAAAAAGAGTTAATAAATAAATAAAACGTTATACTTGTTTTACCCTCCCATTTCCAATTAAACTGAACGCTATCATGACTGTGTGTGTGTGTTTGTGTAAATGTATGTGTGAATGTGTGTATGTTTGTGTGAATGTATGTGTATTTGTGTGAATTATGTCCGTGAGTGTGTATTTTTATAAGTTTGTGTTTGCATCATTATAGTTATATACTCATACATATAGATGTATGTATGTGCACACTCATACGCATCAGTTGTAGAAAATCATAATCTCTCTATCTCTACTCCCGCAGCCCTTCCTTTATTATAGTTTAGATGAACTTAATAATCAAAAGTACTTACAGGAAAAATATAGTTGATCGTGTCATTTGGAAATATATTTCAATAATAATGTATATAGTGGTTGTGTGTACCATGTGTATATGCATGTGTATGGGTGTGTGCACGCCATGTGTATGGGCATGTGCGCACCATGTGTGTGGGTGTGTGCACACCGTGTGTATGGCTGTGTGTGAATATGTATATGCAAATACATATATACACATTAGAATGACATAAAGCTTATAAGCTATCAAGATATGTGTGTTACTTAAAACTTCTGAGTTCAACTAGTGTATAAAGGACATATGGGCCATCTCTCATCCTACCACTGCATAGCTTTGACATAGTAAGATACTGAATCAACAGAGGAGCGTCTACATGAAAGTAGAAATAGCAGCCAATTCTCCCTGAAATAATTCTCTACTAACTTAAATAAAGGAAGGACACTAGATAAAGTTATAGACACAACACCAAAAAGACAGGATGGACATGGTTAGAATCCATTCGATCATGGGTTTGCTTAATCAGGGTTGATCTGGGGCTAAACAAGAACAACATATGTATATCCATATGCATATGTCGGTGGTATATTTGAAATTAGAAGTTTTGAAAATTCATAAAATGTGCGTATGCTTGTATTCCCATGTGTGTTTTATTGTTTAAACCTGAATTTACCTTCATTAGGTGAACCTACGATGATGGGTGTTTCAGCCAATGACCATCCTGTGTTGATTAAGAGAGATTTGACTGTCATTTCTAGCAGACCAAGTGACCATGTAGAGGTTCCCTTATTAACTCAAGTTTGTATAAATAACATGATGTGTTATGAGAGAGAAAGTGATGTTAGGTCAGCATGGCAGGATAGCATTTGAGACTGTTCCATGTCTGATCACAGCTAAAATAAACCATGTCTATGAAACTATATTGATTCTGCTTGGCCATTCAGAAAGTTGAGACATTTCAGGTAGCTCCAACCAGTATGAAACAACTAAGGATACAATTTCTCCAAGTGCATTTAGGAAATGAGGTTAGGCTTATATATTTTTTTTATTACAAGCTATTTCAATGTCCAATAATCAAGATACCTAGGAAGGTTAGGATTACCAGTAGCATAATTTTCTGGCAGAGGAGGTGGCTTCTTTGTAGAAGAAGGTGTAGCTTATGGTTAAGCTGCAGTGGATACCAAACAAGGTTCATACCATTAAATGGAAGATATGTTAGTGAAGTATTTAAAAATTAGTGAAGTTGACCAGCTAGATGCAAGGGAAAATAGGAAATTGTCACTGACACATTGGTGCCTTGTAAAAAAATACCTGCATGAAGACAAAAACAAACAGACTTTGTATCCTCTTAAAACATTATGTGACAAGCACATAAACACTTGGCAAAAGCGTCCCAAGAGATTGTTTGTCACCCTGATGGCATAGAAAGAAGAAAAAGAAAAACAGATTAACTTACCTGCTGTTGAAGTTGATGAAAGAGTTGTTAATTCATGACATTCAGCCTCATCATAGCCATCAGGACAATCATTTTCACCATCACAGTGCCATTCTCGAGGAATACAGGTATTATTTGTACAAGGGAACTGGTCAATATAACACCTGGCTAGAAAGTCAATATGGTATTAAGTCTTGGAATGTTTTGTTTATTTAAGAAATAAAGGAACCAGAGTTAGCTCTCTCTCTCTCTCTCTCTCTCTCTCTCTCTCTCTCTCTGCTGTCAGATGTGAAGTAAAAATGGAACTTATTATCAACTTAACTGAATTAAGCTGGCAAATTACATATAAAAATGACAAGATAGCCTACACTGGCATCGCATGGTCCTATAACTCCTGGGGGATTCGTAGGGTCACTGTAGTGATATACAGCATGTCTTGGGTACATTTTTAAAAGCCCGGCAAAGCTCATCTCCTCCCCAGGTCTGCACACAGCAGATTTTTTCCAGAAAAGGAGAGAGAAGAAGTGAGAAAGAGATACAGAGGACGAATCGACCCCAGTACTAGACTGGTACTTTTTTTTATCGACCTCAAAAGGATGAAAAGCAAAGTTAACTTCAGCAGGATTTGAACTCAGAGAGCCGGAATGCCACAAAGAACTCTGTCTGACGTTCTAACATCTCTGCTAATTCACTGCCTACACTGACAATACTAATAACATTGAAAGGTGCATTAAAACATAGTATACTGAAAATAATTTATGTAAATACAGTTGAAATCTTAAAGTTTTTTAGTTCTTAGTTATAGTAGAAAGGTCTGAAATAAGGGTTATAAACAGTGTCTAGAACCTTTAATGAAATATATATCATTCAAAAGCATATTGGCTGAAAAACAAATTTGTCAAAAGTCATTCATAGAAAAACATATTTGTAAAAGAAAACAAAATGGTTGAAAGAGGAGTTGATAAAAGAAAAGATGGTATATTCATCAAAATATTGATATTTTTCAAAGAAATATATAAATACAATTATAAATCATTATTGGGCCTATATAATTAACATCTTTACATTAATTTGATTACTGTAAATATGAATTTCACATCTGATCACAAAAGGGATTGATAAAATAAATACTGAACTTGAACATATAAACACTGATGTTAATGTGATTGACTAAATTAAGGTGGTGCTCCAGCATAGCAACAGTCTAATGACTGAAACAAGTAAACAGAAAAATAGAATTAAAATAAAAGAGAAAATCTTACATTGTATATATAGAAAAATATAAATGTGTCAACCACTACACTGAGATGCTACCATATGAATGAAGTATGATTGAAACTTAAAAGAAAAGGTTAGTGGTAGGAGATTTTCCATTATTTCTATAACACACTTGGATTCAAATTTGAGTGAACTGCTTTTTTTATAGATTGTATAACCCGGACAGCATCTCATCAGACCAGGGACCTTAATTCACCTCAAAGCTGTGGAATGACATGTGTAAGCGTTTTGGCATAAACATGAGACATGCAACAGCTTATCATCCCCAAGCCATTGGAGTGATTCTACTGTCACTTAAAGGAGTCCCTCATCACTAGACTTAACAAGCCCAACTGGATCAACCAACTTCCATGGGGAATTTGGAGAATTTCAAGGCCCCAAAGGAAAACCTTAACTCTTCATCCACAAAAATGGTGTATGGCACTCCTCTTACTGTACTTAGTGAATTCATTCTAAACATGAAGTCAGACCATGATGCAAAAAAGTAACTTGAATAGCTGAGAGATAACCTAACCCAGTTATGCCTGACCCCAACGTCAATGCACAGAACACCAAAGTCCTCAATTTCAAATGATTTTCAAAAAGAAAAGTTTATGTTTATTTGTTATGATGCCCACTGGAAACCCCTTTAGTCACCTTCTAATGGACCATATGAAGTGATTCATTCAGGAGACAAGTCATTTCAATTCCTGATTGGAGGCTGACAAGACATGATTTCTATTGATAGATTGAAACCAGCCCTTCTTGACATGAACAGCCTTGTCCAAGTAGCTCAACCACCAAATAGAGGCCATTATAGGCAAGTCACACCAACCCCTGCCGATGAACGGTCATCAAAGAACCATAGAACAAGTGGTGAAAACACCTTATTGGTTCCAATAACACTCTACAGTTATGAGGGAGCTATGTAGAGCATTAACTGCAAACTTATAAAGGTCGAAAAGTGATTAGATGTTCTATTAACTGTTCATTCACTGCAGACTTAATATTTAACTGTGCAATAGAAAAGCTTCCCAGAAGGTTTTGTTATATGAGCCAGACACTGGAGATAGTTTTCTCCTTAGGTCCATCAATATTTATTCTTCAATAAATAAATAATTTATACTAGCAGAAGTTTTCTGCTAGCATATATAGTGTTTATATTGATATACGCAAATATATATGCACATAGATATAATACGTAAATTGACAATATGCACATAAACGGAACAAAGACCGTTACATTTACTTCTGTAATCAGTAAAGTAATCCATGATACATTTTAAAAAAAGGCGATAATGGAGATGGAAAAGCGATGAAACTGTTGACGGAAAATGTTCATGAATCTTCATTTGAGAATGTCGATGGGAAGCTTCAAGCAATGAATTTGAAAATAGATGCTGCTGGTATGAATGAATGAATTACATTTACCAATATGAAGAGTTGACCTTCGCTATATTGTTGTTTTATTGTATTCACATATAGACTTCTTAAGTTTTTGTAGTGTCTCTTTTCTAGCAGTTAAAAAGAAACTGAAATGCATTTCAACTAAAAGAGAGTGATAGCTGTTTCACATCACTGTAGAATTTCTTTGTAGACACAGTTGTCAGCAAACAGACTCCTTTCATTTAATATTTTTATATTTTCTTTTTTTGTAACTCGTGATAATACAACATACATCTGACCATGTGAGAAGAATTGTGTTGGTAGATATACACCTATCTTTTCAAATGTCTGCTCTTGTGCCTTGTTGCATGTAAGGGCAAAGGCTGGTTTGAAAGGAAATTGCTTGCAAGTTAAGGTGAAAGGGAACTCAAACTCTTGAGATACATGTGGTATCCTTGGGATTAGCAACCTTGTTCCAGCATTGGAACCCAATGCCACCTCAGCTTCAATTATATGATTATGTAAACTGTTGATGATGTAGCGTGTACCATTGCAATGCTCGTTTAGAGGAATCAGATTTATGATGCAACTGCCTTTCTTCAGTTTAATTATGTGTTGGGAAGCCTGATGGGGTAAGTTTGTTGCTGAACTCAATCGGATATTGCAGTTCATTATCTACTGTATCAGAGCTTCTGTAGATTATTTCATGACCAGGGAACTTGTTGACCATGAACTCATTCACCAATCTTGATATTGGCTCTATTTGCAAGCCATAGTGGGTTTGTGTAGTTTCCTGGAAGATTTGTATACACAAAATCACACAGTCCAGACACATTACCATATTCCAGACAAGGTTCATTTGGCAGAAGAATTGTGATGAATGCACCTACAGTTGGAGCAGTTGGAATGTTACCATTTCCCACATCAAGATGGTAGTTTGCAAACTGTCATTCATCAGAATCCTCTGCATTAAGTAACCGTTGATTGGTTGTCATCTCTATGGTTTCCACATAGTCCCAGAAATAGGATTTCTTGATGATTGTCTCAACATGACGTTCATGCATGATATCCTCTGCAAGACAATTATTCCATTTCTCCCAGAACTGCAGAGGGTCGTTTGGCATGCTGTACAATTAAATGGTGCAGAAGATCTCTTGCAGCTGAGGACCAAGTGTAATGGATGAGGCCTCTTCCATAGCTTTGTCTTTTTCTCCATCTTCATCTAATAGACCAAGTTTCCTGCATGCTTCTTGGAATGTTGGAAATTCAACTCTTTCAATTGTCCTCAAATCTTTGTATGAAGTTGACCTAGCCCTGTAATGTAGGATCATCCTGAGGTAATATAATTCAGATTGATGTCTACTGAGAGATACTGTTGGAATACGTTCAAGAGATTCACTCATAAATTGTTGATCACCATCAAGATGTCTCTTTTTTCTTCTTTGCCACTTTTTGTTTGTCCAAGTGAAATATTTAGGAATATCAATATACAATATGTTTTGTGCCAGTGGGTCATTAATATTCAGTTGAAAATATTCCGTCAACTTAGTCATTGGCTGTCCCCTAGAAACAATACTTTCTTCCTGCCCTCGCTCATACATGACCATTTGTTCCCCAGATAAATGGCAAGGTAATGTTCAACTGGCGGTTTTTGATGATGTAATGGAAATTTATAGATTCTCCAGAATGCTTCACTGGCTGAGATGTACTGTGCATTGATATAGGTCTCAATCTCATTTTGGCCAGGGACACAATTTCCTTGATCATCCTTAATAGTGAAAGTGATCTTGTCTGATCCTTTCGTGATGTACTTATATAAGTACTTAACAGCCTTGACACTGTGGACAACCTCACAATTGATGTGGCACTGATATCTCAATGAGAGGAAAGGGTTGTATGGAACAATCCAACGATTATCACCAGTAAATTCCTCACCTATAAGTTGGATTGTATGGGTGTGACCACCATGCTGTCTATCCCTTCTATTCTCCAGAAAGGAATTTTCAGCAACAAATATGATTTGTCTGAATGCCTTGAGTTAACTTTTTGAGCAATGGCGTTGTTGTCCTAGCCCTTCCATACATGAGCACATCATATTAGTTTGTCCATATGGGCCATGAATGTTGCAGGATATGATGATCTTATGCAGAATTGGATTGGTCTCTTTATCAGGAATCTCACAGTACACTACCTGATCAATGGCATCAGCAGTTTGGGGTTTGCTAACTTCAGCCGTTATCAGCAGAATATGAGCATGAGTGAGGCCTCATTTTCTGCCACTCTATTGTAGCAGAATGAGCCACAACTTTTCCTAGGATATTTTTATTCAGTATGTCATGAGGCTGTCATACTTGATCTTGAAGACTCTTGCACAAATATCAGGACGGTCTCTAGATTCTTCACGAGGGTGCAAACTATTTTTTATTTCATCCCAGTTAGGGTTAGTTGTTACTGTGATGAAATAAGATGGCTTTCCCATATAAAGGATTTTCTTGACCTCATTTCCAGTACATATATTTTAAAATCTAGTACTTATTTTATTGATCACTTCTATTCTCTTTGAAACGTGTGTGTGTTCATATATATGATGGTACCCTATCGCTTGCGACGAGGGTTCTTCCAGCTAGGTTTCTCAAATGGAACTGCCTGAAATTAAGGTGAGAGTGTCTGAGCATTCTATAGACACGTATAATGGAGAGTTTCAGGGTGGGACTACATTGGTTCTTCGACTTACTGGCAGAGTACACTTTTTTTACTTCAGTGGAGAGAAGAAAGGCAAAATAAAGTGTCTTGCTCAAGAACACAACGCACTGATGGGATTCAAACTCTCAACATTACAATCACAAGACACACACACAGACATAAACGCACACACATACACAGATACAGTAACACACATATGCACACACACACATAAACAAACAGATACATACACACATATACATATATATACACATAAACACTTATGCACACACACAGATACACACACATAAACACACCACACATAGATATATATATATACGTGTGTGAGTGAGTCTTATGCAATAGTAAAAAGAATATACACCTGTGGATTGAATCATTGGTACTGTAGTAAATTATCATTTATTATATACACACAGCCACATATACAGATAACCACACTATTGTCTATCGTTCTATCTACCTACCTATATATCTATGTATCGATCTATCGACCTATCTATCTACCTGCCAACCTACCGGTCTATCTACCTCTCTATCTCACACACACACATATCTACTCTAGAGAGTGTGTCCGTGAGATGTATAATTGCATTTCAAGAATTACGGAGAATTTGCAAGTTACTTCATCCGGGGAGGATTAATAATAGCTTCACTAACAGCGGAAGACGATTTGTGTGTGGTGTGGTATGTATGTGTGTGAGTCATCATCATCATCATTTTATGTCTGCTTTTCCCTGCTTGCAAGGGTGAGACGGGAACTGATTCTGGCTTGATTTCTACAGCTGGATGCCCTTCCTAACACCAACCTCATTTACAGTGAGTGCTGGGTGCTTTTTTTCCGTGGCACCTACATGTCCTCTTTACAGTGTGGGCTGGGTGCTTTTTTGCCATGGCACCACCACGACCACTTTGCAGTGGAATGATAGGGACCCCAGTCCAATCATCTCATTTCTACAGCTGAGTAAACTGGAGCAATGTGAAATAAAGTGTCTTGCTCAAAGAAACAACACATCACCCAGTCTGAGAACTGAACTCACAACCTTTCGATTGCAAGCCCAATGCTCTAACCACTATATATATATATATAAATATATACACATATATATATATGTGTGCGTGTCTGCATCAGACATAATTTATATGCTATTACATTTATATATATATCTAATCGATGGGCATACAACAGTGTTTAATTTAAACTATAATAAAGTAAGAAGCGCGGGACTGCGTAGGGTTTATAATTGTTAGTAAAATAAGTTGGATTACTTTGAATAAATAATGAATGAATATTACATAATTTATCTACTAAATTTCGTGGCTGTTCATTAAATATATTTTATTACTTATTTAATATCGTCTTTTTTTAATGTATCATGGATTACGTTACTGATTACATAAGACAAGTGTAACACAGTCTTCGTTCAATTTCAGTGTATATTGTCAATTACAATTTTATTTGATCATATCTACATGCACATATACTTGCGTATAATATCAATATACACACTACACATGCTAGCAGATATATAATATCGTCTTTTTTTAATGTATCATGGATTACGTTACTGATTACATAAGACTGTGTAACACAGTCTCCGTTCAATTTCTGTGTATATTGTCAATTACGATTTTATGATGTATCATATCTACATGCATATATACTTGCGTATAATATCAATATACACACTACACATGCTAGCAGAAAACAACCCAAAGGGTGTTTTTTCTGCTAGTTATATTAAATGAATTTTAAAAAAAAAGAGTTAATAAATAAATAAAACGTTATACTTGTTTTACCCTCCCATTTCCAATTAAACCGAACGCTATCATGACTGTGTGTGTTTGTGTAAATGTATGTGTGAATGTGTGTATGTTTGTGTGAAAGTATGTGTGAATGTATGTGTATTTGTGTGAATTATGTCCGTGAGTGTGTATTTTTATAAGTTTGTGTTTGCATCATTATAGTTATATACTCATCCTTACGTAGTCGATAAAATAAAGTACCAGTAATACACTGGGATAATTGCTGGCCTTGTGCCAAACAGTAGAAACAATTATAGTTATATACTCATACATATACATGTATGTATGTGAACACTCATACGCGCCAGTGTGTAGAAAATCATAATCTCTCTATCTCTCTCATCACACACTCTCTCTTTCTATATATATGTTAGTTGAAGTGGTGGTGGCGACGATATACCGGAAATGCAACTTTGAAAAGAAGTCAATTTTAGATTATTTATTTTTACGAAATTATTTGTTTACGAAATTTAGCACATAAATTATGTAATATTCATTCATTATTTATTCAAAATATAGTTACGTCGCTTTACTATCTGAGTTCAAATGCCGCCGAGGTTGACTTTGCCTTTCATCCTTACGAGGTCGATAAAATAAAGTACCAGTAATGCACTGTGTAATTGCTGGTCTTGTGCCTAAAGTAGAAACAAGTATTTATTCAAAGTAATCCAACTTATTTTACTAACTGGATTAAAAGAAATAAACCCTTGCTTTATTATAGTTTAGATAGCTTAGGACCCTTGTAGTGCATGACAAATTGTCGCACTTGGTGATGAATTAATGGTTGTTTTTGTTTGTTTTTTTCCTTTCCTTTTCTCATATATTTTTATGCATTATATTTGTCAGGTTCCTAGCAATAATTAATTGTATTTATTATATTAATATTATATTTGTGTTTATATTTTCCTTATAAACAATTTAGGTATCACGACAAAAAAACACACAGTCCACGCTTTAATGTGGTCGTGTAGGTAACACAGTAAAAAGTTCCAGCATGTACTGGGTGTGTTTATCATGTAAATCACCAACACTATGGAAGTTGTCATGCCCTTGGCACGGCTGGAGGGTCCTCCCAACCCTTTTCACAAGTTTTCTATGGCTGGGTACTCTTCCTTTATAAATATACAAATTTGTGAAAATAATCCCATCGATGTTAATATAGAAAAATTGATGTTGAATATAAACAAAACCTCATGTTGAATAGAAGTAGAAAGTATCAGATACTTTTTGTTAGTCTTGTATATCGAACACGTATAAACATTTAACTATACTAACTATAAAGTCATGTTTGTTTTACACTTGTCACAAATTATATTAAACTTTATGGAAGTATAACAGAATAGGCAACTCTTGCTACAGAAGAAAGCTACTGATTTTGTTTTATTCAACATTTTCAGTGAAGGAAACAACTTTGTATGAATAGTTGATCTCAACAAACAATCTGCTCTTGATAATGGGAGACATTGAAAAGAAAATAGTTGATAGACATTGATCCATAACAGATTAAAAATAAAATAAAAACAAGTTAAAAAAAAAACAGAAATAAGAAGGAAAAGTGAATTGTCTGCTGGTTACATTAAAACTATATTAAATTCTCTATTAAATAAGGAATTCATTAGGGATAAATGACATATTTTAGGGATCAAATTGCAAATAACAGTTGTTTACATATAATGGACGTTTGAGAAAATATCAGCAATAACTAGATAGATAAACCCAGCAGATTGTAGACACAGATCAACTGAATAAACAGAGACACAGATGAACTAAAGAGAAAATACTGTTGATATCAAGACTATTTATACCCACATCAATAATAACATTTAAGATAACTAGATTGATAAACCCAACAAAGATTGTAGAGATACAGATCAACTTGATAGATAAAAATGGGTGATATAGAGACACAGATGAAGTAAAGAGAGAAAATACTGTTAATATCAAGACTATTCATACCCACATCAACAATAACATTTAAGAAGGTGCCTAATAAAACAAGGGAACCTTTATATGATCCCTTGATCTGCAAAAAATAGCAGTTTACACCCTGTTATTTTTAAAAGGGAATGACATATTACATAATGTATTTCTATGTTCCCAAAAGCAGGACAGCTTTGATCAGAGACCTACTGGATCAGGGCTGACCTGTGGATAAAAAAAAGAACAGCTACAACAATTAAAATAACACAACCACTAAAAAGAACAACAATATTAAATGGGGCTACTATGTAGTGTCTTGGAAATAGCCTCCATATCTCTCTCAAATCACACTCTTCTATTTTAAAAACAAGCATATTTGATAATGTAGTCCCAGGTATGCTGAGAAAATCGAATGGCTGTGGTTTGAAGGTCTTTAACCATTTCATGACCACATTTCTAATGAAATACACTCTATTTTAATTAATTACTGGAGAATTTTGAGGGATTTACTTAAATTATCAATTATTTCATTACTAAGATAGTATCTTAATGTAAGGTTCTTATATAAAATTCTGTTGGAAGATTTTAATTTAAATTGGAAACTTTTAAATGGGTGGTTTTATTTCATTTTTGGCCAGGTTGGTAACTAATCGTAGTTCTGTTTGATCAGGGTGAACTTGTTTGATGAACAACATCAAGGAAGACTGGAGCTGATGCTGTCTATCAATCAATAAATAATGTAAGAACAGAAAGTGATACTAACAAATGTTATTGGTTGGTTCATCATTCTTCACTGGACATTCTTCTTCATCACTGCCATCGGCACAATCTTGGTATTTATCACAGTGCCATAATGCTGGAATACACACATTGGTGTGGCACCGAAATAAGTTATCCCCACAGTTTACTGAAAGATATAATCATTAAATTGTTGACATTTCTATTATTAATTATTTACTATCTTCAATTTGGTATTCGTGCCAACCCTTACCTATGGTCATGAATCTTGGGCAACGACCGAAAGAATATGATTGCAAAAATAGGCAGCCAAAATGGGGTCTCTCCAAAGGGTTTTTGGAGTAACGTTACTCAATAGATTGCATAGCTCAGAGATCAGAGAGTCACTCTAGGTAGAGACACTACTTCACCAAATTGAGAGATCACAGCTCCGATACTATGGGCATGTGGTTAGAATGTCTCAGGAAAGAATCGCTGTACAGATTTTATTCACAGTTGTATAAATAACATTACAAATTGTTTATAATTCTTACAGAATAAAAATATAAACACATATAATAAATACAATTGATTATTGCTAGGAACCTCACAAATATAATGCACAAAAATATATGATCACAGCAAGAGAAAAATGACAACAAACAAAAAAAAACATTTATTCACCACCAAGTGCGACAATTGGTCACACATCACAAGAGTCAATGGAAAGTTTTGAGGCAAGCCATCACACTCACAGCATTACTATGGGTGATTATGAGGCTAAGGCACTGAAACAGCTAGACACCCTCTCTGGCATCATCTGACACCTCAGTAAGGCCGGGTGATGGCAAGGTTAAGGTGCTGAAACAACCAGGCACCCTCACGGGCATTACCTGACACCTCGGTAGGGCTAAGGTGCTGAAACAACTAAGCACCTTCACAGGCATCACCTGACACCTTGGTAAAATTAGCTGTTAATGATGACAAGAACATCTCAAAATTTAGAAGAAATATGAGCATAAAATAAAGTCAAGTGAAAGTATGTAGATCATTAATGTAGAAAAGGAAGTGTTGAAAAGATATCTAAATTCTTATGTACACACATGACAGTTGAGTAATTGGAGAGATAGTTCTTATAAGAGAAAAGAACTTCTATGATATCACTCTGCCTGCTATAATTAGCAACAAATCTTCTCCAAATGTTACTTTACTGCCTTAACCCTTTAGCATTTAAACCGGCTGCATCTGGCCAGAATTCTCTCACCTCTTTCTGTTCAAACCAGCTGTAACCGGCCACTCATACCAACATAAAGGTATTGTTCTCAAAATAAATAATATCAAAATCTCGTAGATTCGATATTATGTGAGATAAAGCCTTTACCATGAAAATATAATAGTAAATATAGAGTAGTGCAAATGCTAAAGGGTTAATATAAATTAATATACTAGATAAAGTAGTTCTGAATATAATATGCCAGGACGGAAGATCAGGATTTAAATGATGGTCAAACAACACAAATTCAACACACAAAAACTAGTGATAGGTGAAACACATAGGCAGAAGCTTTGTCAGAACATTTTTCATTCCAGAAATAACGAAAAAAGCTTTGCTGATGATAAAAGCAACAGCTGAAATATTCATGCACAAGAAACCATTGGTGTGGGATTTTAGAGAGTTAGAAATAATTCTACTTATAGTAAAGGAATAAATATAGAAAGCAAAACATGAGGAATAACTGATGTCTTACCTGATTCTTCATTCTCATGATTGCTTACACAATCTTTTTCATCACTTCCATCAACACAGTCTGAGTAATGATCACAGTGCCAGCCATGAGGAATACATACCCCATTGTTACATTGAAACTGTGGTCCATAGCAGTATTCTACAGGTAAAATAATCATAAATGTCATACAATCATTTTACACTTGTAAAATATTAAATAAACCCAAACATATTTAAGTTTTAAGATAACATACATTCAGTAGTAGAAAGTCCATATACATTTTTTACAGACTTGTTTATACGGTGTTGGTCATGAGTGTTAAATATGTCAGAGGTGTTGAAGTTGATTGATGATGTGAGATTCAAGTTGAGGAAGTAATTTCTCAAAACATTGGTATCAAGTGTAAAAGACTAATAAGGAAACAAAATTGCTAATTGTATATAATATTTATTTTAAGTTAGGTGGAGGTGAGAGTACTCGTTTGGACATCACTTTCTCTCTCTTTAAAATTCTCAACTATCTTATATTTATTT
The DNA here is from genome assembly GCA_964016885.1 of Eledone cirrhosa. Classification (NCBI taxonomy): domain Eukaryota; kingdom Metazoa; phylum Mollusca; class Cephalopoda; order Octopoda; family Eledonidae; genus Eledone; species Eledone cirrhosa. The sequence goes on from OZ024740.1 coordinate 303,664,214, forward strand.
TCAGCCATGGAATACTACAAAACTATAGCACTATATCAAAATACAGAGTTCATAGAAAATAAAGTATTTTCTTTTGAATGTAAATTTAGATGTAATTGTAGTTATAGAAAAAATGTATTATACAGGCACTCTTAGGACAGAGAATGACTGAATATGTGAATACAGAAATGTGATAGAGTAAAAAATATAGGAAGCGGCGAATTGGTCTAACGAAATACACTCTATTCTAATTAGTTAATGAAGAATTTTGAGGGATTTACTAAAATTATTAATTATTTCATTACAATGATGGATTGGCAGTATTGGTAGAGCGTCGGACAACATGCTTTGCGGCATTGAGTTATGGCCCTTTACATTCTTCGTTCAAATCCCGTCGAGGTTAGCTTTGCCTTCCATCCTTGTAAAATCAATAAAATAAAGTACCAGTAATGCACTGGGGTCGATTTAATCGACTTTCCCCATAGTCAAAAAGTTGTTGGTCTTGTACCTAAATCAGAAACCATTATTAATTATCCCGCCAAGGTTAGCTTTGCCTTTCATCCTTATGGGGTCGATAAAATAAAGTACCACTGGGATAATTGCTGGCCTTGTGCCAAAAGTAGAAACAATTATTAATTATTTCATTACAAAGATAGTAACTTAATGTAAGGTTCTTATATAAAATTATGTTGGGAGATTCTAATTTAAATGGGAAACCTTTAAAATGGGTGGTTTTGTTTCATAGAACCAGAGCTGATTTTGGCCAAATTGGTAACTAAAGGGTTAAATCCATTGTCTTTGTGCCTTGCTCCACAACAAATCACAATAAAAAAGAATACATATACATAAGAGCACAGACTATGAATACAATGAAAGAAATGCTGAAATCACAGATCACCTGTAAATACAAGATTTATTTCTCAGAAGTGTGTCACTCCTTACACAATAGGCACCAATAACCAAAACATAACTACATAGAAAACACTACTACCTCAACACATTCTCCTGCAGCAACCTGTAGTAGTCTGCGATTAACCCAGACTCTGAGGGGGATAAACTCTCCAAATATTGGTCACTCTCTGACAGGTTTGCGGTCAAGCCCATTGTAGTGGAGACCTCTGGTGAGCGTGGCTCTAGGGCCACATCCATACTCACCACCATTGGCATGGGTTGAGCCTCGCAAGCTGGAATTGTTCTTCCAGCGCGTCTCCCCTCCACCCTCCAGGGAAATGCCTTCTCTATCCTGTCCGCCGGGGCAGGAGGGTGGCCAAGGCATGGACCCCCATTTGTTCATGATAATTGTTTCTACTTTTGGCACAAGGCCAGCAATTACCCAGTGTATTACTGGTACTTTATTTTATCGACCCCGTAAGGATGAAAGGCAAAGTTAACCTCGGCAATGAATGATGGAAAGAGTGGGGGAGACAGAGGCAGTGATAGTGGCAGTTTGGTTCCATTGAGTTCAGACCTGGTGTATATGTATATATAACTATTTACCACACCGCACATATTTTATGAAGGTGATTAAAATATCAAGTGAGTTATTACAATACCATTCTAAATTCATTAGCCATAAATAATTCATGAACACAAAACTATCAAATTTATAGCTTCATAAACTCCAAAAATTGTGCTGATATGCACATCACCAATAATAAATGCAGACAAAGTGCACCTGTTGCACATTGAATCCAACTGATTCACCTGTTACTGCCATCATCAGTATGCAGTAATGTTGCAGGTGGCAATAATACATGTGCTCTAATTACATTTGCTACAATCACAAACAACTTGATGGGGGACAGTGTTGCAGCTAGCACACACACTCACACACACATATACACACACATACACAGAGGCACATGGCTTAGTGGTTAGAGCATTGGGCTAGCAATCGAAAGGTTGTGAGTTCAATTCTCAGACCTGGTGATGTGTTGTTTCCTTGAGCAAGACACTTTATTTCACATTGCTCCAGTTTACTCAGCTGTAGAAATGAGATGATAGGGACTGGGGTCCCTATCATTTCACTGCAAAGTGGTCGTGTAGGTGCCATGGCAAAAAAGCACCCAGCACTCACTGTAAATGAGGTTGGTGTTAGGAAGGGCATCCAGCTGTAGAAATCAAGCCAGAATCAGTTCCCGTCCCACCCTTGCAAGCAGGGAAAAGCGGACGTAAAATGATGATGATGATGATGATGATATACACACATGCATGCATACACACATACACACACGCATATACACACACACACATAAATAACTTGAGTACATATCTGGCACAGTACTACTTTTACACACACAAAGGCTCTGATTCTATATTTAACCCTTTAGCATTTACACTACTCTATATTTACTATGTATTTTCACAGTAAAGGCTTGACCTCACATAATTATCTTACATAATATCAAATCTATGAGATTTTGATATTATTTATTTTCAGAACAATACCTTAACGTTGGTATGAGTGGCCAGTTCCAGCCAGTTTGAACAGAGTGAGGTGAGAGAATTCTGTTTAAATGCTAAAAGGTTAGCCAGTGCACAGGCATCTTAGATTGCGTCTAGAAAAACGTCCATCCAATTCATAAATCCCTTCTCATTAAGATGCTACAGTCAGTTGCACATGAATACACCATTTCACATCTCTACCTGTTGTACTTTTACAGTAATGATTTCTGTTCTTCTGAAATCATAAGGAGCCGGTTACCAAGTCCACTTAGGCTTCGGTAATGCTCTCATTCCCATTGCTATTGTTTCTAATGCCCAACAAATTCTGCATTAAACACTTTGCTCAATTATTCTTTCCCCAAAGCTAAAACCCTTTGAAATACTCTCTCTGTTTATTTTTCCTATAAATATCAAACTGAACATCAATCATATAGAGTTACTGACCCCTCATTAGACTATATAATAGCCAAAGTAATGCAGACAAATTCCTCTCAAATTCCTCTCAACTATCTTTAAAAAGAGAAGGGCACTTTGAATAATGTAATCTCTGATACATTATTTCTAAAAACCAGACAGAGTGGCAATTACTGGAAAGACTTTTATCAGGAGTCTACTCAATCAAGCCTGACCTGGGGTTTAACCACAACAACAAATGTCTTCTCTAAAGAACATTTGTTTCAGGTTAACTAGATTTATCTGTCAGTTTGTTACATGTAGTTTTAAATCATATGTATAGAGGGGGTTGATAGAAATCAATGAAGATAAAACTGGGGTTGCTGGAACAGAAGCAGAAGGATTTCAGTTGAGTTAAAGAAACAAAGAAGTGAGGATAATTTTATTTGAAAGAATCAGAGCCAGTTTGGCCAGGTTGGTAACTAAGGGTTTAAAGATTGCTAAATGTGTGACACAGATTAACTATGAGAGTGTAGTGACTTACATTCCGCGGGCTCACATACATTCTCTTCTGCTGGTGCTGATTGGCTGAGCTGAGCCAAATCACGCACAGAGAATGTATGTGAGCCCGTGGAATGTAGATCACTACAATAGAGAAACACACCAACGACAACATGAAAAGAAGTAAGGGGGCAATATCTGAGAATTATCTCTAAGTAAGCAGGGAATTAGCAAAGTCATTATTAGAATATATTTGTATCAGATTTCTGTGCTTTGTTTTCAAATTCTGCTGTAGATTACTTTGGTGGAAACATTAATCTGTCACACAATCTAACACTTATTACCTGGCTTGACATAGACAAACACATATATACAAATATAATTGTTTCTACTATTGGCACAAGGCCAGCAATTACCCAGTACATTATTGGTACTTTATTTTATCGACCCCGTAAGAGGCAAAGTTAACCTCGGCAGGATTTGAACTCAGAATGGCAAGAGCCATAACTCTATGTGTCAAAGCATGGTGTCCGACCCTCTACCGATAATGCCAATTCACTGATTTCTATAGTTTCTGTTTACTAACTTCCACTCACAAATTATTGGTTAATGTGAAACTATAGTAGAAGACACTCGGTCAATGGGCTTTGCAGCAGGACTGAACTGAGAATCATGTGGTTGCAAAGCAAACTCCTTAACCACATTGACATTTCATATATATAAGACCCGACTTCCCACGGGTACAAGCCGAAGCTGAAGCATATAGATAATATGCCTCCACCCCTTCCCACTGTAAAGTGGTCATGTAGGTGCCACAATAAAAAGCACCCAGTACTCATTGTAAATGAGGTTGGTATTAGGAAAGGCATCCAGCTGTAGAAACCAAACCAAAATGTATGAGCAAGACATGGTCACCTGACCAGGCATTGCCCACAACAGAACAACTTGTCTAACCCATGCTAGCATGGAAGAATGGACATAAAACGCCAATGATGATGGTGATAATGATATATATATATATATTTAATATAGAAAAGCTTCTACAGGACTAGAACTGTTTCATTTGTGAGAAATCATCAGGAAGCTGACTGTCCAAGTAAATGTTGTGGTATTTATATCTTTTCTGGTGGTAGGAGAGGGTGGGGATTGGGATGGGTGGAGGGCATTGGTTGATGGGTTTAAAGAAAAGGGAATTCATTAAAAGCTAATTCATTAAAAGTTAATTCTTTAAAGCTATAATTTATATTTAGAGTGACAAAAGCAGAAAGAATACTATAAACAATTTCAGATTGGAATACCACTCCTTATTTTTAAGTTTCTCTTAAGCTAACAATGCCTGTATGTCAGGTGTCTACAGGATGGGTGGAGGTAATTGGTTTAAAGAAAGAGGAATTCTTTAAAAGCTAATTCTTTAAAGTTGAATTTAGAGTGACAAAGGCAGAAAGAATTCTACAAACAGGTTCAAGTTTGGAGTGCTTCTCCCTATTGTTAAGTTTCTCTTATATATTCAATACTACAAACGCCCAAGGTTAACAACTTACACTCATTCCTTTATTTCTATGTCTGTCTCAATACGGTCATAATGGTTGCAGAACAACTGGAAACTATTAGCTATCAATTAACTACACCATACATATTACCTATAACTCACATATCCCCAGGAAAAGAGAAAGGATAAAGTTTGACAATTTCAAATGTTTTCAAAAATAAATACAATATCCAAACAGTTAGCATAGAGCAAGCAGTTAGATTCAAAAAGCATATTTTGTACATGGAATTTTTTGACCATGCAAGACTATAGGTTGAGTTACAATTCCTATGGGATTACAATTTATAATATTATTAATTATTTTCCTTGTACAGTTAGAGTGATATCTGCAGTGTAACATTACAGGAGTGGAAAATTATCTAATATGTAAGTAGGTTTATGTATCAGGCATTACTTATCTATTATTTATTTAGAACAGTTATTATTTTTCTTTATATAGATGGAATAAAGTTTGTTATTAAATTTGCAGGAATGGAAATGTTTTTAAGAAGTAGTGGGTTAGCATTTTACGCAGAGAAATAATGTATAAAGAAATATATAAAGCATGACTAAATAGTGAGTTTTTTTACTCTGGAGTTTCGCCTCAGGGGAAACTCTAGATAGATAGAGACAGACAGACAACCAGATAGATAGATAGATATGTTTCTTTATTTGCCACAAGGGCACAGAAGAAATAGGACATTACAAGACATGATGGCAAGGGTTTTACATAAAATCGGGGAAACAAGTTTAACAATTGAAAATAAACAATTGAAATCCCCAATAGGGGCGAAGTTACTGCAGGGTTGTTTTACACCCTGTAGATAGAACAACCCTCAACACCAGGAGCATATTTTGTAAGTGCTCCCGTTTTCCCTTCTTCAACCTACAAGTTTATATACAGAGAAGGCCCATTCACTCAGCGCATGGCTTAGTGGTTAGAGTATTGGGCTTGCAATCGAAAGGTTGTGAGTTCAATTCTCGAACTGGGTGATGAGTTGTTTCCTTGAGCAAGACACTTTATTTCACGTTGCTCCAGTTTACTCAGCTGTAGAAATGAGATGATAGGACTGGGGTCCCTATCATTAAATTACCCAAGACACCATATACTTTGGAGGAGGCCAGCTAAACCTGCATAGGTGTGAGCTGTCACACACACACACGCACACACACACACACATTCACTCGGGCCATTTTTTCCACATTCACCCACCTTTCAGCGATAGATAGATAGATAGACAGATACTCAGACAGGCAGATAGATATGTTTCTTTATTAGCCATAAGGGCACAAAAGAAGGGGACAAATACAAACGGGGAAGTTTACATACAATAAAAACGTGTAAAATATCACAAATGCAATTTAAAAAATTAGTCAATTTTCCCCAATAGGGGGAGACAGTCCATATGGGTAACACATACCCCCGAAAAAATGTGCAACCCTCATCTCCAGGAGTACGAAGAGTTTGTATCCCTTTCCTCTCCTCCTTCTTTTCCTCAACCTACAGGCTGATATAGAGAGAAGGCCCATTCACTCGGGCCATTCTCGCCACTTTCACCCACCTTTCATAAAACTTGCTGGGGTACAGCACCTCTCTCTCCATCCTGATTCTTCTTCCAAAGTGGTATTTGAAAAAAAGAATCAGACAGATAGCACTAGATAGATAGATAGATAGATAGATATATTTCTTTTATTTGCCACTAGGGCATCAAAAGTGGGACAAGTACAAAGGGGGGAGTTTACACAAAAAGGCGTCCTCAATAAGGAGAAGGCAATAACAAAATATAAAAATAAAATAAGATATAACAAAAAATAAAATTTTTAACAAAATCCTCAATAGAGAGGAGGCGCCTTGGGGGGTCGCACACACCCCCGAAAAAAGTGTGCAACCCTTCTCCTCAGGAGCACAGAGAAGGGGTGCTCCCTTGGTCTTTCATCTTCCTCACCTATAGTCTGATGTAGAGTGAAGGCCCATTCACACGGGCCATTCTCGCCACTTTCACCCATCTTTCATAGAAACGGCTGGGGTGCAGCACCTCTCTCTCCATCCTGATCCTTCTTCCGAAATGATATCGGAAGAAACGGACCAGTTGTTGGCCAGAGAGAAAGGTGCCCGACCTCAGTCCTTTCAGACGCGTCCACCATACAACCTCTTTCGCCATGGCTATTACGCACAGAAACACCGCCTCTGCTTCATCTTTGAAGGGGGGAGGCGGCTTGATCATTACAATAGACTCGGTGGTCAACCGGATCGGTCCCACCCTTGACAGCAGTTGTTCGACATAGCCCCACAGATCGGCTACGCCCGAGCAGTGTACTAATGCGTGTGCAACGGTTTCCTCGTCGCACACGCATCTGGGACAGATCTTTTTGGCGGGGTCCCTACCCGGGCGCCCGTGTCTGTAGAGCCTTTCTCGAACGGGTAAAGCCCCTCGGTAGCACTGCCAGGCCAGGGACTTCTGGAAGTTGTCCATAGGTCCCGGGCTGAATGTCCTACCGAACAGGCTGGCCAGTTCGTCCTCCTCCATGTCTAGGGCTTCTCCGGGGGCGTCGTCGCACCTGCTGCATACCAGCCCTCTATAGAATGTTGCGGTGGAGTCTCCACTGATAACCGGATCCGCCTGCCAGAGGGCGGTGAGCGCCTGGGCACACTCAGTGTGCCAGGCGCCCAGTTTTCTCGGTCTTTGCTTGACCCAGGATTGCAGCTCGGTGAGTGAGACGAGTCTGGGAAAGGTTCGTCTCACAAACGAGGCCCACACCGGTTGTCCGGTGAGGAATACGTAGAGGTGCCGTAGCCTTAATGCGTGTTTACGCATCATTAGCCACGGCATCCCCAGCCCTCCTTTCGAAGGGTGTTGACAGCAGATGGATCTCCTCACCATAGGAGCCCGCCTCTTCCAAAGGAATTGGAAGAGCGCGCGCTCCATCTTGGTGAGGGTTTCCCTTGGGCAGGGCACTACGGTCAGGCGGTAGTAGATGACGGACGCTATGTAGGTGTTCGCCACCTCCGCCCGACCTTTCAGGGATAGTTTGCAACTGGCCCACTTCTGGGTCAGCGCAAACACCCTGTTCGTAACCTCCGCCCAGTTTTTCTCCACCTGGAGGTCCGGTCCGAACCAGACCCCGAGCAACTTCACCGGGCCCTCCGTCCAGCGTCCGACGACGCTATCGGAGGGCATCGGTCTGCCCCTCCACGTGCCGAGTTGCAAACCGATCGACTTGTCCCGGTTCAGCTTAGCCCCTGTGAACTTTTCGTACTCCTCCAGTAAGGTGCCGACCGCCTCGATTTCGGAGGCCGTCGACACCATTACTGTCACGTCATCGGCGTAGGCCGACACCGCTTTCCGCAATCCCGGTTCCAAAGGGATGCCCTGCAACAACTCCAACTTCCGCAGTAGTGGTTCGAGAGTCAACACATACAGAAGGGAGGAGAGAGGGCACCCTTGTCGGATGGACCGCGCGATTTTGAACGGCTCCGAGAGGTAGCCGTTCACCTTGACCCTAGAGCAGATGCGGCTGCTGTGCATAGCAGTGATCCAGCCCCTGAAAACGGGTCCGAAGCCTGCCGCCGCTAGCACCGCATCCAGGTAACCATGGTCGACCCTATCGAACGCCTTAGATTGATCCAAGTTGATCAGAGCCCCACCAAAGCCGGGTTCGTTCCCAACCCTCTCTATGATGTATCGCATGAGGTGGAGGTTGTCATGGATGGACCTGGACGGGATAGCGCATGTCTGCGCATCTCCCACCAGGTTGCCCACGACAAGCGCCAACCTCTTTGCTAGCACCTTGGCCAAAATCTGTAACTCTGTATTTAGCAGTGTTATGGGCCTGAAGTTACTTATTTCGTCCCCCTTGTTCTCGTCCTTCCTCACTAGCGTGACTACGCCCTTGGTCACAGTACAGGGAATTCTCCCGTTCTGTTGCCAGTTGCAGTAGACCGCCTCGAGGAGATCGGGGAACAAGTCCGGCATAGCTAGATATAATTCGTAAGGAAGACCATCGAGACCCGGGGATTTGCGTTTGCCGCATTGGCTCAGCACGTCCTCTATCTCAGCGGCCGAAATCGGCTCCTCGCAGGACTTCGCCTCCCTGTCCGAGAGGCGCGGCAGGCCGTCGAGGTATGGACCGAAGTCCACGTTCCCAACCGGCTCCCCGCCCCTCCCGAACAGTCGGGCAAAGTGCCTTTGAAAGGCCTCACACATCTGCTTAGGCTCAAGAATCGCCCGTCCATCCAGGTCTCGCAAAGACCGGATGGTGGATTTAGTTCCACTGTTGGCCTCTGTCACGCGGGCCCAGCTAACAGCTTTGGTCCCCTCGTTCCCTAGAGCACGTATTTTACTTCGGACAACGCAGCCTTCGTGCTTCGCGTCGAAAAACTGGCTCAAAGCCGTTCTCGACGCTAGCACTCTGGCCACGTCGCCGCTTCTAATTGCCTCTTCTACTCTATCTATTAGCTCCCTTTCCTTCCTATTCCTATCCGCAGCTAGAACCTTACTAAATTCTATCGAGACTACTCTAATCTCTCTCTTTAGAGATACCCACCACCTGCTGTTGACGATCGCTCCATATAATTCGTAAGGAAGACCATCGAGACCCGGGGATTTGCGTTTGCCGCATTGGCTCAGCACGTCCTCTATCTCAGCGGCCGAAATCGGCTCCTCGCAGGACTTCGCCTCCCTGTCCGAGAGGCGCGGCAGGCCGATAGATAGATAGATAGAGTTTATTCAGGCCGATCCAGCATAAAACTGTTAATCTCAGCTTTGATATCATGTAAATATTTCTTGCATTTGCCAATACTAATGAATGTCTATGACTTCAACAAGATTTTCCTTTTACTTATCACAGCCAATGAAAGCCTGCCCCACAATATGTAGCATAATGACCAATCTTCAACTACACCAATCTCACGATATAGAACCCGAATACATTATTTTTTTATTCATTTATTTAGAATTTTATACAGTTAATTCCAAAATCATTCTTTAAATTCTAAATATCAGTCTACTTATTTATCTATCGATTTATTCACTCAAACATTCATTTATGTATTATAAATGTATTGACCACCAAGTCAGTAAAGTTTTTGTTATTTATTATCCTATAAATCAAGTCACAGCATTAATATTAATATATTCCATCTATTTACATATCTGTTTGTTGTCCTTTGAATTTGTTCAACGTTTTTATTCATTTTTCAAATATTTTTTTCTTTTCATTAATAATTCTATGAAAACTGCCTGCTATCATATATTTGTTGTTTTCAATCTATTTTTCTCCTTCTCTATATAAACACATACACACACTCTCCACCCAAACTTTGAAATCTAAAACTTAGCAACCAGCCAACCGAGACACCACCCACACAATTGACCCCCACCCTTTCCTAATCAAACTTCACATGATCACAAAAATCTTTGAATTTAATACTTTAAGATGAATTCTTGGGGCTACATCTTACTCTCGAGTCCCAAATAATGGGAGAAGGCAATAAGCAGAAGGGTGGAAAATCAATAATCTTTCTAGGTTGTCTCCATTGATTTTTTTTTTAAAAACCAGAATTAGTCATTTAGTTTACATATTGAGACCCTAACCAATGCTATTTTTTTTATAACATTTGAGATTTCTTGTAATGTACTTTTTTGTCATGTATAATGTCTTTTAATGTCTAAAGAAAATCAATTGTCGCAGGAATGCTACCACTTAACCCTTTAGCATTCACATTACTCTATATATACTATTGTATTTTCATGGTAAAAGCTTTACCTCACATATCTCACATAATATCGAATCTATGAGATTTTGAAAGTATTTATTTTGAAAGCAAAACCTTAACATCAGTTTCAGTGACCAGTTACAGCCAGTTTCAACAGAAAGAGGTAGAGAATTCTGGCCAGTTTGAACATTAAAGGGTTAAAATAAAATTTCGCTGGAGATACATAAGCAAAATTTAATAAGCTGGGGGGGGGGGGGGGGGATAAACGTAGGAGAGGGAAGGGTGTTTGGAAAAAAATCTGAAAAATTAATAAGCAAGGGAGGACAATTATTCAAGACCTGAGAGAACATACATAGCTCTTTGGCATAGTTTTGACAACTGGATGTCCTTATTGCCAACCATTTCACAGAATGTACAGCATACGTTTTATCATGGCACCAGCACTAGGGAATTTGTCATGTTCTTGTCACAATTGTTTGGAAGGTTTTCAATAGTTGAATGCCCTTCCAAACACCAACCACTTTATAGAGTGTACTGGGGACATTTTGTAGTGGAACCAGCATTAGAGAGGTCATGTCTGGGATGTGACTGAAAAATCCTTTCAACTCTTTTTGACATGGTTTCTATAGATGGATGCCCTTCCTAATGCCAATTACTTTATAGAGTGTAGTGAGTGCATTATATTGTGGCAACAGCATCCAGGGAGGGGCATGTTCAAAGGTAGCATTGTTTGTGGGGGAGGATCAAGAAATCTAGATGACATGTGGGTGAGAGTAATATAAATATGAAATGGAGGGGTACATTGTTGATGGGAATAGTTACTAAAGAGCAATGGTGGAGTTACAGCAAAATACATGAAAAATAGGGTCAGGGCAAGGATATCACCCTGCTATGAATATATACATATGTATGTAAGTATATACATGCATATATGTATGTATATATATATATATCATCATCATTGTTTAATGTCCATTTTCTACACTAGCATGGGTTAGACAGGTTGTCCTATTTGAGGTACTGTTTCTGGCTAGGATTCTATGGCTGGATGTCCTTCCTAACGCCAACCACATTTACAGTGTGTGCTGGATAGATAAATGTAAGAGTGGTGTAAACAAAAGTGGGTGGGGGTATAGTGGTTAAGAGGTGTCTACTAGGTGTATGTTTGAATCTGTGAACATGGGAAGGTGTGTCTTCTGTATATATATACATATGATAATAATAGTATTTATACTTATATATATGAACTATATACAATTATAAATACGAAAGGGTAGTATGTTGTACTACCTGATTACCAGTAAGAAAAATAGCTCAATGTAAATTATCACATTTATTACAGAGCAGAAATACAAAATATAAAAGAGCAGAAATAAAACAATCAAATGTATTAAGCAAGAATTTGATTGTTTTATATTTTGTATATATATATATATATATGTAGCGAAATCTGCCCACGCCTTGGATGACACCTAAAGGTCAAACTCTAGGTCACCACCCTTTTGGTGTGAATGGGTTCATGCGTGGGCTATCCCCTCAAGGTGGGAAACAGAAAGTGACAGGTATATAAAGCCTGTATTTTCCCACCTTAGACACAGACAGATCGGAGCATTACGCCTACAACAAGCTATGTAAAGATTCACCACTACCTTCAGGCCCCAGTGGTCTACAGTCAATTACAGACCATTACTACCTCTCTCTCTCTCTCTTGGTCTCAGACAAAACCAGACTCATGACGAGAACTACTACCACGGACTGCAAACACCAACAAACTTTATCTGGTCACTCACTGTTTTCACATCAACAACAAAATAACATTGTCAACCTTTGCAACTCGTGGTAACTTGATTATTCTTCTTTTTGACTCAAGTGAAGTAAACCTTTATATATAAAGTAAATCATTTATTCTTGTTAAATCATCTAACAATCATGTTAATCCATTTAACAAATTCTTACTAAAATAACCCTTCGTTATATATATATTATGGAGGCACATGGCTTAGTGGTTCGAGCATTGGCCTTGCAATCGAAAGGTTGTGAGTTCAATTCTCAGACCGGGTGATGTGTTGTTTCCTTGAGCAAGACACTTTATTTCACATTGCTCCAGTTTACTCAGCTGTAGAAATGAGACTGGGGTCCCTATCATTCCACTGTAAAGTGATCGTGGAGGTGCCACGGCAAAAAAAGCACCCAGCACTCACTGTAAATGAGGTTGGTGTTAGGAAGGGCATCCAGCTGTAGAAATCAAGCCAGAATCAGTTCCCGTCCCACCCTTGCAAGCAGGGAAAAGTGGACGTAAAATGAAATGATGAAATGATAAATGATATATATGTATATATATATATCATCATCATCATCATCATCATTTAACGTCCATCTTCCACGCTAGCATGGGTTAGACGGGAGTTGTCCCACTTGAGGCAAGGTTGGTCGAGTGACCATGTCTCGTTCATATAGGACTATCTGGCAGGTTTTCTACGGCTGAATGCCCTTCCTAACACCAACCACATTTACAGTGTGGAACTGGGAACTTTTTACTGTGTTACCTACATGGTCACATTACAACATGGACTGTGTGTTTTTTTGTTGTGGCACCTACACAATCTCGATCTCATTTATTTGGACTGGATGTTGTGGTACCTACTTTACAGAGAGAGGGTGGTGTTAGTGGGAGTGGGAGGATAGGGTAGGGGTAGTGGATTGGGGTGTATATTTGGTTAAGAGGTACCTACTGACTGTAGGTTTTGCTTTGTACATAGGCAAGGCGGGTCTTCTGTATTACTGCGTAGCGCCAAAGATCTCGGTCCAGTGACATTGTCTTGGAGAGGTGTAAGTGTGTGAGGTCGGAATTTATCAGGTTTTTCTGGGTCTTCCTACTCCATAACTACCATTGATTTTGATCGCCCTGCACTTTTTTATGCAGCTGTCGTCTTTCATGCGCATCACGTGACCATACCAACGTAGTCTTCTCTCAAATAAACAGCATCTGATCCCTCTTATTCCTAATTTCTCACTTAGTTCATTTATGCTTTGCCGTTCACGTATATTACTATTACACATCCAACGGAGCATGCATGCTTCGTTCCTTTTTAGTCTGCGCAGGTCCTCTGCACGTAATGCCCATGTCTCACTGCCATGTAGCATTGCTGTTCGTATACAGGCATCATACAATCTGCCTTTCATTCTTAGAGAGAAACCTTTTGTGGCTCACAGCGGTATAAGCTCTCTGAACTTTTTCCATCCCGTTTTGACTCTGGCTACTGTACTTTCAGAGCACCCTCCACCACTGCTGATTTCGTCACCCAGGTAACAGAAAGTGTCTACTATTTCTATAGAACCATCTGGGTAATAGAAGGAGCTAGTATCCTGTGGACACTTGTTACTTATTGCACCTGAGCATTGGCCACATATAAAGTCTACGTTCTTAGATAGTTTACCTGTGATCCCACTACATCTTTTATGTACCCATACTTTGCATTTGGGACATAAAATGGAATTTCTGCCTACTCCTTTCCTACACACTGAGCATGGCCATTTCCCTGAGGGCACCTGTACCCTATTTTCCTTTCTACAAACTAGAACTTTAGTCTTAGACAAGTTAACTTTAAGACCTTTTGATTCTAGGCCATGCTTCCATGTTTCGAATTTCTTCTCTAGTTCAGCCATTGATTCAGCTATGAGCGTTAGATCATCTGCGTATAGGAGTTCCCATGAGCAGCCGGTCTTGAACTCCTCTGTTATAGCCTGAAGGGCAATAATAAATAGGAGGGGGCTAAGGACAGAGCCTTGATGAATGCCAACTTTTACACTAAATTCTTCACAATATTCATTGTTAATTCTAACCTTACTAACTGTTTCATTATATATGGCTTGTATAACTCTCACAAGCCATTCATATACACCTAGTTTTCTAAGAGTCCACCAGATAGGGCTAAGTAGAGGGGTTTACTTTTAGCTAGGTACTTCTCTTGTAGTTGTTGTACAAGGAAAAGAGCATCAGTGGTACTTTTACCTGACACAAACCCAAACTGCATTTCATCTAGATAAATTCGCTCTCTGATTAGTTGCGCTATAACTCTTTCTGTGACCTTCATGACCTGGTCAACTAACTTAATGCCTCTATAGTTTCCCCTATCTAGAGCAGCCCCTTTACCCTTGTATCAGTTAATGATGATGCTGCTATGCCAGTCTTTCGGTATGACCCCATTCTGTATTACTTGGGTTAACTATACGGGTGACCATAGTGTGTCCCACCATACCAGATGCCTTCAACATCTCAGCAACTATTTCCGAAGGCCTAGCTGATGTATATGTATATATATATATATATATACGTATATGAATACATACATGTATTTGTACATACACACACACACTGTTGACTCAGATGCAACTCCAAACAGAGAAAGAAGAATTCTTTTCAAAAACTAACAATGAATATAAATGAATGAGAAGGTAATTACCATTTTGACATAAGCTTTCATCCAATCCATCACGACAGTCATTGTAGCCATCACACTTCCAACTGAAAGGTATACAGTTCCCATCTGAACAACGAAACTGCTGGTTGGAACATGTTACTGAAATATGACAACAGAATAGCAATATTATTCTTATAAAATTTAAATCAAACTTCAAAGCAATAAGACCAAAAAGTTTTACTCTGAGAGTTCCCCATACTCTGAGGAAGGGATTTTTAAGTCTCGAAATATCAGGACAAAAAAAAAGATAATAATAAATACCAGGTAAGAGTGAAGGTGCATAGCTTAGTGGTTAGACCGTTAGCTTTCAATTGTGAGGCTGTGAGATTGATTCTTGGACTGAGTGATGCGTTGTGTTCTTGGCCAAGACATTTTATTTCACATTGCTCTAGTTCACTCAGCTGTAGAAATGTGTTGCAATGTCACTGGTGCCAAGCCGTATTGGCCTTGTCTTTCCCTTGGACAACATTGGTGGCATGGAGAGGGGAGACTGGCATGCATGGGCAACTGCTGGTCTTCCACAAACAACCTTGCCCAGGCTTGTGCCTCAGAGGGGTAATTTTCTAAGTGCAAATCTCATGGTGATTCATACCTTTTACCAGGTAACTCAAACTTTTTTGTTGCTTTCCTTTTACTGTCCATTATGCATTGTCTTAGCCTTCCTAAACATATCATTTTCTACATTATATATTATAAACAATGTTTCAAGCAAGCTACAACTTCCTATCAATTTTTGTTTTCACTGGGCATATGGCCAGATCTTAAAAGGGAGGCTTGTTGTTGATCAACTTGACCTTCTTACACTAAACTTAATTGAGTCTCAAATAATGTTTTACTTGAAAGAAAAAGCAGCCGAATCCCACCCTACGATCTTTAAAAAACGGAAAAATGCTTTGGATAATAATAGCCCTAAACACTCCACTATACTAACAAAAAGGTTAAGTAGGTCATAGTTGGAAAACCTTTTTCAAATGATGTCGTCATTAATAGTATGTGAAGAAGAGGTACAAAATTATGAGTTTGAAATGATGTTGTTAACTGTATGTGAAGATGAAGTACAAAATTATGAGTTTGAAATTATGTTTAACTGTATGTGAAGATGAAGTACAAAATTATGAGTTTGAAATTATGTTTAACTGTATGTGAAAATGAGGTACAAAATTATGAGTTTGAAATTATGTCATTAACTGTATGTGAAGAAGAGGTAGAAAATTATGAGTTTGAAATGATGTTGTTAACTGTATGTGAAGAAGAGGTAGAAAATCAATTTTTTTTTAAATAAAAACTTTATATATGCTTTTATGTGAAAATGGATGTAAAACAAGTTCAGTAAATTGTTTTTTAAACATGAAATGGAATATATATGTGGGCCCTGATAAGAAAAACATCACGACTCATTCTCAGAAGAGAGCATTGCCCTAATTATTAAATTTGACTGCTTCTCGTAAAAACACTATAAAATATCATTCTCGAATATATTTCTTAATTATTATAAGATAACATTGTCAAGTTAGACAAAAAATAATATTTAAATGACACTAAAAAAAAGAAAGGAAAAGAAGATAAAGAAAAAAGAGAATGAAGCAATGAAGGAAAGGGGGGGGATGGGGGAAAGAGAGGAAGGGAAAGAGGGGGAGAGAGACAGATTCTACACCCCAGTCTGAGTGGTGATTCAGCAGTGCCCCACAGACAGAGTGTCAAAGGCATTGCCACGCCACAGAGAATGGCCAGTGAGACCCACAGCAACAGCCACCCAGCCTCAAGGGGTTTCTTCATCAAGTGGGGCTTCTGTCTTTCCAATTTTGCAGAGAAATTATATTGTTTTCAGAATTGACTCATGAATTCTTACTAATACAGTCTCGTTATATTCCTAAACCTCAATAACTCTCAGCCTCTTATATGATTGTAAATTTACTTCTATTACTATAATACTACTACTTCTGCTGCTGCTTCTACTACTACTACTACTACTACTGTTGCTGCTGCTACTGCTACTACTCCTACTACTACTACTACTACTGTATTTAAAACAAAGCGAGGTTTCACATTAAGGTCTTTATTGATTAAACATAGTTACAACCCATCTTTGAAATGGTTGTAATTGTGTATAATCAATAAAGCCCTTAATGTGACTTGCTTTGTTTTTAAAATATACACTGCCATAACACAGAGCGCTGATTTTGGTACCTTCCTCAGTAAACCATGAAACTACTGAACCACTTATTATCATTATATATATATAACAGGATGTTTGCAACTAGAATCATAGGTCTACTCAATCAGGGCTGATCTGGGGCTAAACAACCACGATTTGAATATACTTACATATCATAGAAGTTTGTCTATTAAAGTCATCTACACTGCAATTATTTTCATCACTGCCATCCTCACAATCTTCAGATTTATCACAGAGTTTCTCTTGAGGTATGCATCCTCCGGACAAACATTGAAAATGTTTTTCAGAACAGGAAATTTGAACTAAATGAAAGAAAAAGAAGAAAAAGCATTATGAAGATAATATGTTTATATAAATAAAAAAATATTTACAAGGTGAAAAGTTTCTGGCTTTAACAGTATTGCAAAAGGGTAAAACTGTTACCTATACAGGGGAGGTAGGACTGCTGCAATAAGTGTGAATCTAAGGGAATATGTTGAATAAAATCATAATTAACTGATTCTCCTGTATTTTCTTTCACCCAAAGCCAGCCCTTTTTATATACAGATATATCTCTAAATGGTTAAAAAAGAAAATAGGATAAATCATTTTGAAGAAGACAAATCTAAAATTTCTGGCAAATTTCAGGGAGAAAGAGGAGTGATTCTTCCTGATATGTTAAAACTTTTTCTGCTTTCACTGCTGACACAGACTAATGTCAACAATATCCCCAGACATTTTGGGATTTGGGTTTTATTCCTTTGATCACTAATAAGACATTACTTATATATTTGTTATGTGAAAAGACATTTGGAAATGATGCAATGAAACCTTCAAAGATGAAAGACCCTCTTAAGAGGATGCATTTATTAACCTTTTAGTTACCAACCTGGCCAAAACCTGCTCTGATTCTATGAAACAGAACCACCCATTTTAAAGGTTTCCAATTTATATCAAAATCCTCCAACATAATTTTATATAAGTACCTTACATTAAGTTACTATCTTAGTAATGAAATAATTAATAATTTTAGTAAAACCAGCTCTGGTTCAATGAAATAAAACCACCATTTTAAAGATTTCTAATTTAAATTAACATTTTTCAACATAATTTTATGTAACAACTTTACATAATCACCATCATCACCATCATCAACCATTCATCCATGCTTGTTACACCCACCATACTGTCTTCAAACTCCACAGAAATCAAGACAACCACCAACATCATGCATACTTTCCAGATATTCTTGTATTTCTGTCCTTGTCTTTATGTCCTTGTCTTCCTCTCACTATTCTCACACCATTTTTCTTCCATCTTGTCTCCTACACACAACATATGTTCACACTTCTATTCAGTGCTCCCACCACTTCTCCCAATTCCCCTGTCATCATCATTACATACCATGTTCCAAACTGTTTTCACAAGGAACATGAAGCATTTGGTGATCATAAGTGGACTGAACTCCTCCCTTGTTTTGACTGGGTTCCCTTCCTTGAATTTGATGAGAGGGTGTGGGGCCCCCATGTACTTCAGGCTGTTATTATACCCTTAATGTGGTCCTTTTTTATGTGTTGTTTTATAGCTGGATGCCTTTCCCAGCACCAACTCTAAATAGAAAGACATGAGCACAAGTGGTGAAAGCTGATCTCAGGATTCTGAGCCTCACAAAGGAGGTGACAAAAGAAGACTTGTGACAAGGTGTAGTGTTGGAGGATATCTGTCCAACCTTTGCAGGCATGGAGAAAATAAATACTTTTGGTTGTGTCATATTCCAAAGAATTGAAAAGCACCATTGAGAGTGAAGTCAGTAACTTTTAGTGGTGGTGATGATGATGAAATGATGATGATGAAGAAGAGGAGGGAGGCCGAGGAGGAGGCCGAGGAGGAGGATAATATCGATGACAACTATGACTGGCTAGCAATGATAACAACACTGACATTGATAATGAGTACAATGATAGGGGAAGGGTGTCATTGTTGTTGTTAAGATAATTTAGTTATAGATAATGGTTTGTTTGTGTATAATTTGATTGAAACTCCATTTCCCTTGCTCCTGTGTACAAACAGCTGTTGACTTTACTGTGTGTATATAGATGGTATATATCTAGTGTGTGCCTCTCGATATTTATGTAACTCTCAGTGATGTGTATGTGTGAGGGATTTGTGCTGTGCAAAGGTCTGTGGATATTCATTCACCAATACAATACACCTACAGACCTTGTACAGTTCCTTCTACTACTACTACTACTACTACTACTACCATTACTATTATTACTGCTACTACTAAAACAACAACAACAACTACTACTACTATTACTACAATAACCTTTGTTCATCTGTATTAGTTCCATGCAAGGGCAATATGACAGAGAAATCCCTCATCGTCATCATCATTATCGTCATCACCCATTTTTCCATGCTTGCATGGGCTGGATGGATCTTTTCCAGTACAGTTACCCTTGTCACAGTCCTTCGTCAACCCAACTGTCAGCTTCAGTAATTTGAGATCAGCTCTCACCACATCTGTCCAAGTCTTCCTTGGCTGTCCTCTACAGTAGCTCCCTTCCACTAGGATTTCTTGGCATTTCTTCACCCAATGAGCATCATCATCATTATCATCATTATCATTATCATCATCATCATTGTGTAATGTCCATTTTCCACGCTAGCATGGGTTAGACAAGCTGTCCCACTCCAGGAGTCTGGATCCTTCCTCATTTCTAGCACTAAATCTCTACCCATGGTGCATCCCCTAGAAGCCATCACTGTGTTGCCCGTGTCCATTAAAGTCTCTTGCTATGATTAAGAGTTCCTTGACAGTCACTAGGGAAGTAGTCTGTATTAGGGATTTGTGAAAGTCATCTTTTAGTCCATCTGGTAGTCTCAAACGCTGTGCATATGCAGATATGATTGTCACAGTCGCTCTATCTAGGACTATCCTGAGGTTAATTATTCTGTCATTTACTCTTATGTACTGCAATTACATTATCTACCCATTTTTCTGCTAACAGAATACCTACTCCATTTAGCCTGTAATCATTTCCCACCTCCAAAAATCTACTCCCTTTCACTCTAACATCTCTACAATTTCTCTGATCTTCCTCTCATTGTGCCTACATTAATGGCTGTAGCTCTGAAGTTTTGGAGTTTGCTGGAAAATGGGGTTGGGAGTGTTGGAAGGAGGGATAATAATTTCAGTGGGATTATGTTATTGACCAGATCACAAAAAGTGTAATGAAAATTTTCATACACAAAATAAATGTAAAGGGAATTTAACAGTTTTCAAGTTAATAATTTGGTTTTATGTCATATAGTCTTAGAACCAAAGTGTTAATATCCTGGGTTCTTGTTAGGCTCTAAATCTTTTACATTTGGATCTTTTACATCTACATTCATGCTTAATTTTATAATATACACATCTTCTTCATATCCCTGCATATCATAAGAGGCAATTAAAGGGCTTTCACCAGAAAATACATCCAACAGCAAAATATTGCCTCAAAAAGGATGCCATGGGGAGTATAAAGCCTATCATAGGGTATGCATGACTAACCCCTGCTTTAGTATACCTGACTAATCCCTGCTTTAGCAGGGGAAATGGCCTTAAAATGCTTATTGTTGTTTATTGTGGTGTCTTGTTTATTTCCTTAAATTATATGCAGGTAATTGAACAAAGGACAGTAAATTACAAATTTCTATTTCGAAACAATGAAGCACAATAAACTGTAGAACTTAAAACTTTATTATTAATATTTTTTTTTTTTGTTGTTTAATCTTACATTTTCAATTTTCTCGCAAGAAATTTCCTTACCTTCCCTTGATGATGTCTGATGTGTTGAGGTTTCCACAGGAGTAAACTGACTGACAATTTCTTCACCATTTTCTGTCAAACAAGATGGAGCTAAACTCAAACTATTGCATAAAGCATCAAGGAAGGATGCAAATTCTTCGCAGTTTTCTTTAATGTCTGAAACAATAAATAAATTAGTTAGAACTTTCACATTTTCATATTCACCAGTTGGTTGAAATAAATATCCATCTCAATTGTAAGAGGGGAAGAGATACAGAGTGACAAGAAAACTGTTGAATGTCGGAAGAAAGAAAGTTATTAGCTACAGGGTATACTCAAGGGGGAAACAATCTAAATATATATCTGAGTCCCATAACTCCTGAGGGAGTTGAAGGGACACCATATTGACATAAGGCGTTTATAGAGCATCTTTTTTAATCCTGGAGGATTCCCATCTCCTCCCCAGGTCTGAATACAGCAGATTTCTTCCAGAGAAGGATAGAGAGTGAGAGAAAGGAAGTGAGAAATAGATATGGAGGTAGAATCAACCCCAGGACTAGACTAGTACTTTTTTATTGCTCTTGAATGGATGAAAAGCAAAGTTGACCTTAATTTAAATATATATATATATATGTTAAAGTAAACACCTTAATTTCACTACTTGTTCAGGCCGAGCCAGCCTACAGCTCTGTATGTAACTGAGGCTAATCAGCCCATGTACATAGGCGTCAAAACTATGTTTTTCCTATATTGTGATCCAGCAGAAAGTGAGGTAAAAGGGAGCATTACCTTGATAACGACCATCAGTCAGAAACGATCATTGGTAATTTTCTCCCAGCTTCTGCTGGAACTCACTAGGTGGTGCCTCGCCATCAGCTTCCAAATTCATAGCTAAAGGCTTTCAAATGTTTATTCGTAAACATACTAGAGAAGAAATTCCAAACATGGAAGCACGGCCTAGAATCAAAAGGCCTTAAAATTAACCTGGCTAAGACAAAAGTTCTAGTTTGTAGGAAAGAAAATATGGCGGCAGTCCCATCCGGGAAATGGCCATGCTCAGTGTGTAGGAAAGGCGTAGGTAGAAACTCCATTTTATGTCCCAAATGCAAAGTATGGGTGCATAAAAGATGTAGTGGGATCACAGGTAAGCTAACTAAGAACATAGATTTTACATGTGGCCGGTGCTCTGGTGCAATAAGTAGCAGCAAGTGCCCACAAAATACTAGCTCCTTCAACTGCGCAGAGGGTTCTATAGAAATAGTGGACAGCTTCCGTTACCTGGGTGACAAAATCAGCAGTGGGGGAGGGTGCTCTGAAAGTACAGTAGCTAGAGTCAGAACTGGATGGAAAAAGTTCAGAGAGCTTATACCACTATTAGCCGCTAGAGGGTTCTCCCTAAAAATGAAAGGCAGGTTATACGATGCCTGCATACGAACAGCAATGCTGCATGGCAGTGAGACTTGGGCATTGTGTGCAGAGGATATACGCAGACTAGAGAGGAATGAAGCTTGCATGCTCCGCTGGATGTGCAATAGTAATATACGTGAACGGCAAAGCATAAACGAACTAAGGAAAAAATTAGAAATAAGAGGGATCAGATGTTGTTTACTCGAGAGAAGGCTACGTTGGTACGGTCACGTGATGCGCATGAAAGACGACAGCTGTATAACAAAGTGCAGGGCAATAAAGATAGACGGTAGCCACGGAGTAGGCAGACCCAGAAAAACATGGGACGAGCTGATAAATTCCGACCTCACACGCTTACACCTCTCCAAGACAATGTCACTGGACCGAGACCTTTGGCGGTACTCAGTAATAGAGAAGACCCGCCTTACCTAAATACAAAGTAAAAACCTACTACAGTCAGTAGGCATCTCTATCAAAACACCCCCCCGTCCCACCACCTCCACCCCATCCACACCGCCCCTTTCAATGTACAGTTATGTTGGTCCCACAACATCCAGGCCGAAACAAATGAGATCGTGTAGGTGTCACGACAAAAAAACACACAGTCCACGCTGTAAATGTGGCCGTGTAGGCAACACGGTAAAAACCTCCCAGCCCCACACTGTAAATGTGGTTGGTGTTAGGAAGGGCATCCAGCTGTAGAAAACCCGCCAGACAGTCCACGCTGTAATGTGGCCGTGTAGGCAACACAGTAAAAACCTCCCAGCCCCACACTGTAAATGTGGTTGGTGTTAGGAAGGGCATCCAACTGTAGAAAACCCGCCAGACAGTCCTATGTGAGCAAGACAACCACTCTTGCCTCAAGTGGGAAAACCCCCGTCCAAACCCATGCAAGCGTGGAACACGGACGCTAAACCTGATGATGATGATGATGATACCATATATCATTAGATATACAAAATACACATACTTATATGTATACAGATATGCTGGAGTGAACACCTTAATTATATATATATATATATATATACATATATATATATATATATATGAACAAGAGAAGTGGAATTAGAATATGTAGAGGAAATAATAATTCAACAGACGATGGATAGTAGACAGAAACACAAATATTTAATAAGAAATAAATAACACAATGAATATTTTTTATTCTTTTACTAATTTCCGTTATTAGGCTACTGCCATGCTCGGGCACCACATTGAATGATTTCAGTTGATCATATCAACCTGAGTGTCTATTTGTTAAAATCTAGTACTTATTTTATCGATCTCTATTTGTTAAACTGCTAGGTTACAAACTACAAACAAACAGCATAAACACACACACATATAACAGAAGACACTTGCCCAAACTGCTAAAGCCACATGGTTGCGACATAGACTCCTTAACCACACAGCCATGCCTGTGCTTATTAAAAATAACACAGAATAACAAATAACAGACAGACAACGAATAAGTATATAATAAAAAGTAGACTAACATATTTCTTTGCAGTCAGGTTAATCATGGGTTTAAAGGTTTTCATGTCTTAATTATACTGAGCAGGCATAAAGAAAAATGTTGAGAATATTTGTTAATGTAGCAAAGTGAATTTCCAGGCTTGCTGTTATACAGAAGTTGCATGGTTTTTTTGCCCAAGGTGCCAAAATCACATGGTTTCGAAGTAGACAATTTAACCACAGCCATATCTATGCCTATTAAAAATGATAAATAACTAACAGACATTGTTGTTCTTTTCAGAGTTTTCCATATGAGTTAGAAGAGTTTATATTTGTTTCTTAGTTCCTAGATATGTGGTGTTATTGACATCTGATTGGATATTTAGGGGTTTCTAAATGCATGGATGTTGGAGTTTTATCTGAGTTCAAAGGGGTTTGATGTCATATCAATGTATACTATCATGATGGGATGTGTCTGGATGTTTCATTGGTAGACAATGTCATCAGTTTGGCATTGAGTCAATGGGGCATGAGCTGGAGGTTAAAGTAATTACATAATTCTCTAGAGCTTTTTGATAATTTTTGTTGAGTTTAAGATTGCTTGGAGTGAAATTTTAGGTGGTGGAGTAGGAAATTTTGATCAGGTTTTTGTTAAATATTGAATCATATTTGTATAGAGTGGGAAAGCATTAAAAGAAATATTTAGCTACTCAGGCTGATATTTCTAAGCTGTGGATCATACTGACTAGTGTTTCTGTGTCTATTTTGATTTGGTATAATAGTTTGAGTCTTTATGTAATTAAGTTTTCTGTATACAGTTAGCAATTACAGCTATTTTCCTGACCTGGCATACCTAACAGGCCAGTTCAACATCTGTTAATTCCTTTATCTCTTACTCTCTTTCATTCCTCTCACACAATGGTATGTCATGATATGGTAATGGTCCGTAATTTCTGATGGAGCCGTAGAGATAGACTCGTAGAGATTGATATACAGCGTTTCTAGGGCATTTAAGCCTGGCAGAGCCCATCTTTCTCCAAATCTGAGTACAGCAGATTTCTTCCAGAGAAGAATAGAAAGTGAGAGAAAGGAAGTGAAAAAGAGATATAGAGGAAGAATCGACCCCAGTACTAGACTGGTACTTTTTAGTAGACCTCGAAAGGAGGAAAGGCAAAGTTGACTGCGGTGGAATTTGAACAGATATAACAAAGCACTCTATCCAACGTTCTAACAACTCTACCAATTCGCCGCCAATTCTCACGCACAGCAGATGCTCTAATTCATTGGCAGTATCGGTAGAGGGTCGGACGCCATACTTTCCAGCATAGTTACGTCCCTTTACGGTCTGAGTTCAAATCCCGTTGAGGTTAACTTTGCCTTTCATCCTTACGGGGTCGATAAAGTAAAGTACCAGTAATGTACTGAGTAATTGCTGGCCTTGTGTCAAAAGTAGAAACAATTATTTATTCATTTAGTTTAATGTCAAAGGGAGACAACTCTATTCTCTAACTATTATAACATCAAATAGATATTAATCATTTATTTTTGTTCATTTATTCAGTTAATGCGAAAATTATACTTGAATTCTCCTCCCCTTATCTCTCTCTATATGTGTGCGTGCGTGTGTATGTGTATTCATCATCAGCATTATAATTTAACGTCGGTTTTCCCTGCTAGCAAGGGTTAGATAGGTCATTACAGTCAGAGTCATTACTCAAACAGAGCTACTGACATCTCAGATTGTTCAGAGACCAGCAATTTATTTACATTATCTTCTTCTTCGTTTAACGCTAGCATGGGTTAGACTCCCATATATATATAATTTAACATACGGCGTTGTTTGACACAACAAGTGGTTTCCTTAGTTAGGTAGCAAATTTGCGAGAATTCTCATGTAGGTTATTCTTGAAGTAATAATAGTGAAAGAGTGAAGAATAACAAGTATTCCGATGATTTGATCAGAGACACAAACTGTATTTAAGGTCGAGTGACGCAACTTCGAGTGATCAGCAGTTTTTAGACTCACCTGATCAATGAAACAATTGTTAATACTCTAAATAAAACCCTTTTTGTACAGCCGACCATGTTATTCTTAACTCTTTCACTATCATTACTCCAAGAATAACTTATATATATATATAGGTTATTCTTGGAGTAATAATAGTGAAAGAGTATATATATATATATATATATATATATATATATATATAGTGTTACCATTACACCAACACATCACCCATCTCCTTCCATTCAAATTAGAAGCTACATTTATAGGAAGGATAATGATAAGTAAGTTTGTTTTGAAACAGCAAGTTTGAAATTAGAAATAGAAGCTTTCACCGTATTTTTGACGAAAGAAATTTTAACCCGATAGTGGGGTTTAGAACCCTCTAAGAAATGGAAAAAGATCAGTATTGACAAAAGATACTCATCTTTTTCCATTTCTTAGAGGGTACTAAACCCCACTATAAAAATACGGTGAAAGCTTCTATTTCTAATTTCAAACTCGCTCGGTTTTTCAAAACAAACTTAGTTTATATATATATATATATATATATATATAACATCTTGACAAATGCTGCAACCAAGACATTGAGGTCATCATAAAGTCGACTGAAAGGAATATGGGAAATTTAAGGATTAAGGAAAACATTTTCATTAGTTGAATAAAACCAGAGCTAAATAATAGGTTAGAAATGTACAAAGCAGAATTGTTACTGTAGCAACACCATGCATGTGCATGTATTTTGCAAACACATAGACCAGTTAGGGAAGAAAACTCTGAAGACTCCGATCATTGGTTTGTTTTGTCTTGGACTGTTTCAGCTTCGCAATTGAATACTAAAATACACTGGGTAAAACATTACTTTGTTTTGTTTTGTTTCATGTCATCATTTTCCCTTTGTATGCATTGTACCTGCTTTTAAAAAAAATTATCCGTTTTTTTCTACATATCACACAATGCTTCATATTAACTACACCATTTTACTTTTTTTCATTTTAATATATTCATTTATTTATCTCCTCATCTTCAAACCTATAAAAAAACTTTTTTATATTTGATTACAATTTTTCTTTCTTTCTATTCTTCCCTGCATTGATCTACATCTTCTTTACCCAAATTTGGTACCTAAGACTTGGTAATAAGCCAACCAAGCCACTACCCAACAACTGACTACCATCCTTCCTAACCAAACCCCCATCTGATGACAGGCATATATAACTAAAAAATTTATTTTGCTCTAGCACTCATAAACAATTTCTTAGGAAAGGAAACAGAACTATTCCTGTAAGAGTCATTAATTAAATAATCATAAACATAACCACTCTACTTCATGTATTATAGGAGGGTTGGAATAAGTGGGGGTGGAATAAGCAGGTCTTGTCAGAAATAACTCTTTCCAACTGATCTGGCTGGATTCCCAAGCAAGACCAACCAAGCTCATGGATGTTATCCAACCATCTTGCTCGGGGTCTACCCCTGGGTCTCCTTTCGGTTGATTTTGCCCATAAAATCTGTCCAGCAATTCTTTCCTGAGACATTCTAACCACATGCCCATAGTACCAGAGCTGTAATCTCTCAATTTGGAGAAGTAGCAGCTCTACCTGGAGTGACTCTCTGATCTCCAAGCTACATACTATCAAGTAATGTTACTCCAAAAACCCTTTGGAGGAACCCCATTTTGGAAATGGAAAAGTATCAAACAAAATCCCTTATGATATTTAATTACATCCTATTATATTTTGAGTTCAAACCCCACCAAAGTTAACTTTGACTTTCATTCTTCTGGGATTGATAAACTAGTACCAGTAAGATACTGAATTTGAGTTCATCAATTCTATCCTCTCAAAAGATATATTGTCTTGTGCTGCCTTCTTCTTCTTATAAAGTGGGAAGCATTGGTGGGTAAAGAAGTGAGGATTTTATTGCATCCAAACTCAGAGAACTCCCTGAGCAAGCTGAGGATGTTGAAATGAAGTGGCGATTATTCAACTCAACAATTTCTGCTTCAGCTGTTAAATGCTGCGGGCGAAAGAGGCTTGGAGTGGTGTCCCTTGGTTCAATCAAGGGATCAAAGAAGGAGTCCTATATAGCTTGGTTTGGTAATAAATCCTCTTTCTTACACTTGTGGTACAAGCAGGCATGAAGAATCGCAGCAGAGACAGTAAAGGCATCCAAAATTAAATCATGGAAGGACTTTGGGGTTAAGCTGGAATCCGAATTCAAATCAGCAAATAAAGTGTTCAAACAGACCATCAATAAGAAGTCTGCCTCCTGTCTTGTGCCTTTGTAAAAAAAAATCATTATTTAAAATAAACACATATATATCTAGTATTATGTTCAGAACTGCTATCAAATCTCTAATCCCTCACCTTGTGAATTCATATAAGTCTATTTACATAAATGATGTTTTCCCGATTAATTATCGGTTATTGATAATATTGAATATGGTCATGTTTATGGGAATATATAGATTATGAATACACACACATTCGTTTTGTTTGATCTTTATGTAGTACAGAAGCATGGAAAAAAATCAATACATTCTTATAAGGATGGCCTTATGTATGTGTGATAACTTGAATTACAAATCCTACTTATACCTCATAATACATACATACATATACATACTTACGTACATACATATATGTAATAACTGCATATACACTTACATAGATACAAAGCATATACATGTGGCACACATATAATTCAAAGCATACAGATCCACACATACAATAACATCCATACCTGCCCCCACACACACACACACACGCTTGCATACAGTCATGCACACATATCTACCTAGTTGATGTCTAAATTCCAATGAGAGAGTCTTGTGTCTATGGTAGAAACTGACATTCTCTCTCTCTATTTGTAAAAATTTATAAAATAATAAAACCAGAAAAACATACATACATATATGTGTGTGTAAATTATAATATATATAAAAACGATGATGATGATGAGGAGGAGGCTGAGATACAAAGAGGTGATGTTTAAATATCAACAAATGCTGATTGGGTAAAATGGAATATAAGGATCTTTGTAGTGGAGAATCCTTCAAAACCTCCATGCTTCACAAAATTCGCAAACATTACACCTGATATTCCGCCTCCATACACACGCACGCATGTGTCTGTGTGTATATCATGACTCATACAATGTTCACTTTCCTGACATTTGTACATTATTTTATGTACTATACATGCACCTTTGATGAGTTGTAGTGCACCTGAGTACTGTACACAATAATTTCATTATATTATATTATAACCATTACATAATGGTGGTGAATTGGCAGTATCGGTAGAGGGTCGAACCCCATGCTTTGACGCATAGAGTTACCGCCCTTGCCATTCTGAGTTCAAATCCCGCCGAGGTAACTTTGCCTTTCATCCTTACGGGGTCGATAAAATAAAGTACCAGTAATGTACTGGGTAATTGCTGGCTTTGTGCCAATAGTAGAAACAATTATATTATAACCATTATTTGAGAAATAGAGGAAGACAGTTAGTATAAGGAAGATAGAGCATTGTAAAGCAATATATATATATAATTATGAAAAATATGAAAATTTATGAAAAACATGTATATGTGTGTGTGCAATAATATAAAAACGTTAAATTTACAAGTATGTTTTGAAACAGCAAGCGAGTTTGAAATTAGAAATAGAAGCTTTCGCTGTATTTTTGACCAAAGAAACTTTAGCTTGATAGTGGGGTTTAGAACCCTCTAAGAAATGGAAAAAGATGAGTATTGATGTACATGGGAGTTGAACCCACATCTTTGGTTATTCAGACCACTGTGCTACCATTACACCAATACAAAAGTTTTTCACTAAAATTTGAACAAAATCTGCCCTTACATATGAGGAAACATGTTTTAAAATTGATTATTTGATTTTAAACACCATCAAAGTTATTTCTTTTAAAAAAAAAATATGTTTGTAAAAGATGGCTATAATTTTTTACAGATAATTCACCCTTCACCCACGTCCCTAGATCTACCTCCCCAATCCCCATGCACCTCTCGCACCCAGGTCTCCAGTCCACACTGTAAAGTGGTCATGTAGGTGCCATGACAAAAAACACACAGCCTACACTGTAATGTGGTCATGTAGGTGTCACAGCAATAAGGGCCCAGCCTTCACTGTAAAGTGGTCATGTTGGTGACATGATAAAAATCACTAAGTCCTAACTTTAAAGTGATTGTGTAGGTGTCATGACAAAAAGCACCCAGCCCACACTGTAAAGTTGTTGTGTAGATGTCATGACAAAAATGCCAAGCCCTCACTGTAAGGTTGTCATGTAGGTGTCATGACAAAAAGCACCCAGTACACACAGTAAATGTTGTTGGCATTAGGAAAGGCATCCAGCTGTAGAAACCAAGCCAGAATAAGTTCTGTATGAACAAAACACAGTGACCTGATCTAACTTGTCTCGCAACAGGAAAACCTGTCTAACCCATGCTAGTGTGGAAAAATAGACATTAAATGGTGATGAGGAGGAGTATGATGAATTAACTTACTGATATAGCAATTAAAAGGCTCTTAACTCATGATAGCGTCAAAAGGATGCTGTTTGGACACAGCATTTCTTGGAAATTTTAAGCCAGGTGGAGCCCATCCTTCTCCAAGTCTGAACATATATTTCTTCCAGAAAGGAAAGAAAGTAAGATAGAAGAATAATCGACTCCAGTATTGAACTGGTACTTATTTATCGACTTCAAAAGGATGAAAAACAAAGTTAACCTCCATGGAATTTGAACTCAGAGTTCAGTGAGTCAGATCAAATACCATGGTATTGACTCAAATGCACTAATGACTCTGCCAATTCACTGCCTTTGATATGTAATTAAGTAAATGATATATCACTACTGACAGTAAACAGTAAAGCAATAGTAAATATTCATTTATCTAATTCCCTAGTAAGATACATAAAGTCAATTGCTTCACTTTTCTTAATTATAATTATTCACCAAAAAATAATCAATCCTGTTGAACTCAAGAAGTGAAATGGAAGTTGTGGCATTTATGCCTTTTTGATAAAATTATTAACTGGGCCAATAATATGGCAATTGGACCCAACCAGAAACTGAACCCAGCTTGCAGTTTTAATTTTCAATTATGAATTGCTAAAGCTGCTACCCAATAAAACTTCAGCTTGAATTTCAAATTATAATTGTTGTTGCTAGGCAGTATGATGTCTGGCATAGCTACAGTTAGTGCAATTGATGGCTTGTTTGTCTTGCCTGTCTAATGGAAATTATAAAACAAACAGTACCAGAACCATAAAAATAGACTGACAATTTAACTGAACATCATGTGTATGAAAAGGTTAGTGCATAAACCAATGAGATGAGAGATGTAATTACTTATTACAAGATGACAGTTAGAATAACAAGTTGATATGGAGAAGAAGCAGTCAATCATAGCTACTTGATTGGAACAGTGGCTGAACTACCTATCAAAGAATTAGTAGTTTATATATAAGCTGCTATTGGTACTTCACTACCACTAATCTAATCCATCTGACCCTAGAGGGAGGCAAATAGCCAACATAAGCAGAAAGATCATTGGTGTACTATTAATCCTTTAACCATATCCAACCAGAATTCTCTCACCTTTCTCTTCAAACCAGCTATAACCAGCTGCTCATACCAATGTTAAGGCATTGTTCTCAAAATAAATAACAACATCATCAAAATCTCGTAGATTCGAGATTATGTGAGATAAAGCCTTTACCATGAAAATACAATAGTAAATATAGAGTAATGTAAATAGTAATGGGTTATGTTTTTTCAGTAGCTAGCAGTGCTGAGTCCCTATATGGCCTTGGAGCATTATTGATTGGCAGTATCAGTAGAGGGTCGGACGCCATGCTTTCCAGCATAGTTACGTCCCTTTACGATCTGAGTTCAAATCCCGCCGAGGTTGACTTTGCCTTTCATCCTTACGGGGTCGATAAAATAAAGTACCAGTAATGCACTGGGTAATTGCTGACCTTGTGCCTAAAGTAGAGACAATTATTGAAGCATTTGCATTGTGAACTTTGTTTTAACTAATTTCATTACCCCTGTGCCAAAACAAGTCGACTTAGTTATGAATTAATAAATTCATGACAAAAAGCACCCAGCCCACACTGTAAAGTAGTCATTATGGTGCCACAATAAAAGGCATCCAGTCTACACTGTAAAGTGGTCATGTAGGTGTCATGACAAAAAGCACCCAGCCCACACTGTAAAGTAATTGTGTGGGTGTCACAGCAAAAAGCACCCAGCCCACTCTGTAAAGAGGTCGTTTTGGTGCCATGATAAAAGGCACCCAGCCCACACTGTAAAATGGTCATGAAGGTGTCATGACAAAAAGCACCCAGCCCATACTGTAAAGTGATCGTTACAGTGCCACAATAAAAGGCAACCAGCCCACACTGTAAAGTGGTCATGTAGGTGTCACAACAAAAAGTACCCAGTACACACTGTAAAGTGGTCATGTAGGTACCATGTCAAACGATACCCAGTCCACACTGTAAATGTAGTTGGCATTAGGAAGGGCACCCAGCCATAGAAACCAGGCCAGAAACAGTTCTGTATGAGCAAGACATGGTTACCTGACCTGACTTGACTCAAATGGGAAACCCATTTAACCCATGCTAACATGGAAAATAGACATTAAATAATGATGATGATGATGATGATGAAGATGTGAAAGATAGGGCAGAGTTGTGGAAGGGATCTTATAGACAGTTTCTGATATCTGGGTGACTATAACTTAATGTTTGGGGTAGTTGTTAGTGAAAACATATCAACTATAGTAAAGAAGAAGTGGAAGTTCAGGAAGATGTTACTTCTGTTTGTAAACAAATTGACTCTTTCTCCATAGAAAAGGTAGATTGAATGAATCATGTGCATGGAATGTGGTGATGTGTGGTAATGAATTGTGGATGTTGAGTGTGGAAGGTCTGTGAAGTAGTAAGAGTATAAAATAAGTTGACAATGTCAAGTTATAAACACAAGATACAATAATTACTCTGGTGTCTCAAATAATTGTCCTCCACCACTGCTGATCAATTTTTCAGATTTTTCCTATCACCTCCACTTTGTTAAATTTTGCTAATCTATCTCTGGCAAAATTTTATTTTAAGTGGTAGCATTCTTGTGACAATTTTCTTTAGACACTAAAAAACATTATACATGACAAAAAAAAGAACATTACTAGAAATCTCATGTTATAAAATAAATAGGATAGGTTGGGGTCTCAATATGTAAACTAGATGACTAATTCTGGTTTTTAAAAAAAATCAAGAGACAACCTAGAAAAATTACTGATTTTACAACCCTCCCACCCCAGCTTATTCCACCTCACCCCCTATTATTTGGCACCCAAGAGTACATTGATATTATACTGTATACTGTTTACTTGAACCATTAACTCTTA
This sequence comes from Eledone cirrhosa, assembly GCA_964016885.1. Classification (NCBI taxonomy): domain Eukaryota; kingdom Metazoa; phylum Mollusca; class Cephalopoda; order Octopoda; family Eledonidae; genus Eledone; species Eledone cirrhosa. Next base: position 303,697,507 of record OZ024740.1, read on the forward strand.
TAATATACTATTGATCTTAGACAAGTCACATAACTCTACTTACCTTAATAAGCTGGAAATAGGTATCTCTCCTTTGTGTGTGCATGTGTGTGTGTGTGTGTGATTTGAATGGTTAAAATTAGTAAAAAGCATCTAATTGTAAAAAAATAAACAACTGCTCCAACAATTTATGTACAAGTGAGAATTGTCAGACATATACAACCTTCTGGATGTAATGTTAAAGTAAAAAAAATATGTTGGTGAGTTGGTGATGATGTTTTAGATATGTTTCTTTCTTTTGTCACTTTGGTGTGTCATCTTGAGTATTATTTGTTCTTCTTCGCCCACTTATTCTTGAGAGGGTTATAGTAGCAGAGTCCTCAAAAACTCCTTCCAGCAAGTCCTGTCAGAAACAACCGTCAAGGGAGACCAGCCAATTCCAACTGATCCGGCGAGATCCCTAAGCGTGACCAGCCAGGCACATGGATGTTATCCAACCATCTTGTTCAGGGTGTACCCCTGAATCTCTGCCAGTTGATTTTGCCCATAAAATCTGTCCAGCAATTCTTTCCTGAGACATTCTAACCACATGTTCATAATACCAGATCTGTGATCCCTCAATTCGGAGAAATAGCGACTCTACCTGGAGTGACTCTCTGATCTCCAAGCTACACACTCTATCAAGTAACGTTACTCCAAAGACCCTTCAGAGGAACCCCATTTTGTCCGTATTATTTAATAAGGAAAATTAAATGAATTTTGTAGTTAATTGAATACTGATAATGTTGTCAAACTGAAGATCCAAGCTAAGATTGGACAAACTCCCCATGGTAACAATAAAATGACATCAAAAGAAAACTAATGGAAGCACATTTAGAAAAATACAGATCTTCCAGTAAAAGCTGGCCTTGTGCCTTAATTAGAAATCAATATTTCATCGTCAAATAATTTTCCAGTCCTCTCACCTTTTACGTTACTGTACACACCATTTTCTTTAATAAGAAGCAAGTAGATTATTTGCAATCTTTAATATTTTTAGTCTGTTTTTTTTTTATTATTGTGCTTACTTTCTTTGTTCCCTTGCAAATATTTTTTTCTGCTGCTGCTACTGCTGTTGTTGTTGATGTTGTTGTTGTTGTTGTTGGTGGTGGTGGTGATGGTGATGATGATGGTTGTAGCATTAGTCAATGCCATCATCATCATTGGGCTGTTGTTGTTATTGTTGTTGTTGCTTGTGGTGGTGGTGGTGTGGTGTGGGATGATGGTGGTGGTAGTGGTATTAGTCATTGTCATCGTCATCATCATCAGGCTATTGTTGTTATTGTTGTTGGTGGTGGTGGTGGTGGTACTATTAGTGTTCATTATTGTCATCATCATCAGGCTCTTGTTGTTTAGCTCCAACTCAGCCCTAATCAAGCAGCCATCTTTTATTTAGACATTAGTGATTCCTGGACTACATCTTCAATATGTACTTCCATTTTATTGTCTTTTCTTTTGTGTTTTTTTAACATAGAGTTTTATTTAAGTGTCATTTGACTGCTATTTCTAACAGCTTGAGCGACCATATTGAAGTTCCCTTCACTGGTTCAGTGAAATTGTTGTTTGTTGTTGTTAGTGGTGGTGTTGGTGGCATTATTGACATTATTAGTCCCTTAATATTTTATCATGTAATTAATGTATATTGTTTAATATACCTTATCAGTGAATTTAGTTTCATAGAATTAGTTCTGATCAATAAGTATGTATTAGTTTTGTGTTTTGTATTGACTGTTTTATGTGAGATGAGGCAATGCTTTTGTTGTTGTTTTTAATGTTTGTAGCTTGAAATTTCAAATTTATTTTTAAAAAGGCGCCAAAATACATTATCAAAGCTTTGATCATATATTTTGGTGCATTGTATTTGTGAGGTTCCTAGCAATATTTAATTGTATTTATTATATGTGTTTATATTTGTGTTCATATTTTCATTCTGAAAGAATTGTGAACAATTTGTAATGTTATTTATACAACTGTGAATAAAATGTTTGTTTTTTTTTCATTTATTAAAAACTAGGATCTTTTCAACAATTAAATTTTGAAGAGAGGATTAAAATTAAAAAAAATAATGAACGTTTTTAACCAAAATTTAAAATTATAATTTAAAATAAAAAAAGGTAATTAAAGAAAAGTTAAATTTAAATTGATATAAAAATGATTTATTTTTATTTGATTTTAATTAAAGTAAAACTTTTGATTTCCTTTTATGAAAATATCACAATGTTATCGATTTGGTATTTTATACAAAATAAAATATAGAAAAAATACCCAAATAGAATAGATGAGAATATCTAATTTAAGTTCACAAATTTACCATTTACTAACAACAAAGAATATTACCAGAATTTATATTAACTTCACTGTTGTAGGTCAGACTGTTGGTGTTGTGGTTGTTGTTGATATGTCTTTTGTTGTTATTAATGTTATTCTTGTTGATGTAATTGTTGTTGCTGATGTGGTTGTAGTTGCTATTGTTGATATGTTTGTTGTTGTTGATATAGTTGTAGTTGTTGTTATTGGTGATCTGATTCTTGTTGTAGTTACTGTTGTTGATATGATTGTTGTTGTTGTTATTGGTGATGTGATTCTGGTTGGTGTTGTTGGAGTTGTTGTTGGTGGTGGTGTTGGTGGTGGTGTTGGTGATACTTGCAATGATGTCAATGGTGGTAGTTTAATGGTGGGAGTATAGTGGTGACATTGCTGGTGGTGGCAGTGATGAAAACGGGAATAGTGATGGTCAAGATGGTTTGTGGTTGTTGTGATTGTTGTTGATGCTATTGTTGTTGTTGACGGTATTATTATTGTTGTTGTTGGTGGTGGTGGTGATAAAAGTTTGAAATATTTTTGTTATTGTTTTGTTGCTATCATTAATGTTATTGTTATTGTTTTGTTGTTGTCGTTATTGTTATTGCTGTTGTTTGTATTTACTGGGGGGGGGGGGGGAGTAAATCCTCACGTCCCATCCATTCACTCTTTCACATAAACTTCAGTACATATCATCTTCATACTGTGAATGGAGCTGAAAGTGTGCTCTGTTTTGGCAGAAACGGTGTACAGACAAGAGAAGTGCTGCAATTAACAAGCATGCAATCACTGCACCAACTGCAATCAAACACTTGCCAACTCGGAAGCCTGTTCTTATGAAAAATATTTCTGTGTTGTTGGCCTCTAAGCTAGTGTTCACTACCAGAGTTACATTCATACAGGGCACCCACGTACATTGGATTACATAGGACAGGGTTTTGGCTTCGTTCACTCCACCAGGTACTTTAAGATCTTGTGAAACGGGAGCTACAAAAGGGATAAAAGTAGGATCTGAGATTGCAGCTTCTTCACAGATACACATTCGGCATGTTTCAATTTCAGTAATCAAGGGTTCCGTT
>OZ024740.1:303705904-303783404 GCA_964016885.1 Eledone cirrhosa
ACTCTATCCCAGTCTTGAGTAAACTGCGGCCCGCATGTCACCTATTTGTCTTTCTGAATGGCACGCCTAATTTCAAAATTGCATTGAATTCTTTAGTATTCATATGATGAGCCACATCCTATATGACTCACTGCTCAAAAAAGGTAGCCTATGCCCGCTCTATCCCATAAAATTTGTAGCCTTATATCTATGTTAGAAATTAACCAGCCTTGTCTTTCATCCTTCTAGGGTCGATAAAACCAGACTTGGAAGTTCTTTGAGATAGTACCCAGTGCTCCTATGACAGTTGGGATGACCCTGATCTCGTGACAGTTCCAAATCCTTTTCAATTCCCACTTTAAATTAATATTATAGGGCGGTGAATTGGCAGTATCAGTAGAGCATCAGACACCATGCTTTGTAGCATGGAGTTATGACCCTTTACGTTCTGAGTTCAAATCCTGCCGAAGTTAACTTTGCCTTTCATCCTTACGGGGTCGATAAAATAAAGTACCAGTAATGCACTGGGTAATTGCTGGCCTTGTGCCTAAAGTAGAAACAATTATTATTATTATTATTATTAAAGAGGGTGGATTGGCAGTATCGGTAAAGCATCGGACACCCTGCTTTGCAGCATAGAGTTACGACCCTGTATGTTCTGAGTTCAAATCCACCGAGGTTAGCTTTGCCTTTCATCCTCACAAGGTCGATAAAATGAAGTACCAGTAATGCACTGGGGTCAATTTAATCGACCCTAGAAACAATTATTATTATTATTATTTCATGTGATTTGCTACTGCATGACTTGGTGCACCTCCATGTTCGTGAGGTATATGCAGTATTGTGAGTTCTTTTTTTTTGTGAATGGGGGAGTATAAAAATCTTTTGTTAGTGCAGTACATCAGTCTGGTTTTGTGAATGGAGGAGTATAAACTCCTCTTGTTAGTGCAGTACATCAGTCTGGTTTTGTGAATGGAGGAGTATAAACTCCTCTTGTTAGTGCAGTACATCAGTCTGGTTTTGTGAATGGAGGAGTATAAACTCCTCTTGTTAGTGCAGTACATCAGTCTGGTTTTGTGAATGGAGGAGTATAAACTCCTCTTGTTAGTGTAGTACATCAGTCTGGTTTTGTGAATGGAGGAGTATAAACTCCTCTTGTTAGTGTAGTACATCAGTCTGGTTTTGTGAATGGAGGAGTATAAACTCCTCTTGTTAGTGCAGTACATCAGTCTGGTTTTGTGAATGGAGGAGTATAAACTCCTCTTGTTAGTGCAGTACATCAGTCTGGTTTTGTGAATGGAGGAGTATAAACTCCTCTTGTTAGTGCAGTACATCAGTCTGGTTTTGTGAATGGAGGAGTATAAACTCCTCTTGTTAGTGCAGTACATCAGTCTGGTTTTGTGAATGGAGGAGTATAAACTCCTCTTGTTAGTGTAGTACATCAGTCTGGTTTTGTGAATGGAGGAGTATAAACTCCTCTTGTTAGTGTAGTACCTCAGTCTGGTTTTGTGAATGGAGGAGTATAAACTCCTCTTGTTAGTGCAGTACATCAGTCTGGTTTTGTGAATGGAGGAGTATAAACTCCTCTTGTTAGTGCAGTACATCAGTCTGGTTTTGTGAATGGAGGAGTATAAACTCCTCTTGTTAGTGCAGTACATCAGTCTGGTTTTGTGAATGGAGGAGTATAAACTCCTCTTGTTAGTGTAGTACATCAGTCTGGTTTTGTGAATGGAGGAGTATAAACTCCTCTTGTTAGTGTAGTACCTCAGTCTGGTTTTGTGAATGGAGGAGTATAAACTCCTCTTGTTAGTGCAGTACATCAGTCTGGTTTTGTGAATGGAGGAGTATAAACTCCTCTTGTTAGTGCAGTACATCAGTCTGGTTTTGTGAATGGAGGAGTATAAACTCCTCTTGTTAGTGCAGTACATCAGTCTGGTTTTGTGAATGGAGGAGTATAAACTCCTCTTGTTAGTGCAGTACATCAGTCTGGTTTTGTGAATGGAGGAGTATAAACTCCTCTTGTTAGTGTAGTACATCAGTCTGGTTTTGTGAATGGAGGAGTATAAACTCCTCTTGTTAGTGTAGTACATCAGTCTGGTTTTGTGAATGGAGGAGTATAAACTCCTCTTGTTAGTGCAGTACATCAGTCTGGTTTTGTGAATGGAGGAGTATAAACTCCTCTTGTTAGTGCAGTACATCAGTCTGGTTTTGTGAATGGAGGAGTATAAACTCCTCTTGTTAGTGCAGTACATCAGTCTGGTTTTGTGAATGGAGGAGTATAAACTCCTCTTGTTAGTGCAGTACATCAGTCTGGTTTTGTGAATGGAGGAGTATAAACTCCTCTTGTTAGTGTAGTACATCAGTCTGGTTTTGTGAATGGAGGAGTATAAACTCCTCTTGTTAGTGTAGTACCTCAGTCTGGTTTTGTGAATGGAGGAGTATAAACTCCTCTTGTTAGTGCAGTACATCAGTCTGGTTTTGTGAATGGAGGAGTATAAACTCCTCTTGTTAGTGCAGTACATCAGTCTGGTTTTGTGAATGGAGGAGTATAAACTCCTCTTGTTAGTGCAGTACATCAGTCTGGTTTTGTGAATGGAGGAGTATAAACTCCTCTTGTTAGTGCAGTACATCAGTCTGGTTTTGTGAATGGAGGAGTATAAACTCCTCTTGTTAGTGTAGTACCTCAGTCTGGTTTTGTGAATGGAGGAGTATAAACTCCTCTTGTTAGTGTAGTACATCAGTCTTGTTTTGATACGGGGGAGTATAAACTCTTCTTGTTAGTGCAGTACCTTGTGTTGTGAATAGAGGAGTATAAAAACCTCTTGTTAGTGCAGTACCTTGTGTTGTGAATGGAGGACTATCAAAACTTCTTGTTAGTGCAATACCTTGTGTTGTGAATGGGGGAGTATAAAAACCTCTTGTTAGTGCAGTACCTTGTGTTGTGAATGGAGGAGTATAAAAACCTCTTGTTAGTGCCATACATCAGCCTTGTTTTGATATGGAGGAGTATTAACTCCTCTTATTAGTGCAGTACATCAACCTTGTTTTGATATGGAGAAGTATAAACACCTCTTGTTAGTGCTGTACATCGCCCTTGTTTTGATATGGGGTTTAGCTTACTTGTTTGTGTTATTTTAATGCTTGTTCTGTTGTATATGGTGTGTGTAATGGGAGCTGTGTTATTTTATTGGCTATTTATTATTCTTGAAGAGTATATTTTGTGAGTTGTATAGTTTTATCTTAGCAGATGTTTTTTTGTATGGTGTGTGCATTTAGTGTGTTGTGTGGTAAGGCATCCATATTTTTGTTCATATATATTGTTTACTATATCTAGTGCTGCTCCACTTGTATTATTTGCAGTGTTTTTATCTTCTTGCCCCACATCATGACTATTTCAATATCTTTACATTTGGACAGATTCTTTTCAAACAATATTTTGGTCAAAAGGGATAACAATGTCTGACAGTGTACATTTGTTTTTGTTTTGCTATTTTCAGTCCTTGATTATTATGTCTGGGTAGTTTTCCTTGATTTCTTTGTCAGTTTGGACAGGCATATCCAATATGAATGTGGTGTGGTTGTTGTCATGTACCATGTTGGGTACATGTTTAAACCACGTTTTTGTATGTTTTCATATTGAAATGTTGGTAAATTACCCAGTAAATATGGCTGTCAACTCAACCATGTGTATACTCTCAGGTCCCAAATAATAGGGGATTGGAATAAACAGGGATGGAATAAGAGGTGGACTGGAAAATTTTTTATTTTTCTAGGTTATCTCTGCTGATTTTTTTTTTAAACCAGAATTAGTCGTTCGTTTAGTTTACATATTGAGACCCCAACCCATCCTATTTCTTTTATAATGTATAGGATTTCTAGTAATGTTCTTTTTTGTCATATATGTATAAGGAGAATTAATTGTCACAGGAATACTACCTCTTAAAATAAAATTTAACTTGAGGTAGATTAGCAAAATTTTATAAACGGTTGGAGGGATAAGAGCAGTGGGGGGGGGGGGGGGGGATTTGGAAAAGTTAATAAGCAGGGTGGAGAGGAGCGATTATTTGAGACTCAAGAGTATATTCAGACTTGGCAAGGACTGGTCAGTTAGAGATGATGTGGTCAACTGTTTCATTGACTTGATTTCACTGTCTTCACTTGGTGTTAGGATCTGTTTTCCTTATTTTGTTCTTATAATTGTTTGTGACCAGACGTGTGCAGCAAGAATCAGCCCTTCTGTTTTTTGCTCAATCCAGAGTTTTTAGACCATTATTGACTTTCATTTTGATTTACTTCTTTGTCAAACCACTTTTTAAATCTATCCCTCTAACATTTTCTTTCATTTCTACATGCAAAATATCATCTAGCTCTAAGATCCCCAAATATTTATAGCCATCATCTTCTTCTTGTTCTCCCATGGTTTCCCTCAATGGCAGTCATAATCCACTACAGGCTGTTTTCTGTGAATATTATCTTTTGGTAAAGATGGTATTTTGAACTTGTACTGATGTAACTTACTTGAATCTAATAGCTCATGATATGTAATGTCTTGTGGCTGACATATAAGCAGTAGTAGTGGAGAGACACACATATACACACCATGTTAGAGAGAGAGAGAGAAAGAGGGAGAGAGAGAGAGAGAGAGAGAGAGAGAGAGAGAGAGAGAGAGAGAGAGAGAGAGAGAAGCTGATAAACTCACTTCATTTGCTTATTGCAAAAATTGTAGAAAAATTAAGAAAAAAAAGATAAAATTATTATAGATAAATTTAATGACATGCAAATGATTAAATTGACCAAAAAATTTGCTAAAAAAACTAAAACAACTCAATACCTTACAGAATCAAAGAATAAATTAAATAAAAATTTGACAAAAAGACATACAAAATATGGAATAGTGGATTCCATGAAGTAATAGAACAGCTAAAACAGAGAATTCTCTTGAAAAGCCAAAAGATAAGGAGATATGTAAATAGAAATAAACAGTTTGAGGAGAATAGTTCGTTTCAAAATAATGCAAAATAATTCTTCCACACTTTGGAAGGAAACAATGGGAAGGGTGCTATTCTTAATGCTGATAATGCAAAGGAGTTCTAGAATGGGATATGGGAGGACAGTTTGAGGCAGAGATAGGAGATCGAGTGGATAGACACTATCAAGACAGAATTGCAAGGAGGAAATATACAAAGAGATATTACCATAAGCACAGTTGATGTGAAGGATCAAATAGCCAAGATACCAAACTGGAAGTGCCCTGTTCACACTGTAAAGTAGTCATTTGGGTGTCTCAATAAAGAGTGCCCAGTACACACTGTAAATGTAGTTAGCATTAGAAAGGGCACAATTTACAGTAGCCTTTACTAGTGTTCTTCTTACTCAATTCTAATCACAATGAAAATTTCTCATCGTTTAATAATTTTGACGGAACTTTTCTTTCATAGAAAGTGGATTTCAGTTTTTTCTTCGGGGGAGTGTCATTTTCATCACTATCAGAGTGATATTCTATATTCACTTTTTTCCCCACTCATAATGAAAAAGTGTCCAGTCCACACTATAACGTGGTTGTGTAGGTGACATGACAAAAAGCAACAAGACCACACTGTAAAGTGGTCATATAGGTATCTGACCTGGCTTGTTTCACAACGTGACATCTCGTCTAACCCATGCTAGCGTGGAAAATGGACGTTAAATGGTGATGGTGATGATAGGGATGATGATGATGATGATGGGTTCAAAGTGTTTCTTAAAAAAGCACAACAGTTCAGATATTGAAAGATGACACCATCAAAGCACACTGCATGCCGTAACACAACTATTTAAACTGAACTGATACGGTTGTCTTCCAAGAATTCATTTTAATCACTTTATATTTAGATGTCTTTGCATATTGTCAGTGGAATCTATTCTAGTAAAATGTCCACTGATCGACTGTAAGTGAATAGTGCATTAGCATTGGCTACCAGGATAATACAGAAGATGGCTGGCTACTGATTTGAAATACTCCGCAGAAGAGTATTGATATCAAGTGAGATCTGATGGGCAAATATATTTAATGGATAGCATCTTGATGTAAAAGTCGTTATAGCTGATAAATGATAAATCATCAAATGGTGATTTTAGAATAACAATTAAGCTAAATTCTCAAAACAAGTACAATCTCTAAAACATACCAAAAAACCCGGATGTAGTACCTAACGTACAAAAAAGTCAAATTATGGGCAAATGGTACCAAATTTGCACGAACGTACTAACTTCTGCTGCGCTGCTTTTTTTATTGCCAAAATAATTGTTTTGTTTTTTTCTTTTTGTGTTGGCAGTGGTGTAGGAGAATCGGTTGCATACTTAGAATATCAAAACTGTGGGTACTAGTTTGTGTAGTGAATGGAAACCTATGTATGAAAGAGGAGATTCTTCCTAGAAAGAAGTAATATTTACATCTTGGGAGAAATTGTCTGATGTCTCAACTCAGTGGTTCTCAAATTGACAAATACTACACCCTCACCATCCCCATATAAGTGAAAAGTTTCTCCCCCTCCTCTCTATGAAAAGACAAAAACAGTTATATAATATAACTGGCAGAATCGCTAGAGCGTCGGACAAATGCAGTATTTGTTCTGTAACTCTTTACGTTCTGAGTTCAAATACAGCTGAGATTAACTTTGCCTTTCATCCTTACACGATCAATAAAATAAAGTACTAGCAATGCACTGGTTCGATTTAATCAACTTTCCCCTCCTCCAAAATTGTTGTACCTAAATCAGAAACTATTATTATATTGGATTGGCAGTATCGGTAGAGGGTCTGACGCCATGCTTTTTAGCAAAGAGTTATGGCCCTTTATGGTCTGAGTTCAAATCCCGCTAAGGTTAACTTTGCCTTTCATCCTTACGGGGTCGATAAAATAAAGTACCAGTAATGTACTGGGTAATTGCTGGCCTTGTGCCAAAAGTAGAAACAATTATTATATTACAATAGAAATATTATAGAATCATAGCTATAAAAAAAATCTCAATTTTATTAAACATGGCAATTTGTCCGCTCTCTTTTCACTTCTCACAGTCCACCCTTCTCAGGATAAGGTTTGATCTCCACATGGGAAACTACGGCCTTAATTCAAATCCTAATTTTAATCTTTACTCAAACTTTTGTCCTTTTCTTCCCTAATTGAGATAATATATTTGGGAGGAATTTTCTAAAATCATTTATTATTTACAGTTGTATAAATAACATTATACAACTGTAAATATGTGAGTGAATAATGCATTATCATTGGCTACCAGGATAATACAGAAGATGGCTGGCTACTGATTTGAAATACTCTGCAGAGTATTTCAAACACATATAATAAATACAATTAATTATTACTAAGAACCTCACAAATATAATGCACATAATATATATCAAAGCGAGAGAAAAAGAAAAGGAAAGAAAAAACACAAACAAACAAAAACAACCATCAATTCTTTTGACCACAAGGGTGAACGGGAAATTTTGAGGCAAGGCAACAAATAATATTCATTCTTAAAAGTTAAGATTTTAATGCATTGAAATAATTTCCTTGGAGATAATGGTAAATGTGTTTTTTTTTTTTTTTGCTCCTCTATCTATAGTGAAACAGAAAATATGAAATATATATGCTTATTCTTAACAAAACGCTGGACTTTAAAAGCTTCATTCTCCAAATAAAACGTCATCTTTGTTTCTCTTGTATAAATTAGCGAATGTTTGTCAGGGTTTTTTCACAATATAATAATTTCTTACTCAAGCACAAGGCCAGAAATTTATCGCAGAGGTGTTAGTTGATTATATTGACCCTAGTACTTGACTTGTACTTTATTTTATTGACATTGGAAGGATGAAAGGCAAAGTCTACTTCGGCGAGATTTAAACTTAGAGTCAAAACAAATATCGGAAAGCGCTCTAACAACTCTGCCAATTTGCTGCCTTCATAATGTCATACTGGTTTCTAATTTTGGCACAAGACCAGCAATTTTAAGAACAAGGGAAATTCGATTATATCTACCCTAGTACTTTACTTGTACGTTATCTTATCGACCTTGGAAGGGTTTGAACTCAGAACGTAAGGAACCGTAACTAAATGTTCGTTATGTAGAAAGTCCCTAAAGTGTATCTCAAGACAAGAGGCTCATCAGGCTGGTGCGTATCCTGGTTTCATGGCTTGAAGTGCCTGAGAGTACAAGACTCCCCCCTGGACAAGACACCAATCCATAAGGTCAAACCCCCACCTATTGTTGGAACTTATTTTCAGCAGAGTATACTGGAGCAACATGAAATGAAGTGTTTTACTCAAGAACACAGCACACAACCCAGCCCAGGAATCGAACTTGCAACATTATGATCGTACGTCCAATAGCCTTACCACTGGGCCACTAGTAAAATGGGAAACCTGAAGTGCCATAGTACTGCCTAGATTACTCTGTGACTGACCTCAAATGGGTATTTGTTAACTTCCATATTGAATCTAAACAGACATTGTTGCTGTATCTCGTTGGAGCATCACCACACCTTATTCATGCAGCTTATTATTGGTTATCTAACATGTGTATATGTATGTATCAGTATGTGTATACAAATGTGTTTGTGTGTGTAAGTCTGTGCCTGTGTATACATGTGTACATGCATGTCAGTATGTATATTAGTGTGTCTATTTCCAAATGTACTAATTACTACATGTGTCTCTGCACATGTGTATGTATATGTGTATGTTAGTATAAGAGTGTGATCAATGTAGGTGTATGCATATTTCTATTTAATGAGAGCTCGTCCGTTGTGTCTTCAGTAGAGTCGATATCACGTTCAGTGTTTTCGCTGAGGACAGAGATCAATACCTAAGCCTGATTGTTGACCATATAATTATGTTAACTAACTGAACAGATATAGTTTCAGCTGATAGATTGCTTAGCTACATAAGAGTGTGTGTATGTTTGTCTGTGTGTGTGTGTGTGTTGATGAACAAATACAGTGTTAGCTGATAAATTGATACTATTGGTTATACTACAAATAAGTTTATGTGAGAAGTAGAGAGAGAGGGGATATGTGTGTGTATGTAATTAAGTTTGTTTTGAAACAGCAAGCAAGCTTGAAAATAGATATAGAAGCTTTCGCCATATTTTGACTAAAGAAATTTTAGCCTGATAGTGGGGTTTAGAACCCCCTAAGAAATGAAAAACGATGAGTATTGACGTACATGTACAGTATAAGCAGCTCAACAAATTAAGAATTTGGAGCAGATATATACTAATTTAAGGCATCATAACATATAATATGTATGATGATTATGTTTCTCAATGGACGTTTGTCCAGAGCATCAATAATTCAAATTATAAGATAGATGTAAGATATAGAAGATATATATAAGGAAAAAGCCATATTTCCTTAGAGAAATACAGTATCTTGTACATATATATAAAGCATAATATATTTAGGAAAAAGTACCTACTTTCAGGTGGAAACAGGAACTTTTCCACCTTAAAGTATCTACTTTTTCCTAAATATATATGTACAAAATACTATGTGTTTCTCTAATGTACAAAATACTGTGTTTCTCTAACAATATATGGCTCTTTCTTTATATATACATATCTCTCTATATATAAAATTATTTGTCTCTCTGTCTGTGTCTGTTTCCTTATGCATTCTCAAACAGCTTGACTAAATCAAATCAAATTTTACAAGGTATTAAAACATGTAATTTTTATTTTCATTTGGATTAAAACAATATAACATTTTATCTAAATATTCTACTATAAACTATAAGTAAATAACATTTTATAACACGACGATGATGACATCACATTTTGTATATGAGTGTGTATATGTCTGTGTGTGTGTGTGTGTTTGCACATTTGTTACATACGTTAGGCCTCAGTAAGTTACATACACATACATTTTCACTTAAATATTTAATCAGATACACAGAGAATTAAACATGTACACACATCTACAGATACATATTTTGGCTGCAAACTCTGCTAAGAGTATTGCAATCGCTTGTCAGATTACAGAAAATGGTGCATCTTTAGGCTACAGCCAGCCACACGAACCTGTAACAGATCTTGAATAAGCAATGCCTGTGCTTTGAAGGTTTTTTTAAAATGGGGGAAAGGCCTTGCACTCAACCAATCCCACTCTCTGAGCATTGAAAACACTACCTGAAAAGGAAAACTGGTCAACATCATCGGATGCTTCTGAAGCCACAGGTTAGAAAGGTGTTGTGACAACAACTGGTGGCCTTTCACTCCCAGGTAAAAAAAAAAAAGACCTATTTGGATGCCCGTTATATCTGCTGAGTTCTTCCGCCCTTTGCCGGGTCTTGTATTTCATCCTGCAGGGAGTCCAAATATCATCCTCCTCGCCCAGCAAGCTTGGTGGGGTTGCTGGTTTAGTCGCATACATATACATATATGACAAGTGACAAGTATATGATAACTGACAAGTATGTGTGTGAGTGTATGTGAGGTTGAATTTAAGAGGCTTCAGTTTCCAGTCAAACTAAGTTTTGTTACTTCAATTAACAAATCTCAGGGTCAATCCCTCAAGGTAGTTGGACTTAATCTCTCTATGACATGTTTCTCCCACGGTCAACTCTGTGCTGACTGCTCACAAGTTGGAAGCAGCAACAATTTATTCATTTGGATACCAACAAAAAAATTACACAATGAATATTGTTTACCCTAAAGTGCTTCAAGATTGACAGATTTTCATTTCTAAATTCTATTATCATTACAATTTTGATATTTTTTTTATAAAATGTAGATATTTTGAAATAATTATGAGGGAAAAAATATATTTGCATATTTATTGTTTACTAATCTGAATAAGAAAAGCAGTAACCCGAGCAACGCCGGGTCGTTCAGCTAGTATCTTATAATTTGAATTATTGATGCTCTGGACAAATGTTCATTGAGCTTTTCTACTGAGAAACATGATCATCATACATATTATATATGTTATGATAATTTATCTTAGTTTAGTCTAAAACTTAATTACAGTGTTTTATCGGCATGGTAAACATATTCTATCACTGTTTGTTTTATTCTTCGTTGTGCTAAAGAAATGATTCATTTAATAGAATTATTAAAATCAACAAAGTTGAAATTACATTAATCCCCTTCTTCTATCATAGCAAGCACAGTTATCACAGCTTTTGACAAAAGTCACAATAATCAACCACATCGATCCAACAGTTAAGCTTTTCCATAAAAACCAATACGTTGCATGTAACTATTGGTGTCACGCTTTATTTCTTTTCTTTCATATTTCCATCAATATTTTTAATGTTATTTATATAACTGTGAATTTATTTATTGCCTATCATTCTATTAAATTATAAAATAAATTTTGAGAATACTGAATATTTTGACAAAGTATTTTGTACATACCTATAAAGCGTATCAAATTTAGGGAAATAAGTATATATTTTAAGGTGGAAATTAAGAATGTGACAAATTGGTGGAGGAAGAGATATTTTATGACTTAAGCACCATATCATAAATCCAACAAGTATTCGCCACGTTTTTCACTTTTATATCTTGTTTATGCTTCCCGTTGGCTTTCCTTTTTTTATTTGTCTGTCTATCGGTTATATTTTACGAGATCAATAAGGAAGTTTAACTCTTTAGTTACCAACCCGGCTATGAAATAAAAGTTTCCAATTTAGATTTAAATCTTCCAGTATAATCTCTCTCTCTATATAAAATTCTTTGTCTCTCTGTGTGTCTTTTCCTTATGCATTCCCAAATGGCTTGACCAAATCAAATCAAGTTTTACAAGGTAAATAATAAATAGTATTAGACCCCGGGAGTGACAACATATAATATTTCATTTTCATTTGGATTAAAACAATATAACACTTTATCTGAAATAATGTACTATAGTCAACTTTAAGTAAACGGATATTTTCTAACACGATGACGACGTCACATTTTGTATATGAGTGTGTGTGCGTCTGCACGTTCGTTACGTACGTTACGCCTTAGTAAGTTACATACACACACATCTCACGTAAATACTTAATCAGATACACAGTGAATTAAACACACGATTCGGAAGCTGGTTTACTCACACAAACACACCCGTGCGCGCACGCATACACACACACACACACACACACACACACACCCGTGCGCGCACGCATACACACACACACACACACACACACACACACACACTTATATACAATTATCTATATCGATATCTATATCCATATCTACATATAATATAAAATATTGGAACTTCCATCACCCTTTTGAGAGATGTGGACCCGTTACTTCTATGCAACGGCACACACTGTACAGCCAGAAGGATGATGAACCATCTCATAGAGGTTACTATTCTTGGAGGCCTAAAGTAGAAACAATTATATTATTTAATAAAGGAGAAAAAGCATTTATTCTCAAGATTCCTCTTATCCCTTCCTCTATTGAGTTACCATTAAAATTCTCAAGAATTCAGTTCCCTGTTAGAATCAGTTTTGCTATGACCATAAATAAAGATCAGGCTCAAAGTTTCAAAGTTGTAGAATTGAATACAGGAAATCGGTTTTTACTCATGGACAGTTATATGTAGATTGTTCACGAGTGGGAACACCTAGAAATCTTCATACACTATGCAAGACCGGTAAAACGAAGAATCTGGTGTATCTAGACGATTTTTTGGCTGTTTATTTTTTTGTAACACACACACACACACGCACACACCATGGTCTCGCGTCATACTGTAAACCAGACAAACATCCAATACAGTCAGTTTCTCTTCTACCTGTCTTCTCTTATCATCTGTTTACCTGGGCGAAGCTGGGTACGTCAGCTAGTTTTATATAAGAACCTTACATTAAATTAATATCTTAGTAATTAAATAATTAAGATTTTAGTAAATCCCTCAAAATTCTTCATTAATTAATTAAAATAGAGTCTATTTCATTAGAAATGCGGCCATGAAAGGGTTAAGGTACCTTATGTTATTGTTGATATTAACTGTCACGAATGGTGACATCTTATCTCTCCCATAGATCTTTATGCTTGATTCTACCTAGCAATAGATTTAGCCGAGTTAATAACTGAACGTTTTTTTTTAACACATATATAAAGCAAATATTTTATTATGCACAGTTGTATAAATAACATTACAAATTGTTTATAATTCTTAGAGAATATAAATATAAACACAGAATAAATGCAATTAAATAATATAAAAATATTAAAACAATAACATCTCGACAACTACACTGCATAAAAGAATGTGCCTCGTCCCGAGTTTACACCAACACCATCAACACCGATGTAAGAAGATTACAGCTCATCAAAAAGCAAGCAGATAGGCTAAAACGAACACTAATTCTAAACATAAAAAAGAAGATCTATAGAGAATTAAGTCATCAAGAAAAACATAAGCGTAACCTAATACAAGAAATAACTAAGATCACCACACCAAGAGAAAAACTAATACGTCCTGAAGAACAGTACATTGTTCAAGAATGTGATAAGCACTTTAACAAGAAACTAAAGTGGCTTAAACAGATAAAACTAAATCAAGATACTTTAGAGAATACCAATAGATATCCCGACAAAATTGACGGTACAAATATGGCCGACATCTCATTAACAGATGAGTTCAACAACAACAACACATATATACGGCAACACTACGGTCGACTCTGATGAATTACCTGTATTACAACTACCACCTAAGTATGCCACATTCAAGAAGATAAATATGATTAGATGTTTGTCAGAAATAGAAAAATCATTTACAAAAACAAAACAAAAACAAAAACAAAAGTAAAAACATACGCACACACTTATACAACACACATCCCAACAACAACAGACACACAGACACAAACAACAATAACAATAACACACACACAACAATAATAACATACACGGAGACAACAACAACACACATCAACAACAGCACACATCAACAACAACAACCACACATTCAATGCCTCTCACCACCACCACAATCTTAACAAACACACAGACACAGAAAACAGGTAATGGCAGTAGCACAGAAATAAGGGAAGGTAATAGGATTGAAAGAAGAAGGGAGACTATGGACAGAGAAAATAACCAAGACGAACACACAGACACACAAAATAGAGTAGATAATAACAATGAGCCAGAGGAAAGAGACAGGAGTAACAATGAGAGACATAGAAACAACCATGAGGCTGTTGGTGGAAATAGAAATAGAAACAACACAACTAACAATAACAATAGCACTAGTACACATAAAGCAGCAGCCTGGAACTCTACTTTTTATAATCCCTCCGATAAGTCGTTCGACCTGCGATGAGTCCACGCCACGACTTTAGCTTTTAACAAACGCACGCAATTGCCGTCGCAGGTCGATGAACAAACAGAAGCACAATTTAGTATAGCTAGATCTAAACTTAGAAATATTATAGAACAGTATAGCAAGAAGCATAATAGAATGGAGGCCCAGCAACTGGGAGAAAAATCTGCAAATGGCTTGCGTAAGCTCATGCAGCGCTCGCGTAATGGAGAGATAGCATGCTTTCCAACAGACAAGTCTGGCAGAATGTCGGTTGACAGTCTGCCAAACTACATTCAGGCAATGCAACCCCACATCACTAACACAAGAGAAGTAACACCACAAGAGCATGA
The DNA here is from genome assembly GCA_964016885.1 of Eledone cirrhosa. NCBI lineage: Eukaryota > Metazoa > Mollusca > Cephalopoda > Octopoda > Eledonidae > Eledone > Eledone cirrhosa. The sequence continues at coordinate 303,720,532 of OZ024740.1, forward strand.
GAATAGAGAAAAAGCCCTCAATGCCCATATGGTGATGTGGACAAATATAATGCAGCCCAACAAAAGGACTGCCAACAACTTCCAGGCCTGGAACAGTGACGTGCCAGCGTTGTATGGGCTTCGAAAAGACCATAAAACGAGCAGTGACCCTGTCACAGGACCACCAACACGGCCAGTCTGTGGAGCTAACATTGCTAGTAACTACAGACAGTCCTACTTCCTCTCCCTGATCATACGCCCCATCATTGAAATGTCCCCAGATGTATGTGGCAGCACGAAGGACCTCCACAGCAGAATCGGCGAGAGTAACGGATCTAGGGACCTAACAAACTGCATAATAGGTAGTATGGATGTTGTGTCCTTGTATCCATCTATTGACGTGAATTTTGCTGTGGAGAAATGCGTAGAAATGATCAGTGAGAGCAATGTTGAATTCCGTGGGATTGATACCAGTGAGCTGGGACTCCTACTTAAACTTACCTATAGTAATAATTATCTAGATACATATGACCTTAGCAACCTGTGCTCTACAACACCAGCAAGAGGCAGACCACCTACCATTACCTCAATGGCCAAGAAAACCCACACAGATAGATGGAACGGGTGGACCAGAGCCATACGGACCCCCGAAAACCACGATGAACTAAAGAAAATGATTGCACATGCGGTGGGGGCCAGCATAAAATTAACCCTTAAGGAACATATGTTCAAATTTAATGGAAAAACATATGCCCAAGAGGAGGGAGCAGCCATTGGTGTTAGCATTGCAGGCGACATAGCTAACCTATTTATGGTATGGTGGGACAGTAGACTTAAACTTAAACTTAAAGAACAATTAGAAGACCCCTCAACCCTAATAATGTACTCCCGCTACGTTGATGATATAAACATCGTAGTAAAAACATCCCCACTAGAGAACAGTCAGGAATTAGAGAAAAACACAATGGAAAGCATCCAGCAAATAGCTAACTCCATCCACCAGAGTATTAGAGTTACTATAGACTACCCAAGCAAACACCCCAACCATCGATTACCTGTACTATACACAGAGCTCTGGTTAGATACCATTAATAATAAAAAAAAAAACAAATCCTCCATTCCCATTATGCCAAACCCATGACTTCCAAATATCTGATCCACCGAAACTCAGCTGTTTCGGACCATACCAAAATCAACATACTGATTGCGGATTTGGTACGGGTGATGAGAAACGTATCCCGCATGTGCAACCCGAAGAACTAGAGAGACACATACAACACTTCATCCACCGTATGCAGTTCTCTGGTTACAATCAGAGAGATAAAATCAGAGTGTATAGAGGAGCCAGAACCAAATGGGAAAAAATGGTAAATAATGACACAAATGGGACCTGCCCCTTGTATAGGAGCAAATTTTGGAATAGAATAGAAAGAACTAGGAATAAGGCTAATAGAATAAACTCATGGTATGATAGCAATAAATACCAGAGTGTAATGTTCATCGATACAACCCCTAGAGGTGAATTAGCTTACAAATTTAGAAGGGCCCTAGATAAACATAAACTCAATATTAAGATAGTAGAAAGACCAGGTACCTCCATAAAAACACTTATTAGCAAGACATACCCTTTTCAAAGACCCCCCTGTATAGATAAGAAATGTATAACCTGTAAATTAAGCCCCCATATTAACTGTAAAACTAGAAATGTAGTATATAGCATGAGATGTACTGAAGGACAATGTAGAGACAAAAATATAGTGTACATAGGTGAGACAGCTCGTAGTATAGGGGAACGGATAAATGAACACTGGCGAGACCTTCAAGATAGTAAAGAATCATCTGTACTCTACCAACATGCTAAAATAGAACATAATGGTAAATTAGAGAACATAGAAATAAAAATAGAATCTACACACAGAAAAGACGCAATGTTTAGACAAATCACAGAGGCAATAAACATAAAAGAATTACAACCAAAATTAAATAGAAAACATGAGTGGAACAGCAACATCACAACTTACAATTAAGGACAAAATGAAAACACACACGCACATAGAACAACCAACCAACCTGTAACATGTAAATAAACAAATAAATAAACGAATATAAACACACACAGACACCCGGATGTGGCGCATGCGCAGATTGAGCACACAACACACACACACACAGAAACAAGATGGCGTAGGACAGAACAAAGGAGTGGCACAAAAACAAAGAAAAGAATCCCCAGTCACTGAAGAGGTCACAGAATGTGTGACGAAAGAACTTTGACTATATATAAACAACCATCTGGTTGTGGAACCAACCAACCAACAGGAAATTTATAAATTCCTAAATTTATTATAATAAATTGAAGTGAAAGAAACTGGTGCGTGTGTTTCTTATTGGCAACATGACCCTCCCAAAGTATAACAATAATATAATTGTTTCTACTTTAGGCACACGGCCAGCAATAATCCAGTGCATTACTGGTACTTTATTTTATCGACCCCGTAAGGATGAAAGGCAAAGTCAACCTCGGTGGGATTTGAACTCAGATCGTAAAGGGACGTAACTATGCTGGAAAGCATGGCGTCCGACCCTCTACCGATACTGCCAATCCACCATCTTAAATAATATAATTGTTTCTACTTTGGGCACAAGGCCAGCAATTACTCAGTGTATTACTGGTACTTTATTTTATCGACCCCATAAGGATGAAAGGCAAAGTTAACCTCGGCAGGATTTGAACTCAGAATGGCAAGGGTCGTAACTCTATGCGTCAAAGCATGTCGTCCGACCCCCCTACCGATACTGCCAATCCACCGCCCTTAATCTTAAATAATATAATGATCAATATACAGCGATTGTAAAAACTTCATACTAGTCTAGATATATGCTGTTAGCTTAACTCAGTAAGACTTCTTTTAAGTGAAGTATTCAATTATGTGAAGTATCTCAGTTTTTTTGGGGGGTGGGGGTGGGGGTGGGGGTGGGGGCAACAAATGGCCTTGAAGTGTGATTCCATTAACAACTTAAGATACAGCTAGGAAGCAACATTTTAAGGTCTGAATTGAAACTGTTTTAGGCCTTTTGCGTCGTCTCCGACACTCCCTGCAGAGCAAGCCAATAGTCCAACTCGTATCCTACACAGTCCAGTGTTATGACAAAATTTTCAAACCAAATCATTATGAAGAAGTATGATGTCATAGGCATCGTTAGACTGAAAACAGCATTCTTCAAGTCACAAGAACATTTTTTTAATGTAGAAAGCAATTCAACAGTGAACCGTCAATTCGTAATACATCTTTCTTAAACAGCCGGCAAAAAAAAAAAAACGTTCATATCATCATGTATATTTCCAGATCGTTTGATATTCATCAGCCCAAGTTATTAACTCATCAATCACGAATAATCTATGGTGAAGCAAACTCATCCTAACGGAAACCAACATTACTTTTCTATTTATTTCTTTTTTTCAGTTACAACCACACAAACCGTCTAAAAATCTTTCGTGAATTAAAAAAAATGTTTTGAACATGCGCTACATTCCCTTGGTGGTAGCTTATATAACCGCAACGCAAATCTTCTCAGATATCTTATTAGAGTCCATTAAAACATAACATGCTAACCTCCATAGAGGCCTCATAAAATAAATATAATCATGCATCATAAATACTATAACCGAAACTCGAAACTAATATGAAACGAATACACATTAGAAATGCAGGAATTCAAAATCATAAACAACAATGTGAAATATATTAATACAATGATTTTTAGTTTAACTACTACTTTACTGGTACTTTATTTTATCGAGCTGGAAAGGATGAAAGGCAAAATTAACCTCGTAAAGGCCCGTAACTAAATGCTGAAAGGTATTTTGTCCAATGTTCTAATAACCATATAAATATGCAAGTGTGGTTGTGCAGTTAAGAAGTCTGATTTATAAGGACGTGATTCTAAGTTTCAATCCACTGCGCGACATCTCGGGCAAAAGTGCTTTACTGTAGACTCGGGTTGATACCTTGTGAGTGGAATTTGGTTGTGAGGAGGCTTGTCGTATACATATATATTATTAGTACAGGTTAAGAATTTAAGCAAAACATGTTCACCCTCAACGGAAACTGATATAAAAACATATGTGTGTGTGTATGCGTGCATGGCTTAGTAGTTACAGCGTTGGGCTTGCAATCGTGAGGTTGTGAGTTCGATTCTTGGATGGTGCGTTGTGTCCTTCAGCAAAATACTTTATTTCACTTGCTCCACTTTACGCAGCTGTAGAAATGAGTTGCGATGTCACTGGTGCCAAGCTCTGTCAACCATTGTCCCTTGGATAACATCGGTGGCGTGGAGAGGGGAAACTGGTATGCATGGGCGACTGCTGGTCTTCCATAAACAACCTTGCCCGGACATGGGCTTCGTCAGCGGAACTTTCTAGGCGCGAATTCCATGGTCATTCGTGACCGAAGGGGGTTTTCCTCTTTTTACCTTTTGTAACTACTCCAAGGATTACTGATCACGGAACTATCAAAGGACAACCCTACGATCGACCTACTGAAGTAAACATCTTGTTGAGTCAACCACGACTGTATACTGACACACCCCTCGTTATAGGCTACTCTAACCCTGAACTAGGGAAATCGAAAACGATATCTCATATCTATATATATAGAGAGAGAGAGAGCGAGAGAGAGAGAGAGCAATGAATTATTTAATGTGTTGGTTATTCAACAAATTTAGTTTATAACAGATTCGAAGCACTCTACAGTTTTCTTCTGGAGTATAATATGAATAAATGGAAACTATCTTTATAAAACCATATTTATTTTATTATATTTATTTCAGGGGTACTAAAATTTTGGATACTGTCTCATCAGATAAAATACAAAAGTTGTTTTATAGATAGTGACATATCCCAAAACAAGAACTTATCGTTTTAAGTTCTGTTTGAATAGTATAGATAGATAGATATGTTTCTTTATTAGCCACAGGGGCACAAAAGAAGGGGACAAATACAAAGGGGGAAGTTTACATACAATAAAAACGTGTAAAATATTATCACAAATGCAATTTAATAATTAGTCGATTTGACCAAATAGGGGTAGACAGTTCATATGGGTAACACATACCCCCGAAAAAATGTGCAACCCTCATCTCCAGGAGTACGAAGAGTTTGTACTCCTTTCCTCTCCTCCTCCTTTTTCTCAACCTACAGGCTGATATAGAGAGAAGGCCCATTCACTCGGGCCATTCTCGTCACTTTCACCCACCTTTCATAAAACTTGCTGGGGTACAGCACCTCTCTCTCCATCCTGATTCTTCTTCCAAAGTGGTATTTGAAAAATATAATCAGTTGTTGGCCGGAGAGAAAGGTGTCTGAAATTCCATCCAGAGGCACACGTTGGGGTATTTTAGCTATCCGTTCTGGCCTCATTTGGACCAGAACTTCCATGCTTGTACCATTGAATGTGCCTCTGGAGGACTTTCCCACCGAAATGATGGTGTCTTCGTCGAAATCGATGAAGCCAGTTAAAATCCACCAGACGTTTACATTTGGTGCAATGTTCGAAATTTTTATCTTTTGTGTTCTTTTTCCCATATATGTGGGGAAAAAGATGTAAAGGGGGGGGGGGGGGACAATAAGCGAAACAGAATATTTTTGTGCTGTCAATTGGTCTTTCAACAACACCAAAATACTTCCAAAAAGTTTCCCTTTTGTTTTAGAACAGTTTCTCTGCGTAATTGTTGAGGAGAGTGATGCTGAAAGCACCCCTCTCACCAAAAGTTACGTACTGTTTTGCATCGCTTAACATTTCCCTAGCATTGGAAATGTCAAGGTATGTGAACAGTTCCGTCTTTTGGACGGTTTGAGCAAAGGAAATTTTTTCCTTGTTCGTGGAGTTGTTCGTGTTGCTGTTGTTGTTGTTGGTGTTGTTGTTATCATTATTGCTGTTGTTGTTGTCATTATTGTTGTTCTGGTTGGTGTTTATATTTTGCATGTTATTGGTATTTGTGTTAGTGTTGATGTTACAATCAACGTCCGACATCGTGTTTTCAAAACTGACGACATTTTCGATGTCTTTCAATGAGGTGGTGAGAGGAGGTGACTGCGAGCTTAACACTCATACCGCCTTTCCACCACTTCTAGTACTGAACGCAGCAGCGTCCATGACTGAATGCAAGATTTGTTTACAATTTTTTCACCGGCGAGATTTTTTCCAAACGATAGATAAATAGATAGAGATGTTTCTTTATTAGCCAAAGGGGCACAAAAGAAGGGGACAAATACAAAGGGGGAAGTTTACATACAATAAAAACGTGTAAAATATTATCACAAATGCAATTTAATAATTAGTCGATTTGACCAAATAGGGGTAGACAGTTCATATGGGTAACACATACCCCCGAAAAAATGTGCAACCCTCATCTCCAGGAGTACGAAGAGTTTGTACTCCTTTCCTCTCCTCCTCCTTTTTCTCAACCTACAGGCTGATATAGAGAGAAGGCCCATTCACTCGGGCCATTCTCGTCACTTTCACCCACCTTTCATAAAACTTGCTGGGGTACAGCACCTCTCTCTCTCCATCCTGATTCTTCTTCCAAAGTGGTATTTGAAAAATATAATCAGTTGTTGGCCGGAGAGAAAGGTGTCTGACCTCAGCCCTTTCAACCTTGTCCACCATACAACCTCTTTCGCCATAGCTATCACACAAAGGAAAACCGCATCTTCTTCGTTTCTGAAGGAGGGTGGCGGTTTGATCATGACAATGAACTGGGTGGTCAACCGGATTGGTGCCACCCGAGACAATAGTCGTTCTACATAGCCCCACAGGTCGGTAATGCCCGGGTAGTGTACGAATGCGTGCGCGACGGTTTCTTCGTCTCGCATGCATCTCGGACAGATCCTTTTCGAAGGGTCCCTGCCCGAGCGCCCGTGTCTGTAGAGCTTGTCTTGAACTGGTAGAGCTCCTCGGTAGCAGTGCCAAGCCAGGACTTTTGGAAGTTGTCCATCGATCCCGGGCGGAAGGTCCTACCGAACAGACTGGCCAGTTCATCTTCCTCTACGCCTAAAGTTTCACCGAGCGTGTCGTCGCACTTGCTGCGGACCAACCCTCTATAGAATGACGAAGCAGAGTCTCCACTGATCGCCGGGTCCGCCTGCCATAGGGCTGTGAGCGCCTGAGCACATTCGATGTGCCAGTCGCCCATTTTCCTCGGTCTTTGCTTGACCCAGGACTGCAGCTCGGTCAGCGAGACGAGTTGTGGGAAGGCTCGCCTCACGAACCGGTTGTCCGGTGAGGAATACGTGGAGGTGCCGCAGCCTGAGCGCGTGTTTGCGGATCGTCAGCCACGGCATCCCCAGCCCTCCGCTGGAAGGGTGTTGGCAGCAGATGGATCTTCTCACCAAAGGAGCCCGCTTCTTCCAAAGGAATTGGAAGAGCGCGCGCTCCAATTTGGTGAGCGTTTTGGCTGGACAAGGCACGACGGTCAAGCGGTAGTAGATGACGGACGCTATAAAAGTGTTCGCCACCTCCGCTCGACCTTTCAAGGATAGTTTGCACTCGGCCCACTTCTGGGTGAGTGCAAATACCTTGGCCGTCACCTCGTTCCAGTTCTTCTCCACCTGGAGGTCCGGACCAAACCAGACCCCGAGCAGCTTTACCTGTCCTTCCGTCCAGCGTCTGACGACGCCATCGGAAAGCATCGATTTGCCTCTCCACGATCCGCGTTGCAAACCGATGGACTTGTCCCGGTTCATCTTCGCTCTTGTGAACATTTCGTATTCCTTCAGTAAGGTGCCGACTTCCTCGATTTGCGAGGCGCTCGACACCATTACTGTTACGTCGTCGGCGTAGACCGACGCCGCTTTCCTGCAGTCCCGGTTCCAGAGGGATGCCCTGCAATAGCTCTAACTTCCACAGTAGTGGCTCGAGAGTCAGTACGTACAGAACGGAGGAGAGAGGGCATCCCTGTCGAATGGATCGCGTGATATGGAACGGCTCTGAGAGGTTGCCGTTCACCTTGACCCTTGAGCATATGTTGCTGTTGTGCATTGCAGCAATCCTATTAGGGCTGCGGTCCAATGACGGAAACCAGTGAAAAAAATAAACGATTACCACTATCAACCTCACTAATCGTTCCACCACTATGCCACACATCCCACCTACAATGGTTTAACATAATCCCATTATTGAGGAAGACTTCAATGTGTACTACACATTCTAGTAAAAAAATAACAGTACATACTAAATAACTAACACATCCTCATACCTTACCAAGCTACATATAACAACTTCTCTGTAAATATGCCTTTCTGCTCAATAGACATAGCCACCACAGCCGATCATCTCCGTCGATAGAAAATAAAAGACAGCCTAGGCGGAATTAGTGTTATCTTCTTTAGTTTCTCACACAAGAATACTTGGACATTTTACGTCTTCATAAGTTAAGTTAATCGCATTTGAAACATTTTTTGAAGAAAATCTTATTAAGTAACGTTTAATAATTGCAGAAAACAAAATCAATTTGCAGACAAAATAATAACACAATAATCAGCAATATAGACACTTCTGTGGATACCTCACAGTAGATTGACGACTGGGAAACGGATCCGCAGCTTTATACTCCATTGTACTTTAACATCTGACGAGCTTAGACATCTCTCCGGCTCTCACTCTATAACTAGGGCATTTTCGCTCGAAATATCAGGTTTATTAAATGTTTTAATGTATAAATGTATTCTTTGTTCTTCCTATTTATAACTGCACTGCCGTGTTTTTCTAAATCACTGTTATTGACTGAAAGACAGAAAACAGACAGACAAAGAAACAGACCGATGGATAGATAGATATGTTTCTTTATTAGTCACAGGGGCACAAAAGAAGGGGACAAATACAAAGGGGGAAGTTTACATACAATAAAAACGTGTAAAATGTTATCACAAATGCAATTTAAAAAATTAATCGATTTTCCCCAATAGGGGAGACAGTTTATATGGGTAACACATACCTCCGAAAAAATGTGCAACCCTCATCTCCAGGAGTACGAAGAGTTTGTACTCCTTTCCTCTCCTTCTCCTTTTTCTCAACCTACAGGCTGATATAGAGAGAAGGCCCATTCACTCGGGCCATTCTCGCCACTTTCACCCACCTTTCATAAAACTTGCTGGGGTACAGCACCTCTCTCTCCATCCTGATTCTTCTTCCAAAGTGGTATTTGAAAAAAAGAATCAGTTGTTGGCCGGAGAGAAAGGTGTCTGACCTCAGCCCTTTCAACCTTGTCCACCATACAACCTCTTTCGCCATAGCTATCACACAAAGGAAAACTGCCTCTCCTTCGTTTTTGAAGGAAGGTGGCGGTTTGATCATGACAATGGACTCGGTGGTCAACCAGATTGGTCCCACCCGCGACAATAGTCGTTCTACATAGCCCCACAGGTCAGTGACGCCCGGGCAGTGTATGAATGCGTGCGCAACGGTTTCTTCGTCTCGCACGCACCTCGGACAGATCTTTTTTGCAGGGTGCCTTCCCGGGCGCCCATGTCTGTAGAACTTGTCTCGAACTGGTAGAGCTCCTCGGTAGCACTGCCAGGCCAGGGACTTTTGGAAGTTGTCCATCGGTCCCGGGCGGAAGGTCCTACCGAACAGACTGGCCAGTTCATCTTCCTCTACGCCTAGAGTTTCACCGAGCGCGTCGTCGCACTTGCTGCGGATCAACCCTCTAGAGAATGACGAAGTGGAATCTCCACTGATCGCCGGGTTCGTCTGCCAGAGGGCTGTGAGCGCCTGAGCACATTCGATGTGCCAGTCGCCCATTTTCCTCGGTCTTTGCTTGACCCAGGACTGCAGCTCGATCAGCGAGACGAGTTGTGGGAAGGCTCGCCTCACGAACGGGGCCCACACCGGTTGTCCGTTGAGGAATACATAGAGATGCCGCAGCCTGAGCGCGTATTTGCGGATCGTCAGCCACGGCATCCCCAGCCCTCCGTTAGAAGGGTGTTGGCAGCCGATGGATCTTCTCATCAAAGGGGCCCGCCTCTTCCAAAGGAATTGGAAGAGCGCGCGCTCCATTTTGGTGACTGTTTTGATAGATAGATAGATAGATAGATAGATAGATAGATAGATAGATAGATAGATAGATAGATAGATTTCTTTATTTAACATAAAGGCATAAAAAGAAGGGACAAATACAAAGGGGGAGTTTACATACAATCGAGTAAAAAGGGTATAAAATGAAAATAATCGAAAATAACCTCAAAAGGGAGGGGACGTGATGGGGGTTGCACAGACCTCCGAAAAAGTGTGCAATCCTTTGCCCAGGGAGCACATGGAGAAGGTGCTCCCCTCTCCTTCACTTCTTTACCTACAGGATGGTATACAGAGAAGGCCCATTTACACGAGCCATTCTCGCCACTATCACCCACCTTTCATAAAACTGCCTGTGGCCAAGCACCTCTCTCTCCATTCTTATCCTTCTTCCGAAGTGATATCGGAAGAAGTAGACCAGACTATGGCCAGAGAGGAAGTTTCCTGACCTCAGACCTTTCAATCGTGTCCACCAAACAATCTCTTTCAACATGGCTATTACGCACAGAAAAACCGCCTTTGCTTCCTTTGTGAAGAGGGGAGGCGGTTTGATTGTCATCACGGACTCGGCGGTCAATTGAATCGGCGCCACCCGCGACAGCAGTCGTTCGGCGTAGCCCCACAGATCAGCCACGCCCGGACATTGCACCAATGCGTGCACAACGGTTTCTTCGTGACGCACGCATCTAGGGCAAATATTTTTTGAGGGATCCCTGCCCGGGCGCCCGTGTCTGTAGAGCCTCTCTCGAACGGGTAGAGCCCCCCGGTAGCACTGCCAGGCTAGTGACTTCTGGAAGTTGTCCATTGGTCCCGGGCCGAAAGTCCTACCGAACAGGCTGGCCAGTTCGTCCTCTTCCATGTCCAGCGACTCTCCAGGGGTGTCATCGCCCCTGCTAGCCACCAGCCCTCTATAGAATGATGAGGTGGATTCTCCACCGATGGCCTGGCCCGCTTGCCAGAGAGCCCTGAGCGCCTGAGCACACTCAGTGTGCCAGTCTCCCAGTTTTCCGGATCTTTGCTTGACCCAGGACTGCAGCTCGGTGAGCGAGACGAGTCTCGGGAAGGCTCGTTTCACGAACGTAGCCCACACCGGTTGACCAGTGAGGAATACCTGTAGGTGCCGTAGCCTTAATGCGTGCCTACGCATCATCAACCACGGCATCCCCAGCCCTCCTTTTGAAGGTTGTTGGCAGCAGATGGATCTTCTCACCATAGGAGGGCGTTTCTTCCAAAGAAATTGGAAGAGCATGCGTTCCATGGTGGTGAGTGTTTCCTTAGGGCAAGGCACGACAGTCAGGCGGTAGTAAGTGACGGACGCTATGTAAATGTTCGCCACCTCCGCCCGGCCTTTTAGGGACAGCTTACACTTGGCCCATTTCTGGGTTAGTGCAAACACCTTGTTCGTAACCTCGTCCCAGTTCTTTTCCACCTGGAGGTCCGGTCCAAACCAGACCCCAAGCAACTTTACCGGGCCCTCCGTCCAGTGTCCGACGACACCGTCGGGAGGCATCGGTCTGCCTCTCCACGTTCCGAGTTGCAGCCCGATGGATTTTTCCCGGTTCAGTTTCGCTCCTAACAACCTTTCGTAATCCTCCAGTAAGGTACCGATCGCCTCGATTTCCGAGTCGGTCGATACCATTACTGTTACGTCATCAGCGTAGGCCGACACCGCTTTGCTCAATCCTGGTTCCAGGGGGATACCCTGCAACAACTCTAACTTCCTCAGTAAAGGCTTGAGAGTCAATACGTACAGAAGGGAGGAGAGAGGGCACCCCTGTCGAATGGATCGTGTGATTTCGAACGGCTTCGAAAGGTAGCCGTTCACCTTGATCCTAGAACAGATGTGGTTGCTATGTAAGGCAGTGATCCAGCCTCTGAAAACAGGACCGAAGCTAGCCGCCGCTAGCACCGCATCCAGGTAACCATGGTCGACCCTATCGAAGGCCTTAGATTGATCCAAGTTGATCAGGGCCCCACCGAAGCCGGGTTTGTTTCCAACCCTCTCTATGATGTATCGCATGAGGTGGAGGTTATCGTGAATGGACCTGGATGGGATAGCACATGTCTGCGCATCTCCCACCAGGCTACCCACGACAAGCGCCAACCTCTTTGCTAACACCTTGGCCAAAATCTTTAACTCTGTGTTTAGCAGGGTTATGGGCCGAAAATTATTTATACTATCCCCCTTTTTCTCGTCCTTCCTCACCAGCGAGACTACGCCCTTGGCTACAGAACAAGGAATTCTCCCGTTCTGCTGCCAATTGCAGTAGACCGCTTCGAGGAGTTCGGAGAAGAAGACCGGCATTGCTAAATAAAGTTCGTAAGGTATACCATCGAGACCTGGAGATTTGCGTCTGCTGCATTGGCTCAGCGCATCTCCGATCTCATCAGCCGAGATTGGTCCCTCGCAGGACTCTACCTCTTCGCTCGAGAGACGCGGCAGGCCGTCGAGGTATGGACCGAAATCCACGTCCCCGCCCGGACCCTCGCCTCCCCCAAATAATCGGGCAAAGTGCCTTTGAAAGGCCTCGCACATCTGCTTAGGCTCCCGGATCACCCATCCATCCTCGTCTTGCAACGACCGGATGGTGGATCGATTTCCACTCTTAGCTTCTGTCACGCGGGCCCAGCCAACGGCTTTGGCCCCCTCATTACCTAGAGCACGTATTTTACTTCGAATGACGCAGCCTTCGTGCTTTGCATCGAAAAACTGGTTCAAGGCCGTCCTCGATGCCAGCACTCTGGCCACATCTTCGCTCTTGATTGCCTCTTCTAATTTACCTGTTAATTCTTTCTCGTTTCTATTCCTATCGGCAGCTAACATCTTGCTATAACTTATTGATTCTGTTCTAATCTCTCTTTTGAGAGATGCCCACCATCGGTTGTTGACGATTGCACCCCTCAACCTCTCCTTAACTAATCTGCTAATCCGGTTTCTGTAAGTCTCTTTTGCCGGTAAAGACAAATTAAGTTTCCAGTAACCGGGACCTTGTTTATGTGTTTTCTCGAGATTGACTACGCAGGTCACTAATTTGTGATCCGTGTAGCCAACCGTGCGCATTTCTGGACAGCTTAATATGTCCCTATCCTTTCTTCTAACTAAGAATCTATCTAAGTACGATCTAGATTGACCACTGTGGTTTCTCCAAGTCCAGGTAGGCACAGTTGGAAAATCTAGTCGATATCTATCGACCAAGTTAAAACGGTCGAGTAACCCCTTGAGGCTGTTACACCCCCCCTCTATTAGGACATGCTCCTGCATAGTCCCAACGTGCATCTAGGATGTCATTCCAATCCCCCGCTAGAAGCAGGGAACGCGACGTTCCCAGAAAAGTCTCCAAACGCTGGAAGAAGTCGGGCCGTTCAGCTCCGAAAGGGGAGTAGACGGCGACCAGTCTCAAGGCCGCACCTTCACTACTGCCAACGTCTAGCACCAACAAACGACCCTCCGGGTCCGAGTGCACAACCTGTACGGCAAGACCCAGGTGTTTTTGCAGCAGTACGACAACCCTACCCCCACCTCCAGGTTGACAGAGAGATGCATGCACCTCAAAGTCATCGAAGGTAGGGGCCAGCTGCCGCACGACGCTGATCCGAGTCTCGCAGATAACCATTACATTTATACCACATGACCTGAGGTCATTTAGAAGCTTTGCTTGCTTCCAAGTTGAGCCCAGGCCACGTGCATTCAAACATCCTACTCTTAACACATCCATGTGGGCGGCAGAGCCAAAGGAGAGTGTAGAGACCTACCTTTCCGCTTCCCGGGGTTCGGGTCACACGACTTCCATGGGGTCGGGGGTGTTGGGTGAAGGGGTGTCTTGTGGTGGTGTGGGGTCGTCAGTGTGTGGTGGGGTTGGGGTGTTTGGAGTTGTGTTGGGGAGGGGAAGGGGAGGGGGAAAGCTTTTTAGTAGGACGCGGTTTATGGGTTTGACAGAGGGTGGTCCTACGTCCTCCTTAAAATCCTTTTTTAGTTTTTGGTAGAGGTTCATTGGGATCTTTATTAATTTTAAATGTGGGTAGTTTTCTGAAGAAACAAAATTTACACCTTCGGTTTGTACCGAAGGATTATTGTATATGAGTTCATTTAATTTATTATTGTTTCTGTTGATGTAAGTATAGTGTAATGTCTTTTTTTCGGATGGTGTGAGTGTTTCGAAGAGGGGAGGGGCAGGTTTGGTTTTGTTTGTTGCTGGAGGGGTGTTTTCTGTTTTGTTGGATTGTGTTGACATTTGGGTGGGGGTTGTTTGGCCTTGTGTGTTTTGCACATGTTTTCTTTTTTTCCTTTTAATCTGTCTGAAGGACTCCGTTTCTTCCTCCGAATTCGTTGGGTTATCTTCAGTGTTGGAGGGAAGAGGTATGTTTGCTGGTAATGTTTCCGTGTTGGTTTTCTTTGTGGGGGAGATGGATGTCACTATGTTAGACTGTGTTGTGTGTTGTGTCTGCGGTGGTTGTGTTGTTTTATTGAGTGAGGGGTTGGGTGGGCCTGTATTTTGTTTTGGGGTAATGTGTTGTGACTGTTTGTGTTGTGGTGGTGGTGTAGTTTTACTGAGGGACGGGTTGGGTGGGACTGAGTTTTGTTGTTTGTTTATCTGTTGTGGTGGTGGAGCTGGTGTTGGTAGCAGGGTTTTCTTTTTGTTGAGTTGGGGACAAGCGGCCTTCAGGTGCCCTCTGCCTGCACAGATATGACAGGACGGCCTTCTCCCCTCCACGCTAATGTTTATATACCCGTGGCCCTCTAATAGGATTTTGTCGGGTATTTGGGCGATGCGTTCAGGCTTCATTTGCACTACCACCTCTATACCTGTTCCACTGAACGCTTTGCCTGTGGTTTTCCCAATGGAAATCACGTTGTCATTCACTGGATCGATGAAGCCAGCTATGAGCCAGCAGTAGTCCACATCTGGCATCATTGCATCCAGCCATATGCGTTGAGTTCTTTTACCCATATAAGATGGATAAAAGGTAAAAATTTTCGAACGAATCGGTGACAAAGCACATTTTTTTGCCGCCGATTCGTTCTTCATAATAATTGCTAGGCTTCCATACAGTCTGTCTTTTCTTATGAAAGTGGTTTCATTAAGTACTTCTGTGAGTACTGTTTTGATATCTGCTTGAGTTGGCTGTTCAGGTTTTTTTGAAGTGTTGTTGATGGTGCGGAACACGACCGTTCGACTTTCAATGTCTTTGGTGAGTTCTTGAGGCATTTTTACCGATAAAATACCATTCTCTCCTTCACTTATGTATTGTTTGGCGTCTGTGATTCTTCGTGCCACATCTGAAATATTTTCAGGTATATATGTCAAAGATTTCTTTGTTGTTTGTGCAAATGAAATCTTGTTGACTTTGTCGTCTGCTTTGCTTTCTGTTATGATGTTGTTTTCAAATGTTATTTTTGTGTTTGTTGTGTCTTTGTTTGTGGTATTAATATTGTCATGCAATTTTTCAAATTTTTTTTTTTCGTTGTTGGAATCCATGTCCAGATTTGTGTTTTCGTCATTTTTCTCCGCAGATTCGTCTGTTTTTATTTTATTTTTTCCTTCCTTCTCTATGACGTTAGTTGGGAAGGAAGAGGGGACTAAAGCGTGCGAGCTTACCGCTGTCCCCCCACTACTATTTTCGTTCGCTTCGTTTAACATTTCTGTCAGACGATTGAAATTTATTTTTGCCACAAAATTTTTAAAAACAGGTTTTTCACCCCTAGGAGGGGTAAAGATGAGCTGACCCACCGCCTGACAGTTCAGACGGGGGGTCAAGCTACACAATAGTATCAAAATTAAATTTGAACTTACAAAATTTCCGCAATAAATTTGAAAAAAACTTCTGCGCGAAGTGAATTACATCTACGCTGTAGAACAGACGACAGCTAGATTAATAGATAAATAGATTGATAGATAGATAGATAGATAGATAGATAGATAGATAGATAGATAGATAGATAGATAGATAGAGAAAGGGGGAGAAAAAGAGGGAGATGTGCGTATGTATGTATATATATATATATGTGTGTGTGTCTGAATGGAGAGATAGTGATGTAAATAGATTGAAGTATTTAGGTAGCTCCAAAAGGACGCAACTTAATGCAATAAATTTGGTCACTCGACAGAAATCAATAAAATGAGTACCACAATAAGTACTGAGTATTGATACAATTAAATATAACAGTTGACAACTGTTACCAAGGATGGCTATAGTCCAATGACTGAAACTAATATAAGAGAAAAAAGCAATAATTCAGCCTTTTTTAATATATTTCTAGTGAAAGACACTGCCTATGATTTTCAAATATTCTTGAAAATAATCAAGAATTTTGAAGAATTTAATAACATAATTAACTTTTTCATTATTATGTTGGTAAGGGCGGTGGATTGGAAGTATCTGTAGGGGGTTGGACGCCATGCTTTGCAGCATAGAGTTATGGTCCTTTACGTTCTGAGTTCAAATCCCGCCGAGGTTAGCTTTACCTTTCATCCTTACGGGGTCGATAAAATGAAGTACCAGTAATGCACTGGGATAATTGCTGACCTTGTGCCAAATGTAGAAACAATTATTACGTTGGTGTTTAAAGGGCGGCGGATTGGCAGACTGGGTAGATCGCTAGACAACATGCCGTTTACGTTCCGAGTTCAAATCGCACCGATGTCAGCTTTACCTTTCATCCTTATGGGGTCGATAAAATAAAGTACCAGTAATGCACTGGGGCCGATTTAATCGTCTTTCCCCTCCCCCAAAATTGCTGGCCTTGTGCCTATATAAGAAACCATTATTTTAATCGACTTACCCCTCCCCCAAAATCGCTGGCCTTGTGCCTAAATCAGAAATCATGATCATCTTGCTGTTTTGGAACATAACTGACATAAAATTATGGTGGAAAGTGTTCTGATAAAAACATTTTAAAATGAAAAGGTTTGTATCTTTTCAGGTGGTTTGATATCAAATAAATAAAATATTTCCTCCCGTTGTATTGCTGTATTACAGCAATACAACGGGAGGAAACATAATATCTCTGATAAATGTCACAAGTGTGTGACGAAAGAACTCTGAAAAACTATAGATAAGATATTAATATGTAACTTACCGTAGCACCTTTCAGCACAAGGAATGATAATACGACCGTCTTCACATTTTGGGAAGAAGAGTGAGCAGGTGAAGTGATATATTGCAGAGTTAGTGCAGTGATAACGCAATGCTGTGTCTAGAAATTGATCCATCATTGACAGTGCCTCTTCTTGGCTGTAAGTATTCATCTGAGCGTCCATCCGTGTCCAGTTGTACCTGTATTGTCGACATGGTTCATAACTTATTCGGTCACAGCGAGGTGACGCTGCTGTTAACAAAAATAGAAAAGATGTTTCAAACACATCATGTATGAGTGATATTTATGATTATATACATACATACATACATACATATGTACACATACACACACATATACATACACACACATACACACACACGTATGTACGTACGTACATATATACATAAACATACATACATGATGATGGCTGCCCCCTCGTTATCGAGTATGGCCTTTGCACGAAAAAAAAAAAAATAATAATAATAATAACGACAATAATAATGACAACAATAATAATAATATATATATATACGAGTATATATATATACGCACACACACACACAGACGATAACAATTAACAGTGCTGCGATCGAATGTGGCTTTTTAGCCCAGCCAATGATCTAAAATGTCTTTCACGGAGCTGGCAAGCAAAACATTCACTGGCAGTAGCCGGCTATGGTTGGAGTTCATGTACTTTTGCATGTCGTTTGAGGCCTCCTGCTGATTTACATTCTCTACCACATGCTTGGCAGGCATGATGAGTAGCATCTCCAACAGCAGCCTGGTAGTCAACCACTGGTCTCACTTTATGACTGCGAAGGTGACTTTCGAGTCCAGCTTTGCTGAGGCAGAGTCTCGCACAGATGCTGCATGTCAGCACCATAGGAGGACCTTCGCTGTCTGGAAATGCAACAGTAATGCCTTTCTTCACATCCCGCTTTACTTTCTCGTATGCGATTCGAGATGCCTCAAAGGCAACTTTCCCCTCATATACAATCTTTCTCCATTTATTACGATCAGCAATCACATTTTCCCATCTATCAGCAGAGATGTTAGCGTCTTTCAAAGAGGCTTCATACATACATACATACATAAATCTATCTTGTTAAAGATCGAGAGACAAAATTAATAAATCGTGCAAGAATTCAATAATGAAAAGAGCAATATTTTATGATTTGGAGAGCAATGAAAAAGAGACTGGCAGAAAGAAGACGAACAAGTCAAACATACATATAGACATGCAGATAGACAGTAAAAGACAAGCAGAGAAAGACAGGGCAGGACAAGATAGAGAGAAAGAGAGACAACATAAAGAGGAAGAGAGACAACATAGAGAGGAAGAGAGACAACATAGAGAGGAAGAGAGAGAACATAGAGAGGAAGAGAGAGAACATAGAGAGGAAGAGAGACAACATAGAGAGGAAGAGGGACAATATATAGAGGAAGAGGGACAATATATAGAGGAAGAGAGACAACATAGAGAGGAAGAGAGACAACATAGAGAGGAAGAGAGACAACATAGAGAGAAAGAGAGACAACATAGAGAGGAAGAGAGACGATATATAGAGGAAGAGAGACAACATATAGAGGAAGAGAGACAACATAGAGAGGAAGAGAGACAACATAGAGAGGAAGAGAGACAAGATAGAGAGGAAGAGAGACAATATAGAGGAAGAGAGACAACATAGAGAGGAAGAGGGACAATATAGAGAGGAAGAGAGACAATATATAGAGGAAGAGAGACAATATATAGAGGAAGAGAGACAACATAGAGAGGAAGAGAGACAATATATAGAGGAAGAGAGACAACATAGAGAGGAAGAGAGACAACATAGAGAGGAAGAGAGACAATATAGAGAAGAGGAGAGACAACTTATAGAGGAAGAGAGACAACATAGAAAGGAAGAGAGACAATATAGAGAGGAAGAGAGACAATATATAGAGGAAGAGAGACAACATAGAGAGGAAGAGAGACAATATAGAGAGGAGGAGAGACAATATATAGAGGAAGAGAGACAACATAGAGAGGAAGAGAGACAATATAGAGAGGAGGAGAGACAACTTATAGAGGAAGAGAGACAATATATAGAGGAAGAGAGACAAAAAATATTCTCGGGTCCCAAATAATTGTGGTGTGGAATAAGAAGGTGGGGTTTGAATAAGTGGGGGTTCAATAAGTGGGGTGGAATAAGTGGAGGGTGAAGTAAGTGGGAGTGGAATAAGTGGGGGGGTCGAATAATCGGGGGTGGTTTGAATAAGTGGAGGGTAACTGGGGGTAAGTTGGGGGGGGGGGAATAATCGGGGATGGTTTGAATAAGTGGGGTGGGGGATAAGTGAAATTGGAATAAGAGGGAAAGTTGAAAAATCGGTAATTTTTCTAGGTTGTCTCCATTGAATTTTTTTAAAGAACCAGAATTAGTCGTTTAGTTTACATATTGAGACCCCCAACCCATCCTGTTTATTTTATAACGTATGGGATTTTTAGTAATGTACTTTTTTCGTCATGTATAATATTTTTTAACGTCTAAAGAAAATTGTCACAGGAATGCTACCACTTAAAATAAAATTTCTCTGGAGATAAATTAGCAAAATTTAATAAGTGGGGGAAGGTTGGAATAAGAGCGGGTGGTGGTGGTGGTGGTGGTGGAAAAAAATTGAAAAATTAATATGCAGGTGTGGGTCCTTATTCGAGACTCAAGAGTAGAGGAAGACAGACAAGCATGTGGAGAAAAATAGACAACAGACAGAAGTCAGATAACAAATAGAGACAGAAAGAATGTAATGCAGGCTAATAAATAGAACAAGGAAAGCCGGACAAACAAAAGAACTTCATAAAATTTGTGACGCACACAGTAAACATAATGAAGGAATCAACATCAGCGGAATTTAATATCAAATTCGAAAACAATAATCCGAATATTACATTTCGTGTAGCTCTAAACTAGTCTCTGTAGAGATCTAGAATAGGCATGTCAAACATGCGGCCTGCGGGTCTCATGCGACCCTTTACAAGCAAATCTGCGGCCCACACAAAGATTTTTACAACGCTATCATGTTTTATCTTCGTAATATAAAATAAAAAAATTAGTTGTAATGTGCGCAATTAGTTGTGAGCGGCCCTCAGACAACACATATGTGAGCCATGTGGCCCTTGGAGGACCCTCAGTTTGACATGCCTGATCTAGAATACACACACTGTACATGGTGATGTGCTGTCCCGTCTGAGAAAGGAGCCCCGCGAGGTGGGGTGGCTGTTGCAGCGGGTTCGCTGGCCATTGTCCACGGGAATGCTTTTGCTGTCTTGTCCGCGGGGCGCAGCCCCTTTGCCGTCGCGCCCTAGGCCTAGAACCCAATCATCATCCCCCTCCCCCATCGCCACTTGCTATTCTCTCCCTTTCCCGTTTTTTTCTCTTTTTTCTTTATATTTTCCTATTTTACATTCCATTCTTCTCAATCTAAATTCTTTTTTTCTTTCTCTATTAAACTGTATTTACATGATATATTCCATAAATAAAATTAATAGGTTATATTTCGTGTAGCCTTAAACTAGTCTGAGTAGAGCTCTGGAAGACAAACAATGTAGATAGTGATATGCTATGTATGAAGTACAGAAGCTGAAAACAATTGCCACCCGAGAGAAAACACAGGTAGGGTAAATATGAAAGAGAAAGGAGAGACTTACTAGTCTTAAATGTAATTATTAGCATATAACTTATTTAACTATCAACATGAGTGTTAACCCTATAATTACCAACCTGGCCCAAACTGGCTCTGGTTCTATGAAACAAAACCACCCATTTTAAAGGTTTCAAATTTAAATTAAAATCTTCCAACATAATTTTATATAAGAACCTAACATTAAGTTACTATCTTAGAAATGAAATAATTCATTATTTCAATAAATCCCTCAAATTCTTCATTAATTAATCGACATAGAGTGTGTTTCATTTGAAATGTAGCCACGAAAGGGTTAACAATGTGAAATATGCACATCCGTCTCAAGATACAACTATAAGTGGTAGGGTATATAATCCCCTAATTCCCTTGATTACGTGTTTCCTTCTGGTTTTTTAGATGATATACATTCTTTCCGATGAGCAGCCCAACTAGGTTCGAAAATCGATTCAAGATATTTATCATGTTTTCAATTTACAGAGAAATTCGTATGTCTAAAGATATACTAAAAATATGTGTAAATTTATATACCCATTTATACAGTCTCGTTTATCATAACTTTATCATATACTTCACCTGCCTAGCACACAACTTAATATATTATTATTGTTATAGCCATTTCTACTTAAAGTCGAAACTGAAGAAATCAATAGGCTCTCAGTATACTGAAAGAATGGTCTGTGGCCTTTATCCTGTTGCCAATGATATGCTGTACTCTAGCCAAAACATAGTCTTCGTGGTTATAAATGGATTCCACGAATAGAAATAGTTCACCTGAGTAAGCAATGGATGTTTTGTATAATTAACATGTTACGTTTTCAGTACTCAATGCAAGACTTCGTTTAGAAACGTCTGGAATATGGAAGAAACGCTTGTGGGGAGAAACAAACGTCTGGAACAAGCAAGAAAATTTCCTAGGGGAGTGAAATAAACGTCTGGAACAAGAAAGAAATGCTTGGGAAGTGAAACAAACGTCTGGAACATGAAAGAAACGCTTGGGAAGTGAAACAAACGTCTAGAACAAGAAAGAAACGCTTGGGAAGTGAAACAAACGTCTGGAACATGGAAGAAACGCTTGGGAAGTGAAACAAGATGTGCTAGGGGAGTGAAACAGACGTCTGGAAGACGAAAGAAACGCTTCGGAAGTGAAACAAACGTCTGGAACATGGAAGAAACGCTTGGGAAGTGAAACAAACGTCTGGAACAAGAAAGAAATGCTTGAGGGGTGAAAGAAACGCCTGGAACATGAAAGAAACGCTTGAGTTATGAAACAAATGCTTGGGTAGTGAAAGAAACGCCTGGAACATAGAAGAAACACATGGGGGGGGGGACAAACGCTTGTGTCATATAAGAAACGAATGGGTGATTTAAAAAAAAATGTATGGCTATGAAATTATCGCACGGGTCATGTAAGAGTTATATGGATTATGAAAGAAACTGGGTAAAAGAAACACCGTGAAGGAAATAACATGAAAGACATTACACAAGAAACGCCTGGCCAATGAAAAAAGTGGGTAAGTTTCCAGTCATTATGACAATGTTTTCACATCTACTTGTGTATGTTATTGAATATTAGGTGCAAGCTTAGCTGTAGAGTAGAGCAGGGGTTCTCAACCTTTTTTTCGCTGTGGACCACCAAAATAAGTAATTTTTTCCTGTAGACCACCTAAATTTTTGTAATAGAACTGCTAGAGACATTCTAACCACATGCCCATAGTATCAGAGCTGTGATCTCGAAATTTTCAAATATAATGGACATGTGTGTAATTAAACAAAATATTATATTAGTTACATTTTTGTGAAATGGCTACAATTTTTTTATGGCTACGAATTCTCTGTGGACCACTAGAAATGCTATGTGGACCACCGGTGGTCCACCTGGACCACGTTGAGAACCACTGGGGTAGAGCATCGGGCATGCTCTTCAGTATTTAGTTACAGCCCTTTACTTTTTGAATCAGAAACCATTAATGGTACAATATAATGTTCTCGGTGATTTTAATTCCCAATTCGCATACCTCCACTGACATTGCTGATGTTTTGCCAAAGATCTGAACATAAAAAATTGTGTTTATCACCCCCCCCCCCCAAAAAAAAACCTCATTGCTTAATAAATAAACCAATTTATACATACGAGTGGTAGTTTGGTCTGCATAGCTCCTTGTAGTTGATATAAAGTTTTCAATTTCGGTCCTTAGACTTGTCATATATTTCTCAGTTGATGTAGTTTTCAGATGATTGACAGGCTCAGTTCCCATGCCACCTAACCGTTTTCTTGAAGTTAAAGTATTACTGATGTTATAGTTTACATCTGCATGTGTAATATCACCAGCTGGCGTGCTTTGGAAAAAGTTTGAGCTGTCATTCAAATTCATATTTTTTCTAGTAACACTGTTTTTAGTTACTGTTTCGTCTTGGCTGCGTGTTGTAAAGAGTCCAGAGTTTTCAGAAGTTGATATCTCAGTCAATTCCACTTGAGAAGTTTGCTTTGTCCTTAACGTTGTATAAATGCTGCTTTTTCTAACATTTGGATTAACTGTAGTGTTAGTACTAAATTCTAACGTATTGGTATTGGTCCGATATGTGATGCCCTCAACATTTGATACAGCCGTTCCGTCTGGTTTTAATGTTGGGCTAGAATTTAAATGTAGACCTCTCTGTTTCTCCAGATTTGATTCCGGTCTAATATTAGTTTTCATTGTTGATGATGCTGTAGTCTTTTTTATTGTTCTTGTTGTCCAAGAGGCAGCACTAAATTTTAGTGTTTGGTTGGAATTGTTTAGAAGATTTATCTCTGTTGTTCCAAAAACAGTCTGATTTGATTTTCTTGGCTTTTCTCCTGTCTGTGTAATTGGTGCAACCCCATCATCAGTACTGGATACTTTCGTTTTCTCTCTCAATCTCTTCCAATCCAATTTTCGACGGTCAAGTGGATAGTTGCTTAGCAACTTGAATATAGTACTTCCAGATTGTATTTCTAAAACAAAACGAACAAAAAGAAATAATGTTTATTGAGAAGCTTATTACTATTCTTTATCGAAAATAAAATCAACAAAATGAAGTGTTTTTTTGTCGTGACACCTACACAACCACTTTACAATGTGGACTGGGTGTTTATGGACACCATGAAATATGATCATAATGACCTAAAGACATAATAAGGTATACCTGGAAATGGATGTACTTTAAAATGAAGTGAAGAGATACTGTGGCAATATCCAAATATAACATTTACACTAACAATTCACTAAATGAGGATGACATTGACGATAGAAATGTCTAATATGCTCAATGGTAATCACCTAAATAGGGAGTTAGCTGTTCCGGAGTAGGATCTTGTTTTCGAGTTTTATTTGACTTAAATATTGTAGTTTATATTAACCCTTTCATGACGACATTTCTAATAAAATACACTCTATTTTAATTAGTTAATGAAAGATTTTGAGGGATTTACTAAAATTATTAATTATTTCATTACTAAGATAGTAACTTAATGTAAGGTTCTTATATAAATTATGTTGGAAGATTTTAATTTAAATTGGAAACCTTTAAAATGGCTGATTTTATTTCCTGGAGCCAGAGCTGGTTTGGGCCGGGTTGGTAACTAAAGGGTTTATCTCCCATATGTAGAATGTTTAGTTAGTTGCTTTGAACCTCCACCGGTTTCGACGATGAGTGTTCCAGTTGTTCTATCAACGGAACGGCCTGCTCATGAAATTAACATGAGCATTCCACAGATACGTGTACCTTTAACGTAATTGTCAGAGATAGTCAGCGTGGTACAATGAGTGACAAGATTGGCCCTTTTAATTACAGGTACAGTTCATCCGACAGACTTCCAAACAACACGGGTCGACCGAGCTTACGCTAAACGATACTTCGGCAATTGGCCAAGATACCAGGCAAAGCGAACTTCTTAACCATTGGGCCATGATACGTCCACATATAGTTAGATACATCACAAATTACAGTACAATAAAATATCTTTACAGACATAATAACAAGTTGATATAGGTGGATAGATTTATTATAGATAGAAATTATATTTATTGCTGTTACTATTACAATAGGCTTTATCATATTTATATATATATAAAAAAGAAATTTATTACAGGTAGCTACAGGGCCATTTTATTACAAACAAAACGTAGATCTATTAAAGTTAGAATATTTCTTACCTAGAATCTTAACTGTCGTTCGATTAATTCTCAACCTGTTAGCTTCAATAATAGTTTTTTTGATATATTGAACAATTCTTCTCTGTAAACGTTTTCCTTTCTTCTCCAGTGGTTGCATTGAAGCAAAGGCCATTTCCTTCGTAATGTTGTCAATTGGAATGTTGTCCAAACTTGTGTTGAAGAGAATACGAAACTTTACGCTGATACTTCCCGGACTAGAACAGCAAGAAGATAAACATGGGTTAAAACAATTGGAAATATATTTCTACCAAGATATAGAAGTTCTTATATAAAAAGCCTGATTAACTTATTTTATATCAGGTTACCTTCTCTTATAGGCGGTGATTTACAGAGTCGTTAGAACGTCGGACAGAATGCTTTGCAGAGTTCGTTTTGACTCTCTGCTTTCTGAGTTCAAATCCCGCCGAAGTCAACTTTGCCTTTCATCCATTCCATGACGATTAAAAAAAGTACCAATCTGGAGTCGATTCTTCCTCTATATCTCTTTCTCACTTCCATTTTTTCACTTTCTGTCCTTCTCCGGAAGAAATCTGCTGTATTCAGACCTGGAGAGGAGATGAGCTCCACCAGGTTTAAAATAATGACCTAGAAACACTATGTTAATATGGCGCCCCTACGATTCCCTCAGGAGTTACGGTATCCAACCTACCCTACATATCAGATTACCTTCTCTTATGCAGGTTAATTAATATTATTTAAGGTGTTGATGTGTAGTTTTAGAAGCACTTGTTTCAAACCCTGTTAAAGTCGACTTTTCCTTTCAACCTTCCGAGATTGATGAAATAAAAACCATGTGTTGGATTAACTCAATCATCTGTATCTTTCCACCTATAATGTTTGATCTTCTGCCAATACTTGAAATCAATATGATTTTAGGTAACGAACACATCCAATCTCTCTCTCTCTCTCTCCCTCTTCTTATATACGTTTTATTTCTTTATCTGTTCATGCCCGTTACTGCATCTTCTTTTCGTAGTTTTTATTACATTAAAGGCTCTATTTCCAATAAACTTCTGATCTCATATAAGTCATTTTCAGATTAGAATTTCTAGATTTTTAAAATCCTTTAAAACTTGATAAAGAAGTAAAGCTTTATGGTACTAAATACTAATGAAATTTCACTATAATTTAACTCTTAAGTCAAAATTGACTCTGGTTCTATGAAATAAAGCCACCCATTTTAAAGGTTTCCAATTTAAATTAAAATCTTCCGACATAATTTTATATAAGAACCTTACATATCAGAACTGCAGCGCTCTCTAGACTTACCGTTGAAATTCTAGCACCTTCCTTTTAACTTCCGTTCAAGGAATTATAAAAGATGGAACTGAAATTCATCTCTCTCTCTCTCTTTTGCCGATCAACCCTGGAAGTGATCACATCGAGTGCAAGCATGCTAACCTTTTTCCAACCACATCTTATGGTTCAGGATTATACCTTGTCATGCAACGAGGTCATTTGTTTACCACATTTGTAACATGGACTACAATAAATGCAAGTTATTTTGATACTCGTCTTGAGAAACTTATTATGCTTCAGTTATTACTTCAAATGTAGTGAGAGATAATTCTTACGCGAAATGAAATTGTATGAAAATTCTCCTATCTCTTATTTCTATTAAATTTAGTAGTTGGGATCCGGTGGTACTTACTGGAGTAAGTAACCCTGGGACCAACTCACTAAAAGTGGTGACCCCGAATACGCAGCAA
Source organism: Eledone cirrhosa (assembly GCA_964016885.1). NCBI lineage: Eukaryota > Metazoa > Mollusca > Cephalopoda > Octopoda > Eledonidae > Eledone > Eledone cirrhosa. Next base: position 303,747,242 of record OZ024740.1, read on the forward strand.
AACCAATTCATTTATTCAACAGCGTATAAAAGTAGTGACAAATATTTTCATACACTATCACAATTTATTGCTACACAATATATTGCTACACAATATATTGCTAAACAACTCCACTAAAATGGTAAACCCAACAACTACACAGAAAAAAAAATTATTCACGACTCCAGGAAATTCGTTTTATTTCAGTCAGTTCGTGTGGGGCGAACAAAATAGAAAACAAAATTATTGTCCCTCGTGTCGTCGATTGAACCAAGCTTTCTTTTTTTGAAGTCGCCATCGTACTTGCTCGGTGCTACATTTTACTTCAGCTATTCATGGTACTACCACGTGTTCCTATAATTTTGAAAATACAGCTAATTTTTTCCTTTCAAATATATTGTCGTTGGCGGGTTCATGAAAGTTAAACCACGTGTGCGGCAGATAAAAAAAAAATTTCGCTCAGCAGCTACTGTGTTCATCATGAGCAATTCTTCGTTACCGACATAATCTGGTGATGCAAAGTTGTGGTTTGCACAACTGGACTCGTATTTTGCTGCCCACGGCGTTCAAGCGGCACAACAAAGACTACACGTGCACATAAGTGGAATTCCTGCTTCGCTCGCAACCTCAGTTAAAGACATAATCACAGATCCTCCACAAGGCACATCTTACGAAACCCTAAAGGCAAAAGTGCTCAGACGGAACAGCCGTTGGTCTGAGAGCAGATTTCGTTCCTTGTTGGAGGAGGAAAACCCGGGAGACAGAACCCCGTCTCAGTTTTTACGGCGTATCCGGGAACTGAGTGACTCAACAGTAGAGGACAACTCTTTCGTGAAACAATTCTTCTTCTCCCGTTTGCCAACAAATGTGCAGACCATATTGGCAAATATGGTCGACACCAGTTCTCTGGACCAAATTGCAGCCTCGGCGGATCGGATTATGGAATTTTCTCGTGTGCCTACTTCGGTAGATTCACTCGTCGCTTCTTCTGCTTTTAAAACACAGCCTGCTTCACATCGTGAGGACTCAATGTTGAGAGCCATTGACGCGTTAACTCGTCAAGTGGCTAAACTGTGTCGGGAGGGAGCGCCATCCAGGTGACCTTCACGGAATCGGTCTCCTTCTCTTCATCGTCGCGCCAACCTCCCCGCCAACAACTCGTCTTTGTGTTGGTATCACGTGCGTTTTCGTGAAAAGGCGAAACATTGTATTCAGCCCTGCTCTTTCGAGACCTCGGAAAACTAAAATTGAGGGTCTGGGCACGGCAGACCTCTCCCTCATTAATTCACCTTATCGTGCTTTCTTTATCAGCGACCGAATTTCAAACAAATCATTTATGGTCGACACAGGTACTAGTTGCAGTATTTGGCCTCTTCGGTTCAGCTCTACCAAGCCAAATTTTTCCGGCATTTCCTTGTATGCAGTAAACTAGTCTTCTATAAAAACTTATGGACAAATATCTTTATCATTGGACCTAGCCTTGCGTAGAGATTTTAAATGGATTTTCGTCGTTGCGGACCTACCTCATCCTATTCTCGGTGCTGATTTTTTACACCATTATTCACTGTTGGTAGATATCAGGAGACAGAAACTTGTGGATGGTACTACATCCTTATCTACGCCTGCTCGTAGGTCTACTGCTACTGTCATAAGTCCCGCATGTTTTATAGCTGCCTCTGGAAACCAGTTTCATTCACTTCTTGCTTCGTTTCCCAAGTTAACTGACATTTCATTTAAACCGAATCAAGTAGTCCACTCGACTCGACATTTTATTACAACAACTGCTCTGCCTGTTTTTTTCTCGTCGACGTAGGTTGGCTCCGGACAGGCTAAAGAAAGCCAAGGATGAGTTCGAACACATGCTTTAGCTTGGTCTTATACGACCGTCAACCAGCCCATGGGCATCTCCGCTTCATTTGGCTCGTAAGGGTGAAGCGGATTTTCGACCTGTGGGAGATTATAGACGACTTAATGCCATCACTACACCAGATCGTTATCCTTTACCAAATTTACAGGATTTTTCATCCGGTCTGCATGGATGCAAGATATTTTCTAAAATAGATCTGGTACGGGCTTACCATCAAATACCCATGAATCCAGAAGACATACCAAAAACAGCTGTGACCACCCCTTCTGGTTCGTTTGAATTTCTGTCCGTGCCTTTTGGTTTGCGGAATGCCTCTAGCACGTTCCAACGTTTTATCGATGAAGTCACGCGTGGATTGGATTTCGTGTTTGCTTACGTGGATGATCTCTTGATAGTCAGAGACTCAGCTGAGCACCATCATCAACATCTATCCCAGTTATTTCAACGTCTTCGATCGTACCAAGTCAGAATCAACCCAGCTAAATGTGTGTTTGGCACAGCTTCACTGGAATTCCTTGGACATCTTATAGATTCAGAAGGCATTCGACCTTTGCCATCTAAGGTAGAAGCTATTCAGCATATCGCACCACCCATATCCTTGAAACAATTACGTCATTTCTTGGGATTAATTAACTTTTATCGTCGTTTCATTCCTAATTGTGCGGACAAGTTGTTCCCCTTGGCACAGTTTTTAAAGGCCGCAAAAAAAGAAAGATGCACCTATTTCACTTTCTGCCGATGCTTTGCAGTCTTTTGAATTCGTCAAGTCTGAGCTAGCTGAAGTTTCCTTCCTCGCCCATCCTGTTGCAAACGCGAGACTTTCTTTATCTGTTGATTCATCCGATCATGCTGTTTGAGCAGTTTTGCAACATGCGATCGATCACCAGGTTCAACCACTGGCGTTCTTCTCACGCCAACTAAAACCAGCAGAGCAACATTACAGTACTTTTGACAGAGAGCGTTTAGCGATTTATCTTGCTGTGAGACACTTCAACCATCTTCTTGAAGGTCGGGAGTTCACGGTATTCACAAACCATAAACCACTCACATTCGCTCTTCAAACCAAGTCCGACAGCGTATAGGTATCTGGATCTCATCTCCCAGTATACCAGTGACATTCGTCATATAGCTGGAACTGCCAACATATCCGCGGACGCACTATCTCGACTTTCTGTGTGTTCTCTTGCGTCTCCTGCACACATCGATTTGGTTGCCATAGCAACTGACCAACCTACTTTGGATTCGTTGGACATTTCTTCTACCCAGCTTTCCTGCTGTAAATTTGAATATTTACCTCTTCCGTCTGCTGAAGGAAAAATTCTTTGCGATATTTCTACTGGCTCACCCAGACCACTTGTTCCAGATTGCCATCAGCGTACCGTTTTTGATGCACTTCATTCCTTGTCGCATCCCGGCATAGCTGCCACGGTGAAGCTTATTACGGCTCGATTTTTCTGGCCTAATATGCGTCGTTTAATCACCGGTTGGGCATGTTCTTGTTTGAAGTGTCAGCGCTCTAAGATTTATCGGCATGTCCGCGCTCCTCTTTGGAAATTCATCCCGCCAGACGCACGTTTCCGTCATATTCACATGGATATTGTTGGTCCGTGGCCCGTTAGTCGTGGGTTCACATATATATTGACTTGTATCGATCGTTTCTCTCGGTGGCCTGAAGCCATTCCCCTAGTGAACATAACAGCAGAGTCCGTTGCCCGAGCTTTCATTTCCAATTGGATTGCTCGCTTTGGTGTTCCTACTAAAATAACTACGGATCGTGGACGCGAATTTGAAGCTTCCTTATTTCGTGAAATATCACGACTCTTGGGTGCTCATCATATTCATACGACCAGCTAACACCCAGCCTCCAATGGAATGGTGGAGAGGTTTCATAGACAGTTGAAAGCTGCACTTCGCGCTACTCCTGATCGGCATGCTGGACCGAATTTTTGCCAATCGTACTTCTTGGTTGTCGTTTTGCCATTAAGACAGATTTAGGTTTTTCTTCTGCTGAACTTCTTTATGGTACCACTTTGACTCTTCCTGGACAAATGATAGCACCGGTGGATTCATCGCATCTTGACCCAGCATCATATGTCACCAGGATTCGTTCGTATTTCTCGGATCTTCCACCAATGAACCCTCGTGACCAGTCTATTTCTTCTGCTGTCCCATCGGACATCTCTACGTGGACACATATTTTTATACGGAATGTTACAATATTAGTAATAAAATAATTAATAATTTTAGTTGATCACTCAAAATTCTTCATTAATTAATTGAAATAGTGTATTTCATTAGAAATATGGTCATGAAAGGGTTAATATATTATTTGACACTTTTTGAAGGAATTAAAAAAAAGTATAATGTACATTATAAAATTAAATATTTCAGTGCACAATCGCTAATTTATTTTGATTAGAGTATTGGTACAGTCGGTTGACTCAGTATGACTCATTTATTGACGTTGGAGAAATAAAAAGCAAAATCGAATTTAATGAGATATGAAGCATCTTCACTTTTTCAGAAAAAATATCAATATCAGTATTAATTATGTATTAAAATAACCAAACTACCAGCACAAATGAGTGAAAGTGGGGTGAAAAGAAGAAATGTGTGACGTCCGAACGAATATCCTCCACCTCCTACTAAATTACCCTCCGCCTCTGGGTCCGGCTGACAGGATGGAGAATACATTACCCCAGAGGACAATGTGGGAGACGTGCTGGAACAGGCACTCCACCTCATGGTGATCGCACCTGCGGGCGGCCAACTCCACTCCGATAGCAGTGAATAGGGGTGTGGTCCGGGGGCCAAGAACTCCGGAAGTCTCCACTGTTACAGGCTCATCGGTCTGGCGGACAGCAGAGACTGGGATGGTAGCTGAATGCACCAGATTGCCACAACTATTCTTTGAAAGGACAATAATGAAAAGGGATGAGTTTTACAAAGGAATTCTAGCCGCAACCAAATTTCGGTCACATATTGAGGTTTTATGATTTTTTATTATTTTCATTGCTATAAGGGTGGTGGATTGGCAGTATCGGTAGAGCGTCTGACACGCTGCTTCGCGGCATAGAGTTACAGCCCTTTACGTTCTGAGTTCAAATCCCGCCGAGGTAAGCATTGCTTTCATCCTTACGGGGTCGATAAAATAAAGTCTCGCACTGGGGTCGATTTAATCGACTTTCTCCTCCCCCAAAAGAGCAGCTATTTCTCCGAATTGAGAGATCACAGTTCCGATACCATGGGCATGTGGTTAGAATGTCTCAGGAAAAAATCGCTGAACAGATTTTGAGGGCAAAACCAACGGAGACCAAGAAGAAAAAGAATCTACTCACCTAAATTCCACAACTTCAGTACCGATGTAGTGTTCATTTTTCTCATTATACACTTCGTCCATCTGAAGAGAGAGAAAAATAGAGCCTCCTTATCTCACAAGTTTAGATATAAGTAGAGAACTGACAGTGTCGTTAAGGAGCCGGATTAAAATAACTTGACATTAGTTCTGGATCACTGAGCTCTGAGTTCAAATCCCTCAGAGGTAAACTTTGCCTGTCGTGGTCGATAAGTAAAACACCACTACAAGATAAATTCTCTCTCTCTCTATCTCTCTCTGGAAGAAATTGGATGTTTTCCAACCTGATGAGGGGGTGAGCTCCACCCATTTGTATAATGTAAGTCAACGTTGAAGTTCTCATCACTAGCATGGGATTCTTTGACTTATTCTAATTACAAAACAAAACAGTTGATTTCTATAATTATATCAATCCAAACAAAAACAGAGAATTAATTTCCATTTTGTATTAGTTTCGGTTTCCTGAGTTTATAATAAATTTAATTTTTGAGAAACAAATTCGCTATATTTTCTTCTTTTTTTTTTAATTAATTCTCATTGTTTACGTGAATTGTGACATGTGTGAACATCGCAGCTTGAAATACTTGAAAATGTTATTTGAAATTAGGATATAACTCAAAATGTGACATTAAAAGACTCTATCAAAAGCTTTAAAGTGATATGAAATTATTTCATCAATAAAATTGGCTAAAACATCATCACTGTCTTCTGCTTGTTTGTTTTTTATATATATATTGAAAGAATCAATTAACAAAGTTATCCAAACAGTTTTATTTATTTCCAACCATGTGTAGCTGTCAGACGATATTAACATGCCAGCTTTGTTAGGTTTACACTCGAGTTACAAACCTACCAAATGGATGTGATCATCTTTTGGTTTCTTCAGAAAAAGAAGCCACCAACTTCAACTTCGCAGAATGCAATGACTCGTCGAATGTCGAAACCAAATTGAAGTAGATATGTGAATTCGGTTAAAGTATTATTTCAAGTTGTTCTGTAAAGAAAAATCGTGTGGTGTCGATTTTTGCCGTACAGGCTACATTGTAAATACTAGAGATTATATTATATTATAAATATGAGAAAAGGTCATGTGAATTTCACTTCGTAAAATTAGCTGCTCGTCTTTGTCGACAGACTGAGTAGACGTGCTCTCAGGTCTTGAATAATCGTCCACATCCCACGCTTATTAATTTATCCGATTTTTTTTCACACACGCCCCACACTCCACACACGCTTATTGAATTTTGCTATATCTCCGAAATTTTATTGTGATTCATATTGATACAACAGCTGGAGAATCTAATAATTATTTTATTTTACATTAATAAAACATTATCTATATATATATAAAGCTGAGGATGTGTGTGTATGTCCGTACCCACCAGTTTGCAACCGATTTTCTTCAAATTTGGAACAAACAAGTGTTATGTTCCCAGGGGTGTTTTGGACTCATAAAATTTTCAAGTTTTGTCTAATTTGGCCCCTAGATAAATATTGGTTGGCTGGTTGCATGAAAACTACACACACACACATATATACATACATATACATCTAAAGAGAGAGAGTGAGGTAGGCCGTTATACAGAGAGAGGTACAAGATATTCAGATAGAGAGAATGATGACGAACGCTGGTTTACACACACACATATATATATATATATAAAGACAGAGAGAGATCTGCGCGTTCTTAATTGTTCTCCATTCTGTAGAGAAAGAGAGAGAGATTATGAGAAAATGGAGAGAGAGAGAGAGAGAGAGAGAGGGGGGTTGAGAAAGAAAGAAAGAAAGAAAGAGTGACTTTAACTTTTATTTATTTATTTATTGTTTACACACTGTTCAACTCTCCTCTTCCCCAACCTTACGTCTCTTTCTCTCTCTCACTTTCACACAAGACGTACTGTGACTGCGTGTGCGTGTATGTGTGTCCGGGGAAGTTACAATGTCCGCACACATGTAAATCGGTGGCTGATCGGCGGACGGCATTGTATCAGTTTCCAGTTGCTAATCACTTTACTGTGTCGGCCGTCACAAACAGTCATAGCCGTCATGGACTGGAGTTAATTTCTGTCGATCGATTGGTCATTGATTAGGCGATACCCGCTAATGAAGCCACATGCGCCGATTATTCATTGTTGCATAATATATGCAGACAGAGGGTGCGATGCACCCTACTGCTGCATTAAGTGTGGCCGAAACTCGAGTTCGGGAACTACTTTAAGTACCCGTTTACGTGTGTTGTATTGAAGCGAATAACTATGTGTATACTCTGGGAATGTATTTTACATCACCTATTGAGTACGCTGAGATGCAACCGGTCCTAGCATTGATACATATGCTGGGTCCGTCAACTTCTTTATATATATATATATATAAATATATATATATATATAAGAAAATTTCGCTCTACATGGCTGAATACAATAAATGTAATCTGAGTTTTTCGAATATTAATAACATTCGATTCGTTTGCAATTATGCAAACAAGCCATGTATTCAGCCATGTAGAGCGAAATTTTCTTTTTTATTTGAATTTGGCAAAGCCGGTCATTTATCGCTCGTATACAGGTAACTGACTGGCCAGTCTGCTGATATGCAAGTCTGGCTGATCAGTGGATCTGCTAATATGCAGATCTGACTGGTCAGCCAGTCTACTAATATGCAAATCAGGCCAATCAGTCACTGTGTATTTTTGAAAATAGCATATATTTTCACTAGCTCTGACAGTTTGGTAGGTGAACAGTGAGCTGTACTGATGAAGGGTGATACTCAGAAACATTAGTGTCTGCAGTTCTGTTCCCATGCCAACATAAGGGCAAGAATGAAGTGTTCATTCTACTGACATGGCTATAAACTTGAGGCTTGTTTGCATAATTGCAAACGAATCGAATGTTATTATTAATATTCGAAAAACTCAGATTACATTTATTATATACTAGCAGCACGGGATAAGGTATTTTGGAACGCGGGCCGCCAACAGACCCAATCGTGGAAAAATTGCATGCCTGGACAATATGTAAAGAAAATAAACCGAATACTCTGATGGCTGGATAATCTTTAAGATTTTCCTCGGTGAAGCAGGAAAAATGCAGGTTTTCACCTAATGCGGGCCCTAGGGAATCAAGAAAAAGAATTTTTTTAATGTGCATAATATGCCTTGAAATTTCGGGAAAAAGCTGAAAAAATGAAGGCCATAAAAAAGTTGGATTTTCTTTGCTCACGGTATGAAGAAGAGACTGACTAATACATAGTTACAATTTCAAGGAAATCGGTCTGACGTAACGCCTCAAACAAAAACCCTAAAAAGGTGAAAAAACGCAGTTTTTCACCTAATGCGGTCCTAGGGGATCAAAAAGTCGAATTTTTTATGTGTATAACACTCCCTGAAACATAATTAATACACATGTAAAGTTTGAAAAAAATCGGTTGGGTACTTCTCAAGTTTTAGGGATTCAAACTCACAGACACACACACACACACAGACAGACATCCTCAGTTTTATATATATATACTAGCAGAAAACCACCCGGTGGGCGGTTTTCTGCTAGCAAATCTAGTGTATATACTGATATTGTTGAGATTTGGATGAGAAATGTTTTCGGCACCACATATTCACCGTCTCTCGGTGTGTCTTTTATACATGTATAAATATATATGTTATCTATACGGTGAAATCTTTGAAATAAATATATGTTAAAACGAAAAAGGAGAATAAGAGATTAGTGACGGAAATATAAACGTTATGATACATAAACGTTATGATATAACGATGGAAATATATCTTCAAATGGTCCTTGGCATGGTGTCAAGTCAGAACCGCCTCGAACTGGTTACTTCTGGCTTGTGCAAGGTGTCTCTATAGCAACCAGCAATTCCCTCGGCCTCAGTGACCAAAGTCAGTGGAGAGGGGAAGGTAATGTTTTTATAGCGACAGTGTTTCTCTTGGTAGTACCAAAGTGGAGAAAGGAAGGGGAAAGTAATATTTCTGTAGCACCTACATTTGAGTTTTAGGGAAGGACAGACAGACAAACAGAGAAATGCCCATATATTTCTGTGTGTGTGTGTATATATATATATATATATATATATATTACACACACAGAAATGTATATATATTTCTGTGTGTGTGTGTATATATATATATATATATACACACAGAAATGTATATATATTTCTGTGTGTATATATATATTACACACACAGAAATGTATATATATTTCTCTGTGTGTATATATATATATATTACACACACAGAAATGTATATATATTTCTTAGAACAAAATTATTATTAATGTTTTGCTGTTCATAACAATTGGAATTGAAAAATTACTTTTGAAATTATTAGTTATTTTACTAATGCTTAGATATGTAAAAATGAAGCAATGTTTCTAATAATTGTTTCTACTTTTGGCACAAGGCCAGCAAATTACCCAGTACATTACTGGTACTTTATTTTATCGACCCCGTGAGGATGAAAGGCAAAGTTAACCTCGGCGGTATTTGAACTCAGACCGTAAAGGGACGTAACTCCATGCTATGAAGCATGGTGTCCGACTCTCTACAGATTCTGCCAATCCACCGCCCTAATGTCTGTACGTAATGAGGGAGTGAGAGGGGAGAGAAAGAAAGGCAGAGGTGAAGTGACGAAGTGACTCTCTCCTCCTCCTCCTCCTCCATCTCCCCATTCGTCACAGCGATAGAGGGAGGAATGTTAGTGTGTTACAAAGAGAAAAAGTGAGAGTGAGAGAAACAGACAGACTAAAAGAGAGGGATAGCTGGAGAGAGAGAGAGATAGCAACCACGCGCGCACGTGTTTCTACTGTCGGACAGACAGACAGAGAAATTGCTGGTTATATATTATAAGGATATATATATATATATATATATATATATATATATATATATATATATATATATATATATATATATATATATATATATATATCAAAATAAAGATCCGAAGGCATGGTATAAATTTCCAATCATTTTAATCACGACACATGTTTCAATAAGAGATAGATCGATCGTGTAGCCATGATCGATTATCACTGACCTCGTCAGGTGAAAATGAATTGTCTTCAAATCCTTAATAGGAGGGAGAAAATTAACGGTGGTCATTCACAGAGTTTAGTCCCTCATATGAAGATCAAGCAGTCAGAACACGGCGACTGCTATCGTCCTCAGTTAGGGTCATAAAACTATCAAGTCTCCCAATAACTGTAAAAGACGCTGGACATCAATCAAATCTGTAGAATTACAGTCGGTCACAGTTAATGTGAGTGGGTACACACACACTCACACATGCATGACGCGAGGTCAAAGAAAAAAATATATATATACACATACCTTATTTCACATTGCTCCAGTTTACTCAGCTGTAGAAATGAGATGATAGGGACTGGGGTCCCTATCATTCCACTGCAAAGTGGTCGTGGAGGTGCCACGGCAAAAAAGCACCCAGCGCTCACTGTAAATGAGGTTGGTGTTAGGAAGGGCATCCAGCTGTAGAAATCAGGCCAGAATCAGTTCCAGCCCCACCCTTGCAAGCAGGGAAAAGTGGACGTAAAATGAAATGATGATGATGATGATACCAACACAGCATCAAATCTGTTAGTATGAGTGAGTACACACACACACACACACACACTCACACACACCGACACGAGGTTAAAGAAAAAAGAAAAATACAAATATACCAACATAGTATGCTGTGTTGGTATGTGTATATATATTTTTTTATCGGGGGGGGGAGGGGCGTTTTTTATAGGGGGTCCGTTTTTTATTTGGAGACCGTTTTTTATTTGGGGGGAGGGGTCCGTTTATATTTGGGAGGGTCCGTTTTTGATTTGGAGGGAGGGGTGGGGGTCCTTTTTTATGGGGGTCCGTTTTTTATTGGGAGGTCTGTTTTTTATTTGGAGACTGTTTTTTACTTGGGAGAGGGATGGGTGGTCCGTTTTTTATTGGGGGGGGTCCGTTTTTTATTTGGAGACCGTTTTTTATTTGGGGGAAGAGGTGTGGGGGTCCATTTTTTATGAGGGGGCGTTTTTTATTGAGGGGCTCCGTTTTTTATTTGGTGACCGTTTTTTATTTGGAGTCCGTCTTTTATTTGGGGGAGGGGTGGGGGGGTCCGTTTTATATTGGGGGAGGTCCGTTTTTTATTGGGGGGGTCCGTTTTTTATTTGGAGACCGTTTTTTATTTGATGGGTCCGTTTTTTTATTGGGCGGGATCTGTTTTTATTTGGAGACCTTTTTTATTTGGGGGGAGGGGTGGGGTCCGTTTTTTATGGGAGGGCCCGTTTTTTATTTGGAGACCGTTTTTTATTTGGGGGAGGGGTGGGGTCCGTTTTTATGGGGGGGGGCGTTTTTTAATGAGGGGCTCCGTTTTTTATTTGGAGATCGTTTTTTATTTGGGGGGAGGAGTGGGGTCCGATTTATATAGGTGAAGCCCGTTTTTTATTTGGGGGGAGGGGTGGTTCGTTTATATAGGGTGGGGGCGGGCGTTTTTTTATTGGGGGGTCCGTTTTTATAAGAGAGGGCGTTTTTTATTGGGGGATCCGTTTTTTATTTGGGGTGGTCCGTTTTTTTATTTGGGGTGAGGGGTGGGGGTTCCGTTTTTTATTGGGGGATCTGTTTTTATTTGGAGACCTTTTTTATTTGGGGTCCGTTTTTTATTGGGGCGGTCTGTTTTTATTTGGAGACCTTTTTTTATTTGGGGGAGGCGTGGGGGTCCGTTTTTTAGGGGGGGGGGCGTTTTTTATTTGGAGACCGTTTTTATTTGGGGGAGGGGTGGGGTCCGTTTTTATGGGGGGGGCGTTTTTTAATGGGGGCTCCGTTTTTTATTTGGAGATCGTTTTTTATTTGGAGATCGTTTTTTATTTGGGAGGAGGGGTGGGGTCCGTTTTTTATAGGGGGAGCCCATTTTTTATTTGGGGGGAGGGGTGGTGCCGTTTATTATAGGGTGGGGGCGGGCGTTTTTTATTTGGGGGGAGGGGTGGGGGTCCGTTTTTTATTTGGAGACCGTTTTTTATTTGGGAGGAGGGGTGGGCGATCCGTTTTTTATGGGGGAGGGCGTTTTTTATTGTGGAGTCCGTTTTTATTTGGAGTCCGTTTTTGGTGAACGAATAAATATTCTAAAGAGATTATGCAATAGCGATTGCCTAAACACAAGAAATGAATTCTTCACACGTTGTCCACGCGTGTCGAAACACCTCTTACGTAACTACAAAGCTCCGGATTGAATTACAGCAACATCCTAATTTTCTTATCAATTAGAAATTTTTCGGACTTTCGCAGTTATCTCCCTTACACCTCTCGCACGGATTTTAGTATTGCCTGTGTGACGTGATCGTTTCTGCGCATGCGCGTTCGTACGGTTGTCCTTCTTGTTCCGTATAACCATGTTCATTACGAGCTGAGGATCCGCTAAGGTGAAACAATTGTTCTCGGTATGGTGAACTAACTGTTGTGTAACCACTTCTACCTAACTCGTCCCATGGACTGAGTGCTCTACCACTACGGATATTATCCTCCAGTGTTCTACCACTATATATATATATATATCTTTATATATATACATATATATATATACATATATATATATACATATATATATATACATATATATACACACGACTGCTATTTAATACCCGAGCTGCTAGTATATCATCAAAGAAGAATATTACAAGAAATCCCATATTTATGAACATACACTATACAATTACTGATTTCCCAAGCCCCACTTCCCATTATTACCACCACTCCTATTATTTGGAACCCGAGAGTGCCACCAAACTCTCCTCCTTTCTATGTCTATCACACAAAACTATCTTTTAATCCCCCTCTCTGTATCTACTAAAACCAACTCTATATCTACCATGACACCGCCTCTCTTATCCTCTAAGACTAATACACTCTCTCACTCTCTATAAATATCTACACTTATCTCTCCCCAACCCCCTCTGTATATCATTCACCCATAAACTTTCGCCCTCTCTATATTTACTACACGGCACTCTCTTCCAATCCTCCCTCTATATCAATTGACACCAAACTCTCACCCTCTCTATATCTACTACATGAACCTCTCTTCCAATCCCCCTCTATATATCAATTAAAACCAAACTCTCACCCTCTCTATATCAATAAACATCAATCTCTCCCCCTCTCTATATCTACCATATAACACTCTCTCATTTTCTCTCACTCTATCCATCACTGTCAAACTCTCCCCTCTTTATATTTATCATTACCTACCTATACCAATTCTCCCACTCTATTCATTACCACCAAACTCTCCCTCTCTCTACATCAACCATACAACATCCCCCCAACCCTCTATATCAATTAACACCAAACTCTCCCCTGCTCTATATCTACTAGGCGGAACTCTCTTCCAAATCTCCGTCTATATATCAATTACCACCAAACTATCCCCCTCACTACATCTACCATACAACACTCTCTCTCTCTCATTGCCTCTCACTTTATCTATCACTACCACACTCTCCCCCTCTATATATCTATCAATACCTATCTCTATCAATCCTCACTCTCTATTCATTACCACTAAACTCTCCCTCTCTCTACATCAGCCATACAACATACTCTCCCAATCTCACTCTCTATATCAATTAACACTTGATATAGACGTGAATTACTTCGCTCCGGATTTTTACGGATTATTGTCAAAAAAAACTGAGTTCATTGCTCAATTTAATAGCATTGTTTAGTTTAACCACTTGCCTGGGCCTTCTGACGTCGAGTCAACTAATTTTCGCCCCTTTCTGGGGCGAAATTTTCATTTTCATCTCAAAACTGTGTAGACTTGGTAGTCAGCAATGGATGCCATTTCCACCTCGCACACTGTCGTGAGTGCCACGCCCGCTGATAAAAGTGGTGGAGGGAAGGTAGGATTACAAAGCTTGCAGCCTTCCCCCCTCGCATTATCGAAAAACGTTGAAAATATTGAAACCACGAAACCAAACCCGGTAAATAATACCAGCACCAACAACAAGAACAATGACAGTAACACCACAACCAACAACTGCAACAATAGCAACACCAAGGAAAACATGAACAATATTACCAACAGTGACAACAACAGCAGCAACAAAAAAGACAACAACACCAAAACAACATTCGCACAGACTGTAAAAAAAAACGAACTATACACGCCAATAGACATAACAAATGCTAAACAACTACTACAAGACGCAAAACAATTCGTGACTTTTGGCGAAAACGGTGCTTTTAGCATCAATTCTCCACAGGAATTACGCAGAGAGGCTGTCCTGAAAACCACAGTTTTCAGGACAATATCGAACGAAACAAGAAAACCAGCTCAATTATCACAAAATGAAAATGAGCTGGTTCTACAAGATGCAATGAAGGACATAACCTTCATACAAAAAGGTAAACTGTTTGGTAGCATTTCGGTGCTAATGAACAACCAGTCAACAGCACAAAAATACTCGGTATCACCCATTGTGTCCCCCCGCTTCACCTTTTTCCCCATATACAGGGGAAAAAGGACACAAAGAATAAAAATAATGAGTATCACACCAAATGTAAATATTTGGTGGATACTATGTGGAATCATTGACTTTGATGAAGACAAGATAATTTCAATAGGAAAGTCCTCCGGATGTGTATTTGGTGGGACCAGCGTAGAAATTCTGGTGCAAATGAGCCCAGAACGAATAGCGAATATCCCACAACGCGTGCCTCTGGACGGGCTAACTTATATAAACATTTCAGTGGAGGGAAGGCGGCCGTCATGTTACCACTGCTTAAGCAGGGGTCACCTGAGGGCTTCCTGTCCTCAATTAACGAGTCAAAAAAAGGCTCTTCTGCCAACCCCGAACACAACAACACAACCACCACCACCGCCACCACCATCACCACCACAACAACAACCACAACAACACAAAACACTGTTCCACCCAACCCCTCCCCACCTAAAACAAATACAAAAGCAACCACAACAAAAACCCAAAATATACCCCTCCCCAACAACACGGAAGAGGACTCCGTATCAACGTCACCCAGTGACGACGAGGGAAAACACTTTCAACAGGTGAAAAGGAATAAAAAAAGGCACCACATTAACAAAAATGCTACAAACACACAACTACCAGCACAAACAGAACAAACATCACAAACAAAAAAACCCACCCCTCCCCAAAACATAACACATACTACAAAACGCAAACACGCACAAGAACAACAAACAAAAACAAACACAACACAACAAAAACTCTATACATACATTAACAAGAACAATAAAACTCTGATGAAAGCAATAGAAAATAACCCTTCGGTGGAAACCGAAGGGATCACTTTCACCTACGCAGCGAACAAACCGCACCTAATGATGATTAGGGTCCCAACGGAAACCTATGTAACATTGAAAAAGGACCATCCAATGCATGTGGGGACCAACTGCACCAAACCACTTAACCACGTCCTATTGAGATGTTTCCCCACCCCCACACCAGACACCCACACCCCACCAAACACCCTAATCCCACCACACACTGATGTCCTCACCCTACCACAACCCTTCCAACACCCCCATGGAAATTGTGCAGCCTGGTCCCCAGGAGACGAAGAGGTGAGTAATTTCCTTTTCTCTTCCTTTTTAACTCTTCAGCACCAATATGGCCAATATAAGAGTTGGATGTGTGAATGCACGCGGCCTGGGGATGTCCTGGAAACAGGGCAAACTCTTAAATGACCTCAGGTCGCACAGAGTGGATGTAATGGTTATTTGCGAGTCCAGGATCAGCAGCTAGCGCCAACTGGCCCCCATCTTCGACGACTTTGAGATCTACGCATCTCTCTGTCAGCCGAGGGGTGGGGGTGGGGTTGTCGTTCTGCTGCGAAAATACCTGGGTCTTGCCACACAGAAGGTACACCTGGACCCGGAGGGTCGACTGGTGGTTTTAGACGTCGGCAGTGGTGAAGGTGGAGCTTTCAGGCTGGTAGCAGCGTATGCCTCATCTGGGACACCGCGACCGGACTTCTTCCGACGCCTGGAGAGTTTCCTGGGAACGTCTCGCCCCTTGCTTTTAGTGGGGGACTGGAATGGTATCCTGGATGCACGTTGGGACTATGTAGGGGCATGTCCCGATAGAGGGGGGTGTAACAGCCTCAAACGATTAATCGGCCGATTTGATCTGGCCGATAGATATCGACTAGATTTTCCGACTGTGCCACTGTGGACGTGGACTAATCGTAGCGGAACATCTAGGTCGTACCTAGATAGGTTCCTAGTTAGAAATAAGGATAGAGACATATTAAGCTGTCCACAAATGTTCATGGTTGACCTATTAGGATCACAAGTTGGTGACCGGAGTGGTCAACCTTGATAGAACTCATAGACAGGGACCCGGTTACTGGAAGCTAAACTTGTCTTTACCGACAAACAAAGCTTACAGTAAGCGGATTAGCCCACTAGTTAAGCAGCGTTTGACGGGGGCAATTGTCAACAGCAGGTGGTGGGGCTCTCTCAAGAGAGAAATTAGAATAGAATCGATAGGTTTTAGTCGGGAATTAGCATCAGATAGGAATAGAACTGAAAGGGAATTAATAAATAGAGTAGAAGAGGCGATTAGGAGTGGCAACGTGGCCGGCGTGCTGGCGTCAAGAACGGCCCTAGACCAGTTCTTTGATGCGAAGCACGAGGGCTGCGTTGTCAGGAGTAAAATACGTGCTCTGGGTAAGGAGGGAGCCAAAGCTGTTAGCTGGGCCCGAGTGACAGAGGCAAAAAGTGGAAACAAGTCCACGATTCGGTCTTTGAAGGACCAGGATGGACGCATGATCCTTGAACCTGAGCGGATGAGCGCGGCTTTTCAACGGCGCTTTGCACGACTGTTCGGGAGGGGCGGCGGGCCGAGTGGGGCCATGGATTTCGGTCCATACCTCGACGGTCTGGCGCGGCTCTCGGACGGGGAGGCGAAGTCCTGCGAGAGGCCGATTTCAACCGCTGAAATAGGGGAAGCGCTGAGCCAATGCGGCAAACGCAAAACTCCGGGTCTCGATGGTCTACCATACGAACTTTATGTAGCGATGCCGGGCTTGTTCTCCGGTCTCCTCGAGGCGGTCTACTGCAACTGGCAACAGAACGGGAGAATTCCCAGTTCTGTGACCAAGGGCGTAGTCACGCTGGTGAGGAAGGACGAGAACAAGGGGGATGACATAGATAACTTCAGGCCCATAACTCTGCTAAACACAGAGTTAAAGATTTTGGCCAAGGTGTTAGCGAAGAGGTTGGCGCTTGTCGTCGGGAACCTAGTGGGAGAAGCGCAGACATGCGCAATCCCGTCCAGGTCCATACACGACAACCTCCACCTCATGCGATACATCGTAGAGAGGGTAGGGAACGAACCCGACTTTGGTGGGGCCCTGATCAACTTGGATCAATCTAAGGCGTTCGATAGGGTTGACCATCGGTACCTGGATGCGGTGCTCGCGGCGGCAGGCTTCGGACCCGTTTTCATGGGCTGGATTGCTGCAATGCACAGCAGCAACACCTGCTCGAGGGTCAAGGTGAACGGCTACCTCTCGGAGCCGTTCCAAATCACGCGATCCATCCGACATGGATGCCCTCTCTCCTCCCTCCTGTATGTGCTGGCTCTCGAGCCACTACTGCGGAAGCTGGAGCTGTTGCAGGGCATCCCCTTGGAACCGGGATTGCGGAAAGCGGTGTCGGCCTACGCCGATGACGTGACAGTAATGGTGTCGTGTGCCTCGGAAATCGGGCAGATCAGCACCTTACTGGAGGAATATGAAAGGTTCACAGGAGCCAAGCTGAACCGGGACAAGTCCGTCGGTTTGCAACTCGGGACGTGGAGGGGCAAAACGATGCCCTCCGACGGCATCGTCGGACGCTGGACGGAGGGACTGGTGAAGCTGCTCGGGGTCTGGTTCGGACCGGACCTCCAGGTGGAGAAAAACTGGGACGAGGTAACGGGCAAGGTGTTTGCACTCGCCCAGAAGTGGGTCGAGTGCAAACTATCCCTGAAAGGTCGAGCGGAGGTGGCGAACGATTATATAGCGTCCATCATCTACTACCGCTTGACCGTCGTGCCTTGCCCAGAGAAAGCACTCGCCAAAATGGAGCGCGCGCTCTTCCGATTTCTTTGGAAGAAGCGGGCTCCTTTGGTGAGAAGATCCATCTGCTGTCAACACCCTTCGAACGGAGGGCTAGGGACGCCGTGGCTGACGATGCGTAGACACGCATTAAGGCTACGGCACCTCCAGGTATTCCTCACCGGTCAGCCGGTGTGGGCCCTGTTTGTGAGGCGAGCCTTTCCGAGACTCGTTTCACTCACCGAGCTGCAATCCTGGGTCAAGCAAAGACCGAGAAAAATTGGCGACTGGCACAGTGAATGTGCCCAGGCGCTCACGGCCCTCTGGCAAGCGGATCCGGCAATCAGTGGAGACTCAACCTCAACATTCTATAGAGGGTTGGTGCGCAGTAAGTGCGACGACGCTCTCGGAGAGGCTCTGGGCATGGAGGAAGATGAGCTGACCAGTCTGTTCGGTAGGATGTTTGGCCCGGGACCGATGGACAACTTCCAAAAGTCCCTGGCTTGGCAATGTTACCGAGGAGCACTACCCGTTCGGGACAAGCTCTACAGACACGGGCGCCCGGGTAGGGACCCCTCGAAGAAGATCTGTCCGAGATGCGTGCGTGACGAGGAAACCGTCGCACACGCATTCGTACACTGCCCGGGCGTTGCTGACCTGTGGGGCTATGTGGAACCACTACTGTCGCGGGTGGGACCAATCCAGTTGACCACCGAGAACATTGTCACGATCAAACCGCCTCCCCCTTTCAAAAACGAAGGAGAGGCGGTTTTCCTCTGTGTGATAGCTATGGCGAAAGAAGTGGTATGGTGGACAAGGTTGAAAGGGCTGAGGTCAGACACCTTTCTCTCCGGCCAACAACTGGTCTTTTTTTTCAAGTACCACTTTAGAAGAAGGATCAAAATGGAGAGAGAGGTGCTCTACCCCAGCAAGTTTTATGAAAGGTGGGTGAAAGTAGCGAGAATGGCCCGAGTGAATGGGCCTTCTCTCTATATCAGCCTGTAGGTGAGAGAGGAGAAGAATGAGAAGAGGAAGGAAGCACCCGCTCTTTGTGCTCCTGAAGATGAGGGTTGCACATTTTTTCGGGGGTGTGTGCGACCCATGTCAACGCCCCTCCCTATTGAGGACATCGATTGTTAAATTTAATTTGTTATATGTTTTTTACACGTCTTTTTAAATGTATGTAAACTCCCCCCTTTGTATTTGTCCCAATCTTTGATGCCCTGGTGGCAAATAAATTGAAATTTATATCAATTAACACCAAACTCTCCCCCTCTATGTATTTACTATACGGAACTCTCTTCAAATTCCTCTCTATATCAATAAACATCAATCTCTCCCCCTCTCTATATCTAATATACAACACATTCTCCCAACCTTCCTCTCTATATCAATTACCACCAAACTCTTCCCTCTCTCTATATCTATCTCTCCCATCTGTTTCTACATAACATGTACATAAATTGTAGCGCATATAAATAGATGTGTGGTTTGGTAGTTTTGGGAGAAAAATATTATTCGAGGGATCTCTCTGTAAAATATAATTGACATAATATGTTTATATATAACAGATAACAAAATATTTCCATCATTGTATATCTTCTCTCTGTAAAATATAATTGACATAATATGTTTATGTATATCAGATAACAAAATATTTTCATCATTGTATAACTTCTGTCAGTAAAATATAATTGACATATATTTATGTATAACAGATAATAAAATAAAATTTTCGTTTGTTGATGAAAAAAATTATATGGATTAAAAGCTATGAATTGTTACGTTTCTCACCGATCTTATAAAACGTTTCGTAGTAGATTTGAAGAACTCAGATGATTCATCAGCCAAGCTTTTGTTCCATTTTTCCATCATTGATAGTCGACAGACAAGTACTGTTATATCTATTAAGAAGAAGAAATACAATATAATTTTCAAAAACCAACTCAAATCACTATGTACTCTCGGGTCTCGAATAATTGCTCCCCCCACCCTCTCCACTTATTAACTACTCAGATTTGTTACATCCCCACCTCTCCATTCTCTTATTCAAACCCCCTCTCCCCTGCTTATTAAATTTTGCTAATCTATCTCCAGCGAAATTTTATTTTAAGTGGTAGCATTCCTACGATAATTTAATAACGTATGGGATTTCTAGTAAGGTTCTTTTTTGTCATGTATATTGTTTTTTAATGTCTTAAGAAAATTAATTCAAATATGCAAAATAACACTTCAAGAAACTGAGTACATACGAAGTAGAGTGCTCTCAATACAATAGTAAACAAGGCCCTCTTTCAGCTACCATTCCCTGACCTACGTGCCATGATCGCAATTTTCATCCACCTTTCAACAAATTTACTGAGGGCATCACTTCCTTCTCCACCCTCACTTTCTTTGAAAACGTCGATGAAGAGGAAATAGTTTCTATTTAGTCAATACAGTCGCGTCAATCTCAATCTCTTTCACCATAGCCACCAGACAGAGGAAAACTGTCTGCCCTTCCTGGCCAAAGGAAGGCAACAGGACGAAATTGATGATGTACTTGGTCGATAGCCGAATCTGTCCCACACTCGAGAACAGCTGTTCGATAAAACTCCACGGGTCAGCAATGCTCGGACACTGAACAAGTGCCTACAGAACTGTACCGTGACCGCTATATGTTATGCATTTCTGGAAAATATGCATAGTCCCCAACCTTGAAGTTCTCCTGAATAAACCAGCCTTTTGATCTTCGTTGACGCCCAGAGTTTCGTCGAGAACGTCGTCGATCTTCCTCAACACTAGTCCTCTTTAAAATGCCACTGTTGAAGAGCCACTGACCGCATTGTCCGATTTGTACAGAGCTAGCAGCCCTTGTCAACATTTCAGATGCCAGTGGCCCAATCTTTGTCTGCGCTTGTCCGAGGACTGCAGCTCCGTCAAAGAGATGCGCTGTGGATAAACGTACTTGACAAAAAGCAACCGTCTATAAATTTCTATAGATTCTGCAGCCTCGGCGCATGCCTGCGCATCATCAGCCACAACATATCGAGTCTTCCGTGTCGATATATAAAGTGAGAGAGAGAGAGGGGAGAAGAGAAAGAGAGGGGGGAGAAGACGGAGGGGAGAAGAGAGAGAGAGAGAATCTGCGGTGCGGTTGGGATTTTACCTATTTATGTGTGTGTGTGTGTGTGTGTGTGTGTGTGTGTGTGTGTGTGTGTGAATGTATAAAACACAAAACGTTCCGTTTTTGAGGGGTTCTTTGCTAAAATCTTATGAGTTGGAAATGATCAATTACGTCCCTTTGTTGACGTCTTTTCTCAGCAGAATGACCCCCCCCACCCCCCACCTCGCCTCACAAAACTGGAAAGACCCGCGTTCTATTGCTTGTTGCGGTAAGCGTCTGACAAGTCATCGACCAACAATTTTGCTGTATGTACGTAAAACTCATAGAATAGACCATCCAAAGCAAGTGGTCTTTCTTGCTTGTTTTTATTTGAATTTAGGAACTCACTATATCTCTCTCTCTCTATATATATATATATATATATATCCCTCCCTCTCTCTTCCTTTTTGTCTCTCTCTCTCTCTGTTTTGAAAATTTGGGATAATAAATGTTATTTGCGGTAAAATAAATAGAAACTTCTTCGTCCACTTATTCCTGGGAGGGTTGTGGGAACAGGGTCCTCAAACACACCTTCCAGTGGGTCCTGTCAGAAGCAACCGTTTCCAACTGATCCGGCTGGATCTCCAAGCGAGACCAACCGAGCTCATGGATGTTATCGAACGATCTTGTTAGAAACTGGAATTTTAAATTAGTTGTTCTTACTGTTGCTATTATTGTTGCTGTATTGAGAGAACATAACTGAAGACGTTCGCTTGGCAATCATTAAGTCTCGGAATTGATCCCACTGCTTGGCATCTTAGGCAAATGTCATTTACCATAGCTTCAGATCAACCTATGCCTTGTGTATAATTAAATATATGGTCAACCATACATAATTAGGTAAAAATTAAAGTTAGAAATGTTTATATACATACCAGGATTAAATCACTAAATCCCATATATATATATATACCAGGATTAAATCACTAAATCACTAAATCCCATATATATATATCTTAGTTCATTTTTATTCAAATATTTTAATTTTTATTATATATATGATCTTATGGACTGGCAGTATCGGTAGAGGGCCAGACACCATGCTTTGCAGCATAGAGTTACGGCCCTTTATGATCTGAGTTCAAATCCCGCCAAGGTTAACTTTGCCTTTCATCCTTACGGGGTCAATAAAATAAAGCACCAGTCACGTACTGGGTCGATTTAATCGACTTTCCTCTCCCCTAAAATTGCTGGCTTTGTGCCTATATAAGAAACTATTAAATATATGATTCTTATTATGTAAGTCTAAGGATGTTAGACACAATTATAAAGTCCAAGATCCAAAGATTGAGACTTAAATATTTCCTGAAAGAAAATCAAGTTGTGTGTGTGTTTACACTTTATAATATACTAGCAGTAAAGCCCGGCGTTGCTCGGGGCTGCTCAGTAGCTGTGTTAAAGTTACAATGTTAAGTTCCTTTCTTGGCTTAAAAACTGTAGAGTCTACAGTGTAGACTTTCATATGGCACTTTTGATTAATATTCCCTCAACCAACAGTATGCCTTATGAAGTTAAGAAAACATAACCATAACTCGAATGTTAAAACAAAAGAGGATGCTGGGGATAAAAACTGCACTGGTAATCTATTAACAAAAATCGAAAATGTAAACACTGCAACATTTGTCTCAGAAAAAAACATCAGCGTAACCAAACTATCAGTTATTTTGAAACAAAGAAATTGGATGGACATCACCTCTCTACACGACTGTCTGTCTGCACAACTTTATATATCACTTCTTCCTATATCACTTCTCTGCGCGACTGTCTGTATGCATGCCTCCATCGTCTATCAGCCCGACTGTCTGTCTGCACAACTTTATCGCCTATATGACCTCTCTGCACGACTATCTGTCTGCACAACTTTATCGCCTATAGCAGTAAAGCCCGGTGTTGCTCGGGGCTGCTCAGTAGCTGTGTTAAAGTTACAATGTTAAGTTCCTTTCACATTCATCTGTAGGACAAACGTAGCCCATGTGTCAAGTTTTGTGATAATCGGTTGCGAACTCCAGAAGTTATGACGTTTTGTTGCATTGCACTACAGTGCTTCAGTCGACTCCAAGGAAGTGGTTAAAGGGGGTTATCTGCCGGGAGGCCCTATAATCAATATCTGGAAAAATGAAAGTGCCCATGACCATCCGGAGTACATAAGTACGTGTGTGTGTATGTATGTATTTGTGTGTGCGTATGTATATGTATGTATATGTCCGTCGGCACATACGTATGTACTGGCCTAAATCTTCACTATTTACTTTTACTATTTTAAGACAAAGTTAAAATCCCATCGAGGTTAACTTTGCCTTTCATCCTTACGGGGTTGATAAAATAAAGTACTAGTAATGTACTGGGTAATTGCTGGCCTTGTGCCAAAAGTAGAAACAACTATTTTAATAACCTCTGTCATTTTCGTTTAGAATTTTATTTACATCATTCTTAAACTCCGGGGCTGGAAATCATTTGGTTATTTTAAATAGAATATTAGTCTAACGACTCCATTTATACCAAAACTTGGTCTCGTCTTTGCATGAAATTGTTCTTCTCGGCCCACATAACGACGTATTATCCTCGCTTTTTTCCGTTCATTACCACGGAACGTCTTCACGGACCAAAATATCGTCTTCCTGTTTTCCTTCGGTTGCAACGTTTCTCGAAATATTTAATTTTGCGTTCACAGATGGAATTTTTTAGTTTAAGAAGATCCCGTTAATGTTGAAAGCAACGATTCTTTGCTTAAACTTTCTTTCGTTCTCAACCCCTCGCCCTTTTTTCTCATACCCTCTCTCTCTCACTCATACCCCCCTCTCTCTCTCTCTCTCTCTCTCTTCCTCTACAGAATGGAGAACAATAAAGAACGCGCAGATCTCTCTTTCTCTCTCTCTTTATATATATGTGTTTGTGTGTGTGTGTGTGTGTGTGTGTGTGTGTGTGAACCAGCGTTCGTCGCCATTCTCTCTCTCTATCTGATTATCTTGTACCTCTCTCTGTATAACGACCTATCTCACTCTCTCTACATCTCCCTTTCTCTCTTTAGATGTATATGTATATGTGTGTGTGTGTGTGTGTGATATATATATAGAGAGAGAGTTGCAACATGTATGTAGTTTCATAGATATTTTAGGGTAGTAGTGAGAGGAATTAAGCGTGTAAGAGAGAGGGTTACAGCATGTATTTAGTTTTATCGATTTTTTTTTTCATAGAAGCAGGAAATCTTTGGCAAATTTTATTACGCGTTGACCATCCTTGGTAAATTTGGATCACATTGGAAAAATAATCATCAAAATCGGTAGAGAAATGTGGAAATGCATAAAAATCATACACACACACAGCCAGACATCTTCCGTTTTATATATATATATAGAGATTTCGTGTACGATGTAATTATTTTCATATATTTCCTAATCATTTTCGTTCGTCGCGTAATTATGATCCAACCTGTCTAAACGTGGATGTTTTTGTGGACTCTGTGACACAGCATCTCCCCTATCGTTAATAAAATAAATGTATGCATGCGTTCACACGCGTACATATGTGCTTATATACAATCCTTATCGAGCCCTCTTCGGATGTTGGTTTTCGTAATTATTATTATATATATATATAAATGAAAGGTATAGAAATTGTTGTGTATATATATATATATATATATATATATATATATATATATATATATATATATATATATATATATATATATATATATATATATTTATATATATATATTACTGGCGGTGTTTACTACTAGTTCTTACAACCGGCGGCGGCAGAACGAAAACTTGTTGACGAAGTAAATTCCACTGTTCTATCTTCCAATACCAATTAACTTGCAGGCCCCTGCAAATGGATTTTGTTGATTTCGGATTTACAGAAACCTAGTGGAAATATTACGTAATATTTCCACGATGGTCCAGGTAATTGTCAAAAATTTTCCCGAGTCGGTTTTTTTCGTTGTTCTGGTCCTAGCGGCTCGCATACCGGTCGCTGTCTTCAATTTGCATAGCTGTCTAAACGTAATGTTATAACTCTAATGAAAAATTGAGTGCTTTTGGCTGCACTTTCCGATTGCATTTGCATTCGTTAGCTTTCCCGCAACCAGAGCTTCGATTATGCTGTACTACCTTCTTGTATATATATATATATATATATATATATATATATATATATATAGTCTGTTCGCTTTTTGCGCGACTTGAAGTACGCGAATTCGCTTTAACGCCTCTAGAAAAAATATTAAATATTCACTTTGCGCGGATAACGAGCTATAACGCGTGTGGTTTTTAATTTTTTTATCTATCAGAAATATTAGACTTGAATTACGCGAATTTGCTTTACGCACCGCGTTCACAAACACATCTTCGCGTAAAAAGCGAACAGACTATATATATATATATATATATATATATATATATATATAGAGAGAGAGAGAGAGAGAGAGAGAGAGAGAGAGAGAGAGAGAGAGAGAGAGAGAGAGAGAGAGAGAAAGAGAGAACAGTTAAAAAATATAGATATAAATATAGTCTCTCACTGATGATGTCACATGTGTGTGATGAAAGAACTCTGAGAGACTATATCTATATTTTTTAACTGTTGGTCAGTCAATGATAAACATTGATTACCAGCTGAATTAATTATAGAAATATAAACTATACTAAAGTGAAAACCAACCAAAACGAAACAGTGAGTGTGTTTTATTATATATTTCTGGCAATATTATAACAACATGACTCTCCCCAAATATAATTGTTTCAACACACGATTTCATATCTAAAACCTTGCAAAACAAATTCATCGCCGTCACAGCTCTTATATATAATGTACTTTTCCTAAATACTATATGTACAAAATACTGTGGGTTTCTCTAACGATATATGGTTCTTTCTCTCTGTATATATATCTTTCAATTTGTGTGTGTGTGTAAGTAACTACAGTTATGGTGGGCGGGCCTTTCGAAGCACTCAATGTTGTGACGAGGTCCGTCTCGTTGGGATTGTATTCCAGAGTTAAGGCGGCTTAAATGTGCAGAGTGTAGATATATTAGAAGAATCGAAGTCAGTGTTGCAGCATATGTATAAACTTTATTGCCATTTTACAATTGTTTCTAAATCGATCAGCTCAGGGTACAATCAAGATGACGGAGCTTGACTCTTTTCGACAACTCGTTAGATAGGCAAATTTATATGTGCACATATAATTTCGCATATCTGAGGAGTTGTCAAAAAAAGGTGATCAATATCGAAACAATTGTAATATGCCAATAAAGTTTGCACATATACTGCAACACTGACTTCGATTCTTTATATATATATTCAAATTCTCCGCTGTTTGTAAACAAAGGTAATTTTCAAAAACAACGCTAAGCTTATATGTGTGTGTGTGTGTGTGTGTGTGTGTGTGTGTGTGTGTGTGTGTGTGTGTGTGCGCGTGTGTGTGTGTGTGTGTGTGTGTGTGTGTGTGTGTGTGTGTGTGTGTGTGTGTGTGTGTGTGTGTGTGTGTGTGTGTGTGTATGTGTGTGTGTAACGAAAATGTGCACTTTGGCCAACTGGGTTCGAATTTTAATAATTTGAACTTAGTTGTCCATCGACTTAGTGAGGAAACGGCCGAAGCTATGTTCGTTCTATTCGACTTACTTCATCTCCTGATTATTTTAACTTCCGGTGAACTATACCACATTTAAAAATCGAAGTTGTAGCCACAATATAACAGATACTAATACAATTGTTTGAAGCAGTCACAAACCACTCAATGATGCGAAAATCTAATACACACATACATACGTGTGTGTGTGTGTGTGTGTGTGTGTGATTGTGTGTGTGTGTGCGTATGTATTTCTCTGGATTATGCTCTTTCCTGATGAAAGAGTAATATCTGATACGTTGAAACATTCATTTTCATTTTCCGACAAGCGTGCAGCAAATAAGATTTCGTATTATTGAACCTCAGTGTTCATCTTATTTATCTCGAACTACATACATATATATATGTGTGATTTTTGAAGGATGAAAATACATATATTTTATTGACTCTATAGCCTGTGTGCATTCTTCGAAGATAATTTATGCGACCGGTGCCTACCAAAAAAACTTAAGCCCTGATGAATTTACTTCTACAATGCTGCATTGAGTTCTATCAACATTAGCTTCCCCACATTAAATAGGTGTATATCAATTATATATATATATATATATATATATATTCACGTTCTTAGTGAATTATTAAAAAAAGAAAGACATTTAGTATATCTAACATAGGTTATGATGACTCCAGACGTAAGGAGGAGGACTTCGTGGTTTATCTTAAAACATAAAAGCGACAATAACATCGTTTAATAAATTATGTAGTTATTTTCTGTTACGTGTTGATAAGTATAATTCATAGTTCTGAAGACCTTTGATATAAACATTAGAGATCCAGACAAAATGGTGCACGTTGTTGTTGTTTAGCACTGAGCAGGTCTATGGCGTAGTCCTATAATCTCGTGATCATTTTGTTAAGTAACGTGCGGGATTACACCATCCAATGTCTTTTTGTTTTATAGATAGTTGCCTAAGATTTGGTGGAGATTTGGTTGCTATTTTCAGCAGGTTCGGTGGTTATGTAGAGGCTGTCTTATTGCTCTGTATTGAAGCATAAAATATTATAGTAAGTGTAAGGGCGATAGATTGCTGGAATCGTTAGAGCGTCGGAGAAAATGTTTGCGATTTTTAGTTACGTTTTATTCATTACGTTCTTAGTTCAAATCCAACCAAAGTTAAAGGTCAACTTTACTGTTCATCCTTCTGTGGTCTTTAAATAAAGTATCAGTGAAGTACTGGAGTCAATATATTCGACTTACCCCTCCCCACACGTTGCTGACCTTGCGCTTCAATTAAAAATCATTATAGTATGCGTATGTGTGATGAACAGAGAAAGAGACTCCTGTAACGAAATTCTCCTATGTTTTATCTGCCGAAGATTCGAAACCGAATCTGAGGGTTCTCGCCTCTAAAACCACCTGTTGTTGGGAGTTCCCACCATTGTCCTGTCAAGAGCCTGGTGTCACAGGTCAAGTGGTATATACGTTTATCATAGTTGTCTCTTGACAGGACAATGGTGGAAAATCCCAACAATAGGTGGTTTTAGAGGCGAAACTCTCAGATTCGGTTTCGAATCTTCGCCAGGTAAAACATAGGAGAATTCCGTTACACTCCTCTCGGAAAGAATGAAACTTTTGTAGGAATTGAAATTGTATCTAAGCTACAAAGCATATCATTCTCACTGATTTATAATGCTGTATTAGCAATACATCACCACTAAATTAACTTTATATATTTGATCTCTCTAGACTGAATGTAATTAATGTTCTAAGAGTGATTTGGAGGATGAGAAAAACAAATAGTAAATCGGGGCTACCATATTTAATTCAATATAGAATGCACTGAGGGATTAGTCTAAACATTGACATTACAGGGGGAAATGTTTTCGTCTGATTAGACTTCTTCAACGAAGCATAATGAAAATGCATTAGCTCACTACATCAAATATGTTAGCATTATTTTTACTAAAGTTAAAATCCTGCCGAGGTTAACTTTACCTTTCATCCTTACGGGGTCGATAAAATAAAGTACCAGTAATACACTGGGATAATTGCTGGCCCTGTGCCAAAAAGTAGAAACAATTATTTTTACTATGTGAGAGGTGAGACATAAAACAAGTGGAAGGTAACCAAATTTCAAGTCCCGAAGTCAGCTGTTGAGTGAACTTTCACAACGTCTTCTTATTCTCTTAAATATATATATATGTAGAGGGAGAGAGAGAGGAGGAGACATATACATATACACACACAGAAAGAAAGGCGTCGTCAGTCTCAACCGACCTTTCATAGCTTTATATGCCTCCATAATTGTATGGCAATATAGGGTGACTAAAAGAATCGGCCCCGCGCACTATATATTCATTTTCTAACTGATCAACCTTAAATTACATGGCAGATACAACGTCTGAGAAGACAAGACTCCAATAGGAGCTCCAGCACCAGATTTTCTGTGTGAAACACTACAATAAGTATGGCTCGTACAAGCAGGTCCAGGAGCAATTTCCTGCAATTTTATTGGAACAGACAAATTTCCCTTGAAAACCAATATACAAAACTGGATGAAGAAGTTTGAGACCTAGGGACAATAGAGAACCTCAATACAATATCGGATGACCGCCCTACCTACTCTGTATGACCCAGGAAGCGTACACTGAAAATGATTGACATGATCCGAGAGTCTTTTGAACTGAGCTCAAAACTGGGATTTCTCCACAGAAACTTACAAAAGGGTTATCAAAGAAGATCTTAAGAAGTACCCCTACAGACTAAACAAAAGCTTACGGTGGCTAGTAAGACTAAGAGAAAGGCTATGGGAAAGAAAATGCAGGAGAAGATGGAAAATAACCCAAATTTTCTGATGATGCCCACTTTCACTTAGAGGGGGAGATCAATTCTAAGAAGAATATGTCCTCTGGAGGTCAGAGAAATCCACTGAAGTGGCTGTGAAACCTTTTCACTTGGCTAAATGTACCGTCTGGCCTGTCATTTCTGAGAGAGGGTTTATTAACCCATTCTCCTCCGAAGAAAATGATGCCACTGCTATAGTCACAAAAGAACGCTATGTGGATGTCCTGGAAGACTTCAGAAAGGAACTACAGAGCATATACCCATCTCTAATGGATAAGTTCTCGTCCTAGCAAGACGGAGCAAGCCCTCACACCTCCAAAGTGTAGCGAGAATAGCTGAAAAATAACTTTGGAAATCGTGTGTTCAGCTTGAAGATTGATTTTGAATGGGCTCCACAAAGTCCTGATTTAAGACTCCCCCCCCCCCACACACACACACACAGATTGGTTTCTTTGAGGTTATCTGAAGGATAGGGTGCATGTCAATAAATCCAGGTCTATCACTAAACTAAAGGAAAACATCAGGGAGGAGATCAGGGCCATCCCTAGGTTTGTTTGTAAAGACGTTATGCTAAACTTCACCATCTCCCTAAAAAAAATACATGGATTCAAATGGGGATCACAAAACTGACAAAATAAAAACTAATAGTAATGAAAAGAAAAGAAATACTCAGCTTTCAAACACGTATTAGGTTTATTTGTCACAAATAAGTATTTCAAATGGGGATCACTTGGAACACGTGCTCTAACTCTGAATATCCTCTTATTAAAATCAAAAATCCCCTTATTAAAATATCTTTTGTCACATCTTCAAGATGAGGAATCATTCACCTTTACGGTGTCTCACCTCTTAAATCAAGCTAAAACAGCAGCTCCATCGATCTCTGTCTTAGAGGAACTTCAAACACCATCAGCAACTGCTCCCTTCCTCAGACGAACGCTTAAAACAAAGATTCACTAAAACCAAATATAAAATATATTAATATTGTACCGGGAGTTGTTTTCTATCCTATTTCTTCAAAATATGATGAGATATCGCTTTCTCTATTTTGTCTACTCGGACCATGCGGTGAAATACATCTGGGAGTTCAACGGGTCGAGGAGGCGGAACGGATGAACTGGGTTGTGTGTGCCATCCTTTCATCGACTGGTTCGTACTGTTACCATTGGGCACAACTCACACACACACAAACACAAGACACAACGCCACTTGATAGAGTTACAGAGAAAACACTGATATGACATTCTTTTAAAGTATATGTACAGCCACCGGAAATAACATCTGTGAAATATACAGCGCCATCTACCTGTTAGCTAGCTACCTCACCGTGAAACAAAAGAATCCTTAAAAGCTACCAGAATAAACGCCTACACAGCGGCTAAACATCAAACGATTATTTTTGTATAAATAGAGTGGTTCCAAACACTTCGCCAGTCGACATTTGGCAGAGTCAACCCGCGTATCGTTGTTCCTCGCCTCTGTCACGCTTTGTCACTCACACACGCCTTGTACCTCGTATCGTCGCTTCATGTGAAAATAAATAGCTGATCGAATTTACATCCCTCGCCTTGCTTCGTCCTTTCAACTTGTGCTTTCGTCTGTTCATCCTTACCGTATGTGACAACAGTTCTTTTAAGGGCTATCTTCAGATACGATCAGACCGTATGCGATAACAGTCCTTTTAAGGGCTATTCTCGGATCTGATCGGAAGTAGTGACCAGACTGACTAACCACGTCGCTACAATTGGTGACCTCGACGTGATTCGAACGCGCAACCAGACAGCACTTAAGAAGATACCAACATGGACATGTCACAAACAACGACAGAGGCCGAGATTTCAGAGCTGCGGGCTATGATCAGAGAGCGGGCTGGTCAAATTAAAGCCCTCTCAAATCAAGTAGAGAACCTGACCTTTCAAACACACCGGCGACGCAGCAACGGTCGATCCAGGCCTTTTCACAGTCGAAGATCCAGAAGTCCCAGTCAAAATCGTGTGTCTGGCAACCTCTGCTGGTATCACGCAAAATTCGGTGCACAGGCATCTAAATGCAAAGCCCCGTGCTCTTTCCAGAATACCACCCAGGGCCTAGCGACGACGTTCACCCCTGGTACTGAAAAGAAAAGTCGTCTATTTGTTATTAACGACCAGGCGACAGGCATCCGTTACCTCGTGGATACAGGAGCCTAGGTTAGTGTTATTCCTGTTTCACTAATCTCGGGCAAAAGACACCCAACACCGTCCTTTCTGCAGGAAGTCAACCGATTGTCAATTCCGAATTTCGGGGAAAAATCACTGACCGTCATTTTAGGCCTGTGGCAGCGTTTTCAATGGGTGTTCGTCGTGGCAGACCTGCCGACCCCGATCCTAGGAGCCGATTTTCTCCACCACTTCAACCTTCTGGTGGACATGAAGAACCGGAGGCTTATCGACACCACCACAAACCTCACTGTGAGAGGTATATTTACCACGCAATCCACAGTGAGCCCCGTAATTTGCTAGTCAGAGCCTTCGCGGTACAACGGCATTCTCCAGAAATACCCAGACATCACTCGCCCGGTATTTAAGGATGGTCCTATTAAGCATAGTGTCACACATCACATCGAGACAAGAGGACCACCCACAGCTGCCCGACCAAGGAGACTGCCTCCAGACCGATTGAGAATCGCCAAGCAGGAGTTCCAACACATGCTGGACCTCGGAATCATTCGCCCTTCCTCCAGCAACTGGTCTGCACCCCTACACCTTGTTCCTAAAAAAACCGAGAATGATTGGCGACCATGTGGGGATTATCGTGCACTTAACAATTCTACAGTACCCGATAATTACCCTGTACCTCACTTGCACGACTTTTCTACCTCTCTGCAAGGCGCCCGCATCTTTTCCAAGATAGATTTGGTGCGTGCATATAACCAGATACCTATGGAGCCTGCAGATATTCCGAAGACCACAATCACAACACCGTTCGGTTTATTTGAATTCCTGCGAATGCCGTTCGGTCTGCGCAACGCTGCTCAAACTTTTCAGCGGTTTATTGACACCGTGTTACGCGATCTACCCTTCGTATACGCGTATATTGACGACGTGCTGGTAGCAAGTACTTCCGAGCATTAACACGAGAAGCACTTAAATCTCCTTTTCCGACGTTTGGCTGAGTACGGTATCATCCTCAACCACAGCAAGTGCCTTCTCGGCGTTCCTTCACTGTCCTTTCTCGGGCACATCATCGATAAAGACGGCATCCGTCCACTTCCCGAGAAAGTGGAAGCTATCTGCAGTCTTCCCACACCTACATCACTTCGGAAACTGCGTGAATTCCTCGGTCTGGTGAATTTTTATAGGCGTTTTATCCCTCATTGTTCCGACGCAGCCAGACTCCTCACGGACCTTCTTCGTAGCCGGACTCGCAAAAACGAAGAGATCACTCTAAACGAGGAATAATTAACATCTTTTAACCGCCTGAAGGAAATGTTGGCAAACGCTTCCAGGCTCGTTTTCCCCAGGTCTGGCGCTCCTCTTTCGCTGCTAGTGGACGCATCAGACACGGGGTTTGGAGGCGTTTTACAACATGTCGACGACGTGTGGCAACCCTTATCCTTCTTTTCTAAGTGGTTGCAACCGGCAGAAACGAAATACAGTACCTTTGGCTGCGAACTCTTGGCAACCTATCTTTCGGTTAAGCATTGTCGGCACATGCTCGAAGGATCAGATTTCGTGATCTACACGGACCATAAACCACTAGTTTATGCGTTCCGTACCAAACCTAATCGACATTCACCGAGAGAACTCCGACACCTGGATTTTGTCTCCCAATATTCAACTGATATTCGGCATATCAAGGGATCAGACAACGTAGCAGCCGACGCCCTGTCCCGAATCCAGCTGAACGCAATACATGTGCATTCGGGCATCGACCTTCAACAGATCGCAGCTGACCAAGAAACTGACGAAGAGTTTATCAAGCTCCGAGATTCGCCATCCCTCTAGTTTCAGAAAGTTCCCATTCCTTCTTCTCCGGGACAAATTTGGTGCGACTTTTCTACCGGTCATGAACGACCGTACGTACCACAGATGCATCGTCGACAAGTTTTTTCTTGCTTTACACTGCTTGTCTCACCCGGGAATCCGGGCTACACAGAAACTCATCTCTGCTCGTTTTGTGTGGACTAACATTAACAAGGACGTGCGCGACTGGTCCATGGGCTGCATTGCCTGCCAGAAAGCCAAAGTCCACAGACACATCAAAATTCCACTCGGCACATTCGCGCAACCTGATGCACGTTTTCATCATGTGCATATCGACATCGTCGGACCTCTACCACCATCACAGAACTACACACACTTGGCCACCTGCATAGATCGATTTTCTCGTTGGCCTGAGGCTTTTCCCATAAATGATACCTCAGCGGAAACAGTCGCTAAAACTTTGGTTTTACACTGGGTATCACGTTATGGCGCCCCAGCGAAGATAACAACGGACAGAGGACGCCAGTTTGACTCCCCCCTCTTCAGGGAACTGACTCGCCTGTTAGGATGTAAACACATCCGCACGACAGCTTATCACCCGCAAGCTAATGGTCTCGTGGAAAGATTCCATCGCCAATTGAAAGCTGCAATAAAAGCATATCCAGACAAGACCCACTGGTTTGAATACCTACCACTCATCCTTCTGGGCATTCGATCCACCGTTAAGGAGGAATTCGGACACACCTGCAGAATTAGTGTACGGCACCACTCTGGTTCTACCTGGTTAGATGGTTGCTCCCATCTCTCCTCAGGATGTTCCAGACCCAGGATCATACGTACACCGTCTTCGACAATATATGTCTCACCTTGCTCCTGCAAGCACTCGTCAACAGAACACGGCCACACACGTACCTTCAGAAATTAAAGATTGGACACACGTTTTCGTTCGAAACGACACCATCTCAGCTCATCTCTTCGACCTCCATATTCTGACCCTTTTCGCGTTCTAAAAAAATATCCGAAATATTTTATTCTCGATCTAGATGGTAAACAGAATTCTGTCAGCGTGGACAGATTAAAAAAAGCCATCATGGATACTGTTACAGTCTCTACACCAGAAACTCCAACAGATTGCTGTCCCAGCGAGCCACATGTTTCATCTCCAGTCATGAGAAGTGGACGACGCGTCCATTGGCCCGCCAAGTTGGCACAATATGTGAATTACCGTTAACCTCAAGTGGGTTTCTTAATCATTCTTCGTGCAAAACATTTCCATTTTTCTTATGTTTACTATTTCCAGTTTCAAATACAATGAACTTTCTGCTTGAACAATTGCAATTTTTAGTGACCATGTGCTCATGTCACGAAGAACATTATTTATAATGAACATTATTTATTACAAACTCTATTTAAGAACAAATATTGTGTATATCACTGTGTATAACATTTTTTTTATTCTCTCTTGTTTTGTTAAAATTTTTATTTTTCTTGTTCTGTAACATTGATTGTGTAATTGCCATAATTTTTATATACATACAAGGCGTGTACATATTCTGTTTTTCATGCACACTACAAAACCACGTTTGTTTCACCTTTTGGTTCATACACGGAGCAATAGATATTTGTGTCCCTCTAACTCTTACACTACAAAATGTTTTCTCTTTGATCACGCATTTCACAAATCGCATCCTCAAAACACTGGCCTTCTTTTTTCCCGTACACATTCACTCAATAGCTCGAGAATGCCTCGCTATTATTTTACCACATGCATTCGCTCAAGTCATATGCTGTGGAGCAAACTGTTACTTTTAGGCAGCATGCTTACGGCCATTCAGTTCACACATTACGGTTATCTTCACTACCCAGTTAGACTTTTGTCACGCAATTCACAGGCAGCTCAACCCAAATTGCAACAGGCTCATTCATCACGCCTGCATAAATCTGGTCAAAGTCATTTTATAGTTTATTTCTTTTTTCTCTTCCTGACACACACATCTTGCCATATCATCTCTACATCGACTCTGTCCTGTACTCGATGATCACAAAATTTCACGACGTGCTGGGGCTATTGTCATGACAAATGCACCACTGGCCCATTACTATACGATATTTCGCTCTTAAGTTGTACAAAAGATCTGGCAGGGGGATAATGTACAGCCACCGGAAATAACATCTGTGAAATATACAGCGCCATCTACCTGTTAGCTAGCTACCTCACCGTGAAACAAAAGAATCTTTAGAAGCTACCAGAATAAACGCCTACACAGCGGCTAAACATCAAACGATTATTTCTGTATAAATAGAGTGGTTCCAAACACTTCAGCAGTCGACATTTGGCAGAGTCAACCCG